>OU538736.1:2509366-3754049 GCA_912999735.1 Aporia crataegi
GGATTATCGAAGCTCTCTTTTCGCACTATGAACATCGTGCTGTGCTGTGGAAATCCAAAGGAAACTACCACGCTATTTTCACTAGAAAACACAATGACTATATAAATTGCAACTCAAAGGTGTCATCTGCTACCGGTCTGTCAAGACCGGATGACATAGAAGAATAATATTGTACAAATATTTTGCAGATTGATGTATTATGCAGAAAAACTGTATTCATTTATAAATAAAAAATTGAAAAAATTAATGAGCTTAACCCAGTTATTACTAACAAAATATTAAGCTATTTCTCAATAAAATTAGGTCATGATATGTACGTTAGAGGCAACAAAAATAATCGTGGTGCTATTCAATTAGCTAGTTCACTGTCTTGCTTGGTTTTTTCGTTTGAGGGTAAACGTTCATCATAGTTCGCTTTCTCATTCAATGCAACCAATTCACCGTCAGTGAGGTACAGTTAACATGGTTTTAATTTTCATACTGTTTGAAAATTCAGGCTTTTCTACTATAGAGGTTTATGAGGTAGGAGTTATTGAAACAAATGTTGTATGGAGAGTACGAACTTAATAATGTCAAATCTAAACCATTTTTACCGACTTCAAAAAAAAGGCTCAATTTTTTTATGGCTGGAAGGAACCTCAGAACATTCGATTGGGTGAACTTTCGATGATTGTTTTTTTGTTTGAATGCTGGCCGTGTGGTCCCATTTAAATCATCAAAATCTGTTCAGTAGTTTTAGATTTCCAATTTGAAGTCGGTTTTTTGTTAAAATTTTAACACTATATTATCAGTGTGTAGGTAACACACTGCTACAAACTTTGAATGGCTAAAAACGTAAGAAAATGCTTCTCTCCATTTTATATTTAAGCTGCGAACGGAAAGAGGAGTGTTATAAGGTTGATATGTCTAAACGAATGAACCGATTATGAAGCAAATTGAGGTGGTTCGTAGATACAATAGATGAAGAACTGTTAAATCATTTATGATGTATTCTTATTGATATGTCGGGGCATTTTATATTGTTTTCAATACTATATACCAGGTAACACTTGACATATAGGACTAAACAGTTCAAAACCCTAAAGGGCGACATTGTAATATTAATATTTCTTCGTAAAATTTAATTTGCGTTCAAAAAATTGTAAGTATCTTCACACACTTAAACTTATATTAAAATTTATATATTTAAAATACTATGTTATGCAAATATTTTAAGAGGGTTCAACTTTAATTAAAATTTAGTATTTGAAGTTAAGTGGAAGCCCTTTGAGAGATATTTTCACGAACGGTTAAAGAACATAAGCTTGGTATTGACTTTTTACTCTTATGAGCTCACCCTATCATAACAATTGAATGTAATTTTCGTAGGTTAAACTAATACCTTCACTATGATATAAAATAAATCCTATATTATAAATGCAAAAATAATTATGTCTGTCTGTTACAAATTCACAGCTAATGCTCAAAAACTGAATGAATTTTGATAAAATTTGACATATATTAGAGCTTGGGAAATGTCATAGGCTATTATTATTGTGATAAAAAACTTAAAGTGGTTTAAATATAATATGAAAGTTTAAATGGAAGAAAATGATTGTCAAAAAAAAAAGAAATATGGTAAAAACGCTTTTAGAAGCGGGAAAAAGCTGGTTTGATATAATATGGGGTTCGTCCATAAAACAGATAGTTAAAGAATATGTTTACTCAAAGATTGCTGGATGGAATGACGCCGATTACAAAGTTGTAGCTCGGATGAAACTTATAGCTGCAAACACCTCGTTTATTGCATCTGCGATACATAGGGATAACATTTATTTATTATTATATATTTATTTTACACATAAAAACAGTAATATGAGAGTTTGATTACATTGAGATTTTTACAAGTGAATATACCACAAAAGCCTTCACTTTTTAGCCTACTTCTTACTTTGCTGAAAAATTTAATTTTCCTGAAAGCAATCATTAAGCGTTCAAAAGACTGTATCGAGAACTGAATATGACTTGAGACTCTAATGAATAGCGCACCTCACAATACAATTCTAAAGGTCTATTCGTCTTTCAAGGATTCCTTGGAATGAAACGAGAAAGGATCTATCACAATTCATTATAATATGAAGTAGATTTTCCATTGTGAGCCTCCATAATACTCTCATTTGGTTTAGATCAAACGTTCGCTCACAATGCCTTGTCGCATTCAAAATCGATTAAGATAAGCCATCGATTTTGTGGCATTATTCTATAGAAAAATAAGTGCCTTGTCAAATTAATCTTGATTTTTATTATCGAAATTCACACTTATAGAAACAAACGTACTACGCGATCTTCGTGTCGCATCAGAAGTCTCTATTTTCACATCAATTATCAGTTTATGAGAAAATGTTTTTTTCGTAATTTTCCGATAACCATACATATCATGCAAACGAAAACCAGCAAAACATTGGATTAAAAACTACTAGATATATTTTTTAACTACTAATTGTGACCCGCGGTTTCATCCGCGTTAATTTTGTCATAGCGTGATGTTAGCATATAAAATACTCGTATCTCTAAATTTATAAAATAAAATTACAACAAAGTTTTTTTTAATTATCTTTAGGGATATTTCCTTAAACTTAAAACATGATGTCCTTTATTTTATGTGCAATGTATAATATCCAAACCATTTAGACATGAAATAATTAAGAACATTATAAAGTATTCCACAGAAACTCACTACCGGTATAATATAAAGTACCCTTGCGTGCTAATTTTCATTCAAATCCGTCCCTCCGTTTAGGCGTGAATGAATCACAAACATCCAACATCCTTACAAACTTTCGCATTTATAACATTAGTGGGATATTACTTTACTACAATACGTGGTCGTGAAGGAAACGTAAGTCAGTGATTATAAGCTCAACTATGTACCTTTTAATGTGAATTATGTCTGAAAAATACGTAAAGTATGACAAAATACGCTACATTTTTATGAAAATTTTCCATTGAAAACGGAAATGTCTTTGAAAGAGAGGTCGACAGACAAATAAAACTTTGCAACTGGTAGACGATAGGCAGACGTCATGTTATCTTTGCATACTGCACTATGTTGTTAAACATACTTTTGGGACGGACTATTTCAAAAAACTTTTAGAGGCCCTAAATATCTATTAATGTAGTTCATACGATTCTAAAATGTGGTGTTGAGTAAAAGTTTTTCTGAACTTTGTACCGGTCGAGATATTTTATCACTGAACATTATTTTCACAAGTGAAATTGAAGACATGCTTACAAATAATAATATCTCATAAATAGATGAATCGATTTTCATAAATTCTAGCTAAGATCCTATAATTTCTGTTTTAATAGGTTTAGTTCTAAGTTATTAAAAATAACCTTTTTTAAGTAACCTGCATTCCAAATCCGGAAAAAAAAATATTTCGCTTGGTTAGGTGAAAATAAAATGATGGGTGAGATATGCAGAAACGAATGTGCCATTGAGCATTGACATTTTTACATTCCCCTTAACTCTAGTAGGGGTCACTGGATTTTATTTAATAAAATTCAGTAGAGTTATTTGAGGCCCGGACCCACTAAGATGAATACCGCCCTGATTCTTTAGTATTCGAATACTGAAGCTCATCTAGAGAACTTTAGTCTCATCTGTACTTAAAGTTGAGAAGTTCCCGTTAAACAAATAACGCATTTGAATATCCAGCCCAGTTTGAATTGAATAGCTCGAATACTTGCCAGTTTTCCACTTGAAAACTTAAGTTTGTGGTTAAAATTGCCTCATACGTTACATGATGTTGAAAGGAACTGGAATTGTGAACGAATTAAGTCTCGAATTTCTTAGAATGTTATTAAAACGGAAGAATTTATTTTTGTTGGAATGTTATTTTATCATAATTTTCTTAAGATAAAATATGTTTTCATTTAGTTGTTTTAGGAACGTATTTTGAAAGGGTGTAAAAAGACCGTGTAAATACTTTCATAACCAAATTGTTCTATAATAGCGAACCTAAATATACAACCTCTATACACGCATTTACTCGTAGGTGAACTGACTATCAAAATATTGAATTTCCGTGCATGAAAGTTTTGACGAAAATTTTTCTGGAATATTCATCAACGAGCTCGTCTGCGGTGTTAAAGTTTCGCCCACGTGTAGAGATCAAAACCATTTATCCCGTTGTAAACTATTTCACTATCAAACAACTTTCTGCTACGGCGTAGAGGTTGTGTAGCATGTACTGAGAGTATGTGTTACAAATAAAACAACCAAAGTACCATTCTCAGAAAATTTAATTAATAATTCCTTAAAGGTAAAATTATAGGTGATAAAAATATTTACGTAGTGTGATCTAAAACTTTCTACATAAGTGTAGGTAAGATTTTTATTTTTTTATACTCGTAAAAGCAGGTGGCTCTGTAAGTGTCAGTAAACTGGTATTGTGCCCATGGGCCGCTTCTCATATTTCGTAATTTAATTTACATTTACTCGAAAAATTATATGCTACTATGGGTTTGACTGAATAATAGTGACTCCAACGCTTTAGCCACAACAGCTCTATCAACTACGTATCGCCTATGAATGGGTTTGACAGGTAAACGTATAGTTGACGTACTAAACAAATAAAATTTATTTAATATCTTAAAATAGAAATGACTCATTGAAATAGTACCCATTCTAAATAATTATTATATTCATTGTTACCTTCAATGAATATAATAATTACAGTTAATTCTACAGTTTTACACAAATTTAACCACCAATAATTATAAATTTAATTAATTCATGTAGTCAATAGTGCGTATAAAGTTAAGAGATCCAAATATTTCATAGCTACGCCATGATTAAGATGTAAAGGGGGAAAGTTCTCGAATATTTGTGGTAAATCAGATACACGAGCAATTAATTGTCTTATGAACTTGTGCTGTTACATACTTAAGTTTCACACTTTAGTTACACATTAATAATTAATTACTAATTAATAGCAATATTCTGATATTAAGTCTGATGTAGGTAATTAGGTTACAATTTTTAACGAAGTTTTATTTCAAGAACGTATAGGTTTATGTTTAAAAAAATTATTATCATCAAAGACAATTTACAAATTGTCACATGAGATAATAAATATTAAAACAAAAGAAAATGTCTAATCAGGCAATTTTTATACAAACAAAAAACAAAAGTTCAAACTTAAAACCACTTATAATTATAACAAACAACTATTCATAAAAACATTAATTAGTTAAACTATTTTAAAATAAAAATATTTTAAAACTTATGGAAAGTGTATCTAATATGTGTTGTGCCAGATATGAATATTTTTTAAATTGGTTTGGGGAATTAATTTTTTTGATTTTAACATGTAGATTGTTATACATTTGCGTACCTCAGATTTTTATCGCTGTCTCACTGTATACTAAAAAGGATACATATTTTTGTAGAAGAATTTTCTTCAAATAGAGTTGAGCATTGGTTTCTATTAAGGTAGGTTACTTAATTAGGCAACAATACACATATTGCTAAGCTCTTTCTTTTCACCCTGTTTGGATACGAATAAAAGGTCAATAAGACAATAAAGAGATCAAATATAGGTTGATCCAATTAAGAATTCCTGTCAATTGATGCTATGCACACAATACACTTTTATGAAAATATGAAGAAAAGGCGCCAAGTAGACCGCATGCGCGAACCATACAGGCTACAACATCAGTCACACGAGACCAGTTGACGAAGGGACTTTGTCCAATGAGCACGCGTTTTGTGCCGTAAAATAATTACGTAAGCGATATAATGAGAGTACGTAAGCGGTAGCGTGCAATGCGCGGCGTGAGTTATGCCACCGTTTCTTGTGGTCGTGCTTTTAGCAGTTCTGAACTTGTGTGAACCACTGTACCACGATCAGTTCGCGATACATGTGCCCAGTGGTAATGCAGATGAATTGGCGCTCAGGCATGGTTTTATTAATCACGGACAGGTAAAGTTCTTTTAAAATTGATCGCAAAACTAGAATGTCTATCTATATTTCTTGATAAACATGATTGGAAAAGATTCCTTGTTGTTTCTTGGATTTTCTTCTCAAACTTGGGCACGTTCTTGAACATCCTACAAACTTATAATTTAATATTGACGTTACGAATGAAAGATATTTGAGTTTAACACAGATAAAGAAATGATTACGTATTAAAAGCGAAATGATTATTCGAATGGATGGCCTTTAATAAAAAGTGAAATTTTATTGTAATGAAATATTGCAGTCACAATTTTGTTTATGAAAAAATGTTGCATAAAATGCTTTACTTTTTTATCAACTTAATTTTAATATTTCGAGAAGTTATACATCACAAGAGTTTGTCGGCAATGAAAACAACTGAGAAACAATATTTAAAAACTGTTGAAAGTATGTCGTATCGCAAATAAAATTTCTACGGGGTTCAACATATCCTGTTCTGGATTCAGCAGACATAAAATTAGATAAAGACTGATTCTTTGATGGAATTAATAATTATAAGTACTTTAGAAAATTTACGTTCAAATCTAACTCCTCTAGCTCATCATCCAAAGTGGATCTTAGGGCTAAATTCATAGACTTTGAGTTTAATTGACGCAAAGTAAACATTATAGTTTACTTATCTAACTTTGCAACTAGATTTTAACTTTGAATTTACTAAAAATTTTACTTTATTTCCTAACAGTTGATGTTCCGTAGCAATATTGAAGAAATCCTTAAGAATATGCGTTTTAGTTCCCGAAACGAGAATCCTCTAGCGAATTCCTCTCCTACAGCACATTCCGCCAGTTATTGGCCTACTAAACTTTATTAAATTTATGTTTAAAATCAACTTAGTTGTATTTGCATATATTTTAATAATCATTTTGTACTGATAATTATTTGTAGGTATATAATTTTCAACAAAAAATAACTTCTAAATCAACTATAATATTTCATTAATAATAATATTTCATACTGAACGGGTTACGAAAACACTAATATCTCATATTAGTTTTTTATTCAATTTCGATAAAATTTATGTGAGACCACCTACCAATTAATAATGTATCTTCAAAATAGGTTCGCGTAATAGTTGAAAACCTGTCCAATATGTTTAGAACTAAATCATGGTTGTCGTTCAAAAAACTAAGAAAGTCGACAACACATTTTTAGTACCGGTGTCGTAAAAAATTTATGGTCTCTTAAAGCTTAATAATATAAGGCGTTAAATAAAAAATATCGATTAAATATATAGTGTTGACCTATAATTGGAAATATGTAGGTATATTAGTTACGTTTAAGTTATTTTTTTATTTATATAATATATTAGTTGTTGCTGACGTTGACAGGTAGTTTGAATAAGATAGATAAGAATCTTGCGCCGCAAGTTTTGTTACCTGCCTGTAAAGGTAGTTGTAAAATTTCTCTGATTCACTGATGCAGAAATGTCCATGTCCGCGCTCATGGGATTGTAAGGGATTTCTCATTAAAACTTATTTGAGGTAGGTAAGTCGAGTGGTTAGAACGTATGAGTAACATAGAGATACAAGATGAAAGCCCTTTGAGGAATTTACTAAAGATATTTTTAAGCAGATAAGTCCAAGTTATAATACGATTAGTCGTCTCTCCGCATCGGGTTTTGCTAAACATTTCCAACTCAATCTTCGAATTTACGGAACTTCGCGAATAGGATTATTATTCTATAAGTTCATTAATGTCAATGTTTCTAAGTATTTAAAGACATTAATAATAATAAATTCGAAAGTATGTTACGATTTCGGGGTAAAAGTAATGTATCAATCGCATGTAGTTAGTAATTTAGAAAGACATGATTTTAGTTAAACATTATTTTATTTTATTAGAATATTTTAATCCCATTTCCATCGGTTAAATTATTCATGTGTCATATATTTTGAATTAGAATATGAATGTATATGCAAAACTTTTACGAATTAATCAACAAGATAGACATTCTTACATCTCTTCAATTTTCTATATTAATTAATAAAGTACTATTATTTTATTTTTGAAAACAATATCATCATACCAGTTTATTTAAGTTGTTTAAAACCGACTCTTAGTCATGTATTATTACATCTAAATTAAAGAATGAAATGATCAATACTGTAACTTTTAGTACTTACAAATAAATTTGCTGTAGGTCTATGGGTTTTATGTGATTTTCGGGCTATTTCAGTTTATTTTGTAGTTCGGCGCTCTCTCCCGGGAGTTGAATATTTGATGAGTAAGACTTAGTACCTTCTTTGAATTTATCTAAACCAAATAATTTAGCGTTTGTTTATTGGATATTCACGAGAGGTTATATACGTATGTATATAGATTCGTGTAGTTTGTAACAAATAATCCAAAAAACGGGCCAAAACATGAATTAATATTATAACATATTTTTTAATATTTACTTTCAATAAATATATATACAAGTATGTGTCAGCAATTGAAAATGTCTTATACTAGAGAAATGGTAGGGATAAGATAGATACCTCACAAGCCTTGGTAATTATATTCCCGGTCGATCGATGTGGTCTACAGTTAACTAAATTTGAACTTGAGATTAACTTTCTGATTAAATTTCAAAGGCTGGGAGTTATTTCTCGGTCCAAATGAAAAGAAAGTTTATTATATACATACATATTTATTTTTGAAAAAAAATATACAAATTCAAACTTTTGTTTTTGTATCGCCGATGCGTTTTATTATAAAAAAATTGTGAGCCGTCACGGTGCGCCTGGCAGAGGTGAAACATTGACATTATTGACTACACATTTACTACTACATATAGACTTTATATGTATATATACCATCATATAGCGTGGTGACGCGTCGCCACGCCAGTAATCGGCTTTACGTGCGGCTTTAGATGTTTCACATCAAAATAGCTCTTGTTCTTTTGACTATTGTAATATTTGCCCATAAATAAAAGTTCTTCAGTTATTCTACTATAATAAGTTTATTTTACAAAACCAGAAAGAGCACGGTAGCTCTACCACAAGTCTGGTAAAGTATTTTTCGATTGCGTCTGTGTTAGTTATTTATATGGAACATTTTATAGGTATCACGCAAACTTATTTGGCCACTATGGGATTGACCGCTTTCCGATGATAAAAATCTATCGACAATAGTAGATATATATAAGCTTTTGCAGCGTATATTTTGTTGTTTAACGATTGTTATTCAAATAATCATGGTGCGGAACTACTGAATCGAAAATCGAATACAAAAGCATCTTTTAATTAATTTTTTTGCAACAATCGTCTATTGATATGTAATAAAGTTTTAGAAATAAACCTAACAATATGTATTGGTACATATTTTATACAGTTTATGTAGGATAGGTAAATATTTTGAGACATGGCTGTACAGTGTACAAACACCTTATATGGGTCAAGATACATTTATCCACTGTTTATGTATACTTACACTAAGAACATCAATAAATTTTGAGAGATCGGGCGTATAAAAATAATATCAAGTGCCTTTAATCCCACTTGCTGGTATAAATCAAAATGTTTACACAGAGAGCTATTGCTACTTCAGTGAGTTTCCTTTAATAACATCTCAATAATGTTTATTCAATTGGTAAATTGGACTTTTTATATATTTTGAAAAGCTCAGTAATTTACGTTTCGAGTTCTATTATTTTTTTACCTTGATCGTCTATTTTTGAAAATTCTTCAATTTCAAAACAAAAAGATTCTGAATCTGAATGGAACTATTCTTTGGAGTTCAGATTTTACTTTTAAAAGAAAAAAGAAATGAGATAATAAAAATAAAGCCACATCACGTCTATGAAAATGGGACTAAATATCAAAGTTACACCATTATAGGAAAACGTACAATGATTTTAGTCCAAATAAAACTATCGTATGATTTATCGTGTTTTTCTAGAACCCCGTGTGATACATTCTTAAGTCTGTAAATGATGTAATATTTCGCTTAATCTTGATGTTTTAATATAAGACTTCGGCGCTGCAAATATCTTGTCGTATCTAATTAATTAGTTACGTTGAAGTTAATTATTTTTTAAATTTATTATTTTAATTTTTAATTTATAATAATTCAATAATTCATTCAAAAATAATTCATTGCAATAATTGGGGTACAATGGACGGCCCTATCGCTAATCAGCGATCTCTTCTAGGCAACCCAAAAATAAAATAAATAAAAGTAATAAAGGGAAAGTGCAAGATGTTTTTAAATATAATTCCTATTATATTTAATAAAAAATCAGCGGGTTACCAACCAAACCATTCATATTTTCTTTAATTTATTAATTAATCTTTTTATTAAAATTGTACAGTTTTAATTAAAATAAGTGGGCTTTTAATTTAAAATATGCTCTGGTGATATAAATGTCACATCATTATTTCGCGGCACAAATAATTTAATATTAAATTTAACTAATTACAGTCGCTCAAATCGGTTTAATTTCATCGTTTTTTGTGAATACGGCCACGTTAATGTACGTAATTTCAGAAAACTACCAAATTATTTATTTCATTTTTGATCCATTTCTGAATTTACAATTATGTTTACGTTTTAGCATGCGCTTACCATAAGCGTGTATTCTATCGTTTACCCAGTTTATAAATAAAATGGAATACATTTTACATAAATATGCCAACTTTATATAATAATGTCACACCTTTTAAGGTGTGGTTTAGCTTTAGCTAGTGATCGTTACCTTATTGCAATAAAGTAAGTTATAAGTTATGTTAAAAGGGTGTCGTCTGGACGTCTAAAGTAAGCGAAGCCACATAATTTCTTAAGTCCCGCAACAAGCTGGTATAAATATATTACTGTTAAGTAATTGATTGGCTTGTATTTTAGATAGAGTCTAGTTTACCATTAGTAAATTACTTTTAAAATCGGCTCAGCAACTTTTAAATTTTTGTTACAAACAAATATACAAACCTTTTCTCTTTATTATATTAGTGTATTACTTGTAGTTGTAGTTTTCTGCGATTTTCCTCACAGTTTTAGGCTTTATTAATTAAAAAAATATACAGTATTTTCAATTTTCTATGCTTGCATTTACCTTTGCAGATGTCAAAATGCTGTAGGCAATTCATAGACAATCTATAACATTCCGTAGACACTTCGTAGACTCAACGTAGACAACTCAAAATTGGTCAAACCTGGAAAATTACATTCACATGTATATAACATTGAAGATCCCCCGGGGTAATCAATTACAGTAGTCACACTAGGGTAAAAAAACTCAAAATTTTGTTTATCTATTTAGAGTTTTTTAAGCGCTTTACAGAATACATACACCTGCAGAAGTATATTTTTAAAATGTAATTGACACGAAATATTACATGTATGGTACATGGTAGGCATTTTGTATTGAGCTTTTGAAAATTATGAGTTTAATTTTCTTTTTAAAACTACGTATTACGTACCTGGCGTAGGTTGGCACACGTAGCACTTTACGCAGTATAGTTTAAATGTTCATTCAGACTCTTTGGTTTCTCTTTTGTTCTTCAGTTTTGATGAAAATCAGACGTTTGCAATTAAAATTATTGTCTATGCTTGTTTTAATGATGTTTCTTGTTATTCGGTTTTTCTCTATATAAAAATGTAGTTTTGAACGCGGTATTCGTGATTCGGATCGTTACAACGTGATTAATTGTGCACTGACGTACGGTTTCAAGTTTTTTTCAGCTGTGCAATACTGAAGATATTTTTATTCGTTTGTATTCTTTACTTAAGTTTATTTTATAAAATAATATTTAAAAAAATATATGTTTGTAAATGTAGTTAATCCAATTAACCGCTCCATATACAGCATTCTGAGTTTGAATACCGTTGTACGGATTAAAAAAACTATCTCAAATACCAAATAATAATAATATACATGTCTATAAAACTTTGTGGGACATGGGGCAGACACGATTTTGCATTTATTTCACTAACTAATTTTCTGTAAAAACAATTATGTATTCAGCCTACTCAAGCGTAAAATATTCATTTCTCTGGGCCTCAAACCCAGGAACTACAGCGCAATAAGCATGTGCAAGAACCACTGCACTACGGAGGTGGTTATTAGGTAATTATATTATTATAATAAACAATGATATACTCGAATAAAAAGAAAATCTAATTTCGTTTGTAACCCTTTCCACAATAAGTACTTCTAACTGGAAGCAATTTTTAATACTTTATCTTAAAAACAAATGTTATTTTGACATAAAAGACCGCATAGGCCGATATGAATGTGGTATAAAGCTAGACGCCCACTTGGGGCGGGTCGGGCCGCAACGCTACGACGCACATTTTTGCGTACTGCGTCCACTATACAGGCAATTCGCGCCGCATCGGCGGATTTTTAACCGTCAGTCGTAAGTATAACAAGCGAGATACGGTCTACTAGTGGCCGCATCGACGGAAATATACGCTCGCTAAGCGATCCGCCGACGGATTACGTCGCGGTCCGGCTCGCCTTTAGTGGACGCAGTTTCATACAAAATGTATAGCAAGCGGATTTTTGCGTTGCGATGCGACCCGATGCGGCCTGCCTGGTGGACGCCTAGCTTAACTGTAATTGGCTATAATCTCAAAAATTGGCCATTACTTAGCATTCCCATGAAACCTAATTTTGTCCTGTCACGAATATAGCCTTCTGAAAAACCTAATGCTATTAACTATTTAACGTTGCTTATTGCTTATTTAAAACTATAAATTTACGTAACTATTAAAATACTATAAAATATAATGCTATATTATAATTAATATTATATTATTTTTATTATAATATTTATTTTAACAAGTGGTACATTAAAATATGTATATGATTTTAAATTATTTGTAAATAGTAAATACATTTACGCAATAACACGTCAGACATATTTCTCCGCCTACTCGTGGACGCCTCTGTGTGTGTGTCATTGTTATATCATACGATTATGTATGATATAACAATGTACCTTATCTTAATACATATTATAAACGCAAAAGTTTTTCTTTTTGCGGTCCATTGCAGTAATTGTTATGAACGTCTATTAGCTAATTTTAAAAATTATATTAAACTAACACATGCGTAGACGCTCAAAAAAGATTATATATTTACAAAAATAAAAAAGTATTAGACGATGGGGTAAAACATTAACTTTTTAAGTTAACTTTATATCAATAAAGTTAACTTTAAAACCAACTCTGGTAATAGGTATATCTTTTCGTATCACCATGTTAAACTTTTCCTCATCTCAGTAAAATACTTGAATGAATAATGGTCTGTACGCTCCAAATAAACGACTAGCTGAGAGTAGTTTAAAATGATTCAAACTCCAGTTTACTGTTGCTAACTAAAAACTCTAATTTTCACGAAAAATGCGAGGCATGTCTTTGGCAATTTAAGCTTGAGCGCTCGTTAAATTATACTGAAATTGTTTTTATTCCTTTCTAGCGTCAGTCAGGCTTTAGTTATTTTAATTATGTCTTATTAATCCTGACAATAAACAATATAGCTTCAAAGATAGATACTTGCGACCTTACGAGTTACGCGCGCCAAACTCTAATTTTATGTCTTTCGTTTGCAACACAATTACGCATCATCAATTATTATAAAAATTTATTTTGTATGTATATAATAATGTGTACTTTTATCCTGTTCCACGTAAACAAAGTAAATAGTTTATGTGTTTAATATACGACTTCATTTTGTAAAATAAGAATTTTTTTAATCATCTAAACTGGAGACTAATAATTGTTTCAAATAAAAAAAAATATTAATGCATAAATTTACTAAAAAGTAAAATAAAACAGAAATAATTTTACTAGACAAATGATGGCCGGTGAAAAAAAAAACTACCCATAAATGTGTTTCTAAAGTTTAATTCTAATCACGCAACGGAGTTAGTTTTGAAATAATACGACTCTCCAAACACTGTACATTGAATATTTTTCATCGCGGGGGAAAAATTATCATGAATAATGTAGGAGGGAAGCCGAAGGAAAGTCTCGACAAACAACATTACAATTAAATTTCTATCAAAGCTGTTTATATATTCAGGCATATTCAGCGAACGCCTTTGAAGAATATAAAATAATGACTTAAGTAATAGAAATATATTCAAAAAATTGGTTTAGAACTTTCTCGTCGACTCGATCGCTTCAAATTGAAATTTTAAGATTGATGGTTCAGCGGGACTTTTATCTGGATTATAGACATGATTATACAGACCCACAGACGATCCCTTGTACAGACAGGCACATAGTTACGTGAAACTTATAACGCCCTTCTTTTTTCGTCGGAGGTCAAAAACTCAATGATTATGGACTAGAAACTATCCTCACATCTTGCCAACTTACTTCAACTTTTGTCTTATTATTTGCATTTTATTCCCCTCATCTTAAATCTACTGATTACATTGGCATGGTAATAGAAAATAGAAATATTTGTGCTTATAATGCAGTGAATAATATTGTAGGTAGCGCTGCAGAGCTGTGAGGCTTTACATTGAGAATTCGAGCCATGACCACACAACTGGGTGGCAAACCACATTCCGCCGTGCATAGTGGAATTAATTCTTGTCAGATATTGCTATCTATAGGTTATATTACACAAAAATTAATAAATGACATTCACAAGAAGCTCATGTACATAGATATTTTTGTTAAATTTGTACAATTTAACAAAAATTAAAAATTCAGATATCGATAGTCACTATTCTGTTAATACCTCTATATTACAAATACCTATAACAAATAAATCACTTATTAATTAATTATCTTGAGCCCTAAGGCTCTTAGTTCCAAGGAGAATTATAGTTCTGTCTGATTGATTACTTTTTTAGTGCATATCAAAATTGGTAATACTATATTTTATGCCGTTTAGTGACAACCATTGTGAACTTATACCTAGTTCGTGGGAGATCCTTGAAGAAGTTTTAATATAATCTGCATTATCCTTTTCTGCAGATAAAAAAACATAAGGATCGTATTTATCGAGTGTTAAATGCGAATTGGTTAAAGTCCAATAAAAATATCCATTGTTTTCCAACATTCTACGGAAGAGGAAAATAAAGGAATGGAAATCAAATATTTATCGTCGCAGAACGGACTCGTTATGTTGTACGGATTATTTTTCATTTGTTCAACGTGAAAATGTTTACACGCGAATAACATACGGATTCCATCTAAAATAATAGCCTGTCTTGTCTACGTAAGACTTACAAGTATCAAGTCACAATATTTGCCTAGACGTGCGAAGATGGCTTCAATGTATCGTCGTGCAAGAAAAAGCTTAATCCGCGCCAGTAGCCGCAGCACAAAGAAGGATTTTGTAAAATAATTTTCAGAAAATGTAAATGTCATGAAACTAATTCTAAACAAGAATAGGTTGGTAGAGATCGCTTGATCGAGATCTTGATTGAGATCGTGCTAACAATAGTGTAAAGGTTAAATAAATATTTTAAAAATGTGATAAGAAATTAGAAAGGAAATATATAGAAAAGCAACTTTTCGTTATATTACTTCACGCGAAAACTTCGTGTGACGCTCAGATTTCAAGGCCAAAACTGTTTCAGTGAAAATTTAAGCATTCGCATTACAAAAGAATTCTTAAGTGTAAACCTGTTAAGATAATTGCCAGTTCAAAACAAGTTGTTAAATAACAGATTTACTTAAGGCGCAGTTGTAGCTACAATAAATAGCCATGCCAAAACCCGCGAGGCGTGCCAAAGCCTTCTGTTTACTGTGAAACTTGAATTAAAACGTCTAAAATGAAACGAATGGCCGGTTATTAAGCGTCATGAATTGACTTTTCATATAAAATATGTGCAGTTTTTCATTTTAATGAACATAGTGTGATTGAGGGGCGAATGAACGGAAAATTCCACACTATTCGTTATGGAATTTATTCAATAAGAGGACGTAATTTTATGCATACGTTCTTCAATTTAAAATTTAATTATTTTCATGATTAACGATAGTATAGGGCTAAAACAAATTATAGAATTTAGGAACTTGTTATAAACTTTAATTTTATTCTGGATACGTGATGAAAGGCATCAAAATAAATTAGTATTATTGTTTAATAACTATATAAGGCATTTGCTGTGCAGTAACTAACTATATACTATATACGGTATTAATGCTTATTTACATAGAGTTAGAGCAAAAATATGTATATTTTACCGACTAAAAATTAAAAGAGGTACTCAATTTGACGCGTATGTTTTTTTATGTTTGTTACCTCAGAACTTTCGATTGGTGAACCGATTTTGATGTTTTTTTTATTTGAAAGTTAGTGCTTCCCGTGTGATCAAATTTAAATTACATCAAAATCTGTTTAGTAGTTTTAGACTTACAATTTGAAGTCGGTTTTTTTTTGTTAAAGTTTTAACACTATATTATCTTTCTATGTTTTCCAATGTAGTCTATAAGACCGAAATAGTTTTTATATTTATGGTTTCGAACTACGAATAGTTTCGAATAATAATTGAACTACAATCGATCTTATTTAATATTATTCAAACCTTCATAATGCTAACTAACATTAAAATTGCCGATGTATCTTACGTATTTTCCTTTGTTTCAGATCGGTAACCTGAAGCATTTCTATCTCTTTTCACATCCACACGTGAGAAAGAGATCTGTCAACTCAAGTTTAGGATATGTTAATATACTAAAAAATGACCCACAGGTAAGCATTCGTTTTATTGAATACCAATAAATAAAATTTCTCTTGAGTCGATTTCACGTTGTTACTCGCAGTGAAGTTTTGTGAAGAGAATTCTTTTCAAGAAGTTGTTGATAGTTGACATCTATTTGGATTTTTAGATACCTCATTCTCTTGTGCTTATATTTTGTTTCTGAGGATAATTTATTATAAATAATTGTTTAGTTGCAATTTTTTTACCTAGGTATATCATTTCCTGTAAGACATTTATTGTAAGTTATAAGTAGATACAACAATTTATTGTTTGTTGAACTTCTCAAAAAATGCCCAATCAATTTCGATAGAATGAAATGAAAACAATCGCATATGAAACCACCTCGATATTTTAAGCAAAAATATAATCATATTATCAATTTCTTCATAATTTGCCTCATAAACTAACATACAGATAAAAACGTACTATCAAATTAAAAAACTCTTTTTGATCAAAAGTTTTTAATCTCGTTGGAAAATATTTCTTCAGTAAAAGTGCACCAAACACTATTTAATTTCGAAATACTAGGCATTATATACGAGTAAAAAGTAAATTTTGTAGGTGAGTGAGATGTGAGTCGAGGTGAAAATCGTGTTGCTATCAAAGCTCGAATAGTTATGTTCCTTGAAGCCATAAAATAAGAACAGCTGCAAAGCATTTACCAAGAAATTGGAGTCAGTATTCCAAGTTTACACTTATTGATTCGATACCTATTGAATATTTAAACGCATTCGGAGCGATTGGCAAGCCGAGCCACTTGAAGTGCAATACATATTTTACTTTTTTCATTTACATTTCTTAACATACAATTAGGAAAATTCAGAGCTTGAGATTCATAGATTTTTAGTGTAAATGCTAGAAACTGGTGGAAATTTAGTATTTAATATTACAGTTTACTTAATAAATTACTTTTTACGGGTATATCCCGGTATAAATGTGTGTACTTTAATACATTTTATTATGTGCATGTTGGTGTGCATGATTAAGTATGTCTGCGTAAAATTAGAATAAAATACATGCGTGATCTTACTTCTGAATGATTTTTTCGACTCTGTATCAGAATGTAACATAATGTCACAGGATTGGGAGTGTTGAAGAAGAATGCAAAGTTCTTAATGTTAGTTTTAGTTTTGTTTAATTTAAGATTTGGCAAATTGTTGCTGTAATAAAATAAAAAATATGTACCCTTGCCAATCTTCCATCAATATATCGATTTTGATTACATTTTTTGGACGAAATCCAAACGAACGATATATGTATATGTAAAAGCGTTAGAAACTCAATTTAACATTTCATAGTTTTCTGGGCATTTTCCGCAAATCGACAACCAATGTGCCGAATTGGTGTGAAATATGAAGATAGCACTATTTTAACCACCCCAGCTCCTTCACAAAACTCAACAATGCTTGGAGATTACTTACCGATTCATGAAGAGTGCTCGGAGATTTTAAGTGTTTTGTCCTGTATGTTTCTACCCGTTTACAATCAAGTAGAATGTGTTTGTTTGCACTGCCTCCATGCACGCTCTGCACATGGGTTTATCAGTTCTATTCATATTGAAAATATCTTTATTTAACATGTTGAGTTATTAACCGTATATTTTTCGTAGTTGGTTTCTATGTATTCCACTATTAAGTTTGTTGTTATGTCCTAAAAAGATTTCTTTGGTCTGTCTACGTATGCTTATATTATCCCAGTTTTCATGGTATAGTTGTTAACTGTATTGGTTAAGTTGATTTTATGAGTATGGTAGGGGTACTTTAGGTTCGGGTCCATATGCCGGTATCACTGAGCCGGCATGCGCTATTAACATTTCACAATATTAGCTGTAAGGAGCTTTTGTTTGAAAAACTTTGTATTTTTATGTTAAAATAATTCTATACTTGTTGATTGACTGATTCGTTGATCGGTTGATCGACCGATTGATTGATGTCAGGTGAGATGGGTGATGCAGCAACGAGAGTTAAGAAGAACAAAAAGAGACCATTCATCGCGACCGGTGATGAGGCAATCAAATTTAATATCCTTTCCCGACCCTTTGTTTAAAGAGCAATGGTATTTGGTGAGTACATAACACATGATTGGCTATATTTTAAGTAAGTATACTTATACTTATCAATTGCATCAATTGATCATAAAATCCTGTGATATTCTTTGTACAATACATACAATTAATATTTCTTAAATATTCTTTATCAATATTAACTAACTTGTACCTTGCATGTTATAATTAACTTTTTTGCATTATAAAACATTCTATTAACTATTTTATTTATACATATATTATACATATATTAACTCACCAATAAAACAACCCTTTATAAATTTTACTACTTCGAATACCTCCGCTAAAAAAAAATTCATAAAACGATGCATTCCTTTAGCTACCCTACCACAAAGACAGACAAATAAAACTTATTACACTCCCGTTTTTGGGTCAAGGATTTAAATAAAATAGTAAATATTAATTATAAAGTAAAAGTAAATACAAATAGGATTATTTACAGAATGGCGGAGCGGCAGATGGGTTAGACATGAATGTCGGCTACGCATGGCGGAAGGGTTACACCGGGAAGGGCGTAGTTATCACAATATTGGACGACGGAATTCAACCTAACCACCCTGATCTGGCACAGAATTATGTAATTATACCATTGTTTACAAACGCACTTACATATTTATATAAAAGCTCTACGTTTCGACTTTTGAAGCATACTGGTGTACAATTGACATTTTTATTTTAAGATTCGCGCTGACTAAAAAATACAAATACTGCATTCAGTTATGTTGAGCATTTTTGTAATTATAAGTTTTTAAATAAATAAATATGCAAATATTATCTAATAAAGGATAATTATAGATACAAACCACATGCGAAGAAAAAAATAATTCGAGAATATAATTTAAGATTATTATATTGCTTGAATATAATTATCAATAGTATTTAAGTACATCATAGTAAATAAATATAAATTCTAAATTAAATAAATTTGATATTTAAATTTTATAAATTTAGATTTAAAACGTCAAATTTTGGGATTTTACCATACCATAAGGCTGACAAAAAATTACTTAATATATGAATATAGTTTTAAAATATATTCTTCTCTCTTACTTGATACACCATTGTGTACTAGGTGTAGGCAATATTATATCTAAAGTGAAAATAAAGATAAGGTTGTGATTCAATAAATGTTGTTCGAGCGCTTAGGCACTCAAATGTTAAGGGCCAATAGAAGTATGTTTTGCTAATAAGAAAGCACCAGGCGTAAACAATAATCATTATTTTGTTAAAGCACTTTTAAACGACAGTCAAAGATTAGGTTTAATAACTGCTATTTATTATTAAACTATTATAGAAACCAATATAGTTTTCAATGTTCAACGCAATATACTATGTGTAAACTTATCATGTTATGTAGCTAAGGATATTACGTCTTGAATTCAAGATGAGGTTACAAAGTCTAGCATTCGACCGCGTGACCTAAAAACGTAGGAAAATTTTAGAATATATGCAGTATCCCAAATTGTTTGCCCTAGAAATATTTTATGTAGATTTTGACTTCATATATGCTTTGAATATGAATGCTTTACTGATTTGACACTGCCGTTTTAAAATATTTTCTTTAGTGGCTTTTAAATTAACTAGTTAATTTTTATAATAGGATCCAGTAGCATCTACAGACATAAATGGAAATGACACAGACCCAACACCACAAGACAACGGCGATAATAAACATGGCACTCGGTGTGCGGGAGAGGTGGCGGCTGTCGCTTACAATCGTTACTGCGGTGTCGGCATCGCATACAATGCCAGTATTGGAGGAGTCAGAATGCTAGACGGCCTCGTTAACGACGCAGTGGAAGCTAAGGCATTAAGTTTCAACACTCATCACATAGACATCTACAGCGCGTCATGGGGACCGGAAGACGACGGAAAAACCGTCGACGGACCGGGCCCTTTAGCGAGAAGGTATTCTAATTATCTTTGAATGGGATTGCTGCGAGCGAGCTCATTAAAAACATTTTTTTGTTCCAGGGCATTTATAAACGGGGTTACAAACGGGAGAGGCGGGAAAGGCTCTATTTTTATATGGGCGTCGGGAAACGGTGGCCGACATACCGATTCATGTAACTGTGACGGTTATGCAAACAGTATATTTACGATTTCGATATCAAGTGCCACTCAAGGCGGATATAAACCTTGGTACTTAGAGGAATGTTCCTCCACTTTAGCGTCGACGTATAGCTCTGGCACTCCCGGCCGCGATAAAAGCGTAGCGACTGTGGACATGGATGTGCAATTACGACCCGATCATATATGCACCGTAGATCACACGGGTACCTCTGCATCCGCCCCGCTAGCCGCAGGAATTTGTGCTTTGGCGTTAGAGGCGAATTCAGCACTCACTTGGCGAGATATTCAGCATTTAGTAGTAATGACCTCTCGACCGCAGCCACTGGAGAAGGAAGAAGGGTGGATCGTAAACGGGGTGAAGCGGAAGGTGAGTCATAAGTTCGGTTACGGCTTAATGGATGCAGGTCAAATGGTTTCCCTAGCGGAACAATGGATAAGTGTACCGCCGCAACATATTTGCAAGTCACAGGAAATAAACGAGGACAGATCCATTGAAACTTCTTTCGGATACACAATTTCCGTACATATGGACGTGAATGGTTGTAGTGGCACTATGAATGAGGTCAGGTTTCTTGAACATGTTCAATGCAAAATCTCACTCAGCTTTTTTCCCAGAGGAAATTTACGGATATTACTCACTTCGCCAATGGGTACCACGTCTACACTTTTGTTTGAACGGACCCACGATGCAACCAGTTCGAATTTCGACGACTGGCCGTTTTTAAGTGTACATTTTTGGGGCGAAAACGCCGAGGGACGGTGGACTCTACAGATAATAAACGCAGGCAATAATCATGTTACGCAGCCAGGAGTATTGAAAAAATGGCAGCTTATTTTCTACGGTACAGCGGCGAACCCGATAAGATTGAGAAATAAAAACTATTTCGATTCGAATAACGTTCAGAAAGAGGAAAAAACCTATCACATTAACGATGTATATGACGCGTCCGAATATTCCCAGTTCCTAAACGAAATCGAGCTTGGGATATCAGATCGACACAGCTACCCCAAAAATATACCGTCTTCTCAGAGGAAAAATGTGCTGGCAGATGCAAACGATAAACAAGTACAGAGAATGTGTGATCCAGAGTGTGACTCCCAAGGTTGTTATGGAAAGGGGCCAACTCAATGTGTCGCCTGTAAACATTATCGTTTAGATAACTCTTGCGTATCAAGATGTCCGCCGAGGAGCTTCGTAAATCAGGGCGGAGTGTGCTGGCCCTGTCATGAGTCATGCGAGACTTGTGCGGGGGCGGGGCAGGACTCGTGTCTGACATGTGCCCCCGCACATCTCTTAGTTATTGACTTGGCTGTGTGCTTACAACAATGCCCTGACGGTTATTACGAAGACCCAGACGCCAACGCTTGCTTTCCATGTGCCGAGCACTGTGATACTTGTTCGGAAAAGGCTGATCTATGCTCTTCATGTGCGCATAGCTATGTATTATATAATGGATCTTGTTTGGCGACTTGCCCACCTGGGACATTTCAAAAGGATGACTTTGGTTGCATGCCATGTCATGAATTATGCGAATCATGTAAGGGTCCCGGTGAAATGGAATGCATTTCATGTAGAATTGGAAATTATGTTTTAGACAATCGATGTATACCTAAATGCCCAGAAGGATTTTACGCTGATGTTCAAAAAAGAGAGTGTCTAAAGTAAGTAAAAATTAAAATTATATATTATTTACTTGATCTTATTAAATTTTGAAAAATAATCATATTTTATTATAATTTTATTTATTTTTTGTTAACTCTTAGTTGCACAAAACAATACGATATACCTATTTTTCTACATTTAACGTGATATGTAAAAGTCATTAGGTCCAACGGGCGAGCTTATCGCTATAAAGCAACCTCTTCAAGGCAACCCGTGCTTTATTTATTCAAACACCTTGATACTAAGTTATTCGTGAACTAATGCTACTAATACAAACTTTCGTTATATGCTATTTAGATTAAACTAAAACTTTCACAAAACACATCTAAATTGTACAATTACTAACATAGTTTTAAAAAGATATTTTGTTTTAGATGCCCAATTGGATGTACGGTTTGTTCAAATGGAATTTGTTCTATTTGCAAGCCAAAATGGTTACTCGCAAAAGGCGGTAACTGCTTCCCACAAGGCAATGGAAAGTGCGACACAAGTATGTTTTAACATAATATTATTAATACCTTTTAAATATTGTTTTTGTTCACAACTGAACTATGCTTTTTTTGTACTTCTGTCAATTTATATACTAAATTTCATGATGATCAGCTGACAGTTTACGCGTCAAAACATATCAGATAAACAAACATAACGACTTCGCATTAGGTATTAATGGTAGTCAAAAGTTAAGCTTCTTATTTACCAGGTTTATATGTTTCTAATATCCAAAAGTAGTTTAATTATTACAAACAAAAATAGAAAAACTTTTTTATAATATTAGTATAGTGTAGTATGAAATGCAGTTGTATGTAGTTTATTGTTAAAACTACTATATTATTATTTGATAATTAATGAAAAGAAAACATATTTATATCCTCTTACTATTTAACAAGTAAATGCATGAAACAAATCATAAAGCTGAACAAAGCATTTCTATATGAGCACGTACAAGAGCTGAAAAATGACAATTTAATGAATACCAAAGCCTTTACGCCAGTTTTGCGCCGCTATGCTGGCGTTCTTTTAAAAGGTTTTTTCTTTACAGACGAATATTATGAAGGAGGACGTTGCAAAAACTGCCATTCCACTTGCGAGAAATGTAGCGGACCGAACGAATGGGATTGTTTATCTTGTTCGAGCCCGTTGTTATTGCAGGGTTCGAGGTGAGCGTTACTTATCTACAACCTTTTGATCCGTTAACAAGCCGTGTTCAAATAAAATATGAATTCAATACAGATGTGGCATTCCGTAATTCGTGATTTCATTTCGCATATCTCACGAGATAGTTTAACTGGTGCTTATGTTTCGTTGTTTATGTAATAGGGAGGAAACTTTAGTTAAGAGAGTCTTTCACAGTATTTGGTAAATAAGTAACTGTAGCTATTATTTTTTATTAATTATTCAAAAATTAAAAAAAATGCTCTAAACATAAATAATTTTTGGAGTTAATAGATACTTTTACTTCAACTAATCTTAATTATTTTTTAATGTTAGATCAAGATCATTATGGATACCTAAAGATAATTTAGTAACATTTTTTTATGTTAAAAAACATTCGTGTCTGGTATTTTTTAGTTAAAAGCATATACCTTTTTTAGGTGTGTTGCGGAATGCGGTCAAGGTTTTTACCAGCGAGCTGGTAGTTGTTCCCCGTGTCCACTCACTTGTACTAACTGTGTGTCAAGATTGAACTGTACATCTTGTGCGGGTGCATTACACTTGCAATCCGGTACATGCCGCGCGACATGTGCCCCCGGGTATTACCCGGATGAGGCGATATGTTCCAAATGTTACTTGTCTTGTGAAACATGTACTGGCGCTAGACGGAATCAGTGTGCATCATGCCCTCCCGATTGGAGATTAGCTGCGGGTGAATGCAGGCCCGAATGCCCGCAAAACTTCTTTTCGTGGGGTGACAGCTGCCGGCGCTGTCATCATTACTGCCAGGACTGCTACGGCGCAGGTCCTCAGAGATGTACATCGTGTCCGCCGCATTTTTCCTTGGAAAATGGCTTGTGTGTGGAGTGCCTTAGCTCACAATACTACGAACCTAGGACTAGGACATGTCGGCCTTGCCATGATTCGTGCAGGTCCTGCTCTGGACCTGGGCCTACCAGTTGTGTTACGTGTGCGCACCCTTTACGTTTAGATAGGTAAGATTTTTAATATTATCTTTATCTAATCTATCTATACAGATTGAACAAATTCTGATTACTAACAACATTTATAATCGAGAAGTGAATCGCAAAATATCAATTAAAACATCGAAAGTTTTACGTAAAAATTGAATGGTTTTTTGATGCCATGTAACTTTCCACTAATTTGTTATAAAGTCATATTTGTTTTAATACCAGCTACAAAATAACTAGTTTTTTAGCATCAATGTTATAAGGAATTTCATTTGATAAAAATAACTAAACCGATACGAATTAGATACAAGAGCATTGCATTTTTTCCCTGATTTTAACAGGCGGCATCTTACGTAATAATTTAAATAGCTTTGACTTCATTTCATTATAAAACCAAGAATATAATTTAAAACAAATAATATAACAAACATTTAACTTTAAAAACATATGCTTTGAATTTAAAGCCTTTTGTATCGTTCATTACTATTACTTGGTATTTCAAATTAGAATAATTGAGATCACAAACAAACACATTAAACGCGAAATGAAGGAATAAACTTTTCATACGGCATAATTTCAAACTTTTATAAACAGTAACAAATTGTGGAACCGTCGTCTAATGTCCCACATTTCCAACTTTAGCAGTCATAAAATTTTCAACTTTGTGCTCGAGAAGATTTATAAAGAAATATTTTTGTTTGTAGAGTTAACTACAAATGTTTGCCATGCTGTACTGAGAGTTCTGTGTATACGGGTGGTAATCAATCTTCGGACTGCTGTCATTGCGACAGAGATATAGGTAAGTTTAACACGCGGCACAGCCTCCGTGGCTCAAGCGTGAGGTGTCAGAAGACTTGGAGTCGAAATCCGGGAAAGCAAAAATATTTACATTTGGTAGGGATGAAAGGCTGATAACCCACTTTTCTGTAAAGGAAAATGATAAAAATGTGGTCAGAAATAAGTGAAATAGACGAAAATGCTTTTAGAGGATTTCACTGTCGAAAATGTAACCTTTATTTTATTGTAAACCCGTATTCTAAAATTAAAATCTACCCACGTACTGGCTAGAGTTTGCCCCGTAGCGTTTTACGTCCATAAAACTTATCGCGATGAAATAAATAGGTATAATCAATTTCAGGGGGCTGTTTAAATGGTTCATCTGCTGGGAAGCGGCGCATTGCGGAGAACATTGGGTCACATATGACCGCCTCGTTTTTTGTCGACGACGCAAAAACCACGCCAAATATCTTTGACCGTGATTTATTGATAGTGTGGAGCGGCATGTCTACCGCACTCTTGGTTATAGTACTTGTGATTGTGATAAGGGTAAGTCCTTAGGCCATTTACACTTATGTAACAGCTAGCTTTCGAATCTCAGGGCTTACATAATAATAGTTAGAAATAAAGGAACACTAGAGTTTACTAGAAGTCTGTAGGTAGCCTAAATGATCTGTCATCAGTGGAATTTATATTATCTAAGATTTTTGTATTTTCAACTGAATTAGTGAAACGCCAGTATAATACGAGTACAATAAAGTAATATTAGAAGAATTAAACAATAGGTATTGCGCATCAAAACCAATACATTTGAAAAACTTTACTGAAAATCAACAAGAGATTATTTCCCAAAAACGAAAACATCACATAGCATATTATCTTCCTTCCTTGAAGCTATGTATTTTTATCATGCTATAATACGTGACTATTAATTTATATTAGCAACGAAGGAAAAATGTAATCTCCACAACAAATCAGCATTTATCTTGAACATATTAAATGTAGCTAAGCGATGGAAAACGTTGAAGCTACGGAAATATAACAAAAATACAAATGGGTTTTTCGTAGGTTTAGTAAATACATTGACTGTTAACCTTTTTTAAATTGACAGATCAATAATTGTCGAAATAAATAATTGTATATTAATATATTTTCCCTTTCAGATTAACATGAAACGTCGCAGTCATCTTACATTATACCCAAAAGCAGTATACTCTCAGCTAACAACAGTTGACGAAGACTTAACAAACCTGTCTTTGTCCAACACTAGTAAGCTGAAAGTGACAGAGAGTGCTACAAGCACATTCGAAGAAGCGACCTAGTAAAAACTCAACTAACATGAAAGCCCGGTTCTTGAAGCGTATTCAAGTATTTAAAACAAAAGCTACTAGTTTATCAATGTAGGTACAAAAATAATAAAATAAAATAATTTTTAAATACGTACGATATACGTAATAAATGGCCCAATCTTAGCTTAGGATTTTTTAAGCGAATAAGTGTCATTTTTTTATTTATTCAGGCTTATTACTTGGCAGACTCGTACATAATAATAATTAACAATTCTTATGACATACTAAATTGTCACTGAGAAGTCTCCTAAGTTATGATTGTGTCAGTACTGTGACCATAAACGTCACATTTTGCATACAATTATTAAAGTTACTTGATAACGGAACAAAAACCGGGCTAAAACTACAGACTGACGCGTAGAATGTTTATATAGATGTGTATCTCATAACTTAGAAGTAACTTGGCTTATAAAACGACCAATCATTTATATTTTCTGTTTATTGTATCATCGCTTATGTGTGGTTATTTAATAAGAATTTTATAAACAGTACAAGTTAATTTTCAAAAGAAGTATTACACATTTTGATAGTCTAGAATGTAGTTTATCCTACACAAGAGCTATTTTTCCAAATAACTAATAAATAAACAGTCATTTATCGAAATCGGTTGATCTATTGAGTAGTAACGAGCAGTTTAGAAACGGACACACTATACAATGGTTTACAATATCTATGTTTATGCTTAAGATAGGTTTTTAATTGTATTTTTCGTTAAAAATTGATTTTCATCGAAATAAAGTGAGAACTTTATTTCGATGTAAATCAACCGTTTATGGATACGGTCTGTTATGAACCAAACTTTTCAAACTTATAACCACAGCCTTAGATATAATCAATATATTTTTATTGGCATGTCATTAGAATAATTGAATTTTGCGCTAAAAGGCATAGTAATTGTATAAATTTCGGCCGATGTATATAGAAATGAATTGATCGATTATCATTATACTTAGCTATTGTTATGTAAATATGTACATAATATGTAAATATATTGATGGTTTTTATTACGGAACTGTGTTTTTTTATTTCATCAGACATTCGTCTATCGGCTATGAATATTAATTCATAACATTATGTCGTATTAAACTCGTAATATGAGAAAAAACGATTACTCAAAGAATTCTTAGTAAGAAGTTGTGGCGAATTGAGAAAATCGTCAAATATTTTTATTCTTTCATATTTTCTTTCACTATTATATATTACCTTCTGATGTCCAGACTAACAGTAAAATATTATTAGTATTTTATATATATTTTACAATATAATTTCTTAGACTCCTTATTGAACTATTAACAATGTCTGGAAGTATTATTGAAGTATAACTTTTAAACATCAAGATAGGATGTCGCTGCCACACAACTAAATTATTATATATATAGCAATCCGCTATAAAGTAAAAGTTAGTGGTGAAAAAATATTTAAGAATAAGATTTTGGATAGAAGCAATTATACATTAATTTTATGTTATAATAATTAGGCATGTGACTTTAATTCGATGCAAATTTATTTGTTTGTGCAATAAATAAAACAATTACTATTTCTTCAAAAAAACAAAACCAGTTTTAATAAATTTCAATATAAACATATACGGTCTTATATGTTATTTTATGCAAACGAGAGATTCTGGGTTCGAATCTGTGAGAAACAAAACAAATTTTTTGGGTAGGCACAAAAGGCTGATCGCCTCATTCCCTTCACAGGAATGACGAAGCGACTAGCATTAATTGGTATAACTATTACATTTGTAAAATCAAGATCCTGAAGTAATATTTGACAAGCGAGCTAATGATAAATGACAGCCGTGACACCGGGAACAGTTAATGCGACAAGGGATACGTATGAATTACAAAATATGTACTTGACACAATTTGAGGTCTCAAGATTTTTTTATTTTACTTCGTATATAACTTTATTAGCTCTATGTGTCTTAATGTATAAACATGTACATTTGTGTGTCCCTTTATGGATTATTTTTCTTCATTGTTTTGTTAAACAATATTATTAAAGAAAGTATTAATATTTTCTGTCACTAAAATTATAATTAAATTAAAACCGTTTTTATGATGAATAATTTAAAAATGGTTCAGTTGGATAGGCACAAATGGCTTGATCACTTGCGAGTAAAAAAATGATTAATGTAACAGGATGCAGAATTGTATCGGCTTCGTACGAAGGATGCCTGGATTTAATTTTTAATAATAGTACGCTAAGTTTTTTTTATTCAATGATCTGTTTTCTGTAGTTTATTATGACTTTTTATTTATTTAATCCGTTAAACAAATATAATACTTCTAAAAAAACAAGTATATGCTGTAGCTAAAATTTTTATCTTTAAGTAATACAATGTTATATAAATCAAAATTACTCACCTCCAAAAGTCTTTTGGAAGTGAAAGATTTAAATAGGTACCTACATATAACATTGTAACTCAGTATACAATGTAAATCTTGATTACAGAGATTTTCACACAATTTCATGATATTTATTATGATAAATATTAGTATGTGACGCTTAAAAATGATATCATTAGAGGGTGCTACCCGTTGAACATTATACTCACAATATACATTTTAAATTAAGTGTAGATAGTTCCTTGCATTGGCTTTTACTTGCGGCTGCTCACATACTAGGCATGTACAATATAGCCTAAATAAAAAGTCTAGTTTCTCATAAATAGAATAATTTATGTGTATTCTTTTCAAAGAGAAATGCAAAACTTGTCTCTTTACTTAAGTTTAGACTAAGTCCAGCCACGAAATTACGCGTGTTATTTCGTGGGCGAGACTTATTCGGGTTTAATATGCTTATATGCTATTTTTAAACTATAATCTATCTTAGGTGAAACTGTGACTAATAAATATGTGATTGCTTATAAAATAATGATTTTGTTCTATAGAAATATAGATATATTATGTGCCTTACAAATCAAATTTGGGAATCGAACAAGTAACATACATTAAATGTAAAATATATAACTAAACATTAATAAAAATCTCACAAATCCAAAAAGTAAATTCATGTTCTTAACTTTAATATAAAAAGAACCATAAACAGACATTGTATCGGCTGAATAAACTCTGTACATAAGAACCAAATGAGTTAGACAGCTCATTCCCAACTCTCGAGATTAACGTGACACATCCCGAAATACATCTTCTGGAAGGAAACAAATGCTGTGAGAAAATGAGGCTGTTTTCAAGTGAATGGGAGAAGCGTATTTTGGTGTCAGATTTCGTCCTTTTGTATCCTTAAATTGCGTATTACGTATTATAAAAATATAACTTAACCATGTTTCATTCGTATACTAACCATCTCTGTCACTAAACGTCAGTATTAGTGCGACATTCAATGCGTTTTGCGTTGGAGTACCAAGTATTGGGTTAATATCCAAGGAAACCAAAAAATGGCTGATTACTCCAGTGCAGAATTGTGTCTGCCCCCCTTATCTTATAAGAAGTTACGGGATCTCAAAACTAAGTGCTAAATTCATAGTAATAAAGAACCACTTCCTAGTTTCCCCTAAAATTTACATATATTATATTAACAACTGTAGAAAAAATAATTATTGTGTTTTAAATACAATTTTTACGTGAATTTACCACACATAAAAAAACGATTTGTATATGACACTAAGTGTGCCCAGTAGTTTCATCTGCTGTCGTGATTAAAAAATTGGGTGAAAGTGGTGGAAAGGCGAAGGAACTTTACGACCTATTTTTAAACATAGCAAATACACAAATTTAAAAAAATTCATAAAAATCGGTCAAACCGTTTCGGAGGAGTACGGATACAAACACCGTCACATGATATTTTTCAATATTACTAGAGGACCCCGCGGACTTCCTATCGCTTCAGAGTTCCGAATAATAACGTTTCATCTAAAAATTATGAGGAAACTAATTTCCTTTATTTACCTTTTCGTTATTTTTCTATATTTTTAATAGTTATGCTGCTGTTCTTGGATTAGACAGATCCAATAAATCAGACATCATCAAAATTGGTCTATCCGTTCTTAAGTTATAAATGGTATAAATAACCCGACTTTGTTTTATTAATTTAAAGATATAACTATTATATAGATTTACTAACTGTACACACGGTTATATAAAATTATAAACGAAGAATATACTATATATATGAAAAGTGAAAAGCCTTTTAAAATAATATATTTTAGAGACCGTGCTTTTACATTTTGCTTTAAAATCTCTTCGAGTCTACGAGCCATCTACGGTTTCGTAGGCGACGCTACAGTGAGCTACGAACGTGATTTAATATAACAAATTCATACCGCATTTTCTTATTATAAAGTACAATTTCATGCAAACTTTAGAATACTTAAATGATTTGGAAGGGTATACGGCCTATATATTGATATATCTAGAATATATTTGGCAAGTGTTATTTAATATAAGACAGTCATAGAAAAAAAATTTAAAATATTTATTGTCAAAATTTAAATGAATAATTAATTATAGAGTTTTGTAAAAAAATAATTTTGCAGTTATTTCCAATAAGTATACTACAATATATTTATTTAAAGTTTTAAATGTTAATTCACTATCATTTCGAAAAATAAATCTAAAAATTATGTTATTGATTTAAACATCTTTCTTAGTATACATTTCATTGTATATAATATAAAACAAATTTGTAACATATGGAGCTAATTAGGTATATAAGTTAGCTGAAACTCTTGAGCAACAGTTAAAATCCTCGTAAAAGTACAGATTTAATTTCCCAGGTATAAATTCAGATGTAAGGTTTTATTTACTTTTAACAAAGTGCAATGCTTGAAATGTATGTAATTAAGCAAATAAATTCCGTCCGAGATTTGCTTAAAGACTCGCTCGTTAACGCGAAACTTCGGTTTAAATATTATATAGAGAAGAACTGTCGAAAATTATTTAAAATACTCCTTGAATTTGCAATGCTTATAATTTTAGCTTTGCCTTACTTTTTAATCTGCACATTACACTCAAATTATATTTAGTCTTGGTTTAATAATATTTCTTTTACTTTTTTTAAATTTAATTATTTATTTACAATAATGTACTTAACTATATTTATAAAAATATATAAGGCTCATCACAGCCGTTGGGGGGCGTACCCAAAATACTGTCTGAATTATCGCGTTGTATTGCTATATCTACTGACGCGTCGAACGAAATATGAGCCAGCTTTCGGGTTTCCTGTGGTCTCAACTAAGCGCTTCGATATCTCTTATAATCGACACGCTTCTGGCCTCCATGGACCCGAAGTCTCTACTCCAAAAGGAACGAAAATATAAGAATCACGAAGACTTTTATATTTTTCTTTTGCTGGACCAACTATGAAAGAAAATCATGTATTAAATAGAAAAGTCATTCGCAACAAAGTTTGAAATCTATAGTTGGGTATGTGGCAAACACATCTGCAGGTGTGAATGTAGGCTTTCTGTTCCCACCTACCCCGTCAAAATTTTTTTAAAACCGGTAACGAATTCGATGTTTGAATTTATTCATTACAAACAAAAATTATAAAATGCTAATCTTTTTAATTATATTTAAAAATACACATATTACTATCTATATATAAGACATAGTTGAAAAAATTGTAATAAATGAAAAAAACCATTATATATATATATATATATATTATATATAAATATTATACGTAGTATTTATAACTAAAATCCACATCAAGAAGTACTATTAATTTTCTAGTGTAAGCTGGCATTTTCATTAGCACAAAAAGAACTGCTAGTAATAGGGGTGTATTTAATAGCACCCTTTTCAACATTGCCAGCTATGATATACAAATCTTAAAAACTACCCATAGTGAAAAGTATAGTTAGTAAAAAAGGTAATGCATTATTTAAAATAAAGTTCACAAAGATTCTTCACCCCAAACAAACTCGGTGTAGGAGAATCGTGTGAGTCTGTAAACGAATGAGTTTAATATCATATCAGCTGTTGCTTAGCAATATAATTCATATTCTTGAGTAATTATTTAAAGTAAACGTTCATTCCACGTTATTATCTCGTTTCTGTTTGTGCATTGAACTCAGTGAGATACCTACTACAAAATAACTTAAAGCTGCTATCTTTAATAAAACGTTTTACTAAAACACGTATATTTTATACATTCATGTTATTAAAGCTGCATTAAAAAATAATAAATAAAATTAAGCGACAAAAACAAAGAAAACTCAAGAAAGAAATTCAACCAAACCAACAAAAATTGTGGGTTACCTGGGAGAGATCGCTGATTAGCGATAAGGCCGCCCGTTGCACTCCAGTGCAACAAAGTGTGTAAAAAAAAACTTTTATATCTATTTATCATTCTTTACGTTAGAGAGTGTGAACTTTTGAATTCAATATTAATACTTTCATTTCAATAAAAGTGTCAAAATAGCACTTCTGAAACAAACTAAAGAGTGCAAAATATTATATATTGGTTTTTGCGTTGAATTGATATTGGAATTGCATTCGAGAGTAAGCAGGCTATATTGAATAAAAAAGAAAAGATATTCAATATACAGGCACCCGAATATTATTCTCTTATTCTATGTGTAGATTTACGAACTCATTAGAGAGTGGAAAGTTTTGACAAATTGCAACAGGCAGACAGTGTTGCAACAAGGCTTTCATTTCCACGACCAGTTACTAAGTACCGAAGTATTCTAAATTAGGTGATGCTTGGGTCTGAATTCATAGAATTAAAATGAATAGCTATGTTTTTTAATCAGATCTCGTCAATTTCTAAGTAGATGAAAGCTATATTTAGAGTATAATTTTTTTTAAATTATAAGCTGATAAAACATTAAAATGCCTGACAATTTAGTTTTAACTTAGAACATCTCAATTTTAATAAATCTAGTTAAGACTATATATCACTTAAAAAACAAAATATATTCTATTGTAAAAATGTAAAATCTAACGGTCCTTATTAAATTCATACCCTCTAATTGCTTTGGATAAAAAGCTTCCATAGGTTCACAGTAAGCTATGTTAGATTGAAATCCACCCAATAATACACAAAAGATTATCGTTAGAAAGTAAGCGAGTGTGAATACGTCTTGTAATAGCAGACAGTACCTATTAATACCAACTAATGCATTACACCATATAAATTTAGTTAAGATTGAATGAATAAATAAATAATTGAGCTCCTGAGCAATGCTATTTATTTATAAATCAAGTATCAAAGGTATTTTCTGAAAGTAGGTTACGATTTATATATTTTCGCAATTAACAGTCGAACCAATTTTAACCCAGATTATATACAAGATCAGATACTTCAGTCGGCTTTAGTATCGCAGAATTTTTTCGTTTTTTAATTTAAAATTTGTTCTTTATTAAATTGATGTCAAGTTCAAAAAAGTAAGTCAAGTTCGACGTAATTAACAATATTGAAGCTTGCGAGAATGGTGCGTTAAAATGATCGAGTTTTAAATAAAATTTCTACAGATTTATATACTTTTTGTGCCTTATAAATCTTTAATTATAATTGAAAGTAATATATGATACAATTTAAAGCTGATAATACATAAAATATGTATTATATTTATCTGTGAAAAGTCTAAAGGCCTATAAATTATATCTAACAAGCTTCGGCCAAAAGCTCTAACTTGTTTAAAATAGTAATAAGTTCGTTAAAGTTACAAAGACTCATCACAAATGCCAATCAAAAATCTGCACTAATATTAAAAATGCGTAACTCTATCTATGTTTATCTGATATACTTTCACGCCTAAGCCACTGAACCGTGCTAGAGAAGAACATACTTCTTTGCGTAACAAGGATTTGATGATGTCACGATAAAAAGGTATTTTATTTATAAATTATAGGTAGTCTAAACAGCCAAAAAGATATTTTGCTCACTAATTTATCCATGAAATAACAGGAATAGGAGCGGATTATAGGAATCTTCTGTTAAAAAGGCAGCTCTCGAAGAATGCAAAAGTGTTACAAACGAGTTTTTTTGAAAGATAACTAAGAGATTCCGAGCATTTTCGTGAAACCTTTTAGCCGTTATGGAGTATGGAGTAGCCTTTCATGTCATAAATATTGTCTCAAAGATGCTTGTATCGTTTAGGGAATACTGATTTAACTTAATCCCTTTATCTTTGACGTTCAAAAGGGTACAGATTTTAAAGATATTTTTACGTTACAAAATTTTGAAGACCATAAACCAAAAATAAGATTTTAAGCAAACAAATGACCATCTTCATCAAAATCTATTTCTATTTACTAAATATTACATTTAATTATATAATATTAAAACAATATTAAGACTAATCGATTTAAAATAAGAAGGATTTCAAGAGAAGGGGGATAAAATGGGACCCGATTTCAGTGTTGCTTAATACCATATCACAGAACAAATTCGAAATATATCATAATGTTCCTTCAGCTGTTCAGTCTTAACCTTCAGTAAAATAAATTGAAATAAAATCTTTTCCGACAACTCATAAGAGCAGAGAAGCTATTTGTCTTGTTGACAAATGCCGGGGTCGAATATTGTCCTTTGTTTCAACATTCCAATGATAAATCATTTTTATGTTTGTAATTAATAAAACCGTAACGACTGCTTCTATATTGATGTAGAAATATCATTTTTCTATATCATTTGTTCGGCTGTTGTCTATCGTTTTTCTTCGGTCCCTGATTTCCGATTATTGGTGTTCGCTTGGATTTATTACGTTGAACTATTTTATATCATAACAAGCGTCCTGCCCCAACTACGCTGGCATTACTAAAGCCTCGTTTACTATATGTGTTTTTTTTGATTAGAGCTCAATTTAGGAGAATATCAACTTGAAATGTTGTTAAATTCAAACGTTGACCGAGGGGTCATTTTAAAATTTCGGAATGGAAGATAAATGAAACTTTGTTAATGTGTAAACAAATTAACAAATTAATGCATTCCCGTTAACTTAAGTTTAGACTTAGGAGTAGGGATTTAGCCTTTGATTGGAGCCTTTTTTGTTTTACTGGTATTATTTCATAATTTTAATCAAACATAAGTTTTTAATACTCGTAATCTGAGGTATTGAAATATTTATCGTAATTCTAACCAGATCAAATTACGGCCACAGACTTTATTTATACATTAAATTAAAAGAATATACATATTCCTTATGAATACATAGGAAGTATCTTCAGGAATATGGCTTCGGAAAATTGAAAAATGGATTAGGCAAATTACTTTATTCCCTCTCGCACCGAAGTTTGCAGTTTAAAATTTCTAGAAACATGATCGATGCGGGAGTGGGCGCGGTACGCATAAACAGTAATCATAACGTAAATAAAGATAGATATACATATGTTCAATGAAAATGACTCATTCTTTTTTAAATTCAAAACGTCCATTGCGACATCACCTCAAATGTGATAACAGTATACAGATGTACACACTCTCTACAGTTTCGTGTGTTCTCTTATTCTATAGAAAATCTTGATAAAAATCTTAAAATTCTTCCATAAATGGAAGAATTCAGGATTTATTAAATGAAGTGTTTTAAATAAACTTTGATTTAATTTATTTTTATTATCACGCCTATTTCCCAAAGGGTTAGACAGCGACCACAGACTGCTACGATCTCTACACACTGTTTGCCGCTTCATCCACTTCAATAAATGCATGCTCGTCGGGTGCTCTTGACCTACCCCTTCTCAAGTACTTCCTGGATTAGTGAAGCGAGCCTGAAGTAGGCTTTGGTTAATCAAAGCCTTTACGCAAAAAATACATTTAAGGTTTTGCGAATAATGATAAAACTAGAACCCGAAACCAAGATATACGTTTGCTCATGAACGTAAGCGTCACGGTGTGCTGATTATGAACTCTCAGCTGGACCCTCAGGTGGAAGTGGACTGAGAACCATTAATTTATAGTTTCCTTAGTCCATCTTTTCACTTGAGAACAGGTGTTTTTATAGCCAGGATTAATAATAATCCTTAGCACTTTATCTTGCTATTTTTCTATGAAATAATATAATATTCATTGGAGTTTAAAAGACGGACTGATGAGTAAAAATCTGCAACAAAGTTTAATTGACTAACTTGGTTCTATATCAAATCGTAAATACACCAACTTTGATAAATAATATACTTTTTTGGGGATTTTTCTTATACTGTAGTCGCTCATACAAATGTGCTTTCCTAAAGGGGTGTACAATATTATCCTGCAGATTTTGCATTCGAGACTGACTAATACTAAAAGTGATACAAATTCGCACACACATTTCCCTTGTCTTTACAGACAAGTAAGTGATCAGTCTATGACCTATGCCTTCTAAGCGAAATGTTTCTTTCTTTTGAGAATCCGTATAGTTTAGGTATCATAAACAAATTTATTTGAATTCTATGGTCAGCATGACTGTTGCGGGACTGCAATAATGTCTGAATGTATATACTTTATATATTTAACTGTTGCAGTATTTGGGTAGTAAATAAAATAAATTTCAGACATACGACTTAATTACAGACGAGGTTATATTAATGGATAGTTAGAAGATTTTATTGAACATAGGAAGATATCCCAGGATCTCCAGTTGCGATCTTATTCTCACTGATAAATAGCTGAATATTTTCCAAGTCACAAAGTCATGGTATATGCACATCCATGTTGATGAAATCGGGAGAAAAAGTCGGTATTTTTTATTCCAAGAATTTTTGTTAATATCGAAACACAAAGTTGATAATAATATAAGTTTGAGCCGCGTCCCATGCAAATTCACTATTTATTCACAAATAACATCGTCGGTCCTTTTGACAAGGGTCAAATACCGCCGTTCCATATTTTCACACAATTTTTTCGTCAAGTGGACAGTTCCACCTCCATATATTACATGAAACGAATTCGTAAAGGGTTCATTTGTATAATGAACAAGTGTGATGGATTGACAGTAGATGATCTTAGATGGGCAACTTTGATGTAGGTTAAAAGACATTTACTATTGAAATTATATACCTTAATAAATCTTATATTTTTTCTTTTTGAGGCAGAGATTTCAGGTCCATGGGGAAGAAAAGCTTGTCAAATTATTAAAGAGATATTGGTGCGTTTAGTTGAGACTTCTGGCAACCTTAAAGCTGGCTTATTTAGAGGCAAAGGCGTTAATATAATTATGTAACACGGAAATTCAGTCAGTTGTTCAGTTTTTTGTATAAATATTTAAAAATAACTTTTTTTAATGTAATTAAATAAGTATATAAATATAAAGTTCATGAAATACTTTTAATATTAAGTCAATGTATCAAATGTATCTGTATTAATTAGGCGTAGTGTTGCAAAATTATATAATACCCTTTGAAAGAAATTAAAATTAAACAATTTTCTCTTCAATCTCGTGCCTTCGAAACCGAAACTTTTCTTCGGATAAATACACATTCCGTGAAACACGCTTTGAATGTCAGATATTAAACAATCTTATTTTAAACTTATAACACAAGGAATAAAATAGATTAGTATATCACAATTACAACATATTATATAAGACGAAATACAAGGTATAAGTAAAAAAGAGATGGAGATACTTTATCTTAATATGTAATTTTAATATTTAACTTAATTTCTAGTTCTTTAAAGTATTAAATTTAATTATATATTCTTCGATAAGGGGCAAATTCTTTTACATTTTTTATCTGTTGAAATTGAAAAGCAATTCGAATCTTTTCTTTGATATCTTTGAATTTGTACCTCAATCCATCGTTGTATCTTAATTGAAATCGTAAAGTTATGTAAAACCATGTATCTTCTCTTTCTAGTTATGCAAACATTTCTTTTACAGCACACAAGGTTATGTAGCAAAGGAAATATCTCATTGGAACTACTGTGTTTAAGAATTTTAAACTATGTTATCCAAAAAAAATTCTTTTAATTGTATTTCAAAAGATTAACGTAGTTTCAAATATATTGATACATGCCTTACATGTAACAACAAAATATTTTGTAGCTGCGTAAATTCATTGTGCTTATATGATTTTTGAAATATTGTTACATATATAATAATATGAAATTAATTAGTATATATTTATTTATTTTACTTTATGTATTAATTATTAACGCAACATTGGTTTATTTAAAATAACTTGTAAATTTTTATATAAATTATTTTTTTAAATAATGTTTTAATAAACGAGAGACTGTAAAAGAAGAAATATTCTTTACCTACATACGCTAACTAAATCGCGGACAGTAACTATTTGAACATAATCTGTCATATTAAAACTTTGCGATAAATCAAAAGGCAGTTTTGTCGAATTTAGCCAACTAAATGGCCTGTTTTGTTTGAGAACAACGTTACTCTTGATGAAGTCTATTGTTTTGTGAGTGCGGAGTCAAAATGGGAAGGATTATTCATTTCCGTCGGCGTCAAAAGGCTGCTGGTAAAGTTTGCAAGATGATTTATAATAAATTCAAGCATTATGACGTTTATAAACAATAGTATGTTGAACATCATAACGTTTGCCTTCTATTTTATATAAACAAACATGGGGGCATAAATATCAAGGGTTTTCTATATAGAGATTCGATAGTTCTTAACATCTTAAATATACGGTAACTCCTAGTGGAGCTCTGTGTCTATGTCTGTTTTTATTCTTGTAAACCATTTTGTATTTAATTAGTAAAAGCCATAAATAAACTAATTTAATTAGATAAATAAGGTTTCGTTTCTTGCGGTTCATTTATGTTATAGAAAATGCTATATGTAACATTATATAATATGTAAGTAATTAACAATATAGTCTACTAAACAGCACGGATTTATTTTTATTTAAGCAATTTTGTGTTATTTTCAGTACTAAAACTGTAAAAAGCGTATTCTAAAATCTAAACACAATTTAAGTGTCGCGTAGACGTTATTTTGTCGCTCGGGGCAACAGCACCGTTGAATTTTACACCGATATGTGTGAAAACAGAGCTTCAAAAAGGTTTTACAAGTTACTACCCGTGTTGAATGTTGGTTTTGACAACCTTTATGTGTCGTAACGTTGGAATATAATAGACGGAATTTAGATTAGAAAGTATGTGACTTGATAGGGGTCAACTATAAAATATAGACAGAATCAGAACACATGGACAAAATACAAAGTGCTTTAACCCTAGGGATATATTAATCCGTCCGTTTCTTTGATGTGCTGTCTAAGTCCGAACTATTGGTTTCCTGGATTTCAGGACTTTTTAAAAGTTTCTGAATAGAGGATCTAAAAATTTCTTAGTATGTAGGTATACCTTGTTTTAAATTACTGATCAACATTTTTTTTTCTAATACACAATTATATTTTTTTAAATACGTCTCTGATCCTATACTAATATTAAATAATAATATTTCCTTGGCAAAAATTACTGGACCAAATGTAAAAAAAATTCACTGATAGGAAATGGGACTATTTCCGAATTTTGTTACTCGGGAGGAGTCTGGGAAAATGTTTATTCTTTAAATTCGATTGGTTTATTGGAGCCAAATCACTACTATATTTTATATCTAATTGTATATGAGTCTAACTTATATAAATAATAATGTATATTATTTCTGTATAGATAATAATAAGGCTTCAATATAGTATAAGTACTATTAGGTGCTATACTGCACTATATTATATAATATATTATATACTAGTGGACGGCGAAATTCGTATCGCTTAAGAGTGCCGAATAATAACGTGTCACCTCAACCGTAATTCCATAGAAAATGTATGAGGAAACGAATTTGCAATAAAATAACATTGCGACTATAAATTAAGATGTAAGCTATCCTATCTTTCAAGTTGGATCAAACTGCACACGGTGAGCAAATTTGATTAAAATCGGTTAAGTAGTTTAGGAGTCCATCGCGGACAAACAATGTGACACGTAATTTATATATATTAAGATTATACAATATAGTATATACTATACTCTATTGTACAAGTTTTTACCAGAACCTATCAATTTTGTCGAAAGCGTGACTGGATCATATTGACAAGGAAAACGAAAAATGCACAAAGAATGTCGAGTTGAGGAGCGCCCTCTGGCTGAAGGTGATTAATGGCGGTAAACGCGGGATAACCGACCTCTTTGAGTTCTAAAATTATACCAAGATTAAATTAAATGCTTAAGTCCTTTCCAAGAGCCTAATCCAAAGAATAATTGATTTTAAGATGAGCCGTTTTGGTTACAATTTTAAAATGATTTTTATTTAATTTTATTTAAAGGCACAACAGAAGGTAAAAAGACACTGAATACAAAAAATAGACAAATTTTTAAAAAATTAAATCAAATTCCAAAAAAGTGTTCACACAAAAAAAAAATAAGAAACGGAATGTGAACATTTTTTGAAAGTCGCACATTTAAATAAATTACACTTACAATAACTACACAAATATTTTGTATTATAATAATTACGTAATATTTTATTACGCATTCTTGACCGATATTTTATAGGATATATAAGTATTCTAAGAGATTCAGTCTCACTAAATATTGTTATATATACCTACAATAATATTGCGCAATATAAGTGACCATCTAGGCCTAAATAACTAATAAACTGTATAATCAGAAGGTTAGTAGGTACTTACGCTCCTTAAACCATTAAATTGAAATTGTATTTTGAGTAATGGTAATTAGGAAAAATTTCCTAGTATATACTAATATTGAATATATTACATTCACAATTAGTATTATCCATATTGTGAATGTAATATATAAAAAAGTATACACATAATTTGGGCGAAAAATGGCATTATAGAGACAAAATATGTTCGTAATAAGAAAAAGTTAGGAAATAAAATAGTCGACAGATTATTTTGGGAAATTGTAACATGATGTCAAAGAAATGCTAATCTTATTCATCCATCAACTTCCAATTACTTATTAGCTGTCGCTGGAATGTCCATATCCGATATTCTCATATTCCGATTGAACCCGAAATGTCAAGCTTTGTGATTCAACTTTACAGGATTTGTCACTAGCTTGATGAAAACTATATGTTGTTATCGTTGTAGTGTAAGAGATACCGTACGTTACAATGGGGAATATTCACATATTTTGAATTTTAGTTCACCGTATTCTCTAATAAAATCAATGGAAAAATCGTATGAAAAAACAATTTGATACATCAGTTTATTCCCGAGATACAGAATTTTAAAAGTCGCTGCTCGAGAAGAGACAGAGACAGACAGAGCGAGTGTTGTCCTGTGACGTCACGAGCTAACGAACTTTAAATGCATGTAAAATCAAAACATACTTGCTCTTTTTGAATAAAACAAAATTGAACTTGTATACATAAAAATCTACTGTGACAAAGTTTCAAGTGATTAAAGTTACATTCTCCATTTACTTTTTATAACATTTACTAGCATGTAAAGTGACTGTTCCATCAAATATTATTTCATTTATGATACAATTAATAAATTTTTATTAGATTTTTGTGTTATGAGCCATTGTATCAATAAATAATCTTAACAATTTATACAAGTTATAAGATGATTAATAATTAACAATGAAATATTTATATCGTGAATATTTCGTCCTATAAATCCTACATCTGTCCTACCTATCCTTCTTGCGTCGCATTAATAACAGGTTTATTAACCTATAAGGGTTTTTTGCATGTATGTACTACGTGACACGAGTGGGTGCGCGCAGTTTTTAATTAGAGTGCTGTATGTATGTCTTTATTTTATATTGTAAAGACGAATCAGGTGGACAGAAAAACCTGAGTTTTATGCTCCACCTAACTATGTACATTTTATATGTAGTTTTAAATAAATTGGTATTTTATATTGTAAATGGATTTATTGTTGTTTTTTTTAATATTTTAAGAACCTTTTCTAGCACTAGACTGTGCGTATCCTAAAGTAGAAATACCGCATCACTCAAGTAAGTGGAGTCTTTAATGAAGGCAAAAAAATGCGCTACAGAAGTTACGCGAAAGAAAAGCCTCACTTTATCAGTCTAATCATATAGACATATAAACCCAGCGTAGACTAACATACAGCTAAGCTTTATATAACGAGCTTGTGACTGTATCTAAGTCTTTGTTGTGAATTTAATCCCAAACATCATAGAGGATAAAATGTTTGTAGAAAGCCAGTGTCCGTCGATAATGCTGTGACTCTGAAAACCTCCATTATAAAAAATAAAAGTCACATTTAAAACATATAAATTCTATATTTTTAAATAATTTTGATACAACGTACTAGTAGGTAAATTCATACAATTTCGACATCATTTCGATTTATATACAAAAAAATTAATATGAATTTCATTAAATAAATAACATTAAAAATTAAATGTTGCTACTATATAATATAGAACAATAAGATATACATAGAACAATTCGGTTTTTTCAAATTCATTGAGATTAATAAACTCAAACTACTAGACCAATTTATATTATTTCACTGATAGGAAGCTAGACGTTTGAAATAACAAAAGCATTATAAAGTTAATGTGCAGGCACTAAGTCAAGAAAACCTATACCTATTTAATATACAGGTTCGAAAACTTGAAACTTCTTTAAACAAAAAGACGAGTATTGGATGAGTATGAATGGAAGACCTAGTCGTACATTTATGGGCCAAATCCAGAACGTACTTGATAAGGGGCAAGTCAGAAGCACCCGCAATCGGCAATCACATACTATGAATGTATTGAAGGTGGATGAAGCGAAAGACAATGTAGGGATCGTGGCAGGTGACAGTCTATGGTCGCTGTCTACTCCTTTGGAAAATGGGCTTGACTAAATAAATAACTTTTTATTTAGCGAATTATGTTTATTTATGTTTCCTTTCATACATATGTATGTATTAACAAAAAGCAGGTTATTTATTATAATAACCTCATTTTGTTTTTAAACCTGTTTAAAAATATAACCAGCAGCTGAAAAGGCACAAAGGATCGACCCTTCATCTCAAAGAACAAAGGCTCCCCAACAATAGCACAACAACCATTGTATGGACATTGCAGAACCTCAACTAACTACAGAAATTACTTGTTATAATTAACCATCTTAAGCTTTTTCGCGTCAGTTTTTAATAGTACATAATATATCTTTACACTTTAAAAAGTACCTACATATACACAACCGCATACAATTGAAAGCCTCTTTGGTCTAGCGGTTAGCACGTAAGCGTTTCAATCGAGAGGTCCTGTGTTCGATTCCCGGTGGAGATAAAAAAAAACTTGGTCTGGCAGGGCATAGAAGGCTGATCACCTACTTGCCCTTAAAGAAAAAATCGATCAATGAAACAGATGCGAAATTCATCTGCCCCATACCCCACTAGAGGACGCTTACGCGCTTACCACTATATCAAGGAGGCGGTATTTTTATTTAAATGACACTGTGTAAAAAATTTCATGATCGGTGAAGTATGAAAGTGACAATCAAACAGTGTCTGTCTGTGCATTCGCCATACAAGAAGAAAATTTGTTACGAAAAATAAACTGAAGTCAAATTAAATAGTTAATACTAATAAAGATACTATTTAAGTAAAGTTTTTCAAATTTAAAATGTACCTTTTTTAATTTCGAGTGTTTATAGTCTATAAAACTGAATCCATGACGAATTTTCGTTTTTCTCACTATCTATATTTATATATTTATTTATTAATAAGAAAGAAAACCTTATGCCAGCTTACTTTATTCGAGCCCGAAGGTTTATAAAATTTATCAAATTTGATTTATTGATTTGTACATATTACAAGCTTTCCTATGTATGAATCGGTTCTTAAAGAAACGATTTGTACATAGGAAAGCTCCAAAAGGCTCTTTGATATTCATGAAATGATTGATTAACACAATTTCAAAGGTAGGTACTTAAAATATTGCCGTCGATTACTTTGAATTGAATTATAAATGGTAACAAATTATTCCTTTGGTTATATTAAATTTTAATGACGATAAATTACGTAACAATTTGTTTTGAAGCTGGTACCCTTGACTTGATAGATAATGTTACGAGCAAAAGTAATTTAAGTTCTTAAAGTCTCTAGTATCTGTCTTAGCAAAATTTATCAAATTTTCAGCGGCTAAATCTAATTACGTAACGTAAATTCTCGGCCTCCATATTGTTATTTCATTCATCAGGCACGAATTATTTAAAAAAAATACATATGTTATTAAAGTTAGATGATTCGTAAAACGAAACGTGATATAATACGATCGCGCGAGGTAGAATCCCATATCCCTTAATAGAGCATGGATTAGACACATAAATACGGCTACAAATCACTGCTGTTAACAGATCTTTAGGTTTAATAATTGGAAGTATTACTAAGGATTGTTCAGTGTTCATTTTGAATAACCCTCTAAAATTTTAAACTAGCAAACACATGAAGATGAAAAAGTTATCTAGCAACCGGCATTTATGTGATATGAAATGTTCTTAGTCCTACAACCCGTTGGCTTTCGGCCAGTCATGCAAATATGCTAATACAAGATATACTGTCCACAATTCAGCGATCCGCTCCTAAACTGCTACCATATGCTTTTTTATTACACTCACATATATTATACATTATATAGATACAGAAGTATTTTATATGAATCACACACTTAACAACTGTTTGTCTGTTTGTAATGTGTTTCTACATAAATTATATCTATAATTAAGATATCTATCTATATAAATACTCTAGAATCACCTATCTTAAGGATTACAGTGTAAAATTTCTCTAACCTAGATTTGTGTTAACCAGTGACGTAGCGTGCCTGTATCAAAATTAGTTGGGAGGCCCAAATGAAGGGTAAAGATTTCTCACAAAAGAAACAAAAATGCTTGCATTAAAATTATTTTATTTATAGATTATAAGTTATCGCTTCCTCCTAGAAATTGAGCTAAAAATTCGTATTAAATATACATTTTTCTTGCCCTATTTTCGGATATTTTATTTAATTAATCATATGTAGCTGTTTCAGTTTTTCTAAAATTTCTGCTTCTATAGACAATAGTGACGAGTCTGATAGCCGTTCCTACCCCATTACATACGGTAGGAGCCTCTGTAGCCCGGAAGCCCCGTATCATTGATAAGGCTGATACAGCGGTAGCTACGCCCCTGGTGTTAACTCCACTTTTCGACTTCCATACGTACGTAGTAATTTGTGAAGTAGCCTCCTAGAAATGGCACACAAACGTTAAATTTTTTTCACTAACCATTTTTTATATAATCAAGCAGGTTATTAGGCTTTTGAACTCAATATATTTTTTGTGTCCCGACATTCGAACCCAAAGACTTCCGCGCAACCCACACGAATATCACAGGCGTAGATAAATTAATTAAAGAAGCGATCGTATATTCGTTCGACGTTTACGTACAAAAAATAATATATTAACCACTAAATAAAAAAATAATTTTAATCTAAAATCAAAAAACAGAAGAAGTATAATCTCTTCAAAGTCCTAAGTCCCCTGGATGGAGTACGTCCACAGTACGTCTCCATTCCGCTCGGTCTTGAGCTACGCGCTTCACTTCGCTCCATGTCATCTACGTATAATAGAACTTTAAAATCTGAAGATATAGCTGGTTTTGCAAATTGGTGTTTTGTTTGAAATTATTAATGTTTACTATAAATATATATTTTTAATGTACTATATACTCACTACTGTATATTGCTCGCTATGGTTTTTGTTTGTTGTAATTTTTGAAATATTTTCGCGTACTATTTCTTAATATCTGTTTTGGATGAGTGCATTTTTTAAAATTCGATATATTTGTTGTATTCTGTAAACTTTAAAATAAACGAAAGGAATTAAAAATTTGGAGAATTGTAATCAACAATTGGCAGAATATGCATATGTTATATTTGAGATTCATATAAATGGTGATGTAAAATATACAGAAACTATGTACATATTTGCAAAGTACATTGAATATCGAATAACGATGCACGCTACAACAAACACAAAAATCAACGTTTTTATCTAGGGCTGATAACCGGTTGCGCAGCTGACGAATTTATTTGGGAATTTCGAACAACAGTTTTTCAGTTTTTCATTCATTTCTAAAAGATTTGGCGTGACATCACTACATAGTATAAAATAAAGTCGCTTTTTCTGTCCTTAAATAGCTATGTATACTTAAATCTTTAAAACTACGCAACGGATTTTGATGCGGTTTTTTTTAAATAGATAGAGTGATTGAATAGGAAGGTTTATATATATAATATACCCGTGCGAAGACGGGGCGAGTCGCTAGTTAAAAAGAAATTTCAAACTCGGATTATGACTTTTATAATTAAATTCAAACAACAAATATTTGTTTAAGAATAAAGATGCCATACATTCATATGATTTTTTGTAATTAATTTACTAAATTAATGGTTTGACCGCCTCCTTGGTCTGGTGGTAAGCGCGTAAGCGTTACAACCGAGAGGTCCTGGGTTCGATTCTCAGTGGAGATAAAAAAAATTAAAAAAACTCAGTCTGGCAGGACATAAGAGGCTGATCACCTACTTGCCCCTAAAGAAAAAATCGATCAGTGAAACAAATGTGAAATGCATCTGCTCCATACGTTATGGAGCAGATGTGTTCCGTTTCCCCTAGTGGGGACCCCTATGGACCATACCCCACTAGGGGACACGGAACTTCACTTTTAATGGTTTGATTTAGAATATTCGTTTGTTTCTCGGACGATAAACTATTTCCATGTAGGCTACATTATTTAAGCTCATACAGATAAAGTTAGCTAGTTGTTCAGAAGTATTTAATATAAAGGTTTTCTAAAAATATGTACGGATTTCTGAACAGTTTGTTGTTTCTCTTTTATTTCACATGGTTAACGGTCAGTCTAAGCTCAAGGGAAATCTACCTACTGTTGATTCAATAGAATTTTTGTTTTCCATTTTCCGGTCTCGTATATATAATTGTTGATCTTTACAGTCCACATTAAATATAAAAACACGTTATGTAACTCTCAATAAACACAATTTCATAATATTTTTTCAAGTTATCGATATGATTAGATACGTTTATATTGTCTTAAACACTAATTGAAAGCTAGACTTTATCAAATTTATATCCCTTGATTCTTTTGAAGAGCGTGAGCACAGTTTTGCGTCGGCTTTACAGGCAGCCTTCTGTCCCTACCTAACCGAAATATTTATTTAAATATTTGTTTCCCTGGAATTCGATACAAGGATCTTAGCCGTAACACATAATTAAATATAAATAGGTTTCCTCAATCAAGCAGATGAATATATTTCCTAATTATAGATCATTTTACCAAAATTATTTTTCAAAATTATAGTTCGTTGGGAAAAAACGCATATTAATAAATAAAACCAGCTAAGCTTAACTGCAGTTCTCAAGTTAACGTTGTTGTAGACACTTTACGATTCCCTTCATGACTGCAGTTGCAAGACTTGAATGGACCAAGTTAATTGCCATCCTTGACCTACATACCTTCTGCAAATACTCAACGTATATGCGTTTTAAACAATAAAAGTTACAACTTCAAGTTAACTGAAAATTACAATTACCATCGATACGCTTCGAGAACTTAAAGTCTTCAATCAGTTTTTTTTTACAAACTTTCATATAAAGATTCTGCCAATGCTAAGTTGTGGGAGTGTCAACTCTACCATTTTAAGAAATTAAAAACTTGGGCCTTCATAAAATTTAAGAAGTTTACAAGTAATTATGTTAATGATATTACGTGAAATAAAGGACTTTAAAATCTTCATTATTTCTATGAAATTCACGGAACTCTATAACCTTTTCTAGCTTTTTTAAGTTAAAATGAATCCACACTAGTGTTATAAAGAAAAAAGATTTGTCTGTGCTGAATAAACTCAAAAACCACAGGGTCGATTTGGGCGATCTCTATAAAGAATGACATTGTGAAAGTGAAATCTCGTAACTAACTGAGACTTATTCTGCGTTTGTAGTGAATATTTTTTCTTTACAAGTAAGTAGTTTTGAAAATTTACTTGTGCCACAACGATTCGAAGTCAGCACTTCTGACGTAACACACATGCAAGATATACGTAGCCCCGGATGTGGTATAAGTGAATTGGCGGGATGACATTGGTTTTAGTGTAAAGCCCACGCAGAAGTCGCGAATAAAAGATGGATTGAAACGTTTCTGTCTTTGTCAGCGAGCGTTTGTCACTGCGAGCTTTTTCTTCCACCTTCATTTAGATAGTCGAATTCAACGCATAAATTGGTGGTCAGAATGAAGTGATTTCACATTGGCATCCGCGGTGATTTCGCTCAAATGACTACCGCTACACAGGCTTTTAATGTTAAATCTTTAACGTTTTTATACAATCAAAACTTATGTTTCGCTTATAAATGACACGCAAGCAAATTTTAAGCAAATGATGTTTTTATCCAGTAAACAAAGGCGAAAAATAACGCTATAATTTCCACATTTAAAAAGAAAATTAAAGCCCTATTACTGTCAGATGCAAGGCTCTATCTTCCAACAAAATAAACAAATGCATTCCGACATCACGTGCAGGAATGCAGTTATTAATTAATTTATAACTGAGCCCAGAATTAACGTGTATAAATGTGATTCAAAATATGTATTTTCGAGTTTTTGATACACATTTTAGCACCACCAAAATACTGTAGGTGAGTTCTAAATAATACCTAGGTTATGATCCATCTATACCATGAACATTATTTAAACCTATGTTAACTGGCTGTTTAAGAATCCATCTCGCTCTGAGTAGAGCAGCCAATGATCTTTGTAAGGTCTCATTCTTTACTATGATTCAAATAATCAACAACTTTATAAAAGGATGAAGTTTCACGTACTTATTTTCTCTAGCTATCTCTCTATATCTATTATAAATCTCTAGCGAACCATCTTTAATAAAAGAAAGTTCGCTAGAGATTTATTTAAAAATTCAACCTAAATTATTTCAGAGCAATAACAAATCGTTTTACTATTTATGTATAAATACACGCAAAAGAAAGCTTCATTTTAAGTAGTTTCTAAAACTGTTTATCTAAAAATATACAAAACAATAATATAAAACATATTGTATTATGATGTTTGTAATGTAATTGACTGGCGAATAAAAAGCTCAGTATAGTTCGCAATAAATAATCTCTCAACATAAACGAAATCACTAAGCTAAAAGATACACTGAAATTCATAGAAATTACTTCTGAGTATTAAGAGCTGTGAGGACATTCTAAGCTCTGTTTTAATACCGAATCCTCAATCCCAAACATTCGTCCTTAATATTCGAGTCACCGAGGAACTTCGATTTTCATTAAACATGATTGCTTACACTCCTAACTTGCCCGTTCAATGCAGTAAAACATTTTAATACTGTCTTAAGGCGCCAAAATCTGCTATTAATATTCAGGTAGGGGCTGAATGTCAATGTAAAAATATTTGTTAAAGCTGATGACCCTGACTCAATCTAGGTACATTGAAACATTATATTCTTTCGTTCGCCATTAAAATTCTCACAATAATTAATAATAGAGGTTTCATATTGAAAAGTTGCGTACTATTTGTGAGGCATAAGATAATAAAATTTAATAAACCCGACCTGAGTGTTCACGACACTCAAGTCGGGTTTCGTCTTGAAACTTTTCGTTAACAGGTGCGTGTGCTAGCCGGCTTAGCCGGAAGCCGTGGCACTCTGTATCAGGAACGAAGATTGACTTACAGCTAATATAATTAGCTTGTTTGCCGACAGTCATTATTCAATAGTCCAATTGAATTATGTAGTTCGAGTAATAGGAAAGTCATTGAGTGAAGTGTATTTAAGTTTAGTGTGCTTATACACACGTAATCTATCTCTTTCTGAAAGTGCTACTAGGGATTTATTCGGCATTGGTGAGGAGCATTTTGGAAACCAGTTCCGTAGTATGGTTTCTCCACGAAAAGTGCTACTCCCTAATGATCGAGAAAGTGCAAAAAAAATCCTAAGGAGCATCTATAAGAAAAAATTCCACTTCTATTCGTCCCAGTATCCCACCAAATTCCTCCTGGGTATGCTGGGATTTGAGTCGCTCGAACTACGTAGGGAACTAGCGCTGTTTAGCTACGGGTTGAAGGTGTTGCGGGGCGGGATGGACTGCGCTGACTTGGTCGGTATGGCGGTGAGACTGTACGTGCCAGACAATTACCACCGTTGCAAGATGCACCAGCTTTTTTCCGAATACTTTTCCCGCACTGTGCACCAGCAGGCTCCGGTGTCTAGTTTACTCGCGAAACTAAACGATTTTCTAGTCTCTTCACCGGAAAGCGACCTATTCGTCACGGGGGCGGGGAAACTGCTAGCTACATACAGGAAAATACTGGAGTCGGACCATTGAGTTTGGTTGGCGGTTCATGTGTGTTTTGTGTTTTTTATGTTTTTTTGGTATTTTTCATATTTTGTTTTATTTCTTGTTTTTTGCCTAGGGGCTGTAAATGTGTAAATAAATAAATAAATAATATCCATGATAAGTATTCTACAGAAGCTGCGGACTCGCAACCGCGGTTAAAAACTGCTTCGTGAGCGCTTATCATAAGAGAAGATATTTAAATAAAGCTCTTATCTTTACAAATGCAAGTAAGCTTTTGTGCTTTTTAAAACTGAAAATATTCCTCGTGACTCAAACCGCGTTACTATTATGTAACTCAGGTATAGAGGTGATAACAAAATATACTTAGATATGTCTATAAATATATCACTATCTAAAGCAGATATAAGAAATAGTACACTAGAGCTTATATGTAGTTTAAAAAAATCTTCGCCCATTTTAAAATACAACTCAAATTGAATGAAAGTAGGTAGAATTAAATTTTATTATACTCTGAATATTATGAAAGTTTGCTGAAATTTCGTTGAAAGGAACCCATAATTTTATACGATTTTGAATACACAATTACGTAATTTGGATTTCTTGAAACAGAATAAGTCTCAATTTTATGGACTAGAAGTGATGACTGTTGTAAGGGATATTGATAATGTTCGAAATATTTACTTTTACGATAGTCAATATCTTCGATTCGATTTTTATATTGCCACTCCAATGTAATTTATTTAAATTTTTCAATTTGAGTCCTAAGAAACGTAAAAAATTACGAGAAATTTTTTGAACCATAATGTTTAAGACTGAAAATTGAGGTTTTATTGAATTCCGCAACTTGTACGCAATTTAAACGATAAAACGTTATTGCAGTAAAAAATAAACCAACTTACGAATATTGGGTAGGATTTTCAAAATAAATTATTTCGGTACGCTTAGGTATTAGGACACCAAAACCTAAATAATATTATCGAAAATAGACGCATTATTGCTCAACTCCAAACAATAATTATGTCAACTTTACTGTGTAAAAAACATTAAACTATGCAAACGGAAGAAATTATTCACCACAAACGGCCAATTTGCCGCTATTTGGCAAATATAATTGGCGTACGTTGGTGTTGTATTTTAACTCTGAAGTAATTCCAGTAATTAATTTGCGAACAGTTGTTTTAATTTGTCTACAGGGTTGTTTAAGAGCACGTTATAATTTTAATTAACACTTCAAAGCTATATTTTACAGATAAGTATGTGGAGTCCACATCCATACAGTGATTTCCCGTATTTCGTGGGCATTGAGGCAATCTAGATGTGGAATTGATAACGCATTGTATATCAGAGACGTGGCCGACCTTGATAAACCTATACACATATAAATAATGTGTGTGTGTGTAGTTATGTAGAATTTTCGTTTTTTAAAATATTTCATATGTACAGAAATCAGATATTTATAGTATGACTAGCTGACCCGGCAAACGTTGTTTTACCATATTAATTATTGGGGTGGACTACCCTTATCACTTAGGGGTATGAAAAATAGATAGTAGCCGATTTTCAGACTTACTGAAAATGCATATAAAATTTGGTAAAAATCAGTAAAGCCGTTTCGGAGGAGAAAGGTAACTTTGTGACACGAGAATTTTATATATAAGATTACGTACGTCACGCATCTAAATCAGGTGTCTTTTCATGAATTTGTAGGATCCTTTGGCTTTTAAAGGTTTTATAATGCATTCAATTGATCTTTTACAAAAGTTAAATAGAGTCCGTCTTTCTTTACTACTAACAAGAAATTTAAGCTTTCATAATTAATGTGCAAGTCATCCAATTTGTATCTAGCTTTCGAACACTGAAATTAATTTTAGCTATAAATGAAGAAGAATCGAGTAACAAACTGTTGGAGTAACATAGGAATATTATATTTCTGTCTGGGGCATTAGTATAATAATCCCATCGTATGAACGTGAATTTCACGATTAAAAGTAGCCGATAAATTTCTCAGAAATTTTTACCTTCTGTCATTACGTGACGGAAAAATATGGGTGTATGAATGTGACATATCCGTGTGTTTGTAGTAGCTCTTAAATTTATGGACCAATTTTGATACGGTTTTTATTTATTTGTTTATAAAGCACACACAAGTCATATACATCTGATGATATCATTTAAAATATATTAGAAGTGTAAAAAGTTGTCTTATCGCTACCAAAAATATCTTAGAAAATGCTCAGTTGTGGAACGAAGACCATCGAGGTGATACGGATGATATTTCGTATTCTGCTTCAACATTCGAAGATGAAACTCAGCTGGTATTAGTTCAAACAACTCCTCTGACATTACCCATGATAAATGCGATAGAATATGCAGAGCAAACCTACTCTACGCAACAACTCAATTATCAGTTTCTAGGTTTTCATAAACGAAATAGCTTCGTTCATTCTACAACTCATACTAAGGCTCCGATCGCAATTAAAGTGCAATCCAACTTCATCGTCATTAGTGAGGTATCGCTGTTCAATTATGCTCACACTTCTTGAAATATCTTGTTAATAAAATGAGAATATTTTTACTCGTTTGAGCCAAACTTGAAATTCAAGTATTTGATACAACCTGGCATTGCACTTTTTATACTGTTTCTTGTAAAAATAACTCTAATAAATCTCTTACTCTATGTTAACTAAATGTAAATAAATAATTAATTAATCTATTAAAATGCCTATGAATCTAATTGTCCAAAAAATGCATAAGAAATGGTTTTAATGATTTTGATAATATTTTGTAAAAACAAAAACCGCTTTCAGAATAAAATCATAAGTTAATCTAATTCATAACATCAATTGGAACAAACAGAATAATTCAATAGAACCTGCAAGTTTTAATTGTTGATTAGTTTATTGACTTGCTTTAGGTTGTATAATTATTATATCGGTTATATTTATTAATTTTTATAGCATTTTGGCCTCAATACCATCCTGGCGCTGAGACAGGCTGAGGACAAAGAAACAAAGTTATGTGTGTATCAATACAAACTTCAGAAATAAAGTTTTCGTTGACAATATTTTAGTTTGTTTTATGGAAAGTTCACACAGCTGGAATTATCTTTCTAAATTAAGATTCCTAATTCAGAAAGCTAAGAATTCCATACAATGTCACTATGCTCCACACACATTCTCATTTTGTCAGATTACGAATTTCTTGACATTTTATGGAATTTTAATTAATAATCTGGATTCAGATTCTCAATTCAGACATACATTCCGGCTGTGTAAGGCCAGCCTTACTAATTTTATATACCTGTAAAATAAATGACAAAATAAAATACAGTTCGAGAAATACGAGAAAGTTTTATTGAATTATTGTTCCTGAATAAAATAAGAACAAAGTTTTGTTACGACAACATGAAGTCTGTTTCAACACGAATTGCGGTTACTTTTATTGCGTGTATATTTTACCGCGCTATTGTCTGCTTAAAAAATTTATTAAGTCTCAAGACAATGTTAGTGGAAGATAAAATTCGGAGCATTAGTTTGTCTAAGTCATTTCCATGGACCGAATCTTAAGCTCGGATATTCTTTAGTGATATTTCATACTGTCTTCTTTTTTTCTTTTATGATAATAAGAGATAGGTGTAGGTCTCTACGGGTGATGATTGGGGATGACCCTTACCGAGAAACCTTAAGGTTACCTACCCATTTCCAACAGTTTTTCGTGTAAAATGTTTTATTACAGCTGTGAAGTTCGAATTCATATTATATTTATTTATTACTGATACAGTTTCGTTTCTTGTCGTAATAAAAGAAAACATAGAAAAGAATACAACAATGAAATATCCTTAACAGTTCCACAAAAATATTATAAGACATACACACTAATATAATATAGAAGAATTTAAATATAAAATAAAATATATATACATATTTTTTAAACAGTTACAAGACAATTTATTGAATATTTACAATAATGTACTTAAATATATTTACAAAAATACAAAAGGCTCATCAAAGCCGTTAGGGTGCGTACCCAAAATACTGGCTACATTACCGCGTTGTATTGCTATACTAACGCGTTGGCCGAAATATCAGCCAGCTTTCGGGTTTCCTGTGGTCTCAAATAAAATATATTTTAGATCATTTTGTTATCAAATTTTTATGTTATTAATATAGAAGATATATAGATTTATATATAATATAATGTAGAGAAAGATAATAAGAGAAGAATATATATCTATTATTATAGGTATATAATATATATACACACTTATATATATATATATATTGTATTTCTTGATAAATAAATAAATGCGAATATTTCGTGTATATAGTGGCTCTATATACTTAAAGTCGTATTCTCGTCTATGCGTTGAATCTATTTTTAAGTAAGTTAGGAATGCTAAAAAAATCTTTTAAAGTGAAAAACATGACAGTACCACTTATGCCTTCATGTCAATACCTCCTTAACTACGATCTTGTGTTAGGACGTGATGTATCTCTTGATCTATTTTAACCTATTTAAAAGTAACATGCTTTGCTTAATTGTTTTTTAATCTAAGCATGTTTATTAGTACCTAGTCGTAATTTTCTGTAAAAACTATAGGACGTGCTTGGCAAGGGGGAGGAGTGGTCAAAAGCACCCCTTATCAGCGAGCATGTATGATGAAATTAATGAAAGTGGATGAAGCAAAAGTGGTGTGTAGTAGGCGTGATTATAAAAATAATAAAATAAAATAAATGTTTATTACATACTGCCTACTCGTTTTTATCCGCGTGCCGCAATAAAATAGAACCTGTGTCAGTGGGACACAGACTTGTAACAGCGAATCATTAATTATTCTTCACTGTTTAGAATTTTTAGGATAAAATTGGTGGATCTGCAGATTACCATAACCAACAATTGTACCTTACTAAACTATCGGCATGCGATCAAATTATAGCTGAATTTTCAGAGAATGTATTCATTAGTTTTATTGAAATTTTTTCCATTCGTCAAAATGGAAACTTTGTCGCTGTCGTTGTTTATGCAAACTAAATTATACGATAAACTATCCTCGGCCTCGATGCAAATCTTTTTGTGTTCATCAATAACCGATTTTTGGTGGACCATAGTCGAGCGCGAACCAAATGCTGATAGTGCGCTCGTTTGAGGTTTGAGTTCACACTATACGAATCTGTGCTCGGCTCGTGCTCAGCTCGTGCTTGTATAGACGCAGCTTTACTTGTGCAACGTTTATAAGCGAGTTAATGTTTTTGAAGCGTTCTATGGAAATCTTTCAAAATTTAATTGACACTGCTTCCATTAGGAATAAAAGTATTCTTGCCGGATATCCGTTTTGATTGATAGGTCTTTGGGAATAAGAATAAAATTCTATTACAAGCTATCTGAAAGGCTTGAGGCGGAATGATTAATCGATAAAAATGTTCGTTGAATACGAGAAAATTCAACGCAATTTATGTTTGACAAATTATTTTTATATGACAAAACCATATTATAGGTTTAAGTGAGATAAATTCTTGTATTAAGTACATATTTTATCGTATTTATTTATTTTATTTAGAAACAAATTAATTCATTTCTTCTAGAACAATCATAATTTCATAATTATAATTATAAAATAAATATATTTCAATAATTATAAAAAACAATTATTTGATTAGTTTTATTTGCTTATTATTTATCTCTTTTTAATTTTGAATGTTTGTAGCTTGAAGTCTTCTAGCTAGCATAATTTATCTACCACAAGTTTGGTAAAGTATTTTTTTATAGTGTCTACGAAAAATATTTATACGGTAAATTGGCAGCCCTACTAAAGGGCAAGAAATAAACATATCCGTGGCATTGACATGTTATCAAAAGTTAAAACCCTCTTTAAAATTTCGTTAAACTCATGGTGTACAGCTAGTAAAAGGCCAAACGAAGCAAGCATTACTCTTATGTCTTCGTGACCCTTTCAAGAATACTCGTGGTTGCTATTCAATTTGACGTTCATTCGTCTAAGAAATGGAGTGCTTAAGGGCATACAGGAGGGCGTTATAGAACAATAACACTCGTGTTTCTAAAGTGGGTATTGAAATTTGGTATTTGGTTAATATTTGTATGACATACACGATACAAATATTTCGAATTTTAAATGTTATTTTCATTTTTTTTAAAATTTTTATCATAATTTCATTGTAAAGGATAGGTGAAAATGTGTATTATATATGCGTCAACCTCAAACCGTCTCCGTGACTAAGTTGAGGTCCTGGGTTAGAAACCCGGGGATAGATTGTTACAATGTTAATTAACACATTGTGTCCCCGTTAAAATATTATGTAATACGACATAAAAAATGTTTTAGTAGTTGCGCCATAATTTCTACAAATGAGTTTCTTTGATATACTTGGCTTGATTTCTTAGGCAATTAATGCCATCCAATCTTGAAAAATAATAAAAACTTCTATTTATATAAAAAAAAAAACTCAAAAAAAAATTCACCAAAATATTATCAGTGTAAATATTGTTGCATTAAAAAGGAATTTATATTCACACGTAACGACAAATAGATTGGCGTAGCGAAATAGTTGTGGCTCCGGAAATGGAAAATTTTATTTGGCATCGTTTCGCATCAACACAATTTTCTTGTCTGAGTACAAATTTGATAGCTCCACGCATTCGGATCCCTATTACGGTACCATGAACGTCACGTATAACAACATCGTGCTTTATTACTTTTACTGTGGTCATGGCTTCTGCTTTATAGCTTATTAAGTTAATAGCTAATGCGACTAACCAGAATTAACATGACATATATTTTTAGGCGTAAAATTTAGTCAGTTATTTTTGTAACTAGATAAATGATGTTTTCATCAAATAATAAAAGGCCACTTATAGACTTCACTTATAGATTCTTTCGTAACTGCTCTGAAGAACGTCCAATGCATACATGGGATTTTATAAATACATTTGATTGTGTCTTTAATTTTGTGTACTTTATATAAAAAACTATTGGTACGCAATATATTAATATTGGAATAAAAAACCTTATCTTAATACTTTTTTTCATTCAATCCATCAATTGTTTGAAGTGTTTACAGCAAGTGGAAGCACGAAAAAGGATATTATCAGAATTGTCAATATTTGATTTGGGTGTACTGGAGGAAAACAGTTTTAAAACGATATCGAAAGAATATACCCGAATTCGCAATATCGAATGTATAATAATATTCTTTTGCGAAACTCCGTTTTATGCTACATCACGTCGTTGTGACGTATTCTATATTGGATAAATAAACTAATATTAACATGAACGTGTCTAAGGAATCTCGCACGCTTGCTGTTTGCGAATAAAAGTTAATTATAGATAACTGAATCTTTTTTATTAATTAATATATTAATTATATGTCCAGTAGAAATTCATTAATTGTGGACCGCTTTAGGTAATTCTTTGTTTTGCAGAAGATACTTATTGTGGTTGTACCTTTTTATGTTTTACGAGAGTTAATAATATCAAATGGTTTTAACATAAAACTGTTTATTAAAATTTATGTTTGTTTTATATCCTTATAATGTAAAACAAAGTCACAGTCGTTTTGTGGATTTTAACTTAATTCGATTTATGTATCGATTATTGGATAAAAATTCATACAAAATATTCACAATATAATTTTTCTAATTCACATACATTATACCTACTGAGAAAATATGAGTTGGTATAGTATATAAGTAACAATATATCTTAACTATAAATCTATTTTTTCAAAGCTTTAATTCATTTGAAAGCAATGTAAACTGTACAGAAAATAACATGAATTTGCAAATGTGTATTCTCATATAGTCATAGCATCATTATATAGTTCTCATACAGTCTCAGTAACCACTTTTTCATTTGTATACAAAGAATTCGTCCAAAAAGTAGCTTCTTTGACACAGAAAGGACAAAGCATTGACCCTTTGTTGTCGCATGATGAAGACATCAAAACAACAATCCAGGGACGTAAATTTATCATATGAATGTGACATATCACGTCCGCACTGATGTGCCATGTAACGTCAGTAACAACTTTACGATATACCTTGCTTCGTAAAAGTTTTAATGCGGCCTGAGTTACAAGCTTAAAGGATAAAACAAAAGGAAAAACGTTGAAATTTCGTTATTTATGTTGTATTTTAAATGAACTTTTGTTCTAATACAAAAATAAATGTTTTTTCCTGCATTAGACAAAACACCTATACACAATTTGAACTTTTTAAAGACATTTGTTGCCCCGGAGTTTTAACCAAGGAACTCCACGCAATACGCAGATATGTGAACCACTTTGCCACGGAGGTGGCCACGGTACACCTAACAGAGTTGCAATTAAGTATAAGCATATCACAGTAATGTACCTATCTACAAGTAGGTATATAAGTGTTAGATTATCTTTTATTGTTAGTCGTAATCACACAAAAGTCTTCTTTGTCCGAATAAATGCGAAAAGATGTCAAAAAAGGCAATTTAGGTATAAAAAGGGAGAACCCCTTTAACTTAAGCCCACAGCGTAATTCCGTCAACGACGCAGAACGAGGGACCTTATGCCATCTCACGTATGTCGTATGCTTGTGACGAAATATCTTACTTACGAGCAGCCATTGTGGGGAATGTGCTTTTTGTTCCTAGGTTCTTTATTTACATTGTTAAAACTAGGATACTTGCCAACTTAGCTTAGGCTATCGTTGTCTGAAATCTTTTGTGGCTTAAATTAATTTTTGCAATAGAACATTCACCGTAAAATACGATAAAAGAAGGAAATTATTGTTAAAAAGAATTCAATTAATTTCTTTTACTCAGGAATCAATTGATGGTAAATAAAGAATTCCCATTTTTATCTAGGAAACAGAAGATTTTAGCTCCAAAGTTTAATAAATATTTTATTTAATATTTCATTTTTGTTTAATAAATATTTCTAGTAAATATTTTATTTTATCTTTATTAAAAGATAAAATAAAATATTCATCTATTCAAGATATCTAGTTAGGACACATACATCGTTAGTTAGGACATTCAATTTACATTATCACATATCATATCATAGTATAAAATAAAGTCACTTTTTCTTTCCCTATATCCCTTTGTATGCTTAAATCTTAAAAACTACGCAACGGATTTTGATGCAGTTTTTTTAATAGATAGAGTGATTGAAGAGGAAGGTTTAATATATGTTTTATGCTCGTGCAAAGCCAAGGCGGGTCGCTAGTTAAATATATACATTATATGTATCCTATAGAAATTAATTTGTCTTATTATTTCTTTAAAATGTTTATTGCAACAGACAAACCATTAAGGGTTACAGATAATTGCATTTCTAATGTTTACTTTAGTTTAGTAAAATATACAGACAAACAGATATACACATCTGTGTCCCATACCACTTCGGAACATTGCTTTATATACAAGCACCCCACGTTTTCAATTAGCGGGCAAGAATTCCATCAATTCGTATGTATAACACAATTTGAAATATTGGAACGGGAGGGATTGTGTATATCAATTAATAATCGAATCGCTAGGGGCCCGAAAGACTGATTTCACTGATTGCGATGGTCTTTACACACCGTTGGATACGGAAATATGATCAATCTACGTTAATTTTGACGGAAATGTTTGCACATGCGCCTCTGAATGCGATTACAGTAACTGTTTTTATTAGCTTCAACCCTTTTCATTTATCGTGTTTAAACTGTTTTTTTATCTTTTTGATTTCAGGCCATTTTTAAAGTTTTTAACTTTTCTAATTGTAATATATGATAAAATGTACTATTACTTATTTAAATATCACGGCAAATATTTTTTTGTTTAAGACTACGCAGAAGGTGATGTGAAGCAACTTTACTACATAATAAACTGTACTATAGGTTCTATTATTATAAAGATGAAAGATTACGAAATATAGCATACGAAGGATGTTTTAGCTTTTCTTTGCAACGAATAATCTCAAAAACTACTGAACCGATTTTAAAAAACCCTTTCACTGATGGAAAACTAAGTATAGACGCTTTCTGATTAACATGATATGTTAACTTATATTAGCGTTGCATAATACGTGGAGTAAAAGCTAAATATTTACAAAATTTTGCGACTCGAAATTAGGACTTATTTTTATAATTAAATAAATAATATTAAATTAAATTAAACAAGTAAATTTAAATGAATAATTGAAGTTGAAATTGAATTATTCAATTTAAATAAAAAATTTATTCATTAAATTTATTAACAGAAGTATTCAAAACTCATGCTAAATAATAAGGACTCAATCCTATCGGTACCCCGCTAAGTAAAAAATAGATACGTAATTACAATGAATCTAAAAATGACCTTATTCTAAAAATTTCAAGGTTTTTTTTTTATAAAATAGAAAGTAAACAGATAAGAGACTCACTTAGAATAAGCGTTCCGCCGCACATGAAGACCAACGGCTCAACACCAGTTGAGCCAATGGTGCGTTGCCGGCCTTTTAAAGAGAGTTACGCTCCTTTCTTGAAAGTAAAAATGGAAACAGCCCTTCAAGGCAACTAGTTAACATAAAATAAGGTAGTATTTCATTTAAACTACAGTCAAAGGAGTAGTGAAAACTGAGTAAAATGTAGGTCCATTGAAACACTGGGCTGCCGTTTATGTCACCTCGTACGGCAACTGACATCAAAAACCGCTTAGCGAGCCCCTCTATACGGCCTTTGGGAGCCGTTTACCGCATGTTGTTAAACATTACAACCTCTGAGTAGTTTAATATTGATGCGCTACTATAGTGTGGACTAAGTCCTCTGAATTAAAATAAAAGATATATACATCTATAATATATTAGCTGACCCGGCGAACTTTATAGCAAATCAAATTTGGTGACATACCGACAGAACGTTACCTACCGTGTCCAATTGTGTTTTCAAACAATCCAGGAACCTATTGAAATATCCGTTTAGCAGGAGGTGGGTGAAAAACCTACGTACAGAAGAAATATATATAGATTTATGTACAATTGATTCTGGTTTGCTGTACTAAAACTCAAAAACAGCTAGATCTATTTGATTTTATGTTACGTAATAGGAGTGTTTAATACGATCACTGCAGAGGCGAGGGCAGTTGGTATGACGTGGAGCGAAATGAAGCGCGTAGCTCGAGGACCGTGATGAATGGCGACGTACTGTGGCGAAATGAATAGGAGTGTTTAAAAAACAACAAAGTGATAATTGTGAATATAAGTCACCGTATTATATGCAAAAATTTGACTTTTATTTGTTCGAACAAAGAAAAATGAGTCATTTTTTCTGGCATCACAAAAATGGAAGATTTTACAAGTATTGATTCATTATAGTCCGGGATCCCTGGAGCATTTTTGAATTTGATTACTATCAAGCTAATTTTTCGTGAGTAGCTTCATTTCGATGAGACTCCCAACAATTTCCTTACGAAAACTCCCGATTGTGGGAGGTAATAGCGGTAGCAGGGATAAAATATGTTGATTTGATGATTCTCAAAAATTTATTAATAAAAATTAAAAATTCGTAAGGAAATTGTTGGGCGTCTCATCGAAATGAAGCTACTCACGAAAAACTAGCTTGATAGTAATCAAATTCAAAAATGCTCCAGGGATCCCGGACTATTATGTGTAGAATAGAAATAAGACTACAATATTAATTGACAAGATCAATTCGCTAATACATAGAATCTTTTACACTGATCAGTACAAAACAATTAAGTGCGATTAAAATTTGTATCAAAGAGTGGTTTCTCGTGTGTTTAACGAGTGGATGCTCTTCAATGCTGTCGAGCAAGTAGGTACTTATTTAAATAGCAATCAAACTGTACACTCAAGGGAAATTCACGTCTAAGTGGAAGTGCAGTCTGGCATTATGGCGATTGGCAATTTTTGAAATGACAAAACTATGAGAGACGCGAGCAAGTGTTTAAAGCTTAGGCAAGGTACATTATTCGTAGACTATCAAAAAGACAATTCAATTATCCTATTTTTTTCACTAACGCTAAGTAAATGTGTTACTTAAATTATTTGTTTATTTATATGCTTACGCATAGACTAGATTTATATGATAAAGTATTATTTATATGTATATATTACAATAATTTAGACATGACAAAGTTATTGTGTCCAATACCAGTTAGACAATAGACATACATAGACAGGTGAGCCGTGTTGAGATACTTTTATACTTTAAAAAATACTCAACAATTATTCTTAACCTATTTGCAATGATCCAAACCAGAGAATATAACCTATAGATAGCCATTTCGTATCCTTGTCACTATATATTTTTCTTCTTTTCTTTTCTTTAGGTTAATAACTAATCAAGTACATTCAAATCCAATAAAATGTATCTATTCAAATCTACGTATGTGTAAAATGCCCATGAAGCAGATACATCTCTGCATATTATGTCATTGGTATTTATTGGCAAGAAAGCCTTTTGAGCCCCTCTTTCATATGTTAGTAATACATTAGGCATTCCCTACCGCGGCACGACTGCTTGTGCAAGAAGGTTATATATGAAACTTACCGCTGCGCCCACTACATCAGGGCTGGGACTCTCTCTCTCTCTTTAAAGTCCTAAGTCCCCTGGATGGGGCAGAGGGCGTCCACAGTACGTTGCCATTCCGCTCGGTCTTGAGCTACGCGCTTCACTTCGCTCCATGTCATGCCAACTGCTCTCGCCTCTGCAGTGATCGTCCGCCGCCAGGATTGTTTAGGGCGGCCACGTTTTTGCTTTCCTTGAGGATTCCAATCTAAGGCTTGCCTCGGAATTTGTTGGGAATCCCTTCGTAGCATGTGACCTATCCAGTTCCACTTGTGACGCTTGATCTGGTGGTCGATTTTAGTCTCACCGCAGCGTTCCCAAAGATCCACATTTGAGATCCTCTCGGGCCAGAATACACCGAGAATACGGCGAAGGTAGCGGTTGATAAAGACCTAAAGCCGCTGCGTGATGACATGGCTGGGACAGTGGAGTCTTTTTACTGCGTCCGTCCAGCTATGGTCGGAGGATACTACACACTACAACCTTCGTGGTTTTTCTGTTGGCGTAGCCCTTGGATGTGCTGCTAGCCCTTCTCACTTTATGTAGCCTTCTGTGTCTACTAACCCGAAATAATTCCACGAAATTTGAACTATGAATCTCTGGTGCAACAAGCAGAGTGAATTTAGACATGGAGGCGGTTTAATCGGTACCAAAGCTATTATTCTAACTTGTTGCCATTATACAAAGAATTATCCGATACTTACAAGTTAGCTGCCAGTTTGGTTAATCTTCATCTTAATGTCTTATTTGTTACATGCTAAAGCTATAATCTTTGTAGGACTAGAATAAATTCTAAAATAAACAAAGTAATGTTTAATGTTTATTTAGACTCTGCACATATCGAATTTGTTGGGCACAATAAATATTTCGCATTTTCATAGTCTTCTAATATTAGCCTGCAAAAAATATTATAATCATGTCTTTAATATATCTTATTAAAAAAGTGAATTGCGCCAGTAATCTTTCAATAAGGCTCAAAAAGGAAAAGCTTGGTCGGTGAAATTCCTTTGAATCGTTGAATGAAAGGGTTGACAAGTGACCCCTCGGATTATCGTGTTCTTTCATTCATTCATGCTTTAATTAAAGTAAAAAAAATAATTTCCATCTTAGCAAAATTTTATTTAAGATACATACTTTTAATAGCACAATCTACTTAATCTACACAACAACAATCTACACAATCTACGTAAAGGGTTCATATTGAATTTGTATTCAAACATATTATTACTAATCAAGCAATATTGAAGGTTTAAGAGGCGCCTAGACAAGTGATGTTCTCGATCATCTTTGTGATTCAAAATAAATATTTTTTGACCTTGATCTCACCTATCAATTTGGTGGTTGAAGCAAAAAATAGCAAAATAATCGCATATGCACTAGTAAGGATAATTTAAACCGCTAACTATAAATTGGAAAAGCAATTTATTTAGTCAAGATAAATTACATTAAGGAAAGTCATTAGTGACCAATCTACGAGAGAGCCACTGTCCGGTATCCACTGAAGTACATCCACATGAAAAAGTATTTCTGTCCCAGTCCCGTTGTGTTAATTTCCCAAGAGTTGATGACTGTACATTTATCAATCAATGTCGATTTTCGGTACTCGTCTGTTATACATAAAACAAATTTAGTTGAGTTATTTATACATAACAGAGCCTATGTTAAAAGTAATATGGCGTAGGATTTGATTCAAAACTAAGAACAAAACGTTTCAATAATAAACAAGAAACTTCATTTTCAGAAATGTTGGAAATTTTAAAAAATTTGAAGATTCCAACATTTATATTTCCTTTTTAAACAAAACTTAAAACTACTTGTTAAATTCCAATGAACATGTATATATACATAAGTATAATAATGAAGAAATACTGAAGTCTGAGAATGTATTTGATTAGGAATATCCAAATTTCTCGGAACTGACGTATTATGTATATCTAGATAGTTGTGATCGCTACAGCATACAGGGTCCCAGCGTTTAGCCTTAAGTCCCCAATTTTGTTCGGCTTAAACTTGAAATCTACTGAAAGGAATTTTCATTCGTTTTACCTTTTTTACCATAATTGTTGAAGATGTCGAAAAAAGCGAGCCGACAGAGAATTTTCAAAGAATTCCTTTGAGATATAAAGAAACAATGTATTGGGATTGTACTTCTTATGTAGCTCTACAAAAGTCTACTTTATAATACCTATACACAATACGAAAATGACTTACCAAACCTGGCTCTCTCTAAACTGCTTAAATAAATAAATACCATTTGAAGAAAAATGGATTTTAAAACGTTCATGTTTGAGATTTAACCAAGTATGTTTGAAAAAAGAAAAATCTTTTGCGATGCGGGCTGAATTTAGATATTGTGCACACCAAACATATATACATATGACAATTTTCCAAAATTAAAAAAAGAACATGTTGTACACTACACAGTGGTTATATTATACTAAACTATAAAATACTACTTTGTAGTCTTTATGGGGTGTGATCTCTTTTAGCAAAGACAGCTTTTGACCTCGTCCAATGTCATTGTTGACATCGTCCGAAGCGATAAGTTACGTTCACATCCTATAAGACATATTTTCCCATCATTTTCTTTATATACATATTATTAGTCAGGCTTCTGCTATTATCGAGGAGTTGAGTGCGGCACCTTCTACGCAACAGATATTAATTATTGTCGTACGCATGACCAAATGAGCTAAAGGAGATTTCGCCATTTTCAGTCCTGAAATATAATTGGGGCTGTGACAATCCTATGAATAAATGAGTGATTTTCTTATACCCTTTACTTATAAACTTTGCACAATATTGAGCAGTATTCCAATTATCTCTTCTGTTTTTGTAATCATATTTTACGTTACCGAACGTAATAAAATTTGTAAAAGTTGTTCAAAAATCGTTAAGTTTTATAATTAAGTAGTAAGTAAATTCTCAAGTTAACATATTTTTCTTGTATTTCGATTCAGGATTTCGGGCACTATATACCTACCTACATAGACGTTTATCTATTACTTCGATAACCTGTATACACAGGGGTAGAAGGTGGGCACATTCTCGCGTCTGGTTCACTGATCATTTTATTTTCAGGCAGTATTTAGGATCTTTATTTACAATCCACGCAGCGCAGTTTTCGCCTATAGAAAAATAAATACAAAGGCCACTAAAAATTATAACAAACCCTTTAAGGTCGGTAAGGGGACTCATGTAGATCGTGTGCGCAGAAACTTAGGTGAGGATAACGTCAAAACGAACGGGCTAGATAAGCGACGAGCACGCCATCTATCTTCTTTCGAGCGACGTATGTGTTACTCGTGGTAATCGAATCTCGTTTACTGCGATCCCTTTTCATACATACACTGTGTATGGATTAGTTTGTATAGCGTTTAATCTGTGCTATTTTTACGAGGCTTTGACGTAGTGGTAAGGGTATCAAAATAGTGTGTTGTTGCCAAATTTATTGCGACTGAAAGTGATAAATTTTGGAAGAATATTTTGTACATTTTACAATGTGAAAACTCCAATGAAATTATGGGGTTTCCTTTCGAGCATTTAATTTAGACCAAAAAAACGGGTTTTTAATATCGTAGCATACTTTTACTACAATATACAATGTCCATAGTATCCATGCAGTCTATATCCAAGTCCAATTAAATAATATTTTACATTTTATACAATAAGACTTCAGACTAACAAATACCAAATAAGACTTTGGAATATCAAACAGGCTTCTTTGAAAATTCGTAAAATGATTTATGATTTATGCCGTTCGTCTGTTTGTCTTATCTAATCAATGGCCGAAACAGTTAAATTGACTTTGGTGAAACTTTATTAGTAAATTAAGCTTAATTAAAATATTTATTTTGCAAATAGCATAAATTACAATTCAGTTCCGTTTAATTATAGTTAGTGTCCTTAGTAATTATATAGTTAGCGGAATACGTTGGGAAATTATTTAAAAGCCTATTCAAATTGGAATCGTTGTCGATTTGAATATTAATTCACCATAATATTAGCAAATAAACTACCACGATTTATCGTATACACGCGTTAAATATGCGCACTAAATCACGATCTATTAATTATTCAGTCGCTGTAAATATCAAATGGCAATAATAGTGATATATGTATTAGGTTAAACATTATATAATATTGTATATAATATACGTAGGTAATTTTATGCAAATGTCATGCTAATATTGTTTCATAATAGATTGGAGAGTTAATATTAAATTTAAGACTGATCCAATTTATAAAGCTTAACTATATTGTACAACATATTAATAGTAATTAAATTAGAAAAGTCACAACTCAAATATTTACTATATACATAATTATTCATGTATAATTATTTATGTATATAGTAACTATTTGTTTATTATCTTAATTAAATTTTGGAAAGTTAGTGGAGCACGATATACACGTAAGGTTGTCTTAAAATTATTGCAAGAGCCTAATTAGTTTTTGGTCTCTTTCAAAAAGTTATCTATCACTTCAAGCGTTGGTTGTCATTAATCTTGACTTGTTTTGTTTAGCGCCTATTCCAGTTTCAACAGCGCCACCTGAGCTTGAAAGTTATTTGTTAAAACATTTTTAAAAGTGATTGACGGTTTTGACAAAATCTGTGTTCACCTTCAAGCGATTGCGTTATCATATAAGACAAATATACAAAAGTAAATTTCGTAACACAAACACAACCCTGCGAACCTTTCAGCTGATTTTTTAATAGTGTGTTTAGTATTTTATGCCTTCGAAACCGATACATTTTGTTTCCAGAGAAACAGAACATGTTTCTTCCAAATTTTCGCTTTTAAGAATTTATATAAACACCAACAGCATTTATTAAATTTGTTACAAAACTCAAGTTTAATTTATTCAGAAAACTTTTATCTATACACAAAATATGCGTACAACTTTCAAGTGTTGTTTTTTATTATGATAATATGACGAAAAAGTTCGTAGCGAGTCTCAAAGGAAAAGTTCTTCACGTCCATAGAGTGGAAAAGTATGTTCAAATTTAATCATGACTTATATATTAAACACAACTATCTTTATAAACTGTACTGCACTTTCATAATTGAAATTAAACCATGATTTTTATTAAGTCTAATAAAAATAAATGCCGAAATTTAATTTCAGCCAAAAAGTTCATGCTAAATGATTAAAACTAAGGCCGGCCACATTCAGAAAGCCCAGAATTCTTGCATAAAATGTCATTCAGATTTTATCAGATTATGAATTTCTTGACGTTGTATGGAATGTTGTATTCCGGCTGTGTGGCCAGCCTAAACCTAATTTTTATCCTGAATTATGAATACAGTACCGCGATTGTCAGCTAGTTATAAATATAAGTTTTATTACTCCATAAACGGATAATATGACGTTCAATGTAAACACTGCAAAGGAAAATAATGATCTTGGTAAATCTGTAGAATAAAATCAAACTGAGAATCGCACAAACATCTTAGAATAACTTTATCTTAAAGTACGATTCCAGGGATATCTATTTTTATTTCCAACGTTCAGTAAATTAAGATAGAATTTACTGGAAAGCTTGCAGTATTTGTCTTTGAATTAATACTAAAATACATTGATTCTCAAATAAAATATCGTTAGTAGATATTATTTTATTAAATTAACGTTAGCAGACAGCACCCGAGTCAGCTATTCACAATGGTCAGTCAAGAGGGGTTGGTCTAGAGTAATGATCTTATCAACGGTTTTTTTAGTTGATTACTTATTTTTTTAAAGTCATAATGACGCCATATTGAGATAATCTTATATATAAAATTCTCGTGTCACAATGTTAGTTACCTTACTCCTCCGAAACGGCTTTACTGATTTTTACCAAATTTTATATGCATATTCAGTAGGTCTGAGAATCGTCTACTATCTATTTTACATACCCCTAAGTGATAAGGGTAGCCCACCCCAAAAATTAATATGGCAAAACAACGTTTGTCGGGTCAGCTAGTTTTTGTAAAAAAAAAGCTATGTATATTTTATATCAAAGGTACAAAGAGAGATACGTCAATGAAAATTTATAATTATTAATTTTGTGCTCCATTTTTAAGAGCATAAAATCCGTTTAATAATTTGCAAAACAAAAATAGAACAAAACACTTGTAAACAGTTAGAACTCAATCTAACTTTAAAATAGTTCCCTTGTTCTCAGAAATGCGACAAAAACATACAAACTAAATTATTAACGGTATAACATTTCATCCGCGTATTGTGCAAGTTTGTAATATTTCCGTTTTTCTTTTCTGTTTTCGCATGCTTTGACATGCAGGATTAATTTTTAATTACTTTCATTAGGTATGTAACTTATTATATTTAATCATAATCATAATAATCACGGGTTTTACACCCAGAGAGTTTTATCGGCATGTAAAATACCTACTTACATAGGTGTGTTATATAATAGCTATATCTATTTGACAATAAATGGAATCGAATGAATACTCAAACAAGTATTGTCATAAGTTTCTGAAAGAAATCGTCTCTTTTCAATTTGGCGTAAAATTACATATTATTATTTTCTAACTTTTGCTTTCATTAATATCGTAATGCAAGTGAGAGTTGGAGTGTCTATTGTGGTGTAATTATTATGTGATCATTGAATTCTTAATGTTAAGTAAACATAATCCATTAAAGCTAATTGCTAACACTTATTTAAGTTATAACGTCGTTTTATCAGTCATATCGACAATATTAGTCAGATTTTGAGATATATCTTATTACGCATTTTTATAAGTTGTATCATACAATTAAATAATGGTGACGTGTGTAGGAACAGAAAAGTTTTTATTCTCATACTATTGCGACGAAGCCTTTGTATAATATATTTTAAAGAAGCGTTACAAAAATTATGAAAATAAAGGCCTACAAATCACGGACTGAAGATAACGTCACCGCACTAATGGAAACATCAGAAACTCAACGTCGGCTCCCGAGAGATTAAAGTTATCCACATTATATGATAAGACATTGAATGGATAGGAATTTTGTTAGAGCTTAATACCATGCAAAGAGGTTGTAATATTCTTATTTCCATTAAAAATATTTGATTATTTTTATTTATTTGCAATATGTGATGCAGCTTTCTACCTATTTTGCTTCATCTAGTTTCTTTAAAATCAACATATGTACATACTCGCCAGAAATCAGATTCACCATTCGCACTCGTCCTTTTCAGATTCGATTCATTCTAAACAAATATCGAAACTATGTTATTTATGGAATATAGGTATTTATACATACCGTTCACAAAAAAGTTATATTTAAGTAATAGACTATTTTTATATATGAACTAATTCAATCTAAAAAAAAGAGCTTTTTGGAGTACAGACCCTTGGGCCATGGGGTTCAAGTGCTCAGGCGCTCGTGAAAGAGATAAGCGGGCACCTTGTTGAGTCCACCGGAGACCCCAGGGCTGGCGCTTTCCTCGCTCAGCGCATTATTATTGCAATCCAGCGAGGAAATGCTGCCAGCATCAAGGATACCATGTCACATGGAATATTTTTTTTAAATATTTTTAATTTTTAAAGCTATATTTTGTATTCCAAATTTTTATAAAATAAAGGCTTCAAAAACAATCCGTAAATTATAGATTTACATAAAACATAATATTTTTAACCAAAAAGGAGGTTATCAATTCGACGATTTTTTTTTAATGTTCCACTCTTACGTTGACGTCCGTGGGCCGATTTGGATGAAGAGGTGTCAAATGCTAGAGTAACTCGCCGCCTTTCAAAAAGCAATGACAGTTTTACGATCTTGTTGAATTTTACATGGATTTTATTTATCAACTATAAATACGTCTTTTTACTTATATGTAGTGGGTTAATTAATAAAACAAAATTTAATTTTTACTTTTTAGTGCGTTTTGGGCCGGTTTTATTTTTTATTTAAAATAAATATATACTACATAATATGTGATAGTCTTCTAGCGAATATTTAATAAAACTGAAACCCGTCATTTAATTGAATACAATCTTATAATTCGTTAACATAGGGAATAAACACAAAGTATTTTAAATTAAGCTCACACCCGTGCGGAAAATTATTTAAGAGTCGAGAAAATTATATTTTTCCACCGGAAAATATTTAGCGGTGCCGTGTCGAATGCCCTGAGCGCTGTCTGTTTCATACATTATGCAATGTTACAATTGTCTGCCGCGGTCACATTTAAAATTCATCTCGCACTATGCTTTGCTAACCTTGCTTTTTACTGTATTCTTTTGGAAATTACAAGACCTAGTAGACGTTGTGAACATCGCATCGGTTTAGCCTTAGAAGTGTAACATTCACTTTTATTTATTAAATATTAACTCTAATACTGGTAGAATACAATTCATTAATTACTTTCACAATATTAAAATCTGAACGTTTATAATTGATATCTAATCAAATCATGAATAAATAAAGTAGTTTGTATTATACATTAAATAAAACATTGTGTTGAATAAATAAACTAATTTTGAAACATGAATTCTAACATACGAAGAAAATATGAACATACTGTTCATACGTGTCATAAGAAATAAAAAGCCAGACGTCTACAACAAAAACAAAACTGTAGGCATAGAATTCTTAAGCGAACAAAAGAGAATATTCTATAAAATGTCACTTTAGATTTAACAAGCTTGTTACCTGAATAACAACATGATCACTATGCAAACAGCGTGAGTAGGCTTCTATTAAAGGGATACAGAAAATTTACTACAATGCTTGAAGTTGTGTGTGATTTAAAAATTAAAATGCCTGAGTTTTGGCTAACTAAAGAATGTCTGGAGACTTAAAACCTTACGAGCTGTAAGAAAAGTAGATAATTCAAAAGTAAAGCGTTTGCGTGTGACTATAAACAAATTTGCTTTCTTATTACTTGTTAGGAATAGTCATAGATTTAGTATATTTTCGCTACGCAACATCTATTGGAATAATAACCATTAAGATAACTTGGATCATTCTAAATATTTTTATTTATTTCTATACATATTCATTTAATAATATCATTATATTTTTGATTAACAAAAACATGTAACTATAATAAAACAAGATCACACAAAGAGAATATATATAGTAGGATATAATATTATACTAGTAAGAAAATGTTGATGTTAATTTTGACAATTGGTATTAAATCAAAATGTGGTTCAAATTGGCAAAAAAAACTAATATAAAAAAGGTAGACTAAAACGTAACGTTCTAATAAAAACCTACAACTACCTTCTTGTCAACAATAGCTTAAACTATGCAAACAATGTTATCATGTGTGGAAAGTAGACGATTTGATGCATCGTATCCTAAACGCCTGGAGGCATCCACTTTTCCATTTCCCAAGATACCTAGGCTATTAAACATACAACTCTAAGCCTTCAGTGCTTGTTATAAGAGTTACCTTAAAACTCAAAACAAATTGGCATTCAGCATACTTCAAACTAATGCAAATTCATGGGCTTCAAAGAATAGAGTCAACTCGATTCCTTTTCGAATAGCAATTTCTTTGGTAATATCAATCGGATAGCATAAGTGGGGCGGTTAGACCCTTCCCATATCTCTATTCATGTATACTTATATAAAAAGATACATCATTATGAATAAGGCACTCGCAATGGAGTATCGATTGATGTAAATATTCTAGTACTTTTCCCTGATTTTATTGCTTGACTGCGTTTATTAGGGGTTTTCAATTTCCTTTACGTTTGAATTCATTTGTTAGTATCTTAATAAAATCTACGTGTGGAGTTGTTCGTGGCTGTAGGTACCTACATGGTTTTGTCAAATTTTATCAATTAAGGTAGTTGTTCATGCGTACGAGCCTTTGTTGGAATTGATAAAATAATGTACACTCCACAGCGTTTTCAATAAAGAAACCGGAATTGTAGGAGCTATTGTATGTCTATATCACAGTATCTGGACAATTGTAGTGTTTATTGTAACTTTCCTTCAGACAGAATAAATAAAAAATCATTTACATGTTAAATTTTTAGATATAGACCATTCTAGAGCTAAACTTAAAGTAGTGTAAGAAAATATTTAAAAAAAACTATATTTAAGTCACGAAAAATATAAAAACACATTTTATATACGACCAGCAACATCTCTCACGCTAAAATGTACTCTCACAAAGTACAAATGTACATACTTTGTGTGAACACTCAGCTCTTATGCCGCTGACGGCTTGCCTCTAACGAGTCATGTTTTACCGTAATAATATTATTACAAAAATATATTTCTTCTATCTACAAAGAATCAATAAACATTATGCCGCTACAAGACAGCATGTTAACAATTATTGTAACATTAATTACCTCGACACGTGATTTCCATTCAACAGTAAGCAAGGCTTATGACTAATTGAAATTACAATATTTTCGTTTTAAATCGCATAAGGTTGACACGAAAGCGGCTAATTGTCCATTTGTGGGCATTCGCGCGTGTAGGGCGAAAAACAGACCATTTTACCGCCGCCATTTTTAATTCAATTCCCCCAACAACGCTGCTGTTGCATTTTTCCCTGCACGCTACGTGTTTTGCCCGAGAGCGAAAATGTCTAAATAAAACGGGACAAAAGGCATCTTAATTTCTGAAGTCTTTAACAACGCTGTCTTTAACTAGGTCTTTTCGGTATTCTTCGCCTTTGGTGACCTAGATCTCTTTGGAACTTAGTGGTTAACAAAGACAAATTTTCTTTCTCCTATTTAAAACTTTACTATTAAATAAATACCCGCTATTTCAATAAATTGAATGACTGTATCAATTGCATATAAAAGCAAAAGGTCGTTATTTTAAATTATGTACTTGTGTAATGTTTAAGTAATGTGACAAAAAAACTACTTTTATATTAAATTAAAGTGAATTGTCGTAACCCGTAGTGGCGCATCAAATAGTAATGTGTAAGTAAAATAATATTTTAACCTGCGCGCTATTAAAATAATAATTTCTGAATCAAAATATTTTTTGCTTCCCTGGCATTCGCAACTAAGACCTTCTAGCGCAAACCACTATGAGATGCAAATGCGTTTACCATTATATCACGCAGGCGATTGTTTCCTGCCTCAGCTTTACTTTTTCAAGACAAACATAATTAAGGAATAAAGCGTTATTGTAAAACTGAATCAAAATATATCAGTTTTAACGATGAATTTTTGGAAATGCTTTTAGCAAAATTACCCCAGCCGTATATCAAGTTTATTAGGCCATAGTTTCAATTTAATAATTTATCGGGACACCGATTTTATGGTCCTTTCATTTGGCAAACTTGTTTACTGAACGGAAGGCGAATGTTTAATGTCTCTTGGCAATCTCGTTAAAGTTTTTAACTTCACCATTATTTTAAATACGCTAGCATTTTAAGTTCTGATATTTTAATTTAAAAATATTCGCAGTTATTTCTGTTTTCTTTTAACCCAACGGCTATACCTAGTTTTGGTTATCGCATCGCATTAGTTATCGGTCGGATCGCATTGTCAGATCTACTTTTGAGTGTCCGCGGTCAGATTATATTTCTTCAGTTACTTTTAAGCTGATCTGTGATAGCATCTGTGGTCAGGTTGAATATTATTTTAAGGAAACTATTTTATAAGAATTGACTTTGCAAAAATCTTAATAAAATATTGTTAAATATTTTTGCGATGTTTATCTAAGCATAATTGAATTAGATTAAAGACGGCCTTATCTCGAGCTAGTGCCTGCCTACCACAAAATTGCTAGCCGTATTTATGGAATAAAGTATTAATAAATGAATGTTTGTATTTAATTAAATATCTGAAATAAAAATGAAAAGATTACGGACCAAATAACATGTAGTAATTTTAAAAACAGAATAGTTTTGTATTTACATTTGTAATTAATATACAAAAAACCACTTGCTCAATTTTTTAAATTCTTTCACTATTGCAAAGCTAATATAGACTTTATGAGTGACATAGATTATATTTTTTATATGTCGACCAAAACAGTCCCGTAATATCGAATAAGATTTTGCTACGGATACATAAACAAGCTACTACTAAAATATTAAATTAGCAGAATTCTAAGCTGTCCAAAAACAATTCTAATTACATTCCTGGCAACCAGGGCGCACCGAATTGTGCGAGGAATTCACAAAGTTTGCATCTTCAATTAATATTCAAGTAAGTTACTTTGTTATTTCAATGAAAATAAACAAATAGGACGCTGGCGACACGAATAATTCATATTTAATAATCTTAAACTATAAATTAATACCTTACTTTGAGAATTTAGGTAACCAAAAATCTTTTGTTTTTGCTTGATAATAATTTTATTGAGCGACGATTAATCAACAAATAAAAAAGTATATAAATAAATAAACAAAAAATGTAACCAGTATTTTGGGTACGCACCCCAACGGCTTTGATTAGCCTTTTGTATTTTTGTAAATAAAGTTAAGTAAATATTTAATAAAAACGTCTATGTTATTTTTGTATTTAAGTTCAGTGTCTTTTGTTTTAAATCTTTTCTAAATGTGTAAAGAACGCATCATAAACCAATTTTAAAATTTTGTTTATAGAATTTATGTTTAACACGGGACGTTTTTAAAGCGCGGTGCGAATATTCTATAATATAGATTATATAAATAATAGCCATACACACACACACCACATATAAAATTGGTATATAAAGGATTTCAGTATAATATATCACACGCAAATACATCTGAGAAACGGGTCTTAAGCCTAACGTAATATTTGACGACGCGTGCTCAATACAGGATGCATGGTTGAAGAGACGCAAGTTAATATGCATTCGCTCCTACATCACACTGCAGTGAATAGGTAAACTGTTCAGTACTTATGTCAATAATGCCTAGACTTGCTTAACATGTATACTCGGTAAGTATTAAATGTTTAATGTATGTGGTTCAAAGGTGCTTCTAAATTTGAATTATTATATGAATTTTTTTGTGATCAAACTGTTTCTTTACAAAGATTCCAACTACGTATCTCTATAATCTAGTTAGTGGGTATTTGAATGAAGTTGACTTAAATTTAGCAATATATTAATTTTATACAACATTAATTGTAAAAGTATAATACTTTAAAGTAAAATACGTTAAAGTTAACGTAAAGTGACGAGAGAATTGTGAGACAATAATTATTTAAAAATCTTCTATTATTACGTAGCACTTACTAGTGGTAAATATAAAGTAACTGACCACCTCCTTGGTCTAGTGGTAAGCGCGTAAGCGTTACAACCGGGAGATCCTGGGTTCGATTCCCGGTGGAGATAAAAAAACGGTCTGGCAGGGCATAGAAGGCTGATCACCTACTTGCCCCTAAAGAAAAAATCAATCAGAGAAACAGATGTGAAATGCAACTGCCCCATACCCCACTAGGGGACACAGGACTTCACTACTAGTGGTAAAGAAAAAACACCTAAAAGAAGGAATATCTATAGAGATTTCTTATGTACCTACAGCATGCTAAAATACACAAAAAAGGACAAATACTGAAGACGACACATAACATCACAATAAAAATAAATATATATAATTTGAGTGGGTATGTATATAATTAATGAGGTTATTAAAGCTTAACTACTTTGACCCATCACTTTCCAGTGTATCTGTTCCTACGAGTTAGTTGCTTAAACGGTAAGTATTGTCATTAAATGGTATGTCATGCACAGTTTAATTGGTATGTAATGTAAAGAAAATTATTCTCAAAATAAATAAGTATAAAACAAAATCAGCAGCAGGCATGCAATGTTTCATAGGAGCATTGTAATGTAACGCGTTTTGTTGATAAATTATTTGGTCGCACTCGAATCCTCATTCAATTTGCCGAATAAATAGCACGCGTCACCCGCAATCGGAATTATTTATCTTACCTACTCGTAATGATAGCGCACATACTATATCTATAATCTGCTATTAGTAAAGACTAATCTGATACTTTACTTTTTACAATGGTCAGTTGATCAGTGGCGTAATAAATAATAGAATTACCAAAAACATAACGTGAAACAAACGTGATATATATAATGGTTATGTAAATAGATCATTCTTTAAACTCTATTAAATATTTTATATTCTACAGTCTACGGAGAAAGCGTGGCCATCCAAAGTAGTCTTGGAGAACTATCTTGTCGGAGGTACAGGACATCGAGATAACGTGAAGCGAGGCCAGTGCGTGACCCAAGACAGGACGAGATGGCGAAGCACAATAGACGGCCTTTACCCCACCTAGGGGTCATAGGATTTTAAGTCAAGATGGTCTACGAAGTTAAAAGTGGGAGAGAATTTTCTGCAGACGGGTGTCATGGATCCAAAATATTCAATAATGTTTTAGGAAGTGCATTAAATTACTGGACAGCGTTCCTCAAGTTGCCAAAATGATCGTTATCTCCCAAAGATTAGAATAACTTATGAACTTTTAGCTTAAGAAGAGCTTATCCAACAATGCCAGTGAATTTGTTTCATTTTCATACAATAACTTTGAAACGGTGTTGATGTAATTGAGATCCTAACCAAAATTCAAAGATGCAAGGAGCTGCGAGTAAAAAGTTTAAAATATTATTTCAAAATTGTAATAATAAAAAATAAATAAATTATATTGCAAGCAACTACTTATAAACATTAAAAAATATTTAAGCAATGAAAATAAATGCCTATCTGTTTCATTTCGTTTAAACATGATCATATAGATTAATTAAATTAAAGAAAGTCTTTTATAAATAAAATTTAAAAGCCTTTTTGTATAACGTTCTGCCTGATGGATGATCATATTAAACTATAAGCAGAGCGGAAAATATAAACTCGCTGACTCATATATTCATTATTAACATTTTAAAAAAATTCTGTAATTTTTAATACATTCATTTAAAAAATATGTATATTTGTTACCTACTGAAAATTGCGCAGTTTGCAGCAAAGCTACGTTTTTGAATCTAGATTTTCGTTACTTTAGTAATACTTAAGTGCTATATTTATAATAAAAGCTGGGCTGGTTAAAAACGTCGTTACAAAACATCGTCTCAAGATTTTAATAGTTCATTTTTTTTAAAAACATTTAAATTCAGTTCAGTAAATATTAAAAACACGCTTTTTAAGCATGTATTTGCAAATAGTCTCAAAATTAAATTTTAGGGTCAGTAAATGTTCAAGCATCTAACTACTATCTTATAAGTTATTTAGAAGGTTTTTGCTATTCGACAACAAGTCATTATTTCTTCGAAATTCAATTTATTAACAATTCTAAACTCATAAATAAATCAAAGACTTCTTACGAATGTTTAATAAAACATTATAATAGCATGTGACCGCTGTCTGACCCACAAGACACCTTTTATAATCTTTTGTCCTCTAACAGTAAATATAATTATAGTTCCAGACAAATTAAACCAGTCCTAATATAACAAAGACTATTTGGCTCAGTAAGATTAAGTCTATTTTTATTTATTTTTATATAATCTTTAATTTGAATAATATATGCACCTGGGAACTATTTGCTCCAAATCTAAAAGGTTTTTTTTAACATGATGTGTGATAATATAAGATATAAGATGAATATAAGATGAAAATCTCCTTGCTTAGTGATTCTCGCTCGGTCTTAGATGCTATAGTGGGCATCATGTCCAAACATAGACTAGTAAGAGATATACAGGAAAAATTGAGTGAGTATGAGGAGGGGAATGTGGATGTGGAGATGTATTGGATAAAGGCTCACAATGGAGTAGAGCGTAATGAACGGACCGACGGGCTGGCGAAGGAGGCCGCGACGCGACTAAAGACGAAGCCACATTACGATTCCTGTCCTATCAGTTATTACAAACGATGTCTGAGGGCCCGGACGGTGGAGGAGTGGAGTGAGGAATACAGCACCTCGGGCGCGGGGCACGTTACAAAAATCTTCTTTCCTACTCTGGATTGTGCTCGCCGGATAGTCGGAGACATGACGCTAAATAGCAAAATAACCCAGACGCTCACAGGGCATGGCGCATACTTGGAATATTTGCACAGATTCTGGAGGAAGGAGAGACCGGCGTGCAAATGTGACGACACAACCCTGGAGACCGCCATTCATTGCCTCACTGAATGTCCTGTGACTGCAAAATGGAGATGGGACACGGAAACTGAGATTGACATGGCAATCTCTGCCGGTAACCTTGCTGACTTGGTGTCTGACCCAAAGACGGCACCTAAATTCATAGAGTACTGTGAAAATGTTATGACAGCGCTATTAATAAGTTTCTTAACTGTACTTCGCAGATCAGAATGTGATCTTACACAGCATGTAAGATTTAAGTGACTCGTGTGCGATCATGTGATTCCATATGAAAAAATATATTTTTGACTATTTTTACTTCAGCCGGGCGGATTTGTTTTTAATAATTTGATTTACATTTGTATAAACTTTGAGATGTTGTTAAATATACAAGTGATATATAACATTTGATAAATCTAAAACATATTTTATATAATTGTAATGATATTAGTAGACGAAAGGAATGTTTTGGAGAGTTCTTATATCTACAACGTACCACCTATGTACTTAAATTATTATGTAAGGGTAGTCTTTATAAAAATTATTTTTTATCAGATGGCGACGTAACAAAAATAAATGCCACGAACTAATTGCTCTGAGACTGAGGGACTGCAACCAGTGTCTACTCTAGCGACAAATTATATTTAGGCTCTAGAACTTGAAATTATTTTTCATAAATCAACTCTATATTAAAGGAATAAAGTTGTTTTTTGTATGTAGTTTAAATTTGTGTCTTGATAGTTGTATTTTCGTTTAATGCTGCTGGATATGTTTTTATACTTTATATACGAATTATACTCTTATTTATTATATATTTACTATATAATATTAGAGTTATATGTTTATTTTTCAACTATCTTTCTATTTATGAGGAATTAAAATTTCATAACACATATTAAATGCGGTGTAAAAACATTAGATCTTTAAAACTTTTTTAATATTGAGAACTCATTGACTCTAAATAGTTTTGAAATAGAAAAAAAGCTATGTAAAACAAACCGTCGTTTTTAATTGTTTGAGAAATGGTTGAAACACAAATGACATACAATCAACCTTTATTTTTGAGTCAGAAATGGTGAGATGAGTAAAACCACTAATTATCTGTATCTTACCAGTATACACCATTATGTTATAGTAAAATTTTATCACAGTACTTGCAATTCAAAATATGTATGAAAAGTTATACCGACAATCGTCAAAAGGCTATTTTTAAATTTTTATTATGACTGCAGTAATTTTATTTTAATGGTTTATATTTTTACTGATTGCATTTCGCATCTGTAGCAAATTTGGTGATCTGACATTCAATACGTGTTATACGAAAAGTCCTAAGTTCGACTTTTTAGGAAACAAAAACATTTAGGTTTATAATGCCCAGAACGCTGATGGCATATAAAAATAATTAAAGTTATAATGACGACTGAGTTGTATATCTGAACCATGTCCGGTAACCCCAGCACTTATTCAGAATTAATGAATGTAAAGTAGTAAATTCTTTGTTTTTCAAATAGATATTAAAGCGTTCTAATTTCAAACGTGGTCATTTATTACTGATACTCGGAGGGAATAAAATGAAACTCGAAGGGTGGTATTCGGACGAATTCTCAAAGTTCCCTTATTTTCTCAAAGGCTTTAGTTTTATTGTTTTTACTTGGATTCCGGCCAAATGGCTTTACTATTCCTTTGAAGATTGATGTCTTAATATAGTAAAAACTGCGATGGAAAAATCTTGATGTTGTAGTAATTGGTAAAAAAGTGGCGGAGAAAAGTAGGACAGTGGTGTTTTTCGCGAATCTGATGTTTTTGCTTTAAAATATACGAGATATTATACTGACTAGGGACAACGAAATGTTTTCGTCGAAAGGATTTTTATATACTCATCTATTTATACTAATATAATACAAACAAAAGGTTTAATTTTTTTGCACATTTTTGCATATTTCACTGATCGTTTTCTTGACAAGTAGGAGATCATCTTTCTTCTACTACTTATTACTTTATTTGTTTCTCCAGTATTAGAACCCAGAACCTATGGCACAACACGATCTAGCTACAATGATGGTTATTTGTGTATCAAATCTTATTGTATATGGTAATAATTATAATTAAGGGTGATTGATATAATATAATGCGGCAGTGGGTAGAGACACCTATGTTTGCGAATGTAAAAGGAAATAACCTCATTCTAATTGTTGCCTAACTTCGTTTATTTTTAATAATATACTGTTTGATTCTCTTAAACAGTATTTAAATGGATATCAAAGTTGAAACAACTAAACAACAACTGAACAAAATGGTAACAACTAAACATTTTTATTATAACATTTACTAAGTCAACGTCAGACTTGTCCATTTTTGAGTAATTAGTTTAAGTCTGTTGATTTTTAAGTAAAAATTTTACTTAAGTAAAGTATAGAAACCAAACTTTAATTATAGAAATTAATTGTAAGACTATAAACGAAATAAATCAAATAACCAAATTGGTTCAATTTAAAATAATTGTTCACTTAAGCAAGTGCGGTATTAAACGGAGCTAAATCAAGATAGTTTCGACTGATTGCACATCAATAAGGGCCTATCGAAGGATCCCAGGTTTGAGTTCATTAGTCAGAAGGGTAATATGAAAGACTTAATTTCTAATACGTTGGACAGGCCAGATTGCGAACCCCAATAACTTTTGGATTAAAGCGAGGCGTAGTGAGAATATTGAATAGATAACTTTGGTTTTCCTTCCAACTCAAAATTAAACTCGATGCATAATAATAAACAAAGCCTGGGTATCAAGTTCATCAAGCTAAAATATCGGTTTGGAACTTACAGGGTTTTTGAATCTTGACTTGTCTGTGTGTCTGTCTGTAGCGTTGTAGCGCCTACGAGACTGATTATAATATGATTTCTTAAAAGCAGATGTAATGAAGATGGATCTTGGATTTAATGAGATCTGTTAATCCATTAATAATTCTATTAACATGTAGGGAGTTTTTAATTGGCTTCAATTACTTTTTCATACTGTGTCGGCTATGAAAGCTTAAAAACTTTCTTAAACATTTTAAGATATTTAAATCTAGTAAATACGTTACGTAAATATAAAAATATAAACGCTTATACACTATGTTAGGTTTCTGTGTTAAATTCTGAGGCGCAGTCGACGCAATTAGTGTAAACACCGACCTACTACCTCAAGAGTTTCCACTTCGTCGTGAAATATTTCTATATTTTGATTATATAACATGTATACATTTCATAGCTTCAACTTTAATTAAAATACAGCTTGTTAGTAATGTAAGTACGAAAATCAAGACCTAGAAGTTAGAACTTTATTATAACATTAAAATTAACAAGTAATTACCGCACAAATAGATTGCACTTTTTAATCTATTGTAAAATTCATTAAATAAAACAAAATAAAATTTTTTCGTCTGCCAGTCGTATACCTGATTTACATTTTAAGCCAGGGAATTAATGAAAGTATTAATAACAACGTTTTACTCATGACGTTGACCGACTTCGTAAATACAATAGAACCTATGTCTTTAAGAATGTGTCTGCCTTCCCGTCAGAGACTGAATTTTTAAAATAGACACAGTAGTTTTTGACACCAAACCAACAGTTGACAAACCAAAATTCAAATAGTTTCTCCACGTTATCTTAGACATGATTAAATAAAAAATTCAAATTAACTTCTAAGCGAGATAAAATCATGTCCGAGGTCTTAATTCAAAAATATAAAAGGTATTATCTAAGGAATAAGAAAGAGAATTATGAAAGACGCATTTAAAAGGAAGTTGTCAAGTGACAGCCGCAAACTTTATAAAATATTCGTAGTAAAGAATTCTTCAAACATAAACGCTTGCACAAAAATCAATTACGAGGACACAATTAGAAAAAATACATCAGAAAGCTTTTTAATGTTTTATTTTTAAATTGACTTCGAGTATTTAAAAGATTGTTCCCACAAATGTATTTAAGACAAAAGCAATTGTTGACTCTTGGTAGTTTCAGTGATTGACACACAAAAATAAGTCAGAATTATTTTCCTAATAACAAAAAAAATCATTGATCATATTATAAATGCCCTCGACGACAAATCAAACATGTCCTATCTTTTATTCGTCGAACGATATTAGTTCCTCTTATCTTCCCCGTGTATATAGGCTCGTTAACCGATGCGAGTCTTTTGATGTGTTCTGCCATGGATCTGCCTCACAGTTGCGCCGCGGTCTCGTTTTATAAATTTGTGTTTTCTTTCTGTTTACTGTGTTTTTTTCTTTGCATTCAGTGTTCGTCCTGTAAAAGGGTGCATATAGTTCCTAATTGTATTTCCTAATTAATTAAGTTTTTTTTGTGTAAAACCTGTGGGTGAACCCTGAATAAATAAATATTACTAAATATTTTTTCATTTAGAAACATAAATTAAAAAATATTTCTAAGTTATAATAACGAATGTTTCAAAATGAATGAGAAAATTTTTCCAAAAAGTTGAATTTATACATTTGTATACAATTATTATAATAAACAACTGAATGGTCAGAAATATCGTTAGCGGTACGGCCACAATAATCATTTGAATAGGAATTGTGCCGATTTAAGAGCGGTTAGGTAAATATTTTTGGGCATATCTAAGCCCGAGTTTGGTATTATGTAAACTTGGGGTAATAATCTCCGAAGCACTCAGCCCTATTTATTTTACAAAAAAATTTAATGTAGTATCCTTTATGTATGCGAGAACACATTTATAGAAAAGAAGTTTTCATTACAATTTGGCAATTATTAAATTTTTAATGAAAGCTGTAAAAGCATGCGAAACATCGGGAAAATTAAATAATAATTGTAAAATTTGTTTTAAATATACGCGCATAATCCATTCAAACCGGTTTCTTTGAAGGTATGAGATATTATTTTATTTATATTTTTTAAATTATCAGCAATTTCGATTGTTTGTCAGTTAAAAAGTAGTATATTCATCTTTGTAACTGTTATAATGCTGCTTAAATGGTTAAATTAAATTTAACAAAAGAAAATATCCGGATTCACTAGTTTCATAAAAAAGTTGTTCTCACAAAAATACCCTTTGTATCACAATTCTCTTTTATGCTTTAAATTCATTAACTCTAATGAACTTACCGAAGTTTTGTTGAATTTCTATTTATAATAAAAATGAAAATGTTAGTGACCTTTTTGTTCACTACCAGTTTAATTTCATTACCGCACATTCCGTCAATTCTATACAAAATTCCTTGGCAAGAGATAGGGTTGGAAAATTTTTCACAATTGTTACGTAGATCGTAAACTAGCCTCAAATTATGTCTGTTCTCTGTACCGACCCTGATGTACGAAAATATTATGACTATAGTTGAATAAAATTATTTTTTTCTAAGAAATGTTATATTAAAAACAAGCGTTTTGTGTGATAAATGAAAATGCATTTAAAAAATGACCACACTAAACATTAATATACTTCGTCTAATGACTTTCGCTTTTACTTCGAATTCATAACTACTACCTAATCGGACAGACTTTTCCCTTCATAAAATCATTATTCAATGCCCGTTGGCTGCTAAACTCCCAGTGGGACAGTGAGATCCCACCACCACTGCTCAACTCACGACGAGCACCAAACAATCTGTCATCTATACATCTATATAGATAAATAAAATTAGAATGTCTGTTTGTAATATTAAAATAACCGCTTTTTACTAAATATATATGGATGTTTATACGTTACATATACCAAAATAACATTTTTTACAATTTTTGTCTGTCTATTTGTTCCGGCTCTGAAATAGCTGGACCGATTTTGACGGGAATTTCACTGGCAGATAGCTGATCTTATAAGGAGTAACTTAAACTTTTACTTTAGAAAATAACAAAAAAATTACTATTCCGCGTGGACGAAGTATGTACTTCGTCCACGCGGAATACATACATATTTATTATTATTATTTGTTGTACGCTATTTTACTCTGTTTATAGGCGGTGCTCAGCTAATTGTTATTTTTTGAGTAGAGTGCAGTACCTAGTTAAGGAGTCACATCCATGTTGTATTTGGTATCCTGATGAGCCAAAAGTTTTACGGTTGCGTCCTTAATAAACGCACTTAACACATCTTTCAGTCCCAGCTATAAAACTAATTTAGTACTAAAGTACTAAATTAGTAGTACCATAAAGTAAAGGGTCTGTGAAGCCGACTGTTTATTTGACATATTGGCTTTTGATTATAAATATAGCGTCACGTTCTGTGCATATTTCAATGCTAATGCTGATAACATTTAATACTTATATTTAGATAGATCACTCTCAACAGTCCCAACAGAGATCAGCTGACTACTACTGAAATTCTATGTAAAAGTAAATTTTACATTCTAATATCGTAGCAATAACATTAAACTGAGTACCTCCTATAAAACTACGTACATCAATGTTATTTATTGTGAGTTACTTCTTGATTCCACTGAGGCCGTATTCATGAGGGGCAGGTAGCAGTTTTAAACTAAGTAGTTTTGGCCTGGCTATATTCCAGCGCAGTAAACTGTGTGCCTATTTATGCTGGTTATCTGGGTAAATTGGACCTCCAGGGATATTTTATGTTTCAGCAATGAAGTTATTTTAAGAGGTGCTAGAATAATTTAGGTGCAGTGAAGGTGAATTATTGTTTCATTTTAAATTTATATTAACCTTATTTCTTTAGTAATAAACATGATACAAGTGAAATTGAGAACAATTTGAAAAACCCTTGACATGAATATCTCATTAATAGATTAACAGATCTTCATTAACTTTAGGTAAGAACCCACTACAGATTGACAGGTAAAGACGGAGCGATTCCAAAACTACGCAAATAAAGTTCATTGAACTTAAGCCGGGTTTATAATTACGGCGTACCTCAATCCCGAGCACTAAAACATATTTTACCGAAGATCAAACTTATCTCGAGCCACGATTGAAAGTTGTGTTATCTCATGGAAAACAGCTAGCTCCTGACATGCCCATTTGGCATCCCGTGTCGACCCCTCATCAAGAACAGGCTTAACTTAATCGCTAATACGAGCTATTTTAACTGAACTATTGAACATTGACGTTATTAAATTGACAACTTTTTTAATAGGGATCTACTTCCCTACTATATAATTATAAATGCAAACCCTTTTTTTAGTTATTTTTAAACTGATTTAAAGCAGATAGCTTGGGAAAAAATATAAACCTTTTATTGGGAAAAAAAGACAAAATAGGAGAGCAAAGTCTATACATGAAAGTTCGTCATTGCAGAAGATATAGAATCAAGGTAAACAGTGTGCTAGTATTAGATTTCTACTTAGATGTGTACTTGGTCATGATTGCATTACATAATGTAGATTTTACTTTTGGCGGCATTTCGTTCATACATGAAAGTTGACGCTGTTTTAAAGTGCTTGACTATTCCAGTTTGATTTAGTTTTTATAATTAATACGACGCGCGTTGGTGGATTTTTTCAGTCATACATATATACGACAATAAAGGAATATTTTCAGCATCAATTTGCGAAATAATATTCGTAGTCATGTTTGTGTTGTTTCCTAGTTTTGTAAAAAAACATTTTCAAGTAGAAATAAGTACTTTTTATTTTTTACTGTACTCTGACTGTCTACGTTAGGTAAAAAATATAATCCAGCTTCAATAGTCCATCAAAAAAGCAATTCGTCCCTAGCTTAACAGCTCTTAAAGCCATGAAAATACAAGAGATTGTGACAAAATCGTGGGCACAACTAATTAAATTCGCGAATTCGCTACTTTAAAACAATTTTAGATAAAATGTCGTTTCATCCGTGAAATTTTAAAATTAAAATTAAACAGCCACCCGAAGCAAACGCGAAGAGTAATAAAATTTTATAATAGTATTAAACTAGTTCATTCGGCATAGTTTTATGTTGCGGTCCGTTGGTGGACCGAATTTAATTAACCGCTGTGCAGTTGGTCGGTACTCGCCTAGTCTGTCCGTCGAGACCCTGAACGGGATGGTGCAAAACATAAGAAAGGAACCCATTAGAAAAGAAAACCATAAAGAAGAAACCATTTGCGATAATGATGTGATTAATGCCTTATTCACTAGAAGTAGGCATTTTTGCTTGAACGAGTCTGATTACTTGCATGGCAAAGTGTGGATGTTCAGGTTGAATGAAAATCTAGGCGTACGTTTCTTGCCTTTTCATAAAGTGTTTCATTATTAAACGGAAATTTACATTTCCTAACGAGAACAAATAAAAGTACAAGTCCTGTGAGCTTTTTAAGTAGCTCTATGTTTGTTTATTTGATTATATTTTCCTTAATCGATAAACTTTCAGTTTTAAATTTTCATAACGATTTCCCAATTTTCTATGTACAAAACTTAAAGTAGAAATCAGTAATTGGCTGTATACTGTTCCACATTTATTATTAAATCATAACCAGAAGCTGTCGATTTCATTCTACCAATAGAATAAATAAACTTCTAAAAAAATTGCCATCGAATCATCTTGCTCCGCACCAACAAATCAAGAAGTTGAAGTTTCTATTAAGAGTTGTTAGTATAAGAGAATTGCCTGTTTTGGCAATGATTAGAACTATTTATATTTGCTTATTGCTATGTCTTATGAATTGGATCGCAAAAGCCCATACAATTCTCTACTACTCACTCACCCTACATAACTTATAACCCCACAGCTGGGCTGTAACTTAGATTGTGGGTCAGCGTCTTACGAATAAATATTCCTGGGATAATGTTTTATTGTTTATCTTTATGAGTTTATAATAAGTTATTTCACTTTCTTGGACTTCAGGGTTTTATTTCAGAAAATGGTAGTAGCGTTTTCGTTAGAATTTAAGTATTATGACTGGTGTAACATAACATCACAAAGCAAACATTCGCGCTGGACTTGGTATCTTTAAGTTTTTATTCACTATTTGGAAAAAATTTCAATTTCTTTATATAAAAGTGGTTAATAAACCATGTTCACTTCATGGCACGAATGCTATGTATATACATCGCATAATGTTGATCAGACTCTAATATCTTGATGGAGAGTTCCGGCCGCGGTTTCATCTATTTAAAATCAGTACAGTTACCTTAATCACAGCGAACTTAATGCGACATGAAGTGACCTCATTCAGTGCTGAAGTGAAGTGAACCAATCGCATATTATAAATTAGACAAACGAGATTTCAAATTACGGATACTGTTCTCATTGAACGTCCTAAAGTTTTTGAGTGGAGTAACAAATACACGGCCATACTCAATTATTTTTATTCTATCACTCATCTATTTCATCGCCACTTTTCACAATATTTTCAAATTAAACCTTTAATAAACCTACATAGCTTGACGATTACAAAAACACGTAACAAGAGTAACAAATTGTGATATTGCTTATGTAATTTTTCATAATAGATACTTAATGAATTCATTGAGTTCACATTTCAGTAACATACGTTTTTCCCTTATGGTACAGAAATTTAGAAAGTTAACCACAATAATTCCTGCGAGAAAGCTTACCAGCGCTGCAGCGCACTTGTAAAATTAGTGCTTAGATCAGAAATTTTAAAGCGTATTAAGAAGAAAAAGTTATGCATTTAATAACTGACAAATAAATCCCAGCATAGTGCTAGATGTCCAGCGCTAACAAAAGCCAATTTAATTCGATCGGGTTGAAGTGTTGGAATCAAATATCCGTGTTCAACGAATTGATGACAATACCGATGTATTGTTTTATTCATCAGCTCCATTATTGTGGTTTTGTTTCTACTTACAAAGGTAACTGTTACATTAATACCAAAATTTAATTTAAAAAAGCATGTGAGATAAGGATGTATCCTCTTTAAAATTCTACGTGAATATCGTTTAAAATACATATCTTTTTTTTAAATATACGCTGATTTCAAATTGCACTAAAAGTAATAACCTTAATAGACATAATACTAAGGAAAATTTGTATTATTAAAATAATTACAATACGAGTAATAAAAGCTCGTAAAATATTAAAACAACCGATTTTAAGTAATCGTTTATAAATAAAATTATACCTAGTTCCGTCTTGATGGCACAAGTATCAATGATTAATTAATTTATTATACCGTAGCCTCGTTTCTTAATGACAAAATAGCTCTTCAACAGTTGTAGTCTGTTGTAATTAAAAACATAACCACAAACAGAACAAAACTTTTTAATTACAAAGATGTGGCAAAATTTACAATGAAATAATTATTAAAATCGGATGTTTACGCAAAGTAATTTCTACTTCTAAATTATTGTTCTAAGAATAAAGATAATCAAAATTAAATTCCAATTTAAGTTAGAGGCTTCAGAATCCTCTAGTCGATACTGTAATTGAATCAACTCGCAAAGGGCTCTGGTATAATTTCTTGAGGGACCGCTGTGTGACAACAATATTGTTTCATACATTATTAGCTTTTCTTTTCAATTCCGTCCGCGTAGACACACGCAATATTTATCTATTGTTATCTATAATACAGAATACATCACTCGGAAAGAATCTAGCTTCATAGCAGTAAAAAAAATGTAAATAGAAAAAACCAGAGATTATCCAGATAAAAGAAGAAAAAAGTCAAAGAGGTTTTTTATTAGATGCATAAAGATCATCAGAACTCCGTAATTAATAAAACACATTTAACAACATTTTTGTTTTTTTTTTGACGTCACCATCGTTTTTCAGTAACTGTTTGACATATTTTTAGGATAATTTTTTTTAAATTATTTGCAGTACAGACAATAAACCAAGCATAGTAGTTTTACAAATATAATAAATGCACAGACTGGCAAGTAACATTTTTTTATGTTTGCTATTTACAAAATATTTTTCTTTTGTTATAACGTGGAATGGAATACTTTTTTATCACAAATTGGGACTTTTTTAAATCAGATTTATCTATTTGTTGAATCAAATACATTGAGTAAGGTTTTCTAAGTACCTTAGGTCTTAAGGATCGTCCATTAAGCCTAAAACTTCACCATATCACCAGAAGGGAGGAGAGATTAAAAAGTTGCAAAAAAAAATACCAAATTCGAATTGAATACCTCCTCCTTTTTTTGAAGTCGGTGAAAATATCACGTGATTAATGGATAACCCCTTACCTTATCAGTAAAATTTAAAAAAAACCTAAATTTCACATTAGATTCAATAAAACAAATAAAAATGATTAAAAAAACTTATTTGCATTAAATTGAATTAGGACAACAAAGTTACAGTTGTAACAAAAAAAGTAAATTCATATGGATAATATCCACATAAGTAACATCAGTTAATCTGCGAGATACAGTAGATTTTTTAAACACATCACAATTTATTCTATTTCACAGGAATTTATAACATGATTAAAACGATTCCTTTATTTCCAATTAAACGTATTATTGAAAGCTTCTTAGAACAATAATTGAATTATATCTTACAAGGCTTCATTCTAAATGTCTAGGCACGCGACGTACGATCTATTTCTGTTACAATAAATTAGATTTAAATAATGATTTATTATTGATTCCGACAATTCTAAAACCAGTTTGTCAATTTTTTTATACTAACTTATATTGGTAGTATTCATTTATTTGACTTAGCAATGAAACAGACACTAAAATGTGTCGAAAATTATGCACATTTCAGCATCTGTCATGTAAACTTTATTTTTAAAAATGGTAAGTTTTATTTACATACAGTACATGGTAGCTCTTCACTTTTCATAGTATAAAACAAAGTCGCTTTTTCTTTCCCTACATCCCTTTGTATGCTTAAATCGTTAAAACTACGCAACGAATTTTGATGCGGTTTTTTTAAACAGATAGTGATTGAAGAGGAAGGTTTTTATATGTGTTTTATACCCGTGCAAAGCCCCGGCGGGTCGCTAGTAATCTATATTTTCGAACATTATTTCAAAAATACAGTTTTTTAAATTTTATTTTGCATATTTTAAACGTAATTTCCATTATTTCACATTTTGTAACTCATTTCGACCAACCTTCCCTGGCTAATTTATAACCGGGACCATTGTATACCAATTAATTATTATATTATTATATCATTATTTACCAAAACCATGCCACTCTATTGGGTAGACTTTTCCGCAATTATTTTTATACTCAAGGGATGATGCCTCGACAGCGGAATTATCTGGGTTTTTATATTAAATTTTATTATGTTTATATGTCTCACGTATTATGAGATTGTTTGTAAACTCTTTGCCTAAGCAATTAACTCTTATTAATTTTATCGCTATATCAACTCACTAACAACAAAGTGAGAAGCTATAATACATCTACTTATCTCATTATTCACAATAAAAATGCCGTATCCCGTAACGGAAATTACGAAAGAGGTTTATAGGTCACGTACAACAAATAAACATCGTTTAACGGCCTCACGAGGTCCCTTAACACGTCAAGACTCGCGTTTATTATCCGTTAGTAAGCTACATTCCTGGATTCTAGTCTAGTCATCGGAATTATTATTAACTTTTAAAAGAAGCTAATTATCTAGGAATTTATAGCTTTAAATGTTATGAAAATTAAACAGTTGAAATGGGTTTATAAAAAATAAAGCAAATACGATTTCCACACGAAGAAACCCCACGCTTCGCTGTGATTGGTCAATGAAGCGCAATCAATCAATCACTGCATGAGGTGAGCCTGCAAGTGAATTAGATTATCGAGTTTCACAGATAATGAAGGTAATACGAAAATTGAAATATTATGTCGTCGGGAAGATGCCGTAAACACCATACAAATAAACATTTTATACTATTATTGCGTAAAAAGCTAAGAAATTTTAGAAGCTGAACGTAAACAAAATGTAAAATATTGAAAAGAAAACTATTCCTTTTTCAATAATCCTATTTCGCTCAGTCTGTTAGTCAGCAATGGAAGAATACAACAACAACAATAATAAAAATAGAAATCTTTTCGTTTACAATAGAATTTTTATAAGTATAGGTAGGTAAGTATAAAAATTTGACAAACCGACGAAGTAAAATTTTGCTTTTTGAAAAATATCTTATTGAAAAATGGAGAAAAATATCATATCTATATGATAAAAATCCTTATTCTACGGAGGTATCTTTAACAAGAAAGCCGTATTTCATTCCGCTTAATATAAATTAGCAAAACCCAAGTAGTTTGCAAAGTTGTCTCAGCCAGACACCAACAAATAATTCATTTAAACTTTTTGCAGTGAAATTCTCTCTTTTGTATAAAGCTTTATTAATATTACACACTAACTTTATTTTATGAATATTTATTTGATGATAAAAGGTTTTTGAATCTCGCCATACTGTTGATTTTGACTAGAAATCGTGGTTCAATCGTAAATAATATTTAAAGCCGGCAACGCATCAGCGGCTTAACTGACGTTGTGGATGTCATTGGTCAGGTTGTGCTAACCTTAAAATGAAAAATGAAATCCTAAATTATATTAAGAAGCATTGAGAAAATAAGCACAGAAGATTCGATTGAGTATGAGTTTCATTTGACCAGTCGCCGTTACATGATTGATTAAATTTTTGTAACAGAGAAAAAAATATCAAAGTTACCTCTTATTAAACATAGATTTATATTTTACAGGTATAAGTGAATTCCCATAACTCCTAGTGGGGCATGGGGCAGATACATTGCTGATCTGTTTCACTGATCATTTTCTTTATAGGCAAGTAGGTGATCAGCCTTCTGTGCCTATCAACCAGAACATTCATTAGCCCCCCGGGATTCGAACCCAGCACCTCCGGCGCAACAGACAGACGCGTAAAGCATTTAGCCACGGAGGCGGTTATATTAATTATTATTAATTTTACAGGTATACGGGACCAAAAAAAATTCCTCAATTATTTTAACAGTAAGAGCTAATCACTGAAGCCTCTTATATTTTTGAGATATATCTGGGTATAAGGAATAACAATTAAGAAATAATTTAAGAAGCGTACAATTTTGAATAAATTTACGTTAAATGAATTATCTTATTTAATAATTTTAACAAAATGGAATGCAACAGCTTTCGAACAACAAAGAATCATCAGAATCGGTTCACCCAGTCGAAAGTTCTGAGGTATCTAACATAAAAAACATACACGTCGAATTAAGAACCTCCTCCTTTTTTGAAGTCGGTTAGAAATAAACGATATCATCTCTCAGTACATAACGAAATCATATCATGATTTTTATCGCAATCGCTATAAACCTGAGACACCTGCTAACCTATTTTCGTCATATCTTTTATTCATTGAGCGGCCTTTTATTAACCTTCTCCAACAACGTATTATCGTAATAGCCTGCTACTCATTTTGAAGGATCATTGATACAATAAATATGAAATATTGTTATATTTTATAACGGAAATATTATATGTACAAGTAATGGTATTAGCTTATGTTCGAGACTTGTGGGCACTTAGAAAGAGTGGAGTTACCCATCAGTGAAAGAATTGTTAAAATTGTAGTATTGAGTTTTCTCATTATAGGCATGAAAATATACACAGACGTTTTAGTGTTTTGTGTATTTGTAGGATACCTAGATATAACGGTTGTTATCAACGTCATTTCTATTTTATGGAAAATTGTTTTATATTTTCAATAAAATTTCTTGTTGGCACAACGATATTTATGCGAATTCTAAGAATAAAATGTGTAATATTCTTCCATTGTTTTGTCCCGTTGCTATGAAATTCTATTTGTGAAAGCCTGGTTCCAATCAATAAAGCGTAAGTAAATAAGCTCACTATCACACGATTGATTACGATTAACTAATTAATTTTCATCAATGATTGAGGACTGCTTTGACGGATGATATTGCATTGCGAGTGCTCGTTTATCCATTTGAATCATCGAGTACCATCCAGTTTATTGGATCAGATTCAAATGTGTAGAGCTGAATACTAATACCATTTACATCATTTATGATTTGAATATCATTTTCCTTTATATATAAAAAAGTATAACATATTCTGTAACTTTCTCGCCGGCGCGACTTCTACTGTAGTTATTCACTGCTATAGAGTACAAGAAGGCGCAGTCTCAAGTCATCTAGCATTCACTTGCTACAACCTAGGTCGTTACGATTATTGTTGATTGTAAATCATATTATAAATTAAATCTAAATTATTATTAATAAGTGTCTACATTTGTATATTTTGATAGATTAATATTGTATGATCTATCAAATGTCTTTAAAAAATAGGAAATTATGTTATTTTTTTTAATAATCCTAACAACACGCACCTTCACATATACTAGACTATGATAATGGTATCATTTAGTTACCTTTTTATCAAATACAATTAATAAAATCATCATCAATACTGTCCTTGTTTAAATTCATTTGTTTATTTTTAGGACAAGGGGTACCTGCAAAGGAGCGATTTGAAGGTAGACAAGGAGACAGATAAATGGAAAATTTCTAAAACTATAACAAATGCGATACGACCTGTTTGCAGCAATTATGCTAACGAGTCTACATGAATGAGCTGATCTCTTTAAATCTAAATATGATACAATTAAGAGGCGACGAAATTAACGCGTGTGAAATCGTGCGGCACAGCAGTATAACATATCTCTTTGTAGGCCTTAATTAGTCCTTGAATATAAAGCCTTTTGAAATACTTCAATTATTTATAATATTTGCACGAATAAGATTAATCGATAGATAATTTTTGTAATAAAGAGCTTTATATAATAATTAAATGTAATTATTATTTGATTGATAATAATTTATTAATTGATTTATTGATTTGATTAAATAACTTGACTGGAGTGGCAGCCGGTAACGTGAACTAGAATTTTATATTCCTTCGATTTTGTGATGATAATATTTTACCTTTTATTTTTACACCTACTTAAGTAGGGATTAAAAAGTCACATATTACATTTACAAGACAATTTTATTCAACAAGCACATGACACGGCAGATATTTATCGTGGTAGCCTCACATGCCCTTGAGTTATTAAATTACACACATAGTGTACAAACAAGGCACTGCCCCCCACTGCCACTGTATCTCCCCTGCTGATAAATTTTGTTTAACTTTAAACTTCTGAAATGCTTTATCACTTTCTCGCTAATGTGCAATTGTTATTGCAAAAATAAGACGTAACACTGAACTATATCTTAAACGTTTATAAATTACATATAATAAAAAGCTTAGAATACGTCCTGGTAGTAATTCCTTTTTCGATACGCCTATTAAACCACGGTTCCCGTATTTAGACCGACAATAAACAGGTACTTAGTTAAATGACGATTACACAAATAATGTCTAAGTGCCGTTAACATCCGCTCTGATTGGTCCTGTATGCTTGCTCGAGTCCATTGAAAATCACCACAGTATCTTAACGTGAGTATCGGACTGTTTACGGTTTAACTTTTATGGTCTGGTTTGACAGCAGGCTGGGACCACAACAAGTCTCTGATAGGCTAAGCGCCACGAAGTGTCATCCTCTGTGTGACCTCTACTATAGTAATTGGTACATTAGATCGCGCCAGCGTCACGACCTGCCCGCTGTCTGACCTGACCATTAATCAATGGCCAAATATATTTACCTGACAGCTTATGATTTTAACCCCCGACTCCAAAAAAGGGTGTTATTAGTTTTACCCGTACATGGATTGTAATTTATAACTGCTTTTTTACAGGTACACTTCCTTAAACTGTATCTCATACCTTTACATTTCCATACATTACCTGTATTAAAAGTTAAAATTGCTAGTTTAAGAAACATTTAATGCAAACATGTTATACCTACCGTGGTTTATACAATTATTAGACTGTCCCGTTTGTTTTCTTGAAATGCTTATATTCCACCTCATCTTTCTATACTAATGTGCAATATTATTTATTATTGTAAAGAAAAAGTTTTGCGACGCTAAGCTTAGTTTGCTTAATTAAGTAATATTTACCACTACTTGTTAATAAACTGTGAGATTCTTATTTAACGTAGGTACTATGGAACGCTTGGTATGCGAATACAAAAGGCAGGTCTATTCTATGATATCAATAAACTTGAATTGTTTGGAATTTTCTATGAATTTTATGATATTTTGCCAATAATAATGAAAAAGAACTGATTTTCCGTACTTATTCATTTTTTGAATATAATTTATATACCTACAGCTTACGCTTGTTATATGATATATACTTACTTATAATAAATAGGTATTGTTAAAAAATATTATTTGTTTTATTCATTTCATTTAGTGTTTTCATTTATAAATTAAGAATTGGTATTATATTTTCTTTCATTGTTTTCAAATATAATAAGTATTTATCTTTTTAGCCAAATTCAAAAAGAAAGAGGTTTTGAATTCTATTGTATGTTAACTTTGCGATTATTCCGCCAATAATTAATTGTTTCTATTTCTGTTTGATTAGGTTAGAAGACAGTAGTTGTGGAACCATAATTTATATTTTTTGAAATTTTGTACTCACTAAGTATTTATTTGTTAACAATATAGACATGAATTTTTTCCTTTTAGCATAGATATGTGGGTTATTTTTGTTTAAAATTATTACCTTCTTACAACCTTCTCGGTACATTTCATTAAGGTGTAGTTAAAATTGTAAAAATGTATAATTCATTTCACAGATGAAAATATAATAACAGTTGCATTAGCTAAAAGGTTTTGCGTGTTCTACAATTGATTGAGTAGCACGTTCGAATCGGTTACATTGTCGCCTCTACTCCAGTTTCGATTCAATTTATAACGTCCATTGACGTGTCCTGTACATCACTATAATGGAATTAAACCGAGGGACATTTGAGGTAGCACTTATTTTAGTGTATTTTTACATCCCTAGTGACTGTACTAAAGATGTAAAGTACCTATTTGGACAGAGGTTTTTGGGTGTTAGTCGCGATTTTACTTATATAGTTTTGTATTTAATTAAACTATAGATAATTATAACGACATAGAAATTTAGATTACTAATAAATTAATAAATATAAATAATTATAAATTGACTTTTATAAGCATTTGTTCATGCTCTATCAATTGTTGTCTATCAAGATATATTACAGGCAAAGCAAGCTTTAGGGTTCGTTGCTTTAATTTTTACGTTTTCAATTTTATAAAGCAAGATTTCGTTTGCGTGGGCGAATTTAGGTGAGTTAAGTATGGGCTCATTGATACAAATATAATATTTTCTATAATTCTAAAATCTTTAAAAAAACTATATATTAATCAATGTTTTATCTCAAAACTGACTGACTATAAATCTCATTGTGACCATATTGCTATATACGTTCAAAAATATTTACCGTTAACAAATCAAAAAAGTAATTTCAACAACCGGGCGCTTCTTTAGAAATTTCATACGAACCACTACTTTGTGGAACCTGCTGCTTTTAGAATTATTACTAAGTCACTAGGAGATGAGGACGCGTAGGTACCTTTAGGTAGGACTAACTAGCGTTTGTCTATCTTAACATAAGTTGCTTTCCACTTCCTATTGTATAAAAAATAAAGATTCAATCCTAACATGTTTATCGTGAATACATTGACCCTCAAATATTGCTGAGCTCAGCATCTGTCATGGATATATGCATAATGCATGCGTCTGATTGTGTCGTACGAATCTTTGTATCTCAGACGTATTGCTGACTATCTGATTTATTCTGAATCAGTTATGATAATCGCCAAGTTTTCTCTTATATTTCACATTTTCTGGAAATAGAAATTGCTTTTGTGGTTCGTATACATAAACATAGATAATATATTATCGTATAACATGACTTATTATTATTTAGATTTTTTCGTAATTAAAATATCTAGGACGAAAATAATTAAAGAAAATTATTTTAAACCTCTTAGTAAGGGCACTTTCGATAAAAGGATAAATAAGGTATGAGAACATTTAACCGTGCATATGATGAGATATAAATTTAATTGAAAAAATTAAATTGATTTACACTCTGTGAAAGAAAAAACTAAAATTACAAAAAAATGTTTTTTATTATTTCATATATATATAGATTCATTTATATTTTTTATATTCTCAAAGAAAACATTCTAAAAGTTAATATATTTTAACACATTAAATTCAAAGTCAACATATCTAAAATATGCTTTAAACACGTTCATTTTTTCAGATTCATAAATAAACTAAATGTTGAAGAATGATATTGGAAAAAATTGGCATTTAATATAAAGTACGCATAAAGAAAATTTCTAATCTAGATGCAAAGTTAGTTTTATGAAAGTTTACTTTCCATCAAAGTAAAGTAGTAATTCGTTCAAAGACTAAAATACTTTCATTTCAGTATTTTCAGTAAAATACTCTCCTAATTTAGGAATTAAAGTAACGAGCTAGGTCGATTCGTAGCATCGCCACTTCCCAAATGAATGGTGTGTCAACAAACGGGCGTACAAGTCTGGAATTAATTCCTCAGTTCATGTAGAGTAATGCTTAATAATTCATGAGAGCTTATTACAATTCATCATATGCATAAGGAATTGAATATTTCTAATCGGTAGTTTTACCGTATTAATGTGAATAAAAAGGGATACATGGAATTAGCAACTAAAAACAATTGGTATTTGCTTAGTTTAGTTTGATTTTATTAAATATTTTATTTTCAATATGGTAAACAGTAAGGACTTTGTTTATATTAATCGTTTTATTTACTAAATTCAAAAGTAATAAACTGCTTCAATATTAATTAATAGAGATAAATTGATGGTAGGTATATTTAATTAATTGGGTTCTAAGATTCGTGTACTAAATATTAAATTAAGAATAACTTTAAAAGGTTTACTTAAAAAGAAATTTATGTAGATATTTAAATACCTGAAAAATAGCTAAAAGAAACCCTTTTGTATTTAAACAAATCCGAATGCTATTTACAGAGGTTTAGAGAGGGTTAGACATACCTTTCATTTTAAAATTCTCCTAAAGTTTTATTTGGATTATATTAAATTGTTTGTGACGTTATTTATTTTGTTTAACCCAAATCAAAAAAGGAGGATACTAGCTTTTATGGGTTAACTTATCCGTGTTTTATATTCATAGCTCCCAATATAATACAGGCGTGGCCATCAAAGAATTTTTATCAATTACTCTAAACTTCCCGTGAAAATTAATACTTTAATTAATATTTCATATTTACCGGTTAAATTGATAGGGCAACAACTGTCGACCTAGTTATACAATAGACAACGTAGGAACTCGAAGAAATTAATTATTTTTCTCCAAATTACCATTTTTCACCTTAGCATGAGCATATCTTCAAAGTACACCTTTTTATGACCTTTAAAATATTAAAGTATCTATCTTTTTTAAACTTTTAAAATGGTTATATAATCTTACTTTGAAATACTGTACACATTGTGAAAGCACTTTACTGTACTAATAATAGCTTTCCAGCTAAGTTTATAATTAGATATAAAAAATTATCTCTATATTTATGAAAAGTAAAGACTTATATAGAAGTATCTAAGATGAAAATAATTAATTTTAAAATTTATTTATCTACCTTTGTGGAACTTGACGCTATAATCAAATGTTTAGGGGGTTGAATTTGAACAAAGAAAATAACAGTGTACGGCACTTGTGAGAGCATTACGACACTTGTATGTATCATACATACAAATGTATCATAATATTAAGGTGTTTTTCGCGGCGAGGGTACAACAAACGAAAAATCGATTGATTTGGGTAGCAGTTAAATGTATGCTATATTTAAAAATTAATTAAAAATATACAAATTGGTTAAAAATTTGATTTAGCAAAATTTTTGCAGAACGGATGGATCGGTGACTGTGGTGTGTGTGAGATAGACAAAGACACACTTATGAATTCAAAGGTAAGCATTATGCTTATCCTACGTACATACCTGTGCAATGGCTTGAAATATCTTCATAGTAAATGTAATGTGCTAGTTAAGTAGTTACTAAAAACAAAGGGAGGATGGAAGCTCTTAAAAGGAAATTAAATATTTACTCAGTCAAAGGGAAAAAACAAGGGATCAAAGAGTATTATAGATTACGTCATCACATTCACTATAAATACCCGCACCAAATCGCGACTCCCACAAATATTCACTGTATTCACTAAATCACAGCATATATAATATATATAAATATTAATATAAATATATTCTAAATTCCAAAAACAATTATATTGAAATACGATAGTCAAATATTACAAAAATGTCGCCAGAACAAGATTCAAAAATTCACTGAGCTAAAAATTTCTCCTATACTAAAGTACCCTCAACAAAAATATCGTTCTATCCCGAACAAAAACAATATTTTATTTAGAAATAAAATGTAAATATCTAATAATTTCAATTAAAACTAAAATACAGTGTTCGATCAGCTTATTTTGTGGAAAACTTTGTGCAAAATTAAATATAGAGATACTTTTAAAGTATATTCTCAGCTAGAACTATTAATTTTTCATAACGCTATCTATAGGTACTTGAAAAGTCGTTAATCTTCTTCGTAAGAAGTCGATCGAACGATCTAATACACGAGAAGGCTTTCACTGAACTTTTCTTAGCGCAAACCTGACAATTAACTGACGGACTTAACTTGCTCTCAAACTATGATAGCAGATACCAAAGGATTATTGTTTTTAAAATATTACTTTATTTATTAAAGACTTTCCAACAAAGCACATAACATACAAATGTGACCAAAATATTAAACAAATATCAATAGTTAATATATATTGTGTGTCTAACAGACAAATGCCAAGTTAATTTAAGAAAGTAATAAAAGAAAACTTAAAATATATCGTAAACTAAATTTTTAAATTTTCCAAGAGCCCCAAATAAAAAATGCGTTGACACATACAACTCTCATACAACTGCCCTATCACAGAACTGACACCCACCATTTATGTAGATAATAATTTTAAACTTGTTATTTCAATTATTAAAAAAATTAAAATATTTTATTCAAAGCAATTTGCAATGTTTCTCTATCAAGAACTAACAAATATTTATAATATTAAAAATACATATAAAAAAGAGAAATTTTCAGTTAAATCTGAGCGTTTTTTGTAATTTTGTGGTTATGATTGGGATTTTATTTCTAAAAATTTCATAAGTATTTCAAAATTTGGGCACCACTATAGTATATAATAGATAATATTTAATTTTGTTTACTACTCCACTAATTCAAACCACGATCTCAAAAAACAGTTGTCGAAAAAATTTATTACGCTCAACAGAAAAATCACTGTTGGTTGAATAATGAAATCGAATAATATTTAAATTAAAAATGGTTTCTATTTTTGTTTTGTAGTAACTCAAAAATGCAAGATCGTTTTTTTATAATTCTTTGATATAATAAGACACGACTAAAAGCTAATATAATATCGTAATTTTGATATTAGTATATCATAAAAAACAATTTAATGATATATGGATTTAATAATCTAAAATTATTAATAATGAGGAGTTTAAGGCATTAAATAAATAAGTTACACGAAAACTGCGAATCGAAAATTACTTCAACACGTGACCCATAGAATAAGCAGTTCTGAACATACATGCTTACTGCTTGGCCAACAAAAATCCCAAACGGCACATTCAAGATACCGGCGCCTGCCAAAACAGAGCATAACCGTACAATTACTAGGAAATGTCCTTAACCGAAGACATTACGAGTGCGATTGTACTTGGCAACAGTCATAACCCGACCATTGTTCATATGGCTACAATTAACGTAGTTTAATTAGAGTGAAGCTTCGGCAATCTTGGCATGCTTCCGACGTGACTTAATTCAGAACGAGATCACGCTAATTTCTTACTTTTTACCCGCTACCTGACTGCGGTAACGCGTGCGGTCAGATATATAAAAAATAATATTGTACGACCGTATTCTGTAAATATCGATTGTTCACTTGCGAACACTCTGTAGCAATTGGTCGATTATGCATCACGCAGGCTTAGGTTTGTTTTACGTAGGAATACGCTGTGAGTTAACTGAATTGATTTACTATAGCAACCACTTTTTTAGTCAGACTGTCCCTGGAAATAGATCTCCCCTAGTCTCTAGTAGGTTAGAAGCAGTAAAATTAATATACCAAATATATCACAAGTTATAAAAGACTTGTTCAACACTTGTCGACTTAAACTTTTATTCCATTCTCGAGTTCCTCCTGTCAAGTTAAGTAGCTCGAACTTCTGTCATGCAAGTTTTATTCCTATAAATATCTTATTTCCCTGTATCAGGAAATACCTTTAGAGCGTAAATAAATTTTCTTTGTGATTATTAGTCCACAACTAAATATTTTATTAATTTATTTATATTATATAAATTCTGAAACCGCAAAAAAAATCTTAATTATATGTTATGTTGTTAACAGTAACAGAACTATGGTTTATTTTATTATTTTCAAATAAAGTCATGGGCATGAACTAGAAAATTAATAAGAACTAGTGATGTGCAAAAATATAACATTCGATAAACATTATTTGTGACACTAAGACATTATACGAGAGGTACAAGTAAATGGAAAAGGCCAAATGGCCATATAACGTAATCATATCTCTGATAGGAATCAGGATAGCATAAATAATAAGTTACTTTGGCACCATTTTGCGTCCGGTCAAAATGGCGTCAGCGTAAATCTTACATTAGTAGAAAAGCTTTTAATTATTATTCCATCTTGTCTGATTTTATATTTGAGCAAGCTGTAAAGGTGGAGTGAGAAGTTGATAAATTTTAACCATTAAGCATTTAATAGCTTTGGCAGTTCTAAACTGTTTATAATATATCAAAAAAGTAGTAAATATTTAAATTAAACTAGGTATATCATTATTTGAAAGAACCCTGAAGGGTTTTTTTATGTTAATGTTATCTAGCATATATACAAAATACAAAAATATATACATATATATTCAGAGGCGGATTTACACATTTTCAAGGTATAGACTATAAAGTTTTTGCCGCCCTTGCCTCTACAATCTACAATTGTCATGTCCTAATTTTTTTTTACGATTCAACAATTTCGTTTAAATTGCACGTAAAATAGTTTTTGGCCACTGTATATATTGAAGATGTTAACCATAATAATATACATTGGAAAATCTGTACAAACAAAAGATTGTTAGCATCTTAGTGAATGTCTCTGAATCTAAATTTCGTCCCCATTATCGCTATTGCACATGACGACAGCAAGAATATATTTTCCCGAAATATAACTAGGATTTTTTCGCTCTTCAGTGATAACAAAATATTTACGAGCGGTTTACTTATCTGTATAAATGTCTATGGTATTTAGTGTTGTTTTTACAGTCTCCTTATATTCTATTTTAATCTTTCTTTATTTTATACAAAAAATATTATTGTTTTATTTCAAAATCGGTGCGACCGATTTTGAACACTTTTTGTTTTATTCGCTGTTATAAGCACTTGTTACAGGAATGGCTCAACTTCAATATAGCTTAACCGATTTGAATATACCCTTTTGTTTCATTTTTTTGCTTTAGTACAGGGCTTCATCTCTCTATAGTAATTGATTCATCTTGTAAACTTATTTTTATCCCAACTTATGTATAAATTGTATGTTTAAAAATATTGTCTTGATACAAACAGGCATTTCTTGCATAAAATGAGGCATCCCTCGCCAGTTTTTCATATGTTTTTTGAAGACAAGACAATTATTCTAAAATTTTTATTTTTATTTAAAAGTGAACAACTTTAAAAGAGTAATTATAAATGAACGTATACAATAAATGAGTCCGTCATCTATTTTTAAGCCTCTTAATTGATTTCATTGATTGAGTCCGATGTGCTAGATATTTTACTTGTGCCTACACAGTATATTTACACATAATTGTATAGTCATTTAGTAAGTGGCAGTCGCTATATTATTGCAACGTACGAATGTCGTGTGTTATTGTATAACGTGACGAAAATATATATACATATGAACATTATATCATCAATTCCCTTTTACTAATAACTAAAACACCATTATGCCAATACTATATATCTAACTTTGCAGAAGAGGCAAGTTTAGTTTAGATTAGAAAAAAGTTCTTGGCAATTTGACACAGACCTCGAGCTATCGCTTAAAACATCGAATAATTCTGAATTTTTTATCAAAAAATTGAAATGTTTCGGTTCGCACGCTTTTATTCGCCGCAGTTAACAAAAGTCCGAGCAAAAAATACTGATTTAAATTCACGTAAACTTTTCACCGACTGTATAATATTGAGATGCGTTTTCACGTTAAAAATGCTTTCGTATAATTTCGAACCGTTTGGGTCTTGGATTGGTACAAAGATTTAATATTTTATTTTAAATATTCCTATGTATTTACAGAGGCTTAAATCCAATTACAGATATACAAAAGTTTAAAAATAGCTATTTTGATGCGCACTCAATATACCTATTATAGCTATTAATATAACGAACGACTAAGTATGTACTCCATTTTAACTAAGTATATACCTATTTTTAAATGTGTTGTTAATGTCATATATTTGTAGTTTGTAATTATATTTCTCTATAATCTATATTAAATTCAACGTAGATAATAATTACAAAAAAAAATATTTTAACCGCGAAAAAATGTGTATACTTCATTGAGAAAATTCTCATAAACTTTAACGGCGATATATTGTGTTTTCCTAACCAAATGTGTCAAATGGAGAAGTTTTGATCACCGAAAAACTTCAGTTTTTCCATCGATTGAAATCTTTTAATCGCTATAAAAGCATATGAAAAGAACGAAAAAACATTCACTCAGTATTTTTCGAATCAAAAATACTGAATGATTTGATCAAGCGGAGTTTACAAAGTGTAAACAAAAACAGTATTAAACCTTTGCGAAAAGTTGTTGAAGTGAATGTAATTCGTTACGAGTACATTCACGAATGAATGGGCATTCATTCGTTCGTTCATTAAATCTGGTTTCATATCCACGCTGCGCCAGCTGATCAATTAGTTAAAACAGGTTATCGCGGAACGTAAAATTAGAATAATTCATCAGCTTCATTAGAAACAGAAATATTTTATAATTCTATATAAAACATTACTTGTTACTTATTTTATTTATAAAATATTAAACAGTTTCGGATTCGGTTTACTGTGGTATGATGAAATAAATTACATTATGTATAGTCTTATTTTCTTTTTAACACCTAAACTATTCCGTAATTAAATATTATAATTAAATTTAACAGATAGTGTTTTTTATCAAAAAAAATCAGTTTAGTAGTAGTTATATATTTTTTATTTTTCCTTTAAGACTAAAATTTTGTCAAGAAACTTTTGATCTAAATTACATAAAGTTATCTTTACATTTCTTTCATGTAAGACCGAAAAAATATTCGCTCAAATATATTAAATAATTCAATCTCTTTTAAAGAATCAGCACATAATGAATATAAATTCAAGATTTGAAATTTTAAATCAGAACTAAGATTACCGATGTATAGCGGAAATTAAATTTTCAAAGTTAAATTCTATTAAAAATTTAATATCATACGATTTCTCGCTTATTCGATATGGGTTGTTACGTAATCTCTAATAAAAATTGTATGAAGGAACGTTCTATGTGTATGGGCAGCGGTTATACATAGGTTTTTGATAAAACATAAAAACACTCAAAAATACATAGTATTATTCGATAGAGTAAAATACTTGTTATATGACAGCACCCCTTGTTACGCGCCAACTTATGATATCGGCATTGTGAGATTATTTTTCAATAGAAAAACGTATTGAAATTTTCAATAACGAACTCAAGATACGGTTTTAAAACTTAAAAACCACATTAAAGTTGAGCCATTCGGTTTAAGGCTTATGATGACGGACACATATTTTTAGTATCTACTTAGGTATTTCTTTAATTTTTCTTTGTTTATAGTTAAAAGTATGTTCTGACAGCTACCATAGGGACCTACGACGCAATATGGTTTTATGGGAACTAGCACTGTTTTTCTTTCTGTATATAAATCATTTTGTACACATCTAAGATAAATTTAATTCAAGTGGTGTGGTTAATAGATTTGAAGTTTACTTTGTGTTTAGCCTACACTATATAAATAACACCATTTCTTTGGTTGGGAATCAAAGACGGGAAATACGCCAATATATCCTAAATCTGAGTAAAGCAGTAGCCTGTTGGTTAGCCAAGATTGAATGGACGGTGTATTGCTTTGCTAGGATAACTTGTAGATTACCTGGAATCCTTATTGATTTCATAGGAATAGGATATTGTTGTTGCGTTTTGTCTTATATGTGTATTTCGGATTTAGTATGGGATATTTCAATACAGAAAATATATTTTATAGATGCCAATTAAGTTTTTTCTTTATACATGATAATCATGCAGACTCTTTATCACCACCTACTATACTACCAACTGATTTATTTATTTTTCCCTGGAATCGAAGCCACGATTGCGATCTTGAATTCGATTCGGAGACCTTATTTAACACCCCTGCTTGAGCCACTTTTACTAAAACTACAAATTATTCATTAATATCTACAATTATAGGTTATTTGTTCAATATACATTACCCTAACAATAATATTTAAAGCCAAATAAAAAGCAACGATAGTACCTAACAATTGTAAAGGAGCTTACAGAAATAACCTTTGCGTGTCTGAACACAGAACATTGTAGAACACGAAATTGCTTTTGACTATCAATAAAATATTATGTTACGTTCACTATAACCTTTTCAAGTAATAATGGGCTACTTTATCTATATCTTTATAACATTATTAAAGAAAACCTATTTTACCTACTGTATGCCCCGCAGTTGCTAAACAGTGGCGGATTTACTAGCAGGCTGAGTAGGCTTGAGCCTACTTCATAGAAATTAAAAAGATTACTGCATTACGGTTTTCTGATGTTTTACAGATAGAAGTCTGCAACAAATATTGCCGATGACTTTTCCTTCTTACTTGCCATTATACATTCGGTGTAGCAATGACAATTTTTACGCCACTGGTTAAAGCGCAGCACGCTTGCACCTTCTTGGTGACGGATTTTTTTTAAACAGTACCTAACATTAATAATTACTAAAAAGGCTGTATTACGGGTATATAAGTATACTATTTATATTATTTAAATACAAAATGATACTTTATTATACACTAATTGACCCCGCGGACTTAGTATCGCTTCAGAGTTACGAATAATCACTACATAGTATAAAACAAAGTCGCTTTTTCTTTCCCTATATCCCTTGGTATGCTTAAATCTTTAAAACTACGTAACGGATTTTGATGTAATTTTTTTAATAGATAGAGTGATTGAAGAGGAAGGTTTTTATATATGTTTTATACCCGTGCAAAGCCGGAGCGGGTCGCTAGTCGTTATATAATACGGTACACCTAAAACGTCATTCCATAGAAAATGTATGAGGAAACAAATTTTCTTACATGTATGTTAACATGATAATGTAAATTATTTTTTTTTGGATGGCTGAAAGTGAGTACTTATAATGTTCCAAGCCCTATGCCCGCGTTTTTTTTAATAGGTAATGAACGTTTAATAGGTTATAAACGCTAACTTACTAAGGTCATTGTATAAACTTATTAAACGTAATAATAGTGTATGAGTAATATAAAGAAAGCTATATAGAAATTGTTCAAAGCTTTTTTCGAAACTTAACCAGAGAAAAATAAATGGCTTGCTAATTGGAGTGTAATAATTATCCTAGCATGATCACAAAACTATCCGAAACACGTAGCGTACATTCTGATGTGCGGTTTCAAACATAAAATGTCAGGTACAATGTGGTTTCACAAAAGTTAAATTCTCAGGAATTGTCCGAAACTGAAAATTATTCACACACGCGCTGTCTTCGTATTGTCAAATAATTTTGTGGTACTTCTGACATAATATAATCATTGATAACTTTTGGTTTAAATGATTATATTTAATACAACTATTTTCTCTAATTTTTATTATTTTCATTTCAACTTTAATGTTATGGAAAGTTCGACCTATGCTTAAGGTGACATATTATATACCTGCCTACTTCGAATAACGAATACGTTTATCAAATCATCATTTTTGATTTAATATTGATAAAACCCACAAAAATACACAAAGAGGAAACATGGTTTGTGGTTTCCTGTCCTGGCTGTCATTGACAGTTCTTTTTTTGATTAAAACTAAGATTTTAAAAATAAACTGTTTTTATGACAATCGACATAATTATTAATTATTTGACAAAAATACGTATTAATTCAAAGAAATAACCGTTATCCGCCAGTTTCCAGTAAAATTTAAATAATATTAACCATTTACGAGACAGAAGTCGCTGGAGTTATCAGCAATCGAATTGAAAATAAACACTCTTTAAACTGCTAACGAAAGTAGCAACAATTTATAAAACATTGATAAACTTCAGAACGATCTAATTAAAAATACTTGGAAGTAACAAAAAATTGGACTGTCGAAGTTGGTGACTCAATTAATAGAATTCCCTTTTATCCTTCACTAGATGTTGCCTGTGACTACGTCTACATGAAATTAACTTTTCGATTTTCCATGGAAACAGATAAAAAATATTTTAAATAAAATTGATAATTCTGTTTAATATATCGTGTTTTCATCACATAACGTGATTTTTTACTATGTACTAAACGGTGGAAATAATTCTGACGAGTACCTAGGTATGTAAAAATTGACATAAAAAAGAAACGCATACGTAAAGCGAAATAAAAAACACAAAATGTAATAAGAATGTATGTGAAAAGAAAAAAAGTCAAGTCAAATATATGATAAAATATGAGTGTCAATGATAAAAATATCGAGATTCATGTCCCCGGTGATAAAATATCCAAGGTGATTAGAGTGACAAAAAAACGTTAGTTGTAAAAAAAATAATTTATCAAAAAAACGCTATTTGTCAAAAATTACTAATTTAACGTACAGATATGAATTGGTTACCGTTTTTTATGTATAGATAGAGTAACAGCTGACTTCAACTGTAAACTAATTAATGCTTTGATCGTTGGATGATATTAATTGGATTCAAAAAAGTGATCTGTCACAAGAATTCTTATAAAATGGACATTTAAAACAATTTCACCGTTCATCTGAATTATTTCAAATAATCATAAAGCTTACATTTCTCTAATAGAATTTATGTAAATCTTAGCAATATTTTGGTGGCTTAATTACTACTAAACTAAATTCTTGTTATCTTATATATAAAATTCTCGTGTCACAATGTTAGTTACCTTACTCCTCCGAAACGGCTTTACTGATTTTTACCAAATTTTATATGCATATTCAGTAGGTCTGAGAACCGGCTACTACTTATTTTTTATACCCCTAAGTGGGCTACCCTTGCCCACCCCAAAAATTAATATGGCAAAACAACGTTTGCCGGGTCAGCTAATATAATTGTACAAGTAATAATTTATTTGTTTTGATGCCTGTTATTTTTTTTTTGTTTTTCTCTTAGATAATGTTTTGCGTCTATTGTTTAAAGAGATGCCGACGCGCTTAGTTGCGACCACATGAAACCCGAAAGTTGGCTCACATTTCGACCAACGCGTTAGTATAGTGATACAACGCGGGTATTTTGGGTACGCACCCCAATGGCTTTGAGGAGCTTTTTGTATTTTTGTAAATATATTAAAGACATTCTATAAACTGCTAATAAAATTAAATAATACATACTGTTAATATTGATCTCGGGTAACTTAAAATTGAATATAAATATTAATTAATACGAAAAAGATATTGTGTCGAAAAGTGCTCATTTAAAATAACTTTATTTAAATGCAAGAGAATAAAGTACGAATTTAAAGCGAACTACGACAACACTATTGAAACCGCTGAGTAAGCATTCAGTTCCCAAAAGATTCCGCACAGCAAAATATAAGAGCATCTATTACTCCATGGGCGGATGACATTAAAAACCGCTTAGTAGTGCACCACGAAATATCGCTATGCCAGTGACCACGAATTTAATGCAATTTAGTCATTAACAATAGATATTATGTATGAATATTGTGAAAATAATAATTGTATACCATACATACTTCATGCTTATTTAAAAAGCTGACTTAGCGAACTCCGTTCTGTCCTCACTTGACGAGTTCAGTGATAAGTTTTGTTAGTTAGTTAACTCTTATTAATCAAATTAACTTAGGAACGCTCCATAAAATTTGAAGGGGAATTTAGCGCATTACACCTGAGAATAGCGCACATGCGACATTCTGCTGTCGGTAAGGATGGAGGACAAAGAGGACAAGGCTAAATTTTTACCCGTTGCCCCGGTAGAGAAGAATGGCGTCTCTCTATTTTTGGTAGGTATTTCGTGTGACTCTGCGATAAAGGCATTTTGTAAATCTTATTTTATTATAGTCAGCATCTACGCGTATCGCATACCACGCAAACAAACTCATACTAACTATACCAAATGTCACAGAACATGCAGACTCATTTAAAAAGTAAGCTTGTCAATATAGGTGAAAATTTTCGTCTATTGAATAGATACGCATTATAAATGTTATCAATTATAATGGGTACTTTATTACTAAGTACCTACATCTTGGCAAATTTTTAATTAAGTAGGTATTAACTTTTACTCCTCCAGTGAAGGAAACTGCGGTAAAAAATAATCAACGTGAAACAGTCAAAGTGATATTAAAACTTTTAATTATAAGAGAGCCGCTAGCATTAAGCTGCAACTCTGTTCGCCTCAACCTTCAACCAGCTCCAGTCAAAACAGTATGAAAAAAAATGTAATTAATTTTGAATGATCAAAGTCTGTCGGCTTGCTTCAAGTTGCTTTGACAACTCGCAGTGTAATTAATTTCACTGACTGGTGTACAGATTTGTACAGAACGGTGTTGAGAAAACAACAAGTTTGTGCTGCGACAGGCCACATATCACGTTTAAGAATCTAATATTGATTGTCTAACTTTTGTTACAAACAACAACAAAGTAATAGTTTTTTTTAAATATTGATTGTTGTCAAAAGGAAAATTAATGACAGTGTCGCGGTGAGAGGTACAAAATAATTATATATCATTATGCAACCTGCAGGTAAAATTATGTAGATATTATCGTGGACGTAATGTAACGTTTGTATATGCCATAGATATTATATATACGTATGAACGATGTATCGACTAAAAAAACTATGGTATTGTATTAATTAAATACTAAAGAAACCAATAAATAATTAGCATTACTTATCACTACCATATTTGACTACGGCTTTGTCTTTCTCAAACTAAAAGCAAACACTAACATTTGACATTTCTGCGTCCGTTCACTGATCAATTTTAAAGTAAATATTTAAATTTAAAAAAAGAACTGATCAATTAGTACTTACCAGGTATTTAATTTTGGCTACTCGCAAATCGGATCCAGATAGCTAAATAACAAAACTGATGTGATTCGCTGTGATAAGAAATCAGAAAAAAACAAACGACATAATACATAAATGTTTCAAAAATTATAAAAACCTGCGTATATAATTATCGATATTTAAGTATGTATTTATCAAGTAAATTATCATCTAAACAGGAATATAACATTACGTGACATTGAACTTGCTATCAGCAAATTCAATTCTTCTTTGTAATATACTAGGAAGAGGTATTGTATTCCGTGAATATGTAGGGACTTTATTTATTACTAACACGTAACTTACGCAATACTTATTTAAGAAATTATAAATTCGGCAAATTTGAGATACACATAACTAAATCATTCACAAGTCACATAGGTATAATAGTCCAATATTCAATCCATTGAAAAGAGTCTTTAATTACGACTAGTATATTCATTTAAAAAGTATTTAATATTAATGCATCGGCTATAATTATTTTATATAATCTCAATTTGAAAAAAGTGAGAACGGCCAAAGACAATGGCTGGTAATATCGAAGAATATTTGGCAAAATAACGCAATAAGTACCTACCTATTAAATATTTAAAAAAAATACTGTTAATAATCATTTACATAAACAGACCCCCAGCGATAACGGAAAGTTATAATTATTTCAATATTGGTGATAAAACGTCAAAAGGCGCGGCTCTGACGCAAGTCTCTGATAATGAGATAGTTCACTGTCTCTATATTAATTAATAGTGTACAAATATACGCAATAAAAACATAATGTTACTATATATACGAAATTGAAATCAATAACAAGGCCATGTTCAAATTTGTATATTTTCAACGTCAACGTTTTAAGTTTTTTACAGACCGATTATGTAAGAGTTACTGACCTACTCAGTTCCTTCTCGGTTCTAATGACGAGCAGCTAAAGATAGTAAAATTAAAATAAAATATTTTGTAAGATAAAATGAAACACGTGCGCATATTAATTTATGATATTTATAGATACTTATCTCTTTTCTTTTATTACTATTTTACGTGTAATATTTTATCTTTAGGTACCTACTCTATTATTATAAAATATATGGATATTTATCATTAAATTTGAACTAAGTTTATTTTAAATTGATTTCAAGTTCTAAACTTAGACTTCATAATAATTTCATGAATTATTAACTATCTATCTTTAATTTATTATTACCTAATCCATTACCAAAATTATGTACATACCTTTATTGTCTATACAACGCGATAAAACAATTGGTCAAATAATTACTTTTCTTCCCTAAGACTATTACTAATTAAATAAAAATTAAGAAAAAACAATAATTAATAAGCAAACATGACAAAAATATATTGTTTTAAAAAATAGATCTTTAATATAATAATAAATGGACATACCGTACATACTTATCGTATTTAATTTTAAATGACGTGTTTATTTTACAATACCTACATGGGCACGTTTTTTTAATAAATTTACAACTTGCCTAGTAGTATTAAACATTTATAATAAGCCTAACGATATTCGGGTACAAACAATATTTCCAATAATTACATATAGACTAAGATAAAATAAAATTTTTACAAACTAAATGACCTGATTTCCTTTTTCCTTACTCATTATAAAATGATTATTCAATTATAATGAAAATTTAATTCATTATAATTTTTTGTTTCATGAGTAGGTAATATTATCAAAATAACGTACGAATATTACATATTTCTTTAATACTTTTATATTCGTGAAATGGAACGTACAGCACATCCGACAACTTTTCAAGTTTCAACTGTTCAACTGTCAAGCGTTATGTCACTGTCAGTGTCGTTTTAAACGTGAAAAGTTGAAAAACTTGAAACTTGAGATACACAAATCTTGAAAATAAAAAGAAACTTAAAGAAAGTTAGTCGACTGGTGACTGTGGTGTTAGTAAAAGAAAGTTCCATTCCATAAACTTTTAAAAATATTTTTTTAAATATTATTTAATATTTTATTTAAATAATAAAAAAAGGAAAACGCATGTAAGTAATTACCCAATTATAATAGACGTGTAGGTTTTAAAGGTTATCATGTGGCCAGCTTATCTTTAAATTCTGAACAATAATGATAAAATATTGGTGAAGGGCTCTCGATTATCTTGATAATATAAATTGTATCTTCAGCAATTCTCAAGTAGCCTTAAACTTATTGCATTTTAAATTAGAACCAATGTTTATTTAAAAAACAGTAGTGTTTTTAGTAAATACAAATACCATTGTAAAAAAAGTTTTGAAAACATTTCATTGTTCCGTTCTGTCTATTATGTATTAATATTACTGGGTTTATACCTTAAATTCAAACATAGCCAATAGAAAACACAATGTGTTACAGACTTTAATTAAAGTACTTATTAGTGATGATAAATCGATAGGTATTTTTATATGAGCTAATTAAGTAGTTTGATAATCTTTTGACTCATAGAGAACCAGTTTTTTTTGGATTGCATTATCAGGCCTAAGTTTATTTGGGTACGCTATACTGATTTATACCAGAAATTGAACCTTGTAATTACTAAGATAGCTTTATACTGCTTAATTTTAGATATACTGGTTCTGTTTTTGTTCTTAATTTGTCATAAAATTTTATCAAATAACTGGCCTAATGACCTCTGTACATCAACAGTAAGCGATGAGGCTAACATTATGCTTACGCATAATCAGTACAAGTTTGAAAGCCACAATGAGAAGTCATACATATATTGATACGTTGGGCTTCCCCAGGTAAATTAAATATAATTAATACCTGTTGTGTACTTCATGTTTACTTATAAGTTTTAGTTCGTGTTTGCATCAAGCTTAAATAGTTTTTAAAATCTTAAAAACACTTCTAATGGAGTTTAAATATATGGTCTTTACTAATCATCTAATTAACAACTTGTGAAACGTAGTTAGAAACGTACTTTATCACTACACATTTTATTTGTTTTAATGTAAATAGTTTTCTTTAGGATGACTATTATGTATCACATTTTGACTAAGAATTTTCAATATATATAATATTTTGTATTGTTACAGCATTATGGCCCGTATTCTAGATGGAAAAGGCCTTGCCAGTGATATTAAAGATGAATTGAAAGTTAAAATAGAAAATTGGATAAACCTTGGCAACAGAGCTCCTTCTTTGCGCTGTATTATTGTTGGTGATGATCCAGCTAGCCATACATATGTGAGAAATAAAATCAAAGCAGCTGCAGCCGTTGGAATTGCTGCTGAGACAATCAAGTATCATGAGACACTAACACAAGGTGAACTACTGGCAAAAATTGAAGCACTCAATAAAGATGAAAATGTGGATGGTATTCTTGTGCAATTGCCTCTGCCTGGTGCCATAGATGAAAGGAAAATTTGCAATGCTGTCGCTCCCGAGAAGGATGTTGATGGATTTCACATTATAAATGTTGGACAGTTATGTTTAGATATGCCTACATTGGTACCCGCTACTGCTTTGGCTGTTATAGAGATGTTGAAACGGTGAGTTTTGATATAATGTTAGTCAATTAAAATTATATATAGTTTTTCTCTAAAAATGTTTTAAAATCATACTGAATTTTTTTCTAATAAAATATTTAAACATTGGTTAGTGATTACCTAGTATATTTATTATAAATATTTGGAACAAAGTTACAAAGATTAAAAATTTAGCAGAACAACCAACAGTCTAGTGTTGTCGCAATAGTAGTTTAATTCTTTTAGATTCAAAATTGAAACGTTTGGGCGTAACGCTGTCGTCGTAGGGCGATCTAAAAATGTTGGAATGCCAATAGCTATGATGTTGCATAGTGACAAAAATCACGATAGCGGACTTGGCATGGATGCTACAGTGACAATTTGCCATCGTTACACACCTCCAGAACAATTAGTAACATTTTGTAGGAACGCTGACATTGTCATAACTGCAACCGGTTAGTTTTCTTTAACTATTTCTAAATATATTTGTGTAGATAAAAACTATATATTATCAGTCATTATTAGTAGCAAGGAATCCCTTGGATTAAAAAAATACATTCTGTACTACAAAGATCCCACCGCGTTTATGCAGGATTTGATCGAAATTTGTTTCACACTAGGCGTGAATACGTCGCAGACAAGCGTTGATTAAAAACTAATTGTTTATACTTTATAGTAACAACGTCATAACATAATCATTTGTTAAACAAAGATTATTGTAATAAATTTACATTAAAAAAACTAAAACAATATTTCTTTTTTACTTTTGCATTAAAAATATTGAATATTTCTTTAAAAAATGTAAAATTGAAATAATTTAAAAAACTTTTTTTTTCACGAAAGGTGTACCGAATCTTATAAAAGCTGACATGATAAAGCCAGGTGCTACCGTCATAGATGTTGGAATCACAAGAATAACTGATGAGCTAGGGAAAACAAAACTCGTTGGCGATGTCGATTATGACGGTAAGTTCTATAATAATTTTAGTTTTTTTACATCTCTTTTCTTTTTAAGTTAATATCTACTCTTTAAGATTTTTAAATTGTATTTGATTGCTTATTCTTAATTTATTATACAATACATACAAATTATAAAATAAAAATTCTAATTTAATCGTACTAAAGTCTGCACATTTAATAACCTAAATTGATTTAAATGAAGCCACTAAAATTACTATCTTAAACTGTTATATATTAGATTCTAATATTATTCATTTATTTAGGTTGTAAACTGTTGTTAACTGATTAGTTGAATAATTTTTTACATCAATTTTTTTAACCTACTGACCCCTTACGAAAAAATAAGTTTGATGTATATATGATGATATGTGTATTATTATTTGTCGATATCGGGGGTTTTTAAAGTTGTCTTCAATTTCACTTGTTAACTATGATTTAGTATTTAAACTTTATTTTCGCTTAAAAAGTCTGAATATCTTATTTTCTCTCAGAGGTTGTAAAAATCGCTGGCGCCATAACTCCAGTTCCTGGTGGAGTAGGTCCTATGACTGTTGCTATGTTGATGCATAACACATTCGAAGCTGCACAAAGGATTCAAAAAAATAAAATCCCAAACTAATTATCTCACAGAGGCTCCTATTGTAAAGGCATAAGCTGCATTTACTCTCTGACACAATCTACTTATTAAAACGGAATCTTGTTTATTGTTAACAATCTACCGATAAGTATTTTTAGCACTACCAATTATGTCAGGGACTATTTAATATATAAGCAAAATTTTTAACATTCTAATCAATTCAATCTACTTTTCGCCTCGGTTTTCTGTCAATCTTATTAACTTATTAAATTAATAACAAATCGATTCGATATACATAAAAGTATGTATCGTGTTATTCACACAAATTTAAAATACCTCAATATGCCTCTTTTAGTTAATATTTTGTATCTTTTCAGACTTCATTCGTTTTCAAAACATCTTATAACCAAAATATTGTTAATTATATAAAGATACTATTTACATAGTTTATTTATATAGGAAGTTAACCTTTAAGAAATTCAAAACTTGTTAAAAAAGCTATGTTTCCTTTCAATTAAGGATCAAAACCTCCATTAGTTAACCCGGTGATGGGCGAAGCAATGAGTGACTGTTTTTTACACTTTAAATACCTAAATAATTCGAAAAAATAAATTTGTCCCTCGAACATAGTAATTTAAACATCCAAAATCAACATAACTCGAAATTCTTGTTAGTCGAAAGCTATATCGAATAAAATGACTTTTGAATTCTACTGTATTACATAAATTGTATGTTTGAAACTGATATGATTGGTAGACTATAACCTGCAGTGCCTTATAGTTTTAAGTTTTGAAAGTATTATGCTATTTATTAATGGTGTAGGTTAAGTCTATTACTGTTATTTTTAAAGTACTTATAACTGTTGAATTTTGAATCAATAGATAAAATACTATGACGTATTATAAATTGACACGTACACGAAGATTCGTGTATTTTAAAAAAGCATACACTATGTATGAAAAGACACTTGTTACTAATTATTTTACTGTAAGTATAATTAATTGTGTATTGTTTATAGACACAGACCCCGGTAGACAATATCGTCACGCTTATTCCTCGATACCCAGTATCGCAAGAAATTTGTTGGAACTGACGTATGGTGTTGCTTTCGTAAAGACACGAATTATGTCATTTCCATACAACTGTAGCTGATACGAGGTTGAGAATGAATTTAAATATGTATATATCTAGTACTATTTACAAATTGTATTTACATCATAATATATGTATTTACAGTACTGAGATATATTACAAATTGAAAAATATTAAGAGAACTAAAATTATAAAACCAGACTTTCCATTTTTCTTAGCAGAGAGTGACAGCAGTCAAAAAGGGCGGCACGCAATATCTTGCATGCGCACACAGTCCGCCATTGACATATGCTACAATAATATTCTTAATATCGAAAGAGTTCTAAACCTCTTTCGATATTAAGAAAATAAAAATTAATATATATATAATGTTGTAAGGCATCGCCACAGAATTAGCTAGCGTTAGTGGGTAGGTATCGAGGAATAAGCGTGACGGTCTTGTCAAATCCCAGTAACATTTATTTATGCTATGCTATAGTGAACCGCCTCCTTGGCCTAGTGGTAAGCGCGTTAGCGTTACAACCGGCAGGTTCGATTTCCGGTGGAGATTAAAAAACTGTTTGGCAGGGCATATAGGGCTGATCACCTACTTGTTCCTATAGAAAAAATCGATCAGTGAAATTCTTCTGCCCCATACCCCAATAGAGGACACGGAACTTTAGTAAAATTTATTCAGCATCGTAACTGTTAGGTATTTAAAATGAATCTCGGATTTTTTTGAAATTTTTAGCAAAATTTGGCAACATCTGTTATACATCATTGGACACTCATTTAGAATTAAGAATCGATTGTTTTAAATATTAATGCGCACCTTCACCGCTTGTTATCTTAGATACATTACACATTCCGATTTGCGTTTTATTACTTTTTTTATTACAATTGTAAAAATGGTTTGATTTCGTGCAAGATTTGTTAATTTCTTCGAGCTGAGGAAGATTTATTAATAAATATACATATTTAACGCTTACTGTCATGTTATCCACATAATCTAAATGGTTGTACCCACTATCCACCTATTGCGCATATTTAGTGCGGTCATGGGTTGTTTTAGTGTGTAGCGCAACTTGTAATTTTATAAAGTCGAAAAGTATTTTAAATTTCACATCGAACTTATAATGTGTTTATCTCTTATTAATTAATGTAATGTTATTGAATATTGAAATATATCTACTTATTTTAAAATCAATACTTGCTGTCTTATTTGTTGAACCCTAACATTGTCCAACGTAATTCCTTGTATTTCTGAAACTCAAGGTTATATACACAGACCAGTACAAAAAAATCTTTATACAAAACGAGGGAAGTTTTTGTTAAATGAAAATTTAACAATCATTAATACTTAAAACAATGTTACATAAATAATAAATTTGAAAATAAACACATATTGTGTGTACTTTAATCAAATGAATATTTTAACACCATAATTTATTATGAAAGAAAGCAGAAGTATGAGGTTATTCATGCAATAAGTGTCTACCCGAACGAAATATTGAATTGTTTCTAACTGGTACTCGAACTCAGAACCAACAGTTGCTTGAATCACTTGACTTTGGAGCAGTTACATCTATTTAAATAGGAAAATTCTATTCAGTAATTATTAAAACATTCGTTTTACATAAGATGCAATTAGTTCGTTTCTGACTAGAATAGCTTGTTAATTATTCAACGCTTTTAATTAAACAGTTTTATTACCTATTTAAGTTCATATTGAAATCAATTTGCGATATGAAGCAAGCAATCAACTCAGATTTATTTTTGCTTTGCTAGGTAAGGTAACTTTTATTTACGTCGGTCATAATTTTTTTTGCTATTTTTATCAAATTATTCACTCGCTGAGTTTTGCTAATGTTTATTCTTACGAGTTCCAAATAATTTCAAAACCGCTTCAGCATTTCTCATTCTCATATGTGATGTTACCGAAGTTTAACTGGTCTATAAGAATTGTTAAAATTAATTTCTCATGCTTAGAAAATCTATTAATGCTTATGTTTAACATCAAGGAAATATCATATGATTTGATTATTGATATATTAATTTAGTAATGTGATGACATAATTCATCTTTTCACTCATGACAGTAAGACATGAATCTCCGTATCTAAGAAGGTCAAGTACCAAGAGTCATGAAAATGACTTAATCATTTGCCCAACACCTCACTAGCAATTTCGTCAGCGCAAAATTACAAACCTTTGTGTGTCTAATAGGACATAAAAAATCTCATTAAGTCGTGTGGGTGAAATCAATTGTCCTAGATCAAAATATATAGGCGATCTTATTAGTCTGACCTTTTGTCCATGTAAACGAAGGGCTGCTACGTGGTCACATTACTGGCAGTAATTGTATTATTTTCCCTCCGAATTTCTCCAAACCTTAAAGCGTTTTCATATTGCTCATAAAACTCAATATTCATAGTCTTTTATCTTAGAGAATATCTAAATGAAACACAAGCCACGATCAGAATTCACAATACAATATGTTAAACTCATCTTTAAATTTAATTTAAACTAATTTTATTTTTCTGTTGTTTTACAGTTGTGGTTTAATTTTAAGTTTCTAAAAGAGTAATGAAAAAAGATCGATAAACTATATCAAATAGTATCGGTACTATCCAACGCTTTCCGTTTACAAAACAATATATTGTATATTTTTAAATCACTACATAGTATAAAACAAAGTCGCTTTTTCTTCCCCTATATCCCTTTGTATGCTTAAATCTTTAAAACTACGCAACGGATTTTGATGCGTGATTTTTAATAGATAGAGTGATGAGGAAGGGTTTTATATATGTTTTATACACGTGCAAAGCCGGGGCGGGTCACTAGTTAACAATAAAGAGGAATAAGTTATTAAGAAAAATTAAAAGTACCTATTGGTTGAAATTATTTATAAGTTTACTGTCAGTAGGTAGGCATTTTCCAGAATTCTTTCCTTAACAGCTATCGAAGGATATTATAAAATGTAAAAATGTAAATGTATTAGTTAATTTTAAAATATGCGACTCGCGAATAGGGGAATTACTTTTTCAAAAATTTAAGTATGCAGATTTAGTCTCTGTCAAAATCGATCAAACTCTTTTCACTCCTCTTTAATATTAGGTTTCTAAGTAGAATAGGATTCAGCCGTCTACTACCATTTGAAAATTCAATTGAAGCTACTGTATTATTCTGGAAAAATTCGTTCCGTCTTCAAGAAATCACTGGCAATATGAAACCGGATTCTGCCATATCCAGGAGGTTGGTACCTAATCGTGAGAGTGCCAAGAATATCGACTTTCTTGGAAGGAAATGTATAGCAACAAAAAATATATTATTTGTGATTGTATTTGTACACAATTCACACGTAACACATTTCGTATAGAACATTTTTGATGAAACTTTGAACATTTAATTTTCGGGTTCAGATTGAATTCAGTATTACAAAAGCAGTGGCGTAGCTAGGCGTGGGCCAAGTGGGCCTCCGCCCACGGCCTCGCACTTAAAGAGGCCTCGCAAGGCCTCTTCAAGTACGAAATCAAACTTAAATTCCCCATTTATTTTTTAACTAAAGAAAACCTCAAAAATATAAGCCACACTCGTCACAGTCTGGCAACACAGCTTTGCTTTGCCAAACGTTTCTTTACATACTTATGGACTTCAAACAAAATAGTGAAGGTGGTAAACATTTTGGTAAAAAGTAAGAATTTTAGACACGGTATAGAGACATATTTAGTGAGATAGATTTATTAGATAGATGTTGGAAACGAAAGAAAAGGGGCCTCGCTGATGCGACTTCGCCCACGCCTATATTAGTCCACGCTACGCCACTGTACTGTAAAAGGAATCTATAATATAACTCTGTTTAGAAAGAAGCCCTAACAAAAACTCTAAATTCCATTACTACGAACCAGATATAAATAATTTATACAGACATTTAAAAATCGTTTTTTTATGGTTTTTAACTCATATTCTATCGCCCTATCTCGGGATCAACAGTAGGTATTCAGTGAACAGACAAGTCGTTTCTAATTTTTACTCTCTTACATATTGTGTGGCTCGGAACTCTACCAGAGCTGTCTAAATCATTTACTTACATAGTTTTTAATACCTTGGCGCTTAAACTATTAACTACATTTAATTTACTTAATGAAGCGAAATACAGCAAGTAGAATCAGACAATTTACCTTGGAATTTGATAAAGCACTTTATGTTACAGGAAAATTACAGAGCACATATAATTAATTGCCGCCAAATTATTATGTAACAGATGATAAATTAAGTAGTAATTGGCACCATCGATAATAATTGAGATGCTGTCACATGAAACGACGCTTTGAGCGGTGCCAACGTAATCTGTGGAACAATTGACGGCATAATTATTGACACTGTTTGCTTAAACAAATTAACGCAAATTAGAGATAAGGGGATGGATGCAAGAACACTGTTAGCGAAAGCACGCTTTTTTTAACCGATCTTCAAAAAAACAAAAAGAAGGTAATCAATTCAACGTGTATTTTTTTATTCTTATGTAGCACTCTTACGTCGGGTACCGTGTACCGATTTAGATGAATGAGATGTCAAAAAATAAAATAACTCGTCGATGTTGTCCCATCTTTTTTTTCAATTTTTACTATCAATAATATTCAGGATATTGAAAGAATTGTTTCACAAACGGGCAAGAAATAGCTGAAATTCGCGCGACTGCGTCGTACTTATTTGCTTATAACTTTATGAAATACGAACCCTTATCGATGAATTTGATGTTCTTTGGACTCGGCTGCTATTCAAATAGCATCATGATATTTTTATTCGCTTGTTGAATTTTACATGAATTTTATTTATCAACACTATATATACGTCTTTTTATTTATAGTATTAGGTTCGTTTATAATACAGAATTTATTTTTCATTTTTTAGTGTGCCTTGAGGTCGGTCTTATTTTTTTATTTAAAATTATTTTATTTTGTATGAGAATGACATTGTCACTCACGATGACTTATTATCATTTACATACAAACAAACAGCGACATCTTGTTAACATTGTATTGGGATCGCCCTCCGATATAACGTTATAATTAGGTAAGTAATAAGTATATTTCAACGTAAATTCATGACAAAATTTATAAATATTGTATATTTTGCCTAAAATTTTGTATATTAGTAAATACTTTTTTAATGTCTACGTAAATAAGTACATATATATGTTAATATTTTTTCAAATAAATTTAGAATACAACTACAGACTACGTATATCTAACTATATAAATCACTCTTAAGTTAAAATCATTAAACACGTTTTGCTACGGAAAAATTCACAGAAGTAGTTCAAAAATCCTTCTTAAAGAATCTTCACGTCACCTATAAGTTTCAAATCCTTGGAGGAAAAGAACAGTCAAAGAGAATTATGAGTTCAGACTTACTTATAACAGATAAAGGATTTGAAGTATCGTTAACGAATCAAGATTCACACCACGGCAACTGTTGCTTAACTTTTTCAATAGAATTGGACTCATAGTTGGCCATAAAAATATGTATAGAATTATAGATGATTATCCTTATGATAAGACTTTTTATGTGTGTTTATATAGGTAGGTATACTTTTACTGACGCGTTACAGCTATAATAAAACATCTGTTGGAGAAATGCACTTAGAACGTATATTTCGTGGTGTTGGGTTAAAATGCTGAAACTTGATGCATTTGAAAGCCAAAAGCTCTTAAACCTCTCTCTAATATGTGTTATGCAAATATGCTTTTAGTAGTGTATAGCGGTATCATGTTTATACTTATTTACTTATATCCGTGGGAAGATTCTCTAGGTTATTATGTTTGTATGTAATCTCGTAAGCCCTATTGGGGTATGGGGCAGACACAGTGATAAGTGTTGTCATATAGAGACTGTCTTAGTGATTTTCTTTAAGTACAGTTAAGTAGATGGTAAGCCATCTGTGTCTACGCAACCGAATCATTTTTTGCCACCCCGGGATTCGAACTCGGTTCGGGATTAAGGCAAGACAGTAATTGAATAAAATTGGCAAATACATTTAACGTTTATATATAAAGTAGCGCACATCTAAAACAATAATAAAAGTGGCACAGTTCTTCAGAAACAGTTTTATTCGTAAAAGCTTCTTTACGATTCCACTCCAGAAGGCTTTTATTCCTGAAAATTATCTTTTTGACGAGCGAATACTGTCTCAAGGATTTTATTAGCAACATGAAATTTTTACAACGACTGCCAACTCTTAACCCTATTGGCCATTTTGTTTATACATATTATAATAGAGTAGATTTGGCGGACTGTTTATACACTTTAAATGCGACAGAGGACAATAGATTAGTAGCAAAACTCGAAATAAATTTACACATGTCATTCAGTGAATTTTTTTATGATTTCATTTCTCCGTTAGAGACTCACTTGTCTTCCCAACAGTTTTATAAATAATATTTCATGTTTGTTCATTTCAATGCTCGTGATATTTTAAAAAAGAACTGATGTTTAAATAAGGTAATAACTCGTTTTTTTTAAATAAAAAAATACCTACTGTATTATATGTCTGTCTTATAAAAGTAAATAAAAATTTCATCTAAATTTTCAGAAAAGCTAGGACAATAGAGTCAAATTCCCTATTATCAACGAAATAATCCTTTTGTTGCAAAGAAATGTAATGATTAAAAATTACTACATGCACCTAGAAAAAGAATCTCGTGACCCGTAGTGGGACTTCTGTACTTTTTTTCCCCGGAATGCAACCTAGGAACTCCACCAAAAAACACATTGAATATTAGCCTTCTTTATTCTTCGTCTAAAAGAGTAAATCTAGTTTCACTTATTATCCAGGTGGGATGGCAGTCATACGCATGTCCATTTTATGTAAAAAAAACTTCTAGATAAAATCAACTTTAAAATACTACAACTCAATTACGTTTTTTCTTTTTTGGTAAACCGCATAAAGCCGCGGGGACAACTAGTATCGCTAGTCATATTTTCATGGAAATGCAAAAGTGGAATAAAATTTTATTCGCCAGTAAAATATAGATTGTTTTTCAATACACTATTTTTCTGTAATTGTTTCGATTGCGTTTGGTTTTTGGAGAGGCGAAATAGTTTTGGTAACTATGTTTTTTTTTATATCCTGATATTTTTGATAACTAATATTTGTTTGTTTGCTAATTGACTAAAAAAATAAAAATTAAATTGAACTAGATTTAAAATGTTAAAAAACCTTAGTCTGTAGAATTTATCAAATGTGTAAGAATAGTTCCATTGAACGTTGAATTTTTTTCTGTTTTGTGTGGTTGTCTTCACGCATTATACAAAATGTACTGAGCAGACGTTGACGAAATTTCACACAGTGATAGATAGTTTATTCTTGACAAACGGAAGTAGAGGGCGTCAGCTAGTTTATGAGTTTCTCTTAACATATTTATATATAATTGGCTGATAGAGGATATGATATTAAACTAATATTAACTGAATATTACGCAGCGAAGTGTGTAATTTGGCACAAATGTGTCGCAAGGCACGTGCCCTTGGAGATATTGACTTCCTGCCTCAGTTTAGGTACAACACGTCAATAGTATGTATTGCCACTACATTATTTCCCGGAAAATTGACAATTTTATATTAATTTTGCTTCCAATATTCTGCAAATTTTATTCTCCGATATTTCTGTTATTCACAGATAAATACTTTTTTATTTCGTTACCTCTCCGAAGATATAAAAAATATGTATATGATGTACTTTTCGGAGATTTATTATTGTTTTCTTATTTCGCTGAAGTCAGAGAAAGATTCTTGTGAAAGGAAAAATGTAATAAAATGAACGTAGATTTCTCTTCATCCTGAATTTCGAAGTCGTGCATTAGGTAGTTTTAAAAATCCTTTATCGTTTATAGAGAAAATATGTAAGTATGACGAGAGGTATACGTTTGAGTCCCAAACGAAACGACTTATTTCGATATGGTTTTTTGTGTGATATCTGTCTTGATCGAGATCGATTAAAAATTTATGTAAATCGTTTCACCTGACAACATATTTTTGTTTGTAATCATGTCAAAGTCTTTTTTAAATTGTCTTCATTTTCAATGGTAGTCAACTTGTACCTAGCAAAGCGAAATATTTATTTATTCTCCCGGGATTGGAATCCTGGATAACATGCGAACCAGCGTCGTTAAATAAACACATTATTTCGAAGATTATTTTAATTCTTTCGCTAGTTTGTAACAGAAATTAGGAACATTTGCAGTCATATTTTATTCCTTTATAACTGCGCTATTATTTCGGAATTTGCAAATGAGTGTACTTTACGGGTGTTGTAATATCCACAATCATTATGAATTTGTATAATTTAAGCATATTCTTCGCTAATGATGATGACCTTTGAACAGCAAGAGTGAATTATTATAAACTATACGAATTGAATACAAAGTAGGTCTTAAGCAACTCGAGCATTTGACGTTCAGATAACGTACCACGCAATTTGTAGAACAATGTGACTGTTTAATAATTTGAATATTAACTAAGTAATAACAAAAAAATCAGCTGGTTAGTAATCATTTTTGATGACCTCGTTATCAATACATGTTGGAAGGAGGGGACTCTTTGATCAAACCATACATTTTGTAAAACAAATTTTTTTTCAAATAATTTAAATAATTATCTTGAGATTTAACAAAATTAAAACCAGTTATTAATAAATTTTTGAGAATCATCAAATCAACATATTTTATCCCTGCTACCGCTATTGCCTCCCACAATCGGGAATTTTCGTAAGGAAACTTGTTGGGCGTCTCATCGAAATGAAGGTACTCACGAAAAATTAGCTTGATAGTAATCAAATTCAAAAATGCTCCAGGGATCCCGGAGTAGGTATAACTTAAACAGACATGCAAATGTTACCCACTAGTGATGTCACATTTTTATTAATTTAAGCAAACATTCAGATTGGCTTTTTAAAATTAAGGAAACCATTTCACGAATGCTAATTACTGAGTTGATAGGTATCATTCAATAATTCATAACTCATTTTCACATTACATCAAAGAAGTCGAATTTAACTCGATACGCAACGAAATTGCTTTCGAAAACAATGAAAATTGGCAGGCCATTTATTAAATAAAGCATACATTAAACGAGTGAGTGATATTGCGAAAAGTAGCGACAGTTGCTGAAACTGGCAAATGCAGGAAAACCCAATACGAAGCTCACTTGTATAGTATTGCTACCCGGGGAATATAGTGCTGATGGGCGCAATTTAGATACTGTTGGCGTATGTACTTTCTGCCATAGTCTTCCTTACGGGCAGCGTACCTTCCGTTTACCTTTGCTTTGAGAGCTGTTGTTTAGAGGTACAAGTGTGAAGCGACCTGGTTAAATGTCAAATACGTTGCTAATTTAAGAATATGTTTTTTTATAACTTGAAGTCTCTAAGATTTATTAAATGTATATATATTTACTAGCGATCTGCCCCGGCTTTGCACGGGTATAAAACATATATAAAAACCTTCCTCTTCAATCACTCTATCTATTAAAAAAAAACCGCATCAAAACCCGTTGCGTAGTTTTAAGCATACAAAGGGATATAGGGAAAGAAAAAGCGACTTTGTTTTATACTATGTAGTGATTAAGAAATATCATTGTATATGATTTAATAATGTAAGATTAATTTATATTATATATTATTTTGTATTTTGTAAATATAATTAAGTACATTATTGTAAATGTATCATTAAGTATATTTCATTTTATTATAAACCAATATATATTAAGGTCAATACCGTAAAACTGTAGCAGATTTTCTAAATCCATTTCACTGATTTAACTACAGACAAAAAGGTTACCTGCCTTCATCGCTTTACCTTTATTTTTTATTTGCGATGACTCTGTGCCAAAATAAAATACACATGTAAATAAAATAAATGTCTTTCGGCTCTGTAATATAATATTGTGCTTGGATCGCTCCCCCGGTCCTATCGACAAGCTAAAAATAAAAATCGCTTTTTCTTATAACATATAGAACATTAAACATACATCAATATATAAGCACAACGAACGCAATAAGCTACCATACGGGAACTCAGATATAAAAACGTGTAAGTACACAACATGACGCTGGAACACAAGTGCTTTCCACCACCGCTATTGAAACATTCAATGAATCCGAATAAACTAATATTTAGAACTGGCATTGCATGGGTCTATGTCTCCGTAGGTTTGGAGTTCAGAAATAAAATCCCTTATTATATTTCTGTGTCTGTTTCACTGATCATTTTCTTTACAGACAAGAATGTTCAGCTTTTAAACTTTCCCAACCGAAACATTTATTTTTCCCAGTACCTCACTCGTAAGACGCATTTAATATCAGATGCATTAACTAACCTAACCACGAAGGTGCTATTTATAATACTTATCCTTTAAAAATATGTTATAAACAATTAAATTAAAAGTATTTTAATTTATCATGTTATCTTCAATAGCACTCACCTAAATGTAACTAATTACAACAAAGAGGTATACATTAAACAGTTTTCATACATTTAAATCTTTCATACTCTCAACCAGACTTTACAATTGCATTAAATATAAATTTAATCTCTATGCCATTAAGTTAAGAGTGATATTCGCTTGTAATGTTTAAAGGGTAATGACAGAACTTCATTAAGGTCGGTCAGTCCGACGATTTATTTTTGCTCTACGTTTCATTTGTAGAGACATCCCTCATAATTAGTTAAAGAGAGGGTCCCTACATGAATGTTTGTTGAATTTATGACCTAAGAGTTACTTAGTTAGATACATTTCAGTAATTTATACTAATGATTTAAAAGAAAGCCTTGCTTTTTCGTCTTCTTGACTTCAATTGTATTCTACATATACGAAGTCGCTAGCCTCACCTAGTATTTAATATAATACGAAATTCAAAGGAACTAAGAGACACTGACACGTGAATTAGTTCAATCAAATTTACATTTCACTTCGGTTGTGTTAGCTTTGACGCTACATCAAGGGAATTATTGATATCAAACTACATATAACTACATCAAAATCTAAAACATTATAATAATAATAATTAGGACAACTCACATACATTGCTCCGATCCCAAAGTAAGTAGCTAAAGCACTTGTGTTATGGTAATCAGAAACAACGAGGGTACCACAATAAATACATAACAATAAGTTTATAAACAACCAAGATTCGGAAACAAATATTCGTGCTTATCACACAAATAAATGCACCGGGATTCGAACCCGGGACCTTTCGATTCAGAAGGCAGGAGCACTACCACTTGCGCCAGTCGGTCGTCTTATATATTATCTTCGTTATAAATGTTAGAATAAGTTTGTTTAAACATTTTACTGACAGTGGTGTTATGACTAGGGAGAGACGGAGAAAAAAATCTTATCCTTGGTCGTATTAAGAGTCAGGTATGGCTAACTATCAGCTGCTATAAAGAATATTATTAAATTGAACCAGTAAAAATTAATTTAAAAAAAATCCGCTCAACGTCCAATGGTTTAAGCATTTATGATAAGTATTATATTGTAATTTGTAGAAGAACAGTTTTTGTTTCTGGAAATAAATGTCTTCTGTAGTATAGTATTCTGATCCTGCTAGAAAATACAGGAATAATCAAGTAAGTTAAAATACACTGAATACGCTTAAATTTATTTGTGTTCACAAAAGGGGTAAAAAGTAATAGTAATTTTACCATCAATTTCACAGAACCAATCTATCAATTGTGCGCATCATTGAGGTACATTGGCAAAAACGAAGTACTCTAATGGACTTCCCATGTTCATATGCTCAAGGTATTTGAATATCTGAAATTAGGTGCAGCTAGACTTAATTGATCAGAGGGACAGTGTGTGCTCTGCCAGTTCAATTACTATTAGAATATCGATTAGCTCTTAGACTATTTGATGAGCTCGCATTAGTTTAAGGACGCGGTGAAATGCTACATTAATACACGATGAAATAATACAAGAGAAGGAAAAAAAATGTCGCGAGGTATAAGAAAAAGCATTAAGGAAACAGAGGTTCAATGAAAAGTCTGCTGTTTTTCAACAATGATTAGATCTACTTTAGGTTGTGCGTTACTACAAATTATTCATACATTCGCTTAAGATATTTTGTTTGTGTATAACTTAAATAATGGTATGTCAAAACTACTCTATAAAATGTGTTCAACTGTTTAATAATAATTTAAGAGTCGTCGTTATCTAAACTCATATAAATATTAAGAGAATTGTATTTTTGTTTATAATATATAAACTCTGGACCGATTTAAAAAATACTTTCACGAAGCTATTTTTTCTGAGTGACATAACCAATATCTGCGTACGCAGTCCAAAGTTACGAGTTATAATGTCAATAATTTTTCTACGTCAAATAAGAAAATATGTTATGCCTATGTTCTTTTATATATATTAGTTTCTTTCTCCAACCATTTGCATTGAATATCTTATGCGTGGTATCTTAGGATGTAAGACTTCAATTTTTAAGTCAGGATTTATCATCAAAATAATACAAAATAAGATTAATAACATCTTCCCAAAAATGATAAGAAAATTCACAGCCACTTCCTTGGATAGTCTCAAAACACAATTTCATTTCTCTCAAGAACAAACTTCAAGTTTGAAGTGTTTCAAAACTTCTTGACGGCTTCTTATCATTTCGAGTCACTGTGAAGGCTCTATTTCTGAGCCATTTAATTGCCCTTTACGAAGTGATTTATTTCTTTGTTCTGATAACAGCTTGACACTTGTTTAGAACAAGTACCTCGTGATTGCTACTTGTTAAATATTCTCACTTCCTGTTTATTAATTAAATTTAGACTCACCTTTAGAGATTTTATTTCAAATATTGGTTTTTATTTTGGCATTATGAGTTTGATGGAATAGGCGATAACGTCTACGTTAAATATGTGAATGAAAAATGAAAAAAGCAGCGGCCCTAACAGTGATGAAAAAATAATATCTCATAGTTAACGTCAACGATCTAATTGTAAATATATATTTTTACAAAGTGAAATTTATAAGAAAATAATTACAAATAGCTAATATCGCCTTTTAAAATAGTGGTAGTAGTCATTCATTTGAAACCAAATGCTTGACATAAAGTGAAGTCCCGTGTCCCCTAGTGGGGTATGGGGCAGATGCATTTCACATCTGTTTCACTGATCGATTGTTTTCTTTTTAGGGGCAAGTAGGTGATCGGCCTTCTATGCCCTGCCAGACCGAGTTTTTTTTAATCTCCACCGAGAATCGAACCCAAGACCTCTCGGTTGTAACGCTTACGCGCTTACCACTAGACCAAGAAGGCGGTCACGGTACAAATGCTTGACATAAATATGTATATCGAAATAGATAAAGTTTCGTGATAATAAAAAGCGAAATGTAATGTAATATCAAAATGAACCTGGGATTCGAACCCTGGACCTCCGGCGCAACACACAGACGCGTAAACCACGGAGGCGGTTATTTTTTATTATGTTAGTTAAATAAAATTCATACAAAGTTATTACTTATATTCTTACAAATATAAATAAAAGTTCATAATATTCACTTCGTTTTATTTTTCTTACTTCTCATTTCTAGTTTCCGTAACACAGAAACGCAATATTCAAGTAAATATTATCACAGCAGGTGGCGAACTAAGTTGCGGCAATGTTTCGAGTTGGGGGTATCCAGCTGAGATAGATATAACCACTGTTACGGTCACTGAATTTAAGAATATAAATCAAAAGAATAATTCATATAAATTATTGTTCATGGTCCTCTGATATATACTACAGACTGATGAGTTTGGGATATTAAGAATATAATATATACATAAGGGACACAGATACCTAAAAGCTACTATTAAGCCTTTTAAATAATAGCGCGATAAACAGTATAATTAGAAAAAACTCAGCAACTTTTAATGCCACTATAAAACCTCGTCCACATAGTGTTTATAGCAGGATGTAAAAACTTGCGGCAATAAAGAACGTTCACACGAAAACTTTATAATAGGGATAATTTTGTTGTAACAATGTATATGTGTTAAGGATGTGTATACGCTAAAAGACACATGTACTTGCTTATTTTTCTAAAGCTGAAGCCACACATCCACATGACGCAGATATGGCGCGGACATATCGATATCGCTTTCACTCTAACTGTGTGTGTGTGTGGGTGTGAGTGCGACTCATCCGCATCGTAGTCGGCCGACGCTCGATGGCTCAATATGTGTACTTAGTACCTATCTTCTTAACTAATGCTATACTATATAATACGGAAGCTTTTAAAATACGAATGGATGAACTTTATAGATATTTTTTCATAATGCGTCGAACCCTGCTATTGAATAGAGTGAGTTTGTTTATTGCTTTTTTATTTTCGTATAAAGGCTCTTGAGGTTTTCTTTAAGACCAGACTTGCATAAAGATGGTTGAAATATCCTTTTCAGGACCTCATGAAAAATAAAGAAAAAAGTCCCATTGAAAAAAACACTGACTACTTTTAGTCACGGTGTAGAAAATAAAGTGCTCATTCTTTTAAGTTTCACGTTTCTTTGGACTGTAATGCTTTTCATTTGAAGCCATTACCAAAACATATTTCGATATATCTAGTACAGTGTCAGCATACGCCAAATTGCGTTCAAAATTACGCCAGTTAAGCTGAGGTATAACCGTTAATGTAACTGAAAACGGCGAAAACTTTTAAATACCAGCCATGAAAGCAAGCTGTTTCTTAATTTGCGTAATTTGGCACAATTTTTGCGAAACGGCTCAACCACGCCCATAGCTTATTATTATTTTTAAAGACTTTAAATGCCGTTATTACTGTGATTCCGGTTTGGGGTATTGTAAAATTTTCGTGTAATTGCAATGTATGAGTATTATGTACAGATAGGATTGTGTGGCTTTTGTTGTTGAAAGCTGGTTATTTTTGATAGTCTAAGATCTGAAAAGAGGTTCAACAATCTGCTTTCCAATTGAAAAGTGCATAAGCAAGTATTATTTATAAACAAATATTATTATTATTAATTGTCTTGCCTGTCAAGATATGTTCATGGATATTTTTAATTAAGCGTACTTCAATTAAAATGTTTGTGTCTATTTCACTCTCTTGTATAACAAATGAATTTAATAGAAATCCAAATATTCAATCATAAGAAACATGCTAAGGTTACCTACTTTTTTCTAGTACCGGGCAAGCAGGTATAAACAGGTAACAAAGTAAGTGAATGTACTGATCTGTTTTCTAATTAAAATATGCATTAAATTAAAGATTATTTTATTTCAAATACGGTGATATAGTCTTGCCTCAGAACATTTTTCATAAATACCAGACTTTGAACTAAAAAACGGAGCGAGCAAGATGTATGACAGAGAAGCATTGCGCGTACTAATTTGTGCAATAGAACGAGACGCAACATAACAACGTCCGTTGAATGAAGTGAGAGCGCATGATCTGTCTATAAGTGTTTGAGAATTAGTTAAAATGCGTAGAATTTGCTACATTTGTAATTTATTTGTTTACTGTACTATGAAGGTATTTTGACTACTTAACGTTGAATATACTTTCTATTAATTTAAGTAGAAGACTCACTGGGCATATCTGTTTTTCTTGTTTCCTTGCACAAAGTATCTCCGACGCAGCAGCTATTGCAATATTTGTATGTCACAATGGCGTTGTTGAAATAACCAAGTATAACAAAATAGTCACTTTTTATACAAAAAATACGATAATTATCCTTTATTTTTTGATTTTAAGTTTAATTAACTGCTTAATAATCATGTTACGTGATATATAAATGTTTTATAATGTCTTTTGTACTAAGGAGAGAGAATCATAATATCCCATAGAAAAAGAAAAAGGGAATCTAATCGACGACCGGAAATTGTTTCAAAGATTTTTCATACAGAGAACAATCTGATTGATTCGACATCGAACAAGGCTCCATCAAATAAATATACTTACTTCTCCTTTAAAACCTTCTCTCTTTCAATAATTTCTATTAAACTACACAATTATTTATTTGGTTTTAATAACTTAACGAACTTCAGACGACAGAATCAAATTAGATAAATGTTTTTTGTGGTCGTTATTTTTAGATTTTAAAATAGCAAATAAAAATAAAAAAGTACAGATTTATTTACGGTAGGTTATCCTACGTACCACCGGCAGCTACAGAAGTAGCATGGAGATGCGAAGACGCCAGTTAGTCAACACAAGTAGCGTTCTACACAAACGCCTTACCACAGCTCCAAGCAACTAGTGTCATACCATAAGGACGCCTGCCATCATTAGTGGTGTTATTCTGTTGGACTGTATAAACAACATAAAGAGATACAGAGGCTTTTATTATTTGAAACCCATTTTCTCTACAAATATAATCTTTAAAATATATGTGTAATAATTATAAATGAACGGCCCTCATTTTAGTTAGAGCTGGTTGTATGAAATCGTTCCCAGTTTCCAGTACGATGAAGTTTCAATGAGATTGTATTGGCTGCTACCCAAGTTTAAGGACTAAATCCGAATATAACTTTTATTTTAGTTCTCAAATAGGCAAACGATTGGTGCCAATAGACCTTTTGCTTTCATTTGAAAATTTGCTTTAACTCGATTGGTTTTTTATTAAGATTTCGTTTTGAAATACTTTGTGATGTTGTTACGATCAAAGCATTCATTTATTTAAAATTTACTTTTGAAAAAATGCGTGATGCATTAACATGTTTATAATTATAATTACATTAATTGTTTTTTTTTTTTGCGTCAAGCACTGTTTTAAAGTAAACAATCAGTCAGCAATGTTGTAGATTCCTGGTTTATCAAGTTCAATCTTGTGAAGAAAAACACAATTCTCCAATATATTATAAAAATGTAACGCACGAACTTCTTAGCTTAAAATTCAAAGCCCATGCAACAAATTCACTTTTTTATCTTTATTGTCCGAGGGTCTCTTAAATACTCTTTTATTTAATACGTGACCTTAATAATCTATCTTTCTACCAAAGTGGAAGAAATATTATTAATTTTAAAAAGCTACTAATCTAATACGTTTAAAATACAAATTGCTAAGGTAGAAAAATAAATTGTAAAGCGATTATACAAAAGAGCTCTAATGATAACCATAGGAGATGGAACTATAAATGATTTAACGTAAAAATAGACGATTTTTTGAAAGATTTTTCTCCTGCAAACATATTATAAATGAGCTATATAAATACAAAGGATCTCGTAACATGTCAATATCTCTGATAGGTTTGTAGCTGACAAGTGATCGGCGTTGTTGCGAGTTTATTTTTGTATTATTCGCAATAAATAGAATAGAAATTTCTGAATCGCTACACAGATATTTCATACTAATATTCATTCAAATGTAAATTGTTTCAGAACGAAGATATGATACCCTATGATATTAGTAATTTTATTAAATCTCTAAAGAATTAAAAGATGCCAAGAGGAAAGAAAGAAAACTTTAAATCATTCTAAGTGGATTTGGTTTACATTGTTTTCATTTCTAACCATTGATGATAACCTAATCTTAGCTAAGGAGACTTCTAGGCTGATAAACCGGGTGTTACTATTGTCAAAAGCTAATGGATTTATCGGACAATCTTAAGAATAAATTGAAAATAAAATACATGTAATAAAATAAATAATTTCTATATAGTGGACCTAAAACACAAGTCAATCATACCATATGCAATATTGATAAGTCTGAAAATGATCGTATTTTAGTGAAGGTAGTTGAAATTCTGAAATCGAATGAACTCGAGTGAGCTTTAAAATCATTTGCATCGCCCGACGGCGTTACAAGGCTCACTCAATCCTAGTAACGAACCCAGTCAATTTATTCATTGCTTTGAACTACATTATGTATATTTTTACAGAATAACCAAAGCTAAAGAGAACTTTCTTTTTATGACAAACTAGTTTTTACTTTTTATGTTTGCGCATGGGCATATATACAGTATAGCATCTCTAAGATAAGACTCTAAGATCTATTAACTACAGAAAAAGAGCTTCCCATCAATGGCAGAACTTTTGAAATCAGACTAGTTGCTTTGATATAGGCTTTATAAATAACACCTGGTATACAAAAAATTGAAGTCTTTTGTATTATTATAGACTAGCTGATTCCCAAAACTTTGAGTAGAATAAGATTAAAGTAAAACTGTTATTTATATAAACTAAATAAACTGATTATAATTATAAGTTTTTAAAATTTAAAGACGACAAATTATTCTACAACAAATATATTTTTTGATGTTTTTTTGAATATTTATGATTATCATTATTTAATACTAAAATATTTAAAATTGGTACCAATTTTTAAGAGTAAAAGGCTAAAACGGTAAACACAAACTCACTTCATATTAATTTAACCTACGGAAACAAAAACATTAGGGTAAATGCGAAGGACTGAGCTATTGAGGAGAACAAAAGAAGAGGAATAGACCATTAAATTCTCCTCGTAGCAAAGGTGTGACCGTAATTATTCAAAAAGACGAACGCTGTTTAAGATAATTCATCTCACGTAGACTTTTATCTCGGTGACAAATTGCAGCCAACGTTCCGCTATAATTCAGGTATTTTAATGAACAGCCCACTAAGTTTTAGAGATGAAAATCTTGCAGCAATCTTCAAGATATTATTCTTGAATGAAAGTTATATTGATTCGCTCTATAAACGATAATTTCCAAGAAATGATATCAGTTTTGGTTGGGTTGTGAAACGATTACATGCGATTTTAAACGTTCGTTCCATACCAAGTAGTACTAAGGTGAACAATCTTTTTATATTTAATAGTTGACCCCATTTTTCAGAATGACTTGGTAGGACCAAACAGTCTTAAAATGTTTTTTTAATGGAGATACGGATTACCTTCTTTTTTTGAAAAATATTCACTTAAATGTTAACAAAAATTCATGAAATCGGTAGAGATTTGACTTTTGATTTCTTTTTCTTTGAAGAGACAGTATTTATAAAGAAAAACCAGTACATTTGAAAAAAACGATGAGAGCTAATGGTATAATTAAGTAGCGTGCCGTAGACCACGACTTAATTCAGGATACACGGGACTGAATTAAGTCGTGGTCTACGGCACGGAAGCTACGAAGAACTGCTACGATTCGAGCGTAGAACACGAGCTACGCTGTGCTACAAGGAAATTCTCAACACTTTGATTAACACTATTACTACCTATTACGACGTTACAGTTTGCAATTTTTATTTGTAAAATATAACATATAGATGAAGTTCATAATTTTGACTTGAAACTTGAGAGCTTTTTGATTTACCTATGGTTATATTGTTAAAGGCAAAATCGGATAAAATGTATAGGTAACAAACAAGTAAAAAAATTCGCTTTCTTTATTTAACCATTAGAATCCCTTTGGCATCAAAACAGTGTATTCTTTTATTTTTATAAAACACAAACATGTCTCTTAGAGTATTTTCTCATATTATATACGTCAGCCATTATTCTACGATTCTTTTGTGCGTTTGTTGAAAAGAAAAACGTTGTCTGTAGCAGACATCCACCCTAAACATAATTCTAAAATTATTTTAATGTTCTGCTCTACTATGGCACGCTTTGTATTCGCTTTAAACAATTCTTTATAAGAAGGTTTATATAAATATTTTTGAAATATAAAACCAGATGCGTTTTTTGGATTTGAATGGAATTAGTTTGCATAATATGATGTTATAACAAGTTATAACTCGGCACCTTTCTTTAAGCTGTGATTGTAGATGCATATTGTAATGACTGTGATCTGTATGTAAGTATGTATATCCATTCCTATGTCAGCTCATAACTAGTAAACCGATTTAAGATAGAACGTTAATAGATGCGCGTTGACCTCCGAGTATCGCTGTAGAGGTAAATCTATCTACAAATAATTTTGCATGTAGTTGGTTATTTTATTGGAAAAATAACTCTTTAAATAAATCAGCATAAAATAAATATATAGTATATGTATTTTAGGTGACTTCTAAAATAGTTCATGAACAACTTTAAAATAATTAAAGCCGCTTTAAATACCTCACTCTTCATTTGAATGGCTTTAATTTCTAATAAAAGGGTCAATATATAAATTATTCAGTGAGAAACTGACCTCTGCCATAGTCATTCACACACTGACGACTTTAGAGTAAAGCCTTAAATTAAAGTTGGTAGAACACAAATAACTATACTACAATACAATACCTTCAATAAAAAACCGACTTCACTGATAACTTTTATATGATTCATATATGCTTAAAATAAACCTTGAATATCATCTATACCTCAATTGTTGCAAAGGAGTTTGGAGAGGGATAAAATAAATATGGGTAAGAAGGGTTTGAACTGTATTAATAAACGTAGGTTAAATAAAGAACGATGAAACGGATTTTGAAGTGTCAGTCTGTGCGAGGCTTATTGTGCTTACTTAGAATAGATGAATTCACTCACTTGATTCCCACCTCTGCACCGCTGTGGTCTCCTTAGTTGATTCACGGCACCACGATTTCACGGACAAAAGCACCAAAGAATTTGAGATACGCCTAAAAAGGTCGTACACAGGACATCTCCTAATTAATGTTTACCGTAGATTACTTCATAGTTTCTTTGTGAGAACAGGCAATCGGGTGTAAGGAATGCCTCGGTCACCATTGCAGTTACAGAAATTGAGGGTAGGTTCGTGGAAGCGAATCGATCTACCCACCAACGCCTACAATTTATAACAATAATATTTTTTGCTGATTTTTTTTTTAAATATCCGAATAAGTTTCAGTAACATTTATCTCAATTCCTTCTCAAGTATGGTCTAAATATAAAATAATTAAAATCAAGTCATAATTGGCGGAATTATTACTATAAAAGGAAATAAGTTATTCTTGATTAAGATCACCGAATCGTTGTATTTTGTTCCCTTCAAAGCCCCTAATTAACTGTAAAATTAATGACATTTTAAGTTACATTGGACTTGAATAATGTAATTTTAAGCTAATTTTGGATTGAAAGAATTAAAAAGTAATTAGCCATGACGCTAATGACTCGGATATTATTTTTCCATTTATCTTTTTTACATTAAAATCTTTGAATGCTAATGTATAAAAGGTGAACGGTATTATCTCTGTTTAATTGTGATTTTACTAATTTAACTGAAAAAGGTAGAACTTTATAGTTTAGTTCAAATTTTAGAGTAAGTTTATTTAATGAGTGTTCATATGAGAACTAGTTACTTTGACATGTATAAGAGTATGATATTTCAAGTTCTTATGGTCACAGTATCTCTAAATATCATGATTCTTTGAATTTGAAAAAAATCCTTTGAATAATATTAAAAATAAAAGTATATGTTAATGGTTTATATGTAATATATAAAAAAAGGTCTAGATCTTATTATTGTGTCACCAGAGACCGGACAAAACTGAAAGATTTACAATCCACTTTCTGCCCGAGACTGGTCTGCTTTGATAAACACTAATATTTCATAGCTTTAGTCTGGGATGGGAATAACTTTTACTTAGCTTGAATGTTTTCTTTTAACTTTTTTATATTAAAATTGAGGTAGTTAATTAAAAACTGATATATAGAATGACCATAACGCATTTTGTAGTAGCGTCTAAAAATTAAAAATATAAATTATTTAAATTACTTTAGCTTAAAACAAATACAAACATTTCTGATTTTTTTCAATACATGTACTACATCTTGTAGTGGATTCCCGTAATAGTGGGGCATGGAGCAGACACATTGCTGTATCTGTTTCAATGATCATTTTCTTTACAGGCAAGTAGATGATCAGCCTTCTGTACCTACCCAACTGAAACATTATTGTGTTTACCCGGGATTCGAACCCAGGACCTCTAGCTCACCACGCAGACGCGTAAACCTACGTAACGTAAGCTACGGAGGCGGTTGATGTACTACATCTTAATATATATAAATTACGTGTCACGTTGTTTGTCCGCGATGGACTCCTAAAATACTTAACCGGTTTTAATCAAATTTGCACACCGTGTGCAGTTTGATCCAGCTTGAAAGATATGATAGCTTACATCTTAATTTATAGTCGCAATATTATTTTATTGCAAATTCGTTTCTTCATACATTTTCTATGGAATGACGTTTTAGGTGACACGTTATTATTCGGCACTCTGAAGCGATACGAAGTTCGCGGGGTCCACTAGTATACGTATATATTTATTCACGATATTCAAGTATAGCATATTCGCGTTGAAACCCAAAATCGTCATATAAAAAAGAGAACAGATAATTCCAATATCATTTCAGAGTCCCTTGACAGAGCGAAAGGTCCACATTCCATAATTTAAATCTAAACTCTGACAGTCCCCATGAAAGATTGCCGTTAAACAAACCGCGTCAGGTTCGACAATGATTTTTAAGCTACAAGCGATCGGTAAGACAAAATTGCTCTCAATTTAGCTATTCTTAGTATTAAGATGTGAGGAAGATTTTAATGTAATTTATTATTTTAATTTATTATATTATTTTATATAATTATATAATAAAATATTAAACTTATAATTAAATTCACTAGTGAGCAACTAGACAAAATATATAAATGTAAAGAATAAAAAATTATTTCTAACAATCTACATTTCGAAGCCTACTGTGTTAAAAGACTAATCCTTCCTAATATTATAAATGCGAAAGTAATGAATGTTCTCTTAATGCGAAAAAAGGGTTGTAAAGGGGGGATGAAAAGTTCTTTGGAAGTGTCGTCATTTTTAGAGCTAAAAGCTTTTAGACTATATAACACCACGTTATGACGAAGTTAACGCGAGTGAAACCGCGGGGCACAGTTAGTATGATAATATAAATGGAACAATTAACTTATTTCATTTCATTAAGAACTACTTCTTTGCTTATCCGCTTCTGCTTTCAGTTTAAGCTAAACTCAAGACATGAACAGAAACTGTTCAATTCACAGAACACATGTGCGTGTCAAACTGAATATGATAGATGAATTCCCCTACCCACTCTTCATTTCGCTCAACACCTGGTCGGGCGCGGCGTCGCAAAAATTGACTGCGTACCTCGTGTCGAAATAAAAATATAACGTCAATAAGGAATTGACGTTTTGCCAAAGAATAAATTTAAGGTTTGACTTGCCTTTCGTCACACTTCGTATTAAATACGCGGTTTCAATTTTTTTAAAGAATTTACATACTAAATGAGGACCAAAATTGCAATTGAGTGCTTTAAGTTTGAGTTGTTAAATTGTTAATAATTCATTCTTTTTATAAAACAATTACATTCGTAAAACTTTACTGATGGTTTAAATTTTTTATTAAATAAATGTGGAAAAAAATAGTTTATTATTTAATTTCAACTTCAGGTTTCAAATAACATTTGAGTTTGGTCAGGTACTTTATGTTTATTTCTTGTTTGATCTCATAACTTTTTCATGAATGCTTGACATTATTGAACCTTTCGTTTACAGTTTAATATTTCTTATTAATTGTTTATGGTGTTTATTCTTATACTCCTGGTGTTTATTATACTCCTAACTTTTTTTATATTGACCTAAGAGAGAGTAAGAGAACCAAAAATCATCAAACAAAAAATAAAATAAAAAAATAAAAATTACATTTATTTCATTAATCGTTACACATCAAATATGGACACTTCCCATGAGTAGTCGAGCGATATTTGTGTTGGGAATGACTCGCAAACAGAATGAACGCACGTATCTAAAATTGATTAAAAGCGCCTCGAAAACCTTTTCTTTAACCTAAAGGCTCTCAAGTCTGAGCTAAGTATAACAAAGTTCTCTTAAGACGTATAACATACAAAACTTATACGTTACAAAACTTGGCCTTAATTAAAATATCATCCAGCCTCAAAGATAGAACTTTCCTCGTAAAAAGACGAAAGCTATTAGGGTAGGATGTCGTGAGACTTTAATTAATCGTTAACTCACCTATTTGTATGTCTCACACACAAATTTACTAATAATATAAAGAGGAAATATTTATGTTTGCATTTTGAATACAATTTATAATGTCAAAAAGTACAAGACCCATTTAAAGGCTATATTGTACGTGAACAAAATCGTAAAAGCTAATATTATTTTGCTAATATTTTACAAATATATTTAACTTATATGAAATTGGTTGACCATATCAATATATTTATTTAAGTTTTTTTATAAATATTGGAAAATATTTATTGTCTTTTACTATAGCTATTATTAGAAGGAATGTATTTATGTTCTAAAACGTTTTGTAGTATTTATTTTACGGCTAAAATAAATCAGGTTTTTTGTACACCTATTTAGAAGAATGTTAAGAATTAAATTTAATAAAAAAAATTAAGACTCTTCTTGAGGCATAACTATAATACAATCGTGACTTGTGGCGTTTATGAAAGAAACATATAATCTGTGTCTTCTTAAAATAACTTATACAATAAAAATATATATTATATATGTTATCTACTGGAAATTATATATATATATATATATATATATATATATATATATATATATATAAACCAGTACCACCAGTAGATAACCTACTATATTAGAAGAACTTCAAAGCTCTTGACTTCACAGCACTTTTCTTAATCAGAAATGCTGAATTTTTCTTATTTGCCTCATTCGAGGCACGTAAACACGATTTTCACGAGTCTAGCCCGTTTCAACAAACCGGCGACCCTTACGCGTGTTAGTTTATCAATCGAAGATCCCTTACTTTTCTTTACTTATTTAATACCGAATCAACGTTATCCCATGTTTTAATACTGACTCGAATAATAAAAAGCTTCCTATACTGAACTGTTTCATATAGATTTAAGTAAGTTTGTACGTATATTTGACCGAGAATTATCTTCACTACAACAAAAAACAGATGTAGAGTCCTTCCCCACATGACCGGTATGTCCCGAGAAATTAATATATATAATTTGGAATGTAATCATCTTTTGTCTACAAATATTATTTATTCTAAACGGACTTAAAAGAGCACCATATTAAGTAAATTTTGTTTATTCCTAACTTACAAAATAATGTTATGTAGGTACTGTACTTTCAGATTAATAAATTACAAAGTTAGTGGATACCTTAAAATTTTCGTGAAGTTAGCAAAGTTTTGTGGAAGCGATTAGCAACATCTTCAGACATGCTGGTTAATAAATCATGCCGTTATTAAATAACGTATCTAGTTTAATATTGCTACTCAAAGTACTATTTAGTCTGAGAGCCATAGTAAGAGCTTAAATTCCTTTAGAAAGACAATACATTTATTCGTATATTTTACGGTGAGTATTATAATTTATGTTTATTATATTTTGTTTCCAAATATATACTTTCAATCGAATGTGTATGCTGCTATAGCAATAATAAATAACAAAGTATTCATGTTGAATGAAAGAACTAACTATTTAGTTATTTGAGCGGCAGCTGTATTTTATGACAATAAATTTTGTATTGACATATTAAATTATGAATTTCTTTTAAACAAATGGTCATATTTTAAATATTCTACATAATAAACTACATTTATAAGTGAAAAAAAATAGGTCATTTACATTTAAAATGTAATTATAATCAAATAATGCAGCTGCTACTACGGTAAGGTAATCAAAAGTAGGTCTAGAGTTAAGTTTCCATTCATTACTAACTAAAACTCAACCAAATTGTTTTAGTTTTTTTATTTAAACTCACTTACAGATTTAGGCGTAAATGTTAAAAAATATATTAAGTGGATTTTTAACTCTAGGGGTTAAAATTTCAATAGATGGATTCAAGTTAACTCTCATACTAAAATATGTCATCGTAAATTTGCCAAGAATAGCATCTTGTTTAATTTTCTAACTTTAGGCGCCTTAATTACATTACAAAGGAATTATGAGGGGAAATATTTTTTTATTATACACTTCTCATAATGGAAATTTAGCTGTTTGCATAATTCCCTCATTTAGGAAACGCCTATTAAGTAACCTTAGTTTGGGTTTTCGATTAAGTGGAGGCTTTAAAAGAATTTTTTCCGCTATAACCTACATACTTCACTTAATTATTTTGATGAAAATTCGTTTTTCACTTTTATTTAAAATTTTCAAATTATTTGAACTTTAATGTACTTAAATATATTTACAAAAATACAAAAGACTCATCAAAACCGTTAGGGTGCGTACCCAAAATACTGCGATGGCCGAAATATGAGCCAGCTTTCGGGTTTCCTGTGGTCTCAACTAAGCGCGTCAATATCTCTTTAAACAATGGACGCGCTTCTGGCTCCCATGGACCCAAAGTCTCCACTCCAAAAGGAACGAAAATATAAGAAAAAAATTTATTTCTTGAGTAAACGAATTCGATATATTTGTTTCTTACCAGAATATTTCCTTGTAATTCGTGCTCATACTCCTGATTCTTAAAGAAATGAAAACTGAAGAATTTTTAATTTAATTATTAATTAATAAATAAATTGATATCTGTCATGTGAAAAAACGAAATAAATAAATAATTCGACGGTTGGACACGGTTTAATGAATTAAATTTAAAGCTAGGTACACCTCTTATTTTATAACTTTTTTTACACTTTTCAACTCTCAATTTCTTTTTGCTTATGAAAATGCTAGAATTATGATGCTAAAAGACATTAGACTGATGCGTGTCTTAAAAAAGTGAGTTTATTTATAAGTATAAGAACCTGAAAGGCGAAATGTGTAGTGTCTGTCTAATACTTCACTAATTGACAAAGTCCAAGTTTATTCCCACATGTCTCGGTCAAACGATGAAGGAGTAAACATTTGAAGTAACTCGATAAAACCATTACCAATAACTTAACAAAGTTACAAGTACGCTTAAAGGTAGTTTCTATAAAGTAATCATATAAGCTGCCTGGGGAGCATTCTACCAAAATTGTCTTTCTTTTTGAGCTGCTAATTGAATTTACCTTTGTTTTAAAATGTTTAATTAAAATTTTTGCTTCAAGTAGTTTTTAACAGGTTTGGTAGTTTACGTACTGTAACGACTACGGACGTGTTAAGATATTTTTTGTTATAAACTGCCAGCTTATTCTCGATTACAATTAAATATAAATCCAATGCGAAACCCAATATAAGTCATTTGACACTCCATTTTTCTTGGTTTTAATATTGAATGCAAGAGTTAAGACCCTAGTCAAAGAGTGGTTGTCAAATACGCCAGCAATATAACATTCTTTCTGGGAAATTTAATGTCTAATTGAAATATTAATAGTGTAAGTATTGGATGAATGGGGTTATAACTGTTAACTTTTGCTAATAAAGGACGGCGGAATTAAACTTACCAAAACTCTGCTCACGTAACACTTGTATGGATTAAACTTTAGCCTATCGTGTAGTGGTTTTGTTGCCACGCTCAAACCGCAGAACGTACTTATTATAATGGAGCACAAATATCCGTTGAGAAAAGAGCGAAATTGGCGAAATATGTAAAACGCCGGCTCCAGCGTAATCTAGTGGACGTTGTCGTAATCCGAGAAAATTTAATTCAAATTAGCGCGGATCTCCTCGGAGCTCTTATCTCGAGTCACTTTCAGATAAACCCCTTCTAGATTGTTCCTGCGAGACAAGAATCATTTATGCTGAAGTAAAAATACTGCCTTAAGTATAAGGTTCTACAGCTTATGTCCACGTTTTATTCACCATTAGTAAATACAGTGAAAGTGTGTAAAATTTCGTAAGTGGAGCATAGGCAGGCACATATTTTCTGACCTGCACTAAGCGTTGTTTTTCTGGTAAGTAAGTCCTGGTAGTCGTCCTTGTGAGCCTACTCCACCAAAGCTTTAATTTTTCCCCCGGGATTCTATACATTATAATATTATATAGATCATATATATTATATAATTTATTATAGATTTATAGAGATATATATATTTATTAGAGATTATATAGATACTATATATTCTTAATGAATAACTACTATTCCTATTTATAGTTACATATCGTACTAAAGTTAGGCTTTATGACTATTGACTATAAAAATATTGGTATCAAATTGTATCGCTTTAAAACATATATAATTTATAATTTATATATTTATCAATTAGAAGTTAGGACGTTTGCGAGATTTAATTCGGTACGTTCTATACCTTAAGAAAACTTTCGATGGCAATTCTAATTGGATAAAACGAGGCCGCCATTAAGGTATATACATTATACATTAATCAAAACAAAACTAATTGTGAAGCACCTGTTCTCTTAAACAGCAAATTGGCTGAGTTCGAACTTAATTACTGAAGTCCCGCTGACCCTGAATGCCTACGTTCTACTCTTGTTAACTAAGATTGACTGTATTAACTATTTCATGTAACCTAACTTTAAGTATTAATTTGACTCGCATTCCAAACGTCTTGGTATTTAGATTTAACTACTAAGAAATTATTATAATTTTTAACAGATTGTTGATTCAGTGCGTACCCTAAAATACTTTAGTTACTACTATAGATACTCTGTAGCTAAGTTACTGGTCACATTTTTTACATTCAAAGCGTGTTATGTGAAAGATTCGGACTTCGATTCTCGGGAGAAATGAACGGGAACTTTAAACCTATTTTCCTGATGCTTTTCTATCCCATGCACAACAGAGTCATGAGTTCACATTATAGAACGAACGAAACCAGTATAAATGAATTCATAAGTTATTTTCCAACTTAATTAAAATTACTAACAAGGTATAAAGCTCGCAGGAAAGTAGATTTTAGATTAATCCTGTATCCGAAAAGGAAATAAAAACCACAGTTTCCCCGTTTCGTTTTAAATGTACCTTAGTGTGCCTTTGAAAAATATATAGCAGCATAGATGAAAGGAGTAGCGGGAATTGAATGATAAATATTTGAAAAAGCGGCATTGTACCCTACAAGTCGGCCATTGTGTAGTCAGCCGATACTATTCGTTAGCTTGTAACGAAAAATGGGTTTACTAAAATATTTGGGGAATGACCCGGGAATACTGAATTTTATCAAAAGCACTTACAGTTGACTGCCTTTATCTGATGAGAAATATATTATAAATTGCATATTTTATTATAAAAATATAGAAATGAACGGTAAAGAGTTTTTTAACACTTAGTTAATGAAAATTCTAGTCAAAGATGCGAATGGTTTAAAAATGTTTTTTCCCCAGTCATTTTTGATTAATTTAGATTAATTTATAAAAAAGAGGGTGGCACCTTTGCTTAGAATACTAGTTTTTACTTGTCACTCGGAAAAAGACTTCTCTTAACCACATTTGTTAATTGAAAGATTGATTAAAAGCCGTCCTGTAGTTTAGAAACAGAATAAGTACTTAGTTTAACACATTTATTTGTAATATTATTATAGTTAATGTTAAAACGACTTATTTTTATTAATAATTAATGGTTGCTTAGATTATTACACATTTATCGCTATCGTATGCAAGCAAAGTCACAGGCATCACTCAGTATAAACAACAAAATGTTGTACAGAACGTAATTGCAATGATTCAATCATTTAAATAAGTTGTAAAACGATATTTAATTTAAATCTCGGCGTCCCTTCTTTGTTTTATTTGAAAGTAATTATTATATAAAAAGTTTCAAATTTTCCTTCGTTAATTTGTTAAGTCATTTTCTGTGTAACTCCAATCTTATTACTTTATAAAGGACTTTGATTTTATTTGTTTAAGACTGTTGTTGATTCTTTTTTCTTTCACTTAAAAATCTCAAGATTACATAAAGACGTACTGTAGTAACAATATTTATAGTGCTCACACGCCTATAAATATTTCTTGAACTTACCTAAGAACGGATGAAATTAAAGACAGTTAAAACCTCAGACATGTTAATTGCAATATCTCATAAAAGGATGAATAGATTTTCCAAAATCATATCTGAGATCCATCTCAAGCTTCAAACAAAAAAAACACATCAAACTCTTTTTGTTTCATGTCTAACAAAGATAAATTTGTTTCAGTTGAAATTATTCATCAGGTGCAGTAATTTTTTCGAAAAAAAGTATGAAGTATTAGATAAGTACGTGCGTCATGATGTTTAGTTTATGAGGCGATAATTGTAACATTGATGTAACGAGCTGATTGCTTCATTGATTACACTAAACATTAATTAATCAGATAATTAAATTAACGCATTACTGCTCATACATTGGCAACTCACATACGTCTGCTGAACAGTCTCAATTTGATAATATGAAATACCTTGATATATAACTTTTCTATGTAAAATATAAGGGTTGACTTATTGAGCGAAACGACATATGAAATTTTGTTCGACAGTTAACTGATGTGACGGTACATATATTATTATTATATAGACATTACACTTTTAGTTGAAACTAAACAGATATTGAATTTGAATTTTAAAAAAAATTTCCAATCTATCATGTTATATAGAAAGACGATAAAAGTATATGACCAAATAAAGAATTAAGAAAAACCAATAAAATCGGTTTATAATAATTAATTGGTCTTAAAAACATGTGAGGAGTTTACTTTATTAAGTTGTTTTTTATTTTATAGGATAGGAGGCAAACAGGCAGGAGAAGCAATCCGCCGCCCATAGACACCCTCAACGCCTGTTAGGCCACGGGTGCGTTGCCGACCTTTTAAATAGAGGTACGGTATATTTTTACGGTTGAAATAAAAATTTTCTTTACCGTTATTCTGGTAAGTTCTGATTCCTATGATTATCCAACCTGCAGATCGTGAAATCGGAAAATAAAATATGAATCCATCAAAGTACCGAACTGTGAAGTTTAAAGTTAGCGCCTTTTGTAACACAGTCTACACTCTCGTTGTTAGTTATTATTGGTCCAACTCGAAGTTTAATGTTTGTAAACTTTTACGAGTTAATAAAACTTCGTTCTTCGAGTACTTAATATTTAGCTACTTTTAAAAGTATGATATGAATAGAGTATGACTGAAAATTTTATTAGACACTAACTGTCGGCCGCGATTCCATTCGCGTCTTTTACCTATTTCAACCACTTAAAATGAAATAAAAGGTAATGAAAGTAAAATTTCATGCCCTTTGGAGTAGAGACCCTTGGGCCATGGGGTTATAGTGCTCAGGCGCTCGTGAAAGAAATGGCGCTTTCCTCACTCAGCGCATTAGTATTTCAATCCAGCGAGGACATGCTGCCAGCATTAAGGATACCATGCCGCATGGAATAAATTTTTTAAAATATTTTAATTTTTAAAGCTAATTTAATTATATTTTAGAGTATTTTGTATTCCAAATTTTTATGTTATAATATATTCTTAGATATTTTATGTAATAATTGTAAATAAATGCTTTAAAGGGTAACATGACAAAAGTTTCAGTTTAGTGATTTAAGTTAACATGTTTGTCATCAGTCGCCCGTGACCATACAGGATGGAATGAATTCAAAATGTTGGGAAAATTTAGTAATAATTAAATAATTGTTAAATTTGTGTTAAATGTATGCGCTTAATGCGTTCAAATCGTTTTCTTTAAATGTATGATACTCGCGTAAATAAAAGGCATTACTAATATTTTATACAGATAAATAAAATTGGAGTCTGTTTGTAATATTAAAATAACAGCTTTTTACTAAATTCATATGTATTGTGGACACGATACATATACATACCAAAATAATATTTTTTAAATTTTTGTCTTTTTGTCTGTCTGTCTGTTTGTTCCAGCTAATCTCTGAAACGGCTCGACCGATTTTGACGGGACTTTCACAAGCAGGTAGTCGATGTAATAAGTAACTCAGGCTACATTTATTTTAGAAATTAATATAAATAAATAATAAAAAAATAACTATTCCGCGCGGATGAAGTATATAATACATATGTATTACTTTGCTGTTCGCTAATTTACTCTGTTTATAGGTTATATAACATCACGTTACGACAAAATTAACGCGGGGCGCAACTAGTTCTTAATATGTACCAACACTCACACGTATTATGCTTTGTCTAACTCCATGGTACCGAGTGGCTAGGCCACCTAAGTATTATCCTTTAGAAGTACACGTCACATACAAGGGAGATATTCATCTTCTAACACAGCCTCTATTGTTTTAGTACTTAATGAAGACAATGAATAGTTTATCATAATATTAAGCGGTTTTCTCACAAACTTTGAATACGGGTTTCATCTCAACCTTATTTCACACCTGACATCACGTACATTAAGGCAACAATATGAACTTTCTTTAGGTTTTCCTACACATTATGAGTTGACACCCAGTATGTGTAATAAATAACTATTTACAATAATTTAGATTAATTATTTTACACTATTTATGACTTTGTTTCATTTATTTTAGACTTCCTTTTAGTTAAGTAAAAAGTAAGTTAGCAACTTAGTTATATATAATACTTTTATAATATATTGTTTATTTAGGAACCCCTCTTCCAAGGTATTAGGTTCTAGCATTGTAGGTAGATATGTAGAGCTGGTTTAGTTTCGCGTTGTTTAGATTCTTTTTATACGTATCCCTTAGAAGGAAGTGGTCATACTCGTCTTGGTGAGTCATGACCAACCAGCATGGAAGATGTGAGTTTTTTCTAGATTCTTGTTATGTGTGACACACCATTTAATATTGCTGAAGAAGAAGACACTTCTTGACTTTTCATGAGATGTTAGAAGATCTCTGGGTGTATTACGAGGTATGATATATTTATTTGTCTAAGTAGTTTGAATATTACGGAGGAAACTATGCTCACTGTTGCATTGCCCTGTGATGAAATAGAGATTCCTTTTTCTGTTAACACTGTGAACAATATTTAATTTTATTTTTATTATTTTATTTACTCAAAAAGTTTAATATGAATTTAATTGAAGCACGAACGACGCCGAAATTTGAAACATTCACTTTTATTGCAGGTTTAATGAATAATAAACATTTTTTTTTTCATATTATACTTGTCCTGATTATGTTCTATTTAGATAGATTGTGGCATCTATGCGAATTCAATTCAATAAAAGAATATAGGTAAGCATTGCTTTGAAATTATTTTCGCCGTAATTAAATCCAGTTTTCATTATCATCAAGGCTTTGTTTAAAAGTAGAACATTCACTCAAACTAAACTATTATAAGCGAACATTAACGTAATGAATGTATATTTAAAAAATGGTTTCATAACAATACATGAATGCGCTTTCATAGACAATACCAAGAACAAACTGACAATATCAAGGAATGAACAACACCTGTTTATTCTCTTAATATTCAAAAGCTTGATTTTAATTTCTATTCAGCTTAAGATATACCTGTGGGATTCATAAAACGAAGCGACGTTCAAAAGAATAGCTAAAAACAGAATACGACTCACTGAATACGGTCTAAAGAAACTTTCACCAAGCCCTTAAATCTATAGAGATACGGTTTAAAATAGTGAGAACAGTATTGTTGTTGGCAGCAGACGCAGCGAAAGAGCAAACGTTCTTAAGCTGCATTAAGACGGTATCCTACTAATACCCCGCTGCAACATTTCTGCATTTTATGAAAATCCTGAGAATTAAAGTATACATCGCAGACATGTTAATTTAAGAAAATGTAAATTAATTAAATCTCAATGGTACATTCTTTAGTCTCTTTTCGAGTAAACACCTTGGGTCCATGGGAACTGAAACTTCTCGATAGTTTTAAATATCGACATGCTTAGTTTAGAACACTAGAAACCTGAAATGTGGTCCATCTTTCTGTCAACGTGGGCATTTCCACCACAGGCAGCCAGCCTTTGGTCGTCTCTATGCGGCAACGCGTTAGAATGGCATTCTGGAGATGATTGCTTCTCGGTTGGATTGCCCAATACAAAATAGGTGGATGCGCATTTTATTGGACTGATTTTAGTTTAGTTTATTTTATTTATTGTTACTTTAATTTAAAAAGAATATGAATTTAATATTTATTGTAATTTTTGTATTCATACCTATGGATTTTTTAATTATTCGAAATAAATAGGTTATTAATTATTATTTGGGTGCGCACCCAAATCACATGAGCCTGTTGTAGATATTTTTTTTGGTAAAATATTGCTACAGAATTATTTTTCATTAATGAAACTCTATTCTTGGGTCATTACTCTCGAATATTGCAAAACTTTATCAAAGTCATAATAATTGTATTTAAAAGTAATTATCAACAGCTGCGCTATTAGCAAAACTTGGAAGTTACAATTTTATTTCTCAAATGCTTGAATAATCTATAAGTATTTATCATATAACTTATTCTGAGTGGTAAAGTTATTTTATTAGTGCTACGAGATACTACAGCGTAGCAAAATGAAACTATTTTTTATTCAAATAGCTTTATATAGAACTCATGAAATAACTCTGTCCGTACATAATTGAGGGAAACGTTGTAACTAGCACATAATATAAGAAACCTAATTGAAGACTTGGAATCAGATAATGCGTCAAAGGATTCTACAATTCAATACTATATAACACACACCAAACAAGAACGATCCTAACAAACCATTAATTCAATTCTATTACATTCTCCGATAGATTCACCAAAAAATTCAATGCACCAGTAATGCGCGCCCGACCCGTACTATTATTTTTTTGCGATGCGTCTACCTATCACCGACTACGATACGCGCATTTTTTAATAATTCTGAATTTATATTTCGAACAGAAAGAAATATCGTAAAAAAACTTTTATAAACAAGGTAGAAGTTCCTAAAAAATATTAAGTACTTAATTCTAAAATAAAATCAACCTAGCACTAGCCTCACGGGGTTCAAATTTGTCTGTTGTATTATTCTACTATAATTGAGTTAAAACAAATTATTTAAATGTACGTAACAAAATAACAGGAGGTCGTCAAACAGATTTGAAGAACCCTTATCACTGTCAGGGGTAGATTCAGTAATTAGAGGGTAGTCTCAAATTCGATCCTATTCAATAAATAATAATAGAGATAAGATTAACGCTATAAATAATATTATTTAGTCATATATATAGTATACTTTTTATTTATTCTTTATGCAAATTTAATTATATTTTATATATAAAATTCTCGTGTCACAATGTTAGTTATCTTACTCCTCCGAAACGGCTTTACTGATTTTTACCAAATTTTATATGCATATTCAGTAGGTCTGAGAATCGGCTACTATCTATTTTTTATACCCCTAAGTGATAAGGGTAGCCTACCCCAAAAATTAATATGGCAAAACAACGTTTGCCGGGTCAGCTAGTATTTATAAAACATTAGCACTCACCCGTTGTTTATATATAGTAGCAATGTGTATTTTACATGTAAGATATAGTTTATAGTTACAGTTAATTAAAGGCTGGGTTTAAAGATATTTATTCTCATAAGAATTTTTACAATTCACTTATTTGAGAAAATATAATAATAATAAAATGTAGGTAACTTAATTACTATCATGCGAGCATGCTGACATCATTTGACAATGAGGGTAAGGTGTAACTTACTTAAATAAATAGTACCACTACAACAAGATCGGTAGAACAGTCACAAAAACGAGTAGGTATCGGTGTAGCAATGGTCACAATACACAACGTAGTGGGGCAAAGAACAAAGATCAAAAGTTGCTAGATATGGTTAATCTGTGATATTATGATCATATGTTATTCAATAAATTAGTTTTTAAAAGTTTTTTAAACATAGTTAGGCTTTTAGTGGTTTTTATTGTATCCGGGAGTTTATTATATAAAAATGCACTTTCATAAGTAATATTCTTTTTCCCGTAATTTGTCCTTGGAGGACGCAGTATTAAATTATTTGCGCTCCTTAAAATTCGGGTTTGTATACTTTTCTTTTTTGTAAAAGTTAAACTTGTGTGCAAGTCTTTTTGGAGTATTTTACGTATTAGGATACATGAATAATATTTGTATGTTTGTTCTATGTTCAGTAATTTTGTTTCTTTATAAATTTTTGTAGATGGTGTGAGAAAATCATAATTGAATAAAACTTTTATTAATTTATTTTGTGATGTTTGGAGTGGTTTAAGGTTGGTTTTTACTGCTGATCCCCAGATTTCTATCAAATAGTCAAGATGTGGTTTAGCTAGGGAGTTGTATATGATATAACGTACACTTCGAGGAAGGCAGCCGACTATTCCACGAATCGCTCCACACAGAGATATAATTTTTTGCTTTGTATTTTTTATGTGAGTTTTAAATGTTAATCTATTGTCCAAAGTCAAACCTAAGTATTTCTCACTGACCACCCGAGATATAGTTTGGTTGTTAATTTTTAATGCCGGAAAATTAACAATTTTTTTATTCTTTGCTGCAAATATCACAAAATGGGTTTTTGCGACATTAATTGTTAATAAATTAGATTGGAACCATTCATTTAGTAGGTTTAAATCACTTTGTGCATCTTGAACGATGAATTCAATTTTGTGACCATAGTAAAATAAATTTGTGTCATCTGCGTATAGCGATATGTCTCCTTTTAAATTCAGATTGCTGATACTATTTATATAAATCAAAAAAAGTAGTGGGCCCAAAATTGATCCCTGCGGGACTCCGTAAGTAATTGATTTTGGACTACTTTCATATTCTGCAAGTTTAACTACCTGGAATCGCTCGCTAAGGTAAGATTCGAGAATTCCATATGCGCTTCCAGTTATTCCCATGTCCTTTAATTTATTCAAGAGAATTTTATGACTAACCGTGTCGAATGCTTTCTTAAGATCTATGAAAATACCAAGGGCAACCTTTTTTTCGTCTATATTATTTTTTAATTTAGTGATTAAGTCTACAGTTGCAGATAGTGTATTGGATTTGGGCCTAAATCCATATTGTTTTTGATACAGAAAGTCTATAGAGTTTAAATATGTTTCTAAACGATCATAGATAACCTTTTCAAAGATTTTTGAGATTACTGGAAGCACAGATATGGGACGATAGTTACTGGGATCAGATTTGTTTCCAGATTTATAAATTGGAGTGACTTTAGCGATTTTAAGACTATTAGGGAATAAACCTTGCTCCAAGCAGAAGTTTAAACAGCTAGTTAGTTCTGGGGCTATTAGATTATTTATGCACTTTATTGATTTAGTGCTAACCTTATCAACACCTGAGCTAGTATTATTATCTAAATCGTTAATTATTTTAATAACCTCCTCCTTAGTAGCCGGTTTAATTATAGAAAGTCCAAAGTTTTTGTGATTACTATCAGCTTTTGAGTTTGTGTAAATCTTATTATTGTGGTACTTAACAGGAATATCTTGTGCTAATGTGTAACCGATAGTTGAGAAAAAATCATTAAAACATTCACAGATATCCTGTCCATTACTTAATTCTGTATGGCCTTTGATAAGTTTTGCTGGAATCGTAGTTTCCTTAATCTTATTCATGGTAAGGTTGTTTATTAGTTTCCACATCTTTGCTGGGTTATTTTTAAGCTCAGTGAATGCTTCCTGATAATGTTTATTCTTCTTTTTTTGGATTTCATTTGATACTGTGTTTCTAGTCTTCAGAAAGTTATTTTCGATTGTTTTGTCTTTAGGGTTGTTTTTATATTGTTGCCATAGCATATTTTTGTAGTTAATTTTGTCCAAAATACTTTTATTGATCCATTCTTGCTTTGGTCTGTTTAGAATTTTGTTTTTCTTAATTTTACAACTTCTTATGTCTGCCAGCAGTTCATTCTCAAAGATAGTGTACACTTTGTTGTTATTATTCATTTTTGTTTTGTAATGTACCTTTTCATAGAGTTTTTTATAGTCTATTCCTTCATATGTCAACTTGCTTTTAGGTTCTTGTTCATATTGTTTCACCTCAAAGTATATTTGTTTGTGGTCTGATAAGGATGATTCAATGGTAGCTAGATGATATTGGTGTTCTTTTAAGTTTGTTAAAACATGGTCCAACAGGGTATTAGTTTTAGAGGTTACTCGTGTGCAGTCATCTGAGCTTATTCTGTTGATTATTGCGTATCCGTTTTCAATCAGTGTATCTTTATACAACTCAACTGAGTGGTCTGGGTTTAATAAGTCAAAGTTAAAGTCCCCGAAAATTATAGCTCTTTTTCTTTGATGTAGTTGCAGCGAGAAGGTGTCTAGAAAACTATCAATATTTGTTCGACCAGGCTTATATACTGCACCCATATCAATACCGAATTTTTCCAGATGTATCCAAAGATAGTGATTATCTTCTTTTTCAAATTCTTCAATTAAAGTGTGTTTTAGGGTTTTGATGACATATATTGATACACCTCCGCCAATGACGCCTTCTCTGTAGTTGTAATAGTGGGTATACCCTGGTATTTGGAATCTTTCGGCTTCATTTTTTGACTTTAACCACGTCTCTGTAAATATTATCACATGTAGTACTTGTTTAAAGCATTCTATTATACATTTAAATTCGTCAAATTTGCCGGGTTTGACAAAGCTTCTAGTATTGGCATACAGACATTTGAGGGATTTTTGGTTAATTATTAGATTATCATAGTTATTGGTTACTTGGTATGTTGAAGTAATATTATCATTTTGTGTTATTTTTATGCTTCGGACTTTTTTGGTTGTTCTTTTACAATCTTTGGAATGTTTTTTATATACTTAATACGCAAATTTTCTTCTCCATTTTCAGTTCGGCGTTGTAATTCTTTTTTGAGTGTTTTATATTCTTTATATTGATAGGGAGTTTGATCAAAGAAAATTTTTATTTTATCATCTTTGAGATTGTTTCTGTTTCGAAGAACAAATTTAGCTGCGTCATCAGTTCCAAAACAAACTTTGATCAGGCGGTTATTATTCAATTTGTATCTTCCAACACGGATTGCTTTTTCCGGGTCAGGACAGTCTTTGGATATCATTTTCAGCGTATTAATAACATTTGTTCTATCTAAAGCAATACGCTCCCTTGGGTCACTTGATGAAGGCTCCACAATGCCAGATATTATTATGTTCTTCTTCCTTATAACCTGTTCGCTGAATTCAGCTAATATTTCATTCATTGATATTTCCTTTGCAACTTCAATGCTAGATTGCTTTAAATTTTGCACATCAGACTCAATAGAAGTTATTTTTGCGTTGATATTCACTGTAGATTTTGTTAGTTCCCGTATTTTGGATTTTGCAACATTTTGCTCTGTGGTTAAGTCATCTAATTTCTGCGTCGTTAATCGCATTTCAGCCTTGATATCTTTTATTTCATCCCTAATCGTTGCAATGTCACTTCGTATTTGATTAGTACCTTCTTTCTGAGCATTCGTAGATGTAGTTAGGAGTGTCATCATGTCTGCCATTTTCTTTTGTATATCAGCAAGCTGTACTGCCTGCTCATCATCATTATGCATATGTTTCCGTTTCATACGAAAGTCTGGCCTTATTGGCGTACTTTGACATGCTAAATTTGGCTGGGAACCGCTGCGCTCCATAGGCGTATGCGTGCCACTTCCAGTCGGTGAACGAAGTACACTCATGTTGATCTTCGTTGTGTTTACAACAAGTTCTATAGACGCAGACGCACCGTTGATTGAGCAGGAGAAAAAATAAGAGCTTGTCCTTTTTACTCGAGGTGGTGAAGAGCCGTTACCGCTGCGTCGTCCAATTTGATACAAAGCAAGATAATCGTAAGTACAGACTTTTGCACAATTCAAAACACTGATCTATTACAAGAGCACTTAAGTTTAGTTTTAATCAAAAGTACAAAAGGATTATTTAATATTTTCTCTGTAACACGTCCGATCCGCACGCTCGCATGACTCGTTGTTCATTTATATTGTTGTAAAGGCTGTTGATTTTAATTTAAGAAATTAAGTGTAAACCTAAGTACTGTAATTGGCCTTTTGACGTTTTCAAGGTTTATTTTAAACGTATTTCACCGTTGCCTCCGCTAGCGTTGATATTTTTAAATATTGTTCCTTGCTAAAGTTCCTTTTTTGACATTTTGTATACATTTGTTTGCTTGGTAGCGTTTAAATGTCGTATTAAAACTTTATTATCATATTCGTTACAAATTCCAAATAATAAATCCATTATAAACGAATGTTTCAGCAAGCAGACCATTTCACTTAAAAGTAAGGAGTGGATGATATTTCAGGGACTCATATATCACCATTATCGTTACTTGTATATGTAAATAAATTGAATAAGTTCGTCCCTGGACGAGGCTTGTCAAACGACGCCGATACATAATTTAATTTATGTGACCCGAGCGATACGTTCGGCTACCCTTGTGGTATTAAAATAAACTTTTTTATTCAGAAATATTACCAACGAAACCTTAATTTATCTTAAAATCGTGGGATGTTTATTAAAAAAAAATCATCAATATTGGCTCAACAAAACACAAACTAAGTTAAAAGCAGGTATATGTGACAATGGTGATGGTGAACTTAATTGTACTAGAATTTTGTAAATGTACTTTGAATTCAATTTTATAGAGTTCTTGGTAATCGTTAAGCAAACTTTAAAAAGTAGATTTTCATTTGTCATAGCTGGTACATATATAGAGGTTTTCAATTAAAATGAAAGCTTAAACACGCAATGCCTGTATTTCCTCTCGAATAGCGTTGAATTCGATTTTGTAGCACGCCAACAATAAATTAAGATGTGAATTAACATTAACGTGGCAGTGTGAATTAATAGTCAAACAATTAATAGTCGTTAAATTCACATATTTATCGATTATGGCTATCTGCGATCAAAATCTGTTTTGTCTAGCTTAGCGTATAAACATTTTAATTATTTACGAGTTAAATATTTGAATAACTTTAACTAGGAATATAGTTTTAAAGCAATGTGATTGTAATAATTTCGAAGCACATTTAAAATTACTTTTGAAATGATTACTGTTAATTTTTGAAAATAAATTTTTCATTTTTATAAAATATTCTGAGGTGAAAAGAGAGTACACCGTTGACTTTTATGTTCTTTCTAAAATAGCACTACTTTCAACATTCACTAATTAAAATTTTAATTAGAAATCTTCCATAAAGAAAATAAATGTTGAGTGTAAACAAGAAAACATTTTTACAGTGGCCATTAAGCCACAAAAAGTACAAAGCGTCCAACATTTCAATTTTGGTAATTAACCTGTGAGATGAATTGAAAACATTTCCGAATTCTTCTTTTTGTTTGCTTATGCGAGGGTAGCTGTCGGCGAAGACCTCTTAGGAAAGCTGAGAACGAAACTGCTCCTTAACTAAGAAACTGGGTTAATTAGTACATTAGTTTCTATGCTTCAAATATGATTATATAGCGTTTTATTTACCTTGTATGGCTTTTTATACCGTTGCAACGTAACACTGTCATTTTTACAAAAAACTTAAAACCAAATCGTAGAAATAGAAGGTAAACATTTACGAAAGGTGAAAACAAATAGCCACAAGAAATAAAAAGATCTTTAAGGTGTGTGTACGTAAATTTGTTTATCATACCTCCGTTTATAAAAAAAACCTTTCTAAAAATTAGCCGCTTCGGTGGTTAAGACCTTGACGGCTCTCAATTTCTTTTCGAGCGAAAGGGACTGTAAACAAAGGCCCAATTTAGTCATTTAAAAATTATACTTTGACCTTTTGTACAAATACCTATCCTTAAATTACTTACTCACTTATCCAGTAAGTCACTAGGGTCCTGAATAATATCAAAATCCTTATCCACTTAGATCTGTCTGATCCTAACGCTAATTAAGAGGACTGATATTATCTTAGGCTTTGTTAGTGGCGTGATAAGCGATATACGTAAAATAATAAGCATTGCTATGACAACTTGACGATTAATTTTCGAATTACAATTTGAAAAAAACTACTCGAAAGAAATAAGGAAAATGAACTTAAGAATTATTTTTGTTTTGCTTTCACGGCTGTTTGTAAATTAATTCACGAACCTTCAGGCTAACATCAATCCTGTCAAAATATATAATTTCTACTTTTGTAAAGAGATGTCAAACACATTCGCGCATTTACTTTTTAATTTAAATGTGCATAAATGCGTTCAAGTTTTCGAATTTATCTTCCGAATAAGATGAGATCTTCAATAAGCCGATATCCATCATGCAAAGAAAAATACAGTTGTTTGAGGCTTTACGGATTTGATTGAAAGAATAATAGAAGAATGAATTTAGCAAATTGGATTCACCGCTCGTGAAACAATTGCTTGAATATCGGAACATTGATTTCGTTGAATATATTTTCAAAGCTCGTAAGTAATAGAAAACGCTTTGGCATTAGGACTAAAACATTGCTTACAGTGGTCCAGACTTTATCTTAAGATAGCTCGAATAGTTTGAGCTCCTTAAATTAAGTCTGTGGAAAAAGTTTATGTAAGTTTATGGTTAGAGTGAGATACTTAAATTTGTGACGTTTATAAGCGATCATGTATGTTATTATACATAAACAAATAAATTTTGACTTTAACTTACGACGAACGAAAAGTAAATGTAAGGTAGGAAGTAAATAATCTATCAACAACTAAATTGTGGTAAACTTAGATAAAAATAGTGATTCTATTAAAGGTCCTTACAGTCGTTAGGTGTAAAGTCTTATAGTATGTAACGGATTTTAGATAAGTGACTTGAAAGTCAAAATGCTTAATTTTTTTCTTAATCTGAAGATTTGAAGTCGTGGGCATCAGCACGTTTAGGTAGATACATTGATTTAAATATAATGTAAAACAACACTATAAAGTTTTAAGACTCAAAGTTATTTACATACACGGCGCAATAATTTCTCGGGAGCACTTGAAACTTCTTAAGAAACCCAGGAAGTTAGTTGCGCAACTTACAAGTGCATTCATTGCTACACTAATTTAGTTCAGTAAATTTAGGAAATTTCAGTGTCTTGATCAATTTCAATGTGATCCACATTTAAACAAATATTTGTGTAACGAAATGCAACAATTTATGTAACACGAAGCTGGTGTGTGGTAGCAAAGTTTCCATACACCATTTCTGTACATATGTAAATAAATATCATATATGAATCGCAATAGCTTTAAGTAAATTTTGCAAAATATTAATGAACATACAATACAAATAAACCGATGTAGACCATTTTGTTTTTAAATCTGTTAGATATTTTATGAGAAACTTTAAAACATTTTTTCAGTTTTTTTTAGTTTTTCATACAAATGCAGCTAGAGACTTTGTTTCATGACATTTTTGGGCTAAAAGTTCAGACCATCTGCGGGTACATGCCAATTATGTAAATATTGATATATTTTTATTTTATTACCCGTGTGTAAATACATTAGTATTTTTATTCCATATACTTTCTGTATAACATTTCTTTAAAATTGGTATATTAAGGACTGCCTTGTTCGTCATGTACTTGCTTATCGGTTGGCATGGCAGTGCTGGGTTCCTAGAGAAATCAGAGTGTCCATTGGTTGACTTGCACATGCTTGTAACTCAGATTGAAATGTGGCCGATGATCCATTGTTACAAGCAATTCTCATCTTTGGTGTGTGAAAGGTAAAAATAAAATTAGACATTTTTGACATAGATTTTATTATAAATACAAATTCCACATAACTTTTCATACAAAAATACAGTTTAATTAAAAATAATAACTAAAACATAAAAATAATCACTAAAAAAACATAGACATAAAAATTAAATGAAAAATTGATATGAAATTTTTGTAACAAGTTATAAAAAAATAAATCAGATGTCAAGATTTTTCACTAAGTACACGAAATATATTTAAAATCAACATACAAGAAGAAATATAATTTTCCTAAATGTATGTTAATTGATTATTTATATACTAAGTATCATTATAATTCAACAATTTATCTAATTACTTTGTGATGGTAATTGGTAACGATATCTGATTAAAACATTAAGAACTAAATTTCGGGACAGCAAAGAGATGAATTTTCTTAGAGAAGCCGAAGCATGTTTTCCTACTTAAAACAAAAGATTACAATAAATTATAGATTATTAATGTATACCGAATACACAAGACAATAGTTATTCAACATTCTGTCTCTATTTATAGCATGCGAGAAAGTCTGCAATAATTTAAGTTTTAACTACCAAGTTAGATTTTCCTTTAAAAAGATATAAAATTATGCAAAATAAGCGATCAGACATTCATTTGGAACTATGAAAAAAGATTCTAGTCAACTCAAGTTAACGGTCAAATTCATAGTAGTGATTTTACGACCATCGTTGTTGTTTCAAATGCAGAATGCTGAAAAAATATTCGGATTTATAAACAATTCTTCAATTTATCTACGAAACCGACCTGTTTCATATAAATAGAAGCAATTCAATAAACTATATAATATATATACTATTATTTAAAATTTCATTATTTAGGGTGGCAATAGATGTGAATCAATTATTTTTGACTAAAAGTTTCACTTTCAATGTCCGCATAATGTATGAATTTGGCCATTATACGAATTAAGCAAAAAAAAAATGTATTCTAATATATAAAATATTGTACGGTATGGTAACTGTTCATCCTATTTTCTACGAATCCTTATAATTATTTTAATTGCGTCGCTTCGTTGAGCGGAATACGTATTATGATCTGGCATCGATATGGCATGTTATAATTGTTATTGAGTATCAGATACCGTGTTCAATTAATATTCAATTGCTGTTATCATTAAAAAACTATTGTTTTCGATGATTCACGAATTCACACATCCGGGATAGGTAAAGTCGCGAATTAATCACTTTTGAAATACTTCTTGACATATTCACAATCGTTACATTAAATAAATTTATTAATGGCATTGCACCACATATATGTCACATTAATACAAACTTTCAAAAAAGGGGGAAATTACAAAGAAAAAGTCTGACTGAAACCACCATACGAGAAGTATTCACATCGAAGAAGTCGGTTTATGTATAATGGTGGGTTTTTTCTACAAACTATAAAAAATACAACTGAATAGAAAACCCGGAGATATTCAACAGTTCTTTAAAGTCGATAAAAGTGAAAATAGCACAGTAAGTCAGGTTGACATCACTTGAAAGTCGGGTTTGGGTGTTACGTGAACCGATATCGACTCTTGTGTAAACTACGTCTAACTTATCAAGTGCCGAGACCCTTGATTAATTTGGAGGCCCCACTCAGAGGACAAATTAATTTAAATTGGGATTATTAAAATTTGTAACTCCACTTCATAAACATCCAATTAAAAATCTATTTCTAAATCGATTTACGATTTTATTTATGCAATTCTTTCAAATATTGCACGATATTTTTGGTACTAAATTCATCTAACATGAAAATATTTAACGTAGTAATACGAGCCGGTGAAAACTTTGAATGAAAAATTAGGTTTAAGGATAATGGAAAAGTGTATTTAGTGGCTTAAGTGCGCTTTTTACTTAAAATATACGTTAACATAAGAACAAGATTAATATATAATGAAAAGAGTTTGTTAACGTTTAGTTACAGTTTGACATACACAATGTTGTTTTCTAGCGATAAGTAAAAATATAATTTATTTAGGGCCTCCACAGCTTTAAGTTCGTCCCGTTTGGAACCTTGCCTAACAAACTTGCGTAGTTTCTGGTGTTTAACTATTGACTTGAGGGCACAAGACACAGTAAGCAGATTCGGTGCGGGCCATAATTTAAATTTACTGCCCCCGAAGTTTGACCGCAAGCGAATTTTCGTATCTGCAATGTTTGACACCGTTTTGTGTACGAGTTAGGAACTTATGTTTGTGACTTGTTTGTGTTCCGTGTCGCTTTCAAACTATATTATTATATCTATTTGTTGAATATGTAGACAACTTCATCCAAATAGGGTTAAGTAGAATTTCATAGGAGTAAATAGTTTATTGTTTATAATATTTGGATTTTTTAATATATAGATAATTATGATATAATTTACATAATAATATAATATAGACTTTAATATTAATTATTAATTAGGCTTTAGTATTAATCAAAACGAAATTGTATGGACTTTGTAATATTTGCATGTTATCCCTCATCGATTTAATTCTTTTCTTTATTTTTAATATTTAATTTCACTGTACTTGCCGTTTGACAAATTCGCATCAAAAAAATAATATCTAGGAACCCAAAATTTCTTCACGACAGTATAATTATTTTACAAAATTTATTTATTTTTATTTCAGCTTAATGAACACAATTTGTTTTTTCAATTTTTTGTATTGAATATATCTATTTTTTAATAATAACAGCAATAAAAATCATACGTATTCACCAGCTAAGCGATCATATCACATTGTAGACGGCAGAGGGCAGTGCCCTGTCGCTTAGAACATTTTGTTCATTAACAATTTACACCTATAGTAGTAACAATTTAATAGATCACATTTGACACATCAAAATTCAACAAAACAACCTTGTAATTGAGGGCTCACAATAATTTCACATAGAACTGCATAATTGCCCTTTTTTATGCTTATTAATTATTGTAATATTGACGAAAGTGGTCAGTTAAGCTCTATGAACAGATGTCTGAACGGTAAGACTGACAGATATTAAGTGCAATCTATTAAATTGGTATAACACCTTAATCCAATATTTGTGACGTCATCTTTCAATATCAAAATATTTCACCCTACAGGAAAATTTAATTCATTTTTTGATGCTACCTATAAGAGAACTCATAGTGGCCTAATTAATAATTATATCTAGTATTCATTTTATTTATGATACACTTTTATAGGATGATTCGATAAAAATATATTGCAATGATGACATTTTAATGTCGATTTTAATGCAAAAATCTATTTCATATTACATAGTAGCGACAGTAATGGCGCTGACAACTGACAGCTTTATTTGTGATATAGATACAAAATGTATGACAAACAGCCGGCTCAATCTTGAAAGATTGTTTATAAAAATATCAAAATTCTATAAAACCACTTTGTGTGAGTTAAATAAAAAATTTTGAACAACTGATTAGTTGTTGAGGTCACTTTAGATTTGGACTGATGCAATTGAATTAAACGTATTCACTGCTTTTCAGACTGTAATTTCAATAATATTCTGTGACACTTTAATACAAAATTGAGTTCAAACTATCGCTGGGCAATAGATTGCATACGTAATGGTCCAACCGCTTAGATCCCCATTTGAGAGCCAGCTGTTCCTCAAAGTATAACTTACAGCTAACATCACAGCGCGCGCTATGTGGAATGTTCCAGAAGTGATTCGCGTTCGTGTTGTAGACCTTCGTTGTCTCGTTCGCACACCGGGAAGGCAGTGCGAGACGCAAGAACTGTGACGTCACCATCGTCGCTGCAAGCCAGCGGTGAGTAAATTGCACCCTGCTTGCTGTCGCGTCGTTGCCGTTTCGTGAATTGCAGCTGAAAATGTATTTCAATAAGTCCACGTAACTGTACTGATAATATATATATATATTTTAAAGTGCTATATACATATCACTTGATGTAAGTTTAATCGTTTTTTTATGAACCTATTTCGCCCAAAACCCAAAAATACATATAGAAATTTGAAGTAAATAATAATAATAAAAGTAGAATTAAAAAAAATATAAAAATAAATAATGTAATAATCAATACAAGCTAATAGAAGCGAAAATCTTCAGCCCGTTTAAGACAGTCATTGAATTGTATTTAAGTAATTTGTCTGTGAGGAACATTGAGATAATTTTTGCATCTCGTTAAATAATTGTAATTTGTGATAATTATTAAAATAGTGTATGTATTTTTTTTATTTCTTACATTCCTAAAAAGTTATTCTTTGTCTTATATTAAGAATATAATCCTCTTAAACTATATAACTATCCTCTTAAACTTTATAGTTTAATTTCACTGTGTGTTATTTATTTCATTATGTAAGTTCTCAGTATGAAATATCACATTTCAAAAGATTATTTAAAATAAGATGAAACGCCACAATCGCGTTGGAGGATCCTGCTTGTAAATAATTTATCTGGAAAATGTGAAATGACGTCGAAGAGGTACAAAAAGACGTATCCCTTTGAGACCAGGCGAGTTGTAATCACTAAATGAGATGGAAAGCAAGAAATGACAAACATCACGCAAGCTGAGATAAACGTTATAATCTACTCTGGGGGTTTTCAATTTTGAAGCCTGGAGCTTTGTGAAAACATATTAAGATCTGGATCAGTATTTATTACACGTAAGGATTTTTATACATGATAAGTGAAATTGGGTTACTGTTAGTGGAGCCTTGAGTCTGATTTCGGCGTGTTTTTCACTGCTACAAGCTCTCTTGTACGGACTATAGATCGGCTTACCGAAATATTTTTTGCTTCCTTGGTATTCGAACCCGAAATCGCCGACTTAACATTGATTATTAGATGCATTATTGTTGTATTTCTTAATAACTCATTTGGAAAATACATTGAATATATTGTCTTAGATATTTTAACATTGCTAGATCGGTGAATGTCTAGCCGAAATGTATCAGCCAATATCAAAAATAGGTTTCAGCACACAGCTACAAATAATTTTCTAGTTACCTGTGCAGCCATAAGTCCAACCACGATAGTTCCAGCAGCAATAAATACTAGCAACATCATTGTTGGACTTAGAGATGTTTTTGCTGGAGTGTCGGGTGAGCTTTGCAGGGCACCCCATTCTGCGATTCGCCGCTTCCCAGCTACAGAGGAGTTTATACAGTCACCTGGGCAAGGGGATTTCATCTCCTTAGTATACGTTTGTAAGAATATTTGTTACTGACACAAAAATTACAATCGAAATACGAATATTTCGTTTATTTGATGAGTTTTTCATTACATATTAGGTGTGGGAATGAAAATCGGAAATGCACTTTTCATTGACTAAATCTTATATATAAAATTCTCGTGTCACAATGTTAATTACCTTACTCCTCCAAAACGGCTGTACTGATTTTGACCAAATTTTATATGCATATTCAGTAGGTCTGAGAACCGGCTATCTATTTTTTATACCCCTAAGTGATAAGGGTAGCCCACCCCAAAAATTAATATGGCAAAACAACGTCAGTGCCGGGTCAGCTAGTTCTTATATAATTTTAAAAATATAATTCTTACCCGTGTCAGGATGGCAATGACAACAGTCGGGTGTCGTAGATGAAGAATTAGCAGCTTGCCCAGACTCCGAACAACATGGCACACATTGGTTATTCAATCTATAATAAAAATAGAGACAAAGTATTTAATTAAAAATTGTGTATCAACCATGACTTTTGTTAAGTATTTTTGATGGTATTACTATTTGCCTAAATACGGTGTCCAGCGGTCGATTAAACCTTTTGTAAGAAGTAACTTAAGTACCTTTATTTCAAAGAGGTTCACATGCAATTGACTAAAATAAAATAATAGCTGAAAATTATATTGGTACCTATCGAGTCTCAAAGGTCGGGAGCATCCCGTACAAGTGAACTGGCCTGGTCCGGAACATGTCCTACAGGTTTCGTGGCAACTACGACAGGTTCCACTACTTTTATCGTAGTACTGGGAGCCCAAACACTCCATACATAGCCCGCCATCTAACATGAAGCCATCAGGACATGATTTACACTGAAGAGGCCCAGAGCCGAAACATTCACGGCAATAGTGGTGGCAGTGACTACAGCCGTCTTCTGTTTTGTAGAATCCTGGTAAAATAAAATGCTTTAAAAAATTACATATAAAACCAAGCAAAAAGAAAAATATTTTCCAAAAAATCTTCGTGGAATAAAAATTTATTAAATTTCAGCAAATTTGTAAAAAAAATCTTATGAAGATTACGAATACAAACCAATTTAGCCAAATTGGTCGAGTCAAAACAGTTTCAAGAGATACTCCGTCCAAATTTATTTTGTAATTTCAAAAATGACAGTTGATATTACAAACGTTAATTGGTTTTATTGTGGTTACTCTTAAATTTATTTATTGATATAAATATAATCCAGCAAATAAATGAATTTCACAACCAAAAAAGGCTCATTGGGGTGTTCGATAAGCCTTTTTTATTTTATAAATAACACGATATGTGGAATAATTATATAGTACAATACATATCAGTTCAACTGAAAGGCTATAAACTTCCTAGTTATCCTTATAAGTCCTACCTATATTCAACTAAAGTATACTCATTCTGGGAACCATGTCTTTCTAAAACTAACCCACTAACATTGTTTAATGTTTAATGACATTAATAACTGCATTAATTGTTAATTACTAACAGCATTACTAACAATTAAGGTTACTATCAACTAGGCCCTGCGTTGGCTAACATTGACAAATAAAATAAATAACTTATAAATACCTTGTGGGCACTCAGGGTAGCATTCCCCGGCAGCTAGCCTCCAGCCGGAAGGACACGAAGCGCACTGATCTCTTCTAGGGCCGCTGCAGGTCCGACATGACAGATAACACTTGGAACATACACCACGGTCTGCGTAGTAACTAAAAAAATCATTGCATGCAATAACGCATTGTAACCCAAACAAAGCAAATGTAGTTTGTAAAATTATCATACTAAAATGTTACTACTTGTCCAATTCTTAACAATTAATGTTATATAAATTATTGCTTAGTTTACAAAATTCCTATACATTTTTAATTTTGATAAGCCCTTCGTAATTTTCTTAAGCGATTTGAAAAGTCAATAATATTCCGTTTTAAAGTGCAATATTTCCTTATATATTTTATTATAAAATACATATATAAAAATATGCAATGAAAAATAATTATATTATCTATCGCGTAACATTTCATAGTTAACTTGTTTTTGTTTAAAGTACATAGATTAATACACCTACATGGATATAATGGTCAAGCTACTCGTAATAAAAGCTTACCCATCAGCACAGGAAGTCCTACAAGCTCCGGATTGCAATCTCAAAGATCCTTCGCAGCTGGTACAATTAAGTCTTGATGCACATTGTGAACATCCATGAACACATTTCGAACATCTTCCCGCCTCTGCGTAGTATCCATGACCACATTCTGATACGCATCTAGAAAAACACAGAGGTATGTTACAAAAGTGTTAAAAAAATACAAAAAACGGGGCTGAACTAAACTAACAAAACAAATAAGATAAAAATATTGTGGTTATCTGTTTATTTCATGACTTTTATACGAATTATCTTCCTCTCAAACTCACTTAAGTTATATGTATAATCAATCTTACAATTTTATTTACAGAAAATGAATTATCGGATCAGCAGTTACAATTAATCAAGTGGTTTACATGCTCTTACCGTTTAAACTATCAAAATATATATAATAAGAAATAAATAAATAAGACAGTCTTACTTATAATTCTGCAAAAGGTTCGGAGTTGGACAAGTTAAACAATTTTTCTCGTCTTCGCCATAACAGCTATTACATGCTTCATTACAGCTTTGACATACGTCGCCTGAAGCAAATTCTCCACCAGTACACCGGTCGTTGCCAACCGGAAGACATTTTCCCTTTTTATTTAATTCCCAATTAGTGTCACAGCTTAAGCAAAAAGTACTTAGACAATTGGAGCAACCGACTGGACATCTAAAACAAGAGAGAAAGAAAAATAATTTTTGTTGTTATTAATATGTTTAGGTTGTTATTTTCAAGTTAGAATAGTTTAGAATAGTTTTTTTTTTTTAATAAATGATAATAGAAAATATTTAGACTTACTTTAAACATTCTTTCCGCTTTTTGTCAGCGTAATATCCACTCGGGCAAGAGTTAACACATCTTCCGTCTAAAATGTAATTTGATGGGTGACAAGTGACACATTGAACAGGTCCCGGTCCCATGCAAGTGTCACACGATGTATGACATTTAGCGCATGAATAATCTTCAGTTTCGTAGGTGGTTGGTGGACAAGACGCCATACAAGTACCATTGTGTAAAACTAGATGGTGTTCACATGAATTGCAAGCGTCAGCTCTATCAGAACATGTCGAACAATGCATAGCGCATGCCCGACACACAGATGCATCACTATCTTCATAATATCCATCGGGGCATTGCTGCAAGCATACAGCTAAATCAGTAACTAACAAATGTGCTGGTGCACATGTCAAACAAGAATCTTGCCCAGGTCCAACGCAAGTTTCACAAGATTCGTGACAAGGCCAGCAAACTCCTCCCTGATTTGCGAAACTTCTCGGAGGGCATCGAGATACACAGGAATCGTCGAGCCGATAGTGTTTGCAGGCAATACACTGTGTAGGTCCTTTTCCATAGCATCCTTGGGCATCACATTCGGGATCACATTCATGCATGACACGCTTATCATTACTGTCGGCGAGGACATTTTCCCCATGCGGTGAAGGGACGTTATGTCCGTCAAGACGGGCTATTGCTTTTTCTGGATCAGATCCAGCAGCAAATAATGAAGGAAAGTTCTGGTAATTGGTAAACGCGTCAGTATTATAAAAAGAATCCCCAACGTTATCATAGCCATCTACTCCGGTTGGGAAACTAAACGGAGGAACTAAAGGCGATGGTCGCTTTGACCGTAATCGAACCGGATCAACATTAGTTCCGTAGAATATTAACTGCCATTTTTTTAGAATACCAGGTTGGTTTACATGTCTATTACCAGCGTTTACAATTTGAAGTGTCCATCTACCCTCTGCTCGCTCACCCCAGAAGTGAACACTTAAGAAAGGCCAGTCGTCAAAGTTAGAGCTGACTACATCTCGAGGTCGTTCAAATAATAATGTCGAAGTTGTTCCCATAGGAGACGTGAGTAGAATGCGTAAATTACCACGAGGGAAAAATCTTAAAGATATTTTGCACTGTACATGTTCTAGATAGCGGACTTCGTTCACAGTTCCGCTACAACCTGTAACATCCATGTGTACTTTTAATGTGTATCCATAAGAAGAATCTATAGCCTTATCTTCGTTAATTTCCTGCGATTTACAAATATGTTGCGGTGGTACCGATATCCATTGTTCTGCTAAGTTAACCATTTCAGCCGCATCCATTAAACCATATCCAAATTTGTGACTAACTTTTCTTTTCACTCCATTGACAATCCAACCATTTTCTTTTTCGAGCGGTTGCGGCCTTGAGGTCATAACTACTAAGTACTGCATATCTCTCCATGTTAAATCTGTGTTTGCTTCTAAAGCTAACGCACAGATGGCAGCCGCTAGCGGTGCTGAAGCAGATGTACCTGTATGTTCCACAGTGCAAATCCGATCAGGCCTCAGCCTGGCATCCATATCCACAGTTGCAACACTCTTATCATGTCCAGGTGTTCCTGAACTATATGTAGTAGCTAATGTAGATGAACATTCTTCCAAATACCATGGCTTGTAACCACCCTGAGTGGCACTTGATATTGATAAAGTAAAAATACTATTTGTATATCCATCACAGTTACAGGAATCTGTATGTCGACCTCCATTGCCAGAAGCCCAAACAAATATGCTACCCTTGCCTCTTCTGCCACTAGTAACTCCATAAATAAATGCTCTGTAAACATAATATTTCATAACTATAATATATCTATAAAAATGTTTAGAACATATAATAATAATTTCTTAAGCAAGCTGTCTAATTGTACTGGAAACACAAAATAACATACCTCCTCGCAAGTGGTCCGGGGCCATCAACGGTTTTACCATCATCTTCGGGGCCCCACGATGCACTGTAGATATCAATGTGATCAGGATTTAAACCTAAAGCTCTAGCTTCTACTGCGTCATTTACAATACCATCTAACATTCTGACACCACCAATACTTGCGTTGTACGCTATACCAACACCGCAATACTGGTTATAAGCAACAGCCGCTACTTCACCCGCACATCGCGTTCCATGTTTATTATCTCCATTATCTTGAGGCATAGGGTCATCATCATTGCCGTTTATATCAGTTGATGCGAGGGCATCCTAAAAGTCATTGTAAATTTAGCAAGAAATGTAATAGATAGTCATGCAAAAAATGTCAAGTGTTTTGTACTCGAACTTACGTAATTCTGTTTAAGGTCGGGGTGGTTAGTTTGAATTCCGTCATCCAAGATGGAGACCACCACCCCTTTCCCTGTATAACCTTTTTGCCACGCTGGCGCTACATTCATGTCTAATCCATCCTTAGCTCCGCCATTCTAAAGATAAATTTCCAATTAAGAAAATGTTGCAGCTTGCAATAAATATTAAAAACCTAGCTTTCATATTAAAGAGGCTGAAAGTTATTCACCATTTCAAAAGAGGCCTTTGAAAATCATATTCTTTAATTAAAATAAGATGCAGCAGACTAAGAAAATATTTAAAATTTTAAATCTTCATTTTAAAAGGAATCTTAACAACTTACTAAATACCATTGTTCTTTGAACAATGGGTCAGGGAATAGGGATGGTGTGATGGCACGATGCCGTGTGCGATGTGATGGTGGGCGCCTCGCTAGTTGAGACCATAGAGCGCCCTCATACGGCTTGTAGTCTCTCTTTACTCTCCGTCTCTCTCGTTGTTGCTCAAACCACCGGACCTTACAATAAAAACGGAATAAATTTTTGTACCTGACTATAAAAAATCTAAACAAATTTTAATTACTAGCTAGCACTTCTGAGTGATATAAGCTATATTACGCCTATATTTATGAATTTAAAAAAAAAATCTTAATTATAGGCTAATTATGAAAGGCTATAATAAAGATAAATTAATTCTAACGTATTATCCAGAAGGATAAATTGATTATTTAAGTTTAAAGATAAGTTTGTTATAAATTTGATTTATAATTTTGTACTTAAGCAATTTAAGTAGATATAAGAAGAACGGCGTGAAATGGAACAATTCTTTACGTTCTCGCTAAACAAGACATTTATGTACGGTTCGGACGGTGCAATTTCACAGTTGTTGGAAAGCAACAGACAGCGAGAAAATAGCACGAACTCGTATTAGCATGAGAAAGGCCCTCCTATGTATTTTATTGCTAGGGAAAATAATTTTAAACCACCAAGGTACCTTGTACAAATTGACTTCTACTTTATTTTAAGTTGATTTCCGCGCTCCCATGTACCTAATTCGAAAGTCATGTGTCAGATATTCAAAGCATTTTGCGCCGGAGTTTTTGTTTTCCCGAAGACCGGGAATACAAAAAAATGTTTCGGTCGGGTATCAGCCCAGAAGACTGCTCTACTTCTTTGTAAAGAAAATAATAAAATATAACAGGCGTCCAAATGTGTCATGTGTATACGGAATTGGTTACCTATTTTTTTATTAAGTAAACTTAGGAATATACCACTAAAATATGAATAAACCGTATTTATTATGACTACGTGTGTACGCTTATATTTTTCGTTTAGTCTGCCCTTTAGTCCATTTCAGTAAATAAATATAATACAGTAATTTAATAAAATCCCTCGTCTTGCGTTTGTCACAATTTCGCTTGGCTTTATTCGTAATAACGTAAATCTAAGAGCAAGACATATTAAAATAAAAATATTGATGTGAATATTACAAAGAAATCATCTAGACTAATATTTTAATGTGGTAATAGAGACGTTTTTTAAAAATAATATTTGAATGTTTGTTATGTTGTGATGTCGTAAATTCGTCCATGTTCATATTATAATAAGAAAAATGTACAAATTCATTACACTTATAACAATCCCTGGAGCTTGATCATGTAAATAAGTAGCTCAATCGAGTTTGAATCTCCACTAATGCGCAAACATTTTGAGTGTGAAGTCAGATTATTCAGCTTTCAGAGACAACTTTCCAATTGAATTTCATTAATTACAATTCAATTGTTATAATAGAATGGAATCTATGTTAGAAGTCGTTTTATCTCTAACTCATAATCATTTGCATGATCATTTTGTGTTTATTGGAAGTAACAATATTAGTTACATTCCTATACGAAAAGGAACTTTACGGTGGTTGTCACATTCACTGTCATATTATTAATATTTTGTTTCATTAAATTATGAAACGATTTGTTTGATAAGTTATTAAAAGATGGCCGATGTTATTTAAATTGATTTCGATTTGATTATTTTCTCTAGACTTTCGATAAAACTATTGATCAATATCCTGCAATTTTGACAGTTTTATTCCAAGAAGCTGTTTACGCCCCAGAGACTTCTGCACACACGAATGCCGGATTCAAACTATAAAATAAAACTTTAAATGCAAATATTTTAGATTCTCCAACTAAACGTGCGCCGATTTATCTCTCGCAGATAAACTTTTTACATAAACAAAATCCGGGCATATTGTTTTGCCGTCGCTTGTTAGCGCGTCCAGCTGAGCAAACGCTGGGGTCAAACATAGTTAATATTTATGCTGTATGAAAAACGGTTTTAGGATAACGAACGGGATTTATTTAATTAAATTATATTGGGCAGATGTAGGGCCATGAACCTAGCATGATAAGATCACTGCCTTATCGTTGATTAACCATTATAACTAGAAGACTAGAGACCACGGTTTATTTTTTAAATTTAAAGTAGATACCTAATAAATAAATAATATACTCCTTAAGAACACTAATAATTCTGTTTAGTGAAAAAATTTTACCGGAAGCCTATAGAGTAATTGACAAGTAGTAATTTTAGAGTACTTAAAATTTAAGCTATTTTCACAGCTGAGTGACGTAGATATGTCATTTGATCTAATCTAATATATAAAAAAAATATTTCAGTTAAGAAGGCGTAGTAAGTCATCCACTTGTCTTTTAAAAAGAAATAATTGAATTAGACGCAAAATTGAGCATGTCATACGCTAAAGTTTATATAGTATAGTCATGACTACAATATAAGAGCTTTTATAAATTAAGTAAATTTTCCACAACCTAAAATAATATTAAGTTTGTAAAGCTAGAAAGCGTTTTCCTTTATAACAAGTGTTTATATTATGTAAAATATTTCTCCATCATTTGAGATGATTCCCTTAAATTGTAGGGTCCTAAACTAATATGGGCCATCGTCAACGCTTCGAAAGAAAGGTTTAAAGGGACCGGGACAAAAGCAGCCACAACGGCTCGTTTACCCGGTCATGGAACAGGCAAAACCAAGAAGGCTTTATTTAAATTTCGTTGCCGACATAATACTGTTTGTTCTTACATTTGACAAGGTTAATTTGTTTTGTAATCTTTTCGTTGTGTTTTTATTTAACTAACTCATTCTACTCGTTTAGGTGAGTAATTTCGATACGTATTTTACTTTATACTTTGTTTTTGTTTTAAATATTATATTCACTATGGAGACGCATGCAATTTTTGTGAATTTTGTTGTGTTAGGGCCTTTGAAACTAGTAAAATAGTTGTTAGGTTAAACTATGATATTAACATAGCTTAACCTACTAGCTCAACGGTCAGCTTAGAGATTTATTTGTTGTGAATATGGACAATCTTGTTTTTAATGAAACGAATGTTCTACTACTAAATATATGCTACTTAATTACTACCTACTACCTAATTAAACGCTAAGCAGTCTCAAGGTTATATAGGAGTAAAAGATGTATTTGATGTAGTGAGGGTGGTCCTGATCAACATGAGAAAGGCTGGAAACGGAACGCCCCTTAGTTTTATTAGTCGATCGTCATGGCCAAGTCGGTAAAGCTTTTATCACACTGATAAGCTTTAACGATATTTCGATAAATGTTCTACAGGCTACGTGGTTACACCGGAAGGGCTGGTTTCAATCACGGAAAAACATATATTGTGTAGGCATAGAAAGCTCCTCACTGCCTGATAAGAAAGTAATAAATGAAGCACGGGATTTCACTTCTTTATGCTCTAGCAATTACCCAGCAGTATAATATTATAATGTAAGTTTGTGGGCTATTAAAAACTTGTGAAATAATAGTTTTTTCAACGATTAGACGTATGGTAACCTTACTCTATGACTACTGAATTAAAAATGGCATACTCCATTTTTATATGAGAAGCGTTTTCTTATGAAACAACCGGCCATTGTAAACCGTAAACATCTTAGTTTGACACTTAAAAAGTGCAACTGAAACGAAGAGATAGTCAACATTGTAGGTCCGTACAAAGCTTTACAAAGTTACAGTGGACAAAAGAAATCGGGCTTGATGTTGGGCTAACTTTTCGTCTTTTGCGATCCGATCGCTGAACTATTATAAGTGGACATTTTATATCCGACACGTCATTGGACATTTCCGACTTAAAGTTTTCTTCGTTCTATCAATATGCGTTGTGGTGCCAACTTTATACAGATACATTGTGCCAGAGCTTGAGATGCGTCATTATTAATTCCGATAGAAAATTCGCTATTATGAGCTAATTAATGTTCATACCTACCTACATATTTTTACAAGCTGGTCGTACAATCTACTCTCGCAGCATTAATTTACAATTAAAGAAGCATAATTAACAAACTAGTCTACATAACATAGACATACTTAAACATTAAAATAACTTATTTCGAAAATGTGTTTTTGCTTTTGTTGCGCCTTCACGTTGCCACCGCAAGAACAGAATAGCTTCTTAAGTCTACGCGATACGCAGAGATCATTTAGTAGGTATAATATTATTTTATACTAATATTATGAAGAGACTAGATATGTAGTTTTGTTTGTAATAAACTCAAAAACTATTCGACCGATTTTAAAAATTCTTTCACTGATGGACAGCTGGACTCTTTCTGAGTAGCATGGATTATATTGTGTATACTCAGACAGCCGAAGTCGCGCATACTAGCTAGTAATAATTAAGTAGGTTAGGTCCTCACTTAGCCACAAACACAAAGCTCATTTGGCGGTCAGGGCGCGGTATTATCCTTCTAGCCTTAATTGAAGGCAATGCACTGCGTAATGCCATTTGCTACTCCATCACGGCGTAATTGCTTTGAATTACACTTAGAAATAACCTGCTATACTATAGCTTTGATATAAAAATTAGTCCAACCAAACCAACCAAAGGAATACACGGCCTTGTATTATATTTATATATTCATACAGTTTGAGACAAGTTTGTGTTTTTTTTTTCAATTTTATGTTTATAATTTGTATGTTTAAAAAAAATATATTTGATTATTTTTTATTTGATTAGAGGTCCTAAATGTACAATAAAAATACAAATCAAATGACAAATTTATGTCAAAATCACATGATCAAAATTATTGTAACTTCAAAAGTTTCCGTTGCGCCTATCATATAACTAATAATAGGTTAATTATAGTTACATCGCTATTCAAGTGCCTTGTCTTTTTTTATATGTAGGTATATATAACAGGAGGCAAAAAGGCATACCGCATATTCTAATTGAGCGACTTAGAATAAACTGTCAGAAAAAATGTCTTAGATGCTCTGTCTCTTTCTCGCTCACGTGCAATCATTGTTGCAAAAAGGAGATAACCACATCTTATTTGAGCAGCTTTATAAGTAAAGCACCTTTATATAGAATGTGCATATCATACGATGCTCATCCCGATATGGATTTATTTTCGTTCTACACTTTAGCTGTTTTGAAAAAAGCATAGTTTTTTAAAAATGGGCTCCTTTGATTTTAAGTTTTTCAATTACCACGTTAAATATTTGCGTTTTTCTTATATCTTCTATATATTAGTGTTTGTTTGTAAGGGATGAGTGTGGTTCCTACTTCCAAAAGCGGTCAAAGTATTGGAGATAAGTTTATTGTCCAGTATTGGCCAACATTCATTAAAAATAAGTGTCTACACACACTTGGGTCAAATCTAGAATAGCGAAATGTTAGAATAGGAATCGCCGCTTTGATGTCGTGAAACTTTGATATTATGATTTTATTCAAGTCTGAGGCATTTCTGTTTCGAAGTATCGTCTCATAAATGTTTATTACTATCGGGCCCAATAATATCTGAACTGAAATGAGATACCGTAACGATATTTGTTTCACATATTCACCATTAACATTTTTCTGAAAATGTTGTGTATTAGGTATACATACATCTTTTACGCTATTATTTTATTTCATTTTATGTTGTAACTTTTATTAGCATAATACCTAATGTATTATGCTTATCATAAAGCAATTTCACTAAAATTATTAAAATAAAAAAAAACTATTTAAACTGACTAAAAAGTGCATTAAAAATATGTAAATAAAACATAAACATGAATTCTACAAGACAAATGTTTCTAATTCGGTGTATTAGTTATAGAGGTATATATTTAAATATTATAATTTTCTGTTATAGTTTATTCTATAATACAAAAAAGGATAATTGAAACAATTTCATAATTATAATAAATACGGCGTAACAAACATATAGCACATTCTAATTGGGTACCTGATTTTTTGAGGTCATTTGAAAATTGACCTTTGTGTCACGTAACGATTAAATTCAATAACATTTCAACTTATTTAATCAACTAATAACCGCCACATTAACTTTATATTAGTACAAAATCATATTATCATTTATATACAAAAATAGATCGGCAGTTTCGGAGTGATGTGCTATTTAAAGAAAAATATCTTTTAAATTATCTTAAATCGATTGTTAAACAAGATAATATAATTTATTGGTCAAATATTGAACTTCTAATTTCTATTGAAAATACCTGTGGCTCATCGTTCAGCTTTCTATGATGCTCATGACTGGGCTGCGTCGATCGCTTATGCACCTCGTGGTGTGATAACAGGTAGAAGCCCTTCAATGGGCCAATCTGAAAAAAATATTTCAAATTTAAAATTATGTCAGAACATTATATATTTTTTCTTAAATGATCGTATAGATTTTTAATACATTTTAAATAAGCGTCTTTCCTATGTAGCGGCGGTTTAATCATTATATTTACGCGATGTTTTGTGTTCAACCTTGGAACAAAAAAATCGTTTCGAGATACAATACGAAATTTTGATAATCTTAAAAGAGGAATTTGTTGATGAAAAGAAGATAAGAAGAAGCCGAAGGACCTCGTTCCATAAAGGCATATGAAGTAATGCATTATATGAAAATACACATTACTCCTGTACCATATATCTAAACCATGACCCAGTTTAACGGCCTCAAGCTTTATATTTTTCAATTAAGACTTCTTTAATAATTAAAACAAACAATTTCCTGCATTCTCCTAGAAGGTATTGTGCTCGTTTCTATTGTAATGAAAACGCCTCAACGCCTGAATTCATTGGAAAAGAGGGAAATTCAATAGAGGGGAACAATTGGCTACGATTTCCACCAATCATTGGGAACAACATCGAGGCGCATCCGACTATTCTACGAAGCTTTTATTTGCTATTAATAAATTAGATTGCGCTCGATTCGATTCTTTCAAACCGAGCCCCGGGCGCTTACTTATTGACTTAATATCGTTATGCAATACAACCTTTTTACACAAATGCGGCAAAGCCCAAAAAGAAGTTAATATTTGTTTAATCTATATACATTCTTATGTTTGCTTAGAAATACTCAACTCATTTTGGTAAATGATACCTTATTATATTTTTAAATTGAAACAAAATAGCTTTTTTTAGAAAATTTCATGTATGAATTTAATACAAATAATTGATCGAAATACAGGATTTTCTGTAGCAATCTAAATTGTAGACTAACTAATACTAGTTCAAAATGTAACCACCGATGTTCGGGTGACAGTCTGTAGTCAGAGACGCATAAAAAACTCTAACAACGTTACTCGGGCAAATGACGTCACTGGTTCTACTCTCTATGGTTTACGGATGAATGAAAGAAATAAACTAGCGCATTGCTCGTTGACCTGAGAATTTACGCGGCGCTAGAATACATTTTACTATGCTTTCATTGACTGGACAGCGCTGCTATAAAATCACAGCCATTTCGAATTTATTTCATCAAAAATATCAAGTAAAAATACTAAAATAAAAATGTCAACCAATTTTGGTAACATTAGGTAGATAAAAAGGAAGGTACAATCCCACTTTATGTAAGCGAATGTAATGTAATAAAAATACTAATCAAAAGAATAATTATATTAACACACATATTACGTAGGTACTAAATTTTTCAACGCTTCACGCTTTTTTAACAGCCTACATAGTCACAGGCGACCAAAAATTGTGTTAAATATACGTGCTTTAATCCGGTTAAACTGTTTTTAAAAGCGTTAACCAAGTAGGTTTACTACTGCACTATAAACCATTTCTCTGAACAAAATTGGCTTTGGCTTACATATTATTTTAAAAAGAAATAAACAATGCAATGGAATATACATGCCCGTCATTCATTTTACACAACCTATTCATATTTTACGTACCTACATCGTGTGTATGAATGTTCCAGGAAGGGTGCTTGAGTCGTAGTAAAGGTAGATTTAAATAAATGTAAATGAAGTCATAATTTCATACCCTTTTATAAACATGCGCGTACATGGTCATTACTTAAAAGTGTTTGGTAATGTTAATGGGTATTTCTATAAATACCCATTAAGGATTTCTTAAGGATTGATTTATTACATATTATTCAAACTTTTATATTTCTAGTGTGGTTTAATGAATTTTAGAGATAAATTAAATAACAAACAACTGAATAACGTATCTGCAAATTGTTTTTACCTAAATAGCTTTCGATTCAAAATTCCAATTATATTTTTTGAATCAAACGCTATGGACATAGCAATTATCTTTTTAAAAAGCGGTGGACACACGCACAGCTAATCCGGGTATTACTTTAATCCGGGCACACGGTGCCGGGGCCTGAAATTATTGCTTGCCAGCCTTACAAATTACCCTTGGTAACTCGGTTGCGTACTAACTCACGACGGTTAATTTACAACGCACCCTACAAATTAATATCTCTGATTTGGACCCTTGTCAGCAAGTGAACTTTGTTCATATTATCGGCAAGAGCGATGTAACAAAAATTATTACAAGAGAATCGCACGAAAATTGCAAGAACCTTATTTTTCAACGTTGGAAATGGTGGAGAGGAAAGAAATAAATTTTATCATTTGATATTACAAAATAAGCATTTGGACACAGAAACATTGTATTGTAGCATTGGAAATTTAGGTAAATATTTAAAAAGTAAAGACTGTGATAAGGCTGTGTTAGAAATACTAAATTTAATTTTAAATGAAGTAGATTACCATTTATCATAATAATAAAAAATATGGACATTTTTGAATCATTCGCGTACGTCTGTACGAAGAACAATAATTCCTTTAATGATAATATTTGACATGATATAATAATTTTTGCAAATATATGTGAGACAAAGGTAAATTGGCTGAGTTCAGTTCTGGCAAATCCACAACAAAAAAATAATAATAAACATGACTAATCATATGAAGATGTGGCGACTGTGCGCGAATCAGGATGTTACTTTTAAAAAAAATTAATAAAAAAATAAAACCTATAAATATTATACCTATATATATATAAATTTTGTATAATAAATGAAATTACTATAATAGTGTTGTAAATAAAATTCATGTAAAATTCAACAAGTTCATAAAACTGTCATGTTACTCTTTGAAAGGCGGCGCCAAGTCATTCAATTTATTTTTTTAAGTTAATGTTATTTAGTTATAAACAGTGCGCGAATAAGGATTTTACTTTAAAAAAAACAAAGCTTTAACAACTGTCCCGCTCCGTAGAGAAAGCAGGTGCATACCATCTCACTCATTCAAACGAGCGCAATTCGTAATAGTTACTCGACTAGTCCAACAGTTACTAAGCGAAATTATTTGTTACCTGCCGCACAAACCGAGCTGAATTAAATGCTCTTTGTGTTTAGTTTAGACAAAACCCTCTTGTTATGAGCCTCGCTTTACTTAATTGCAACTGCATATTCCGCTGATTACATACTTGCGCTGTCGACCGTATTATATTTTATTATGCTGACCCAGCGTTTAAAAATAGGGTTGGCTATGATTGCAATACTTTATTTATCACCATCCTTAACCTACGACGCAAAATTAGGGGTAATACTAATGCGGCTTTATTGTTTCGAAGCTAAAGTGATCGAGATATATCTTAGTTATAATCTATGAAGATCTATTCATCCATGTGTAAGGTATTCTTATATGTAATTAATATGTGGAGACGTTTTTTAAATTGTCTTCAATTTCACATGTATAAAACTTGCATAGGTTGATTTTAAGTTTGTGTCATTGATACAAATAATAAACGTCGTTCGCTGCCTCTCTCTGTAAAATTAATTCCTAATTCTAGTCCTTTACATCATACAAATTAAAATAAACGGACGAGAAAATAATTTGTCGCAGTCTTGAATTCTATAAGCACGCCGCTAGTGTGTAAAATATACAAGCATATGACTTCAATATATTGCATAAACATGATAGGGTCTCTGACCATTTCAGTGAAATAAACTATGAGTTGTATCTTACCATGGCGTTAAATTTAACATTGTATATTTTTATTGCCAATAAAATTAAAAAAGAATTACATACACGACATGATGTTGAGTTATGGTATAAATTGAATAAAATCGAATTTGATTGAAAGCACAACAAACAATTTCACATTTATTATATTTTAATTCTGCTAGAATGTAGAATTCTATGTAACATTTGCCACGTAAAACTGTTTTTATGTATTGTACATTAACATTTTATACAAAAGCTCGTTTCATATAAAAAATTGACGACCCGAAAACAAAACAAGCCTCCAACCAAGCTTAAAAAGTAAACAAAAACGATGTATTTCGTTGTTTTGATTTTTTGCAAATATTTGTCAAATAAACAATGACGCTCGGATTTATATTTCTAAATAAATAGGTTATCGAACTAGCACTTCTAGAGTTAAGCTGTTTAGCTTTATTTTCTATGAAACACGTTTAATCCTATGCTTAGGTATATAAAATCTAGAAAAATAAAATTGAAGACAATTTGAAAACTCTCTGATATATATATTAATTACAAATAAGAATACCTCATTAATTGATGAACAGATCTTCATAAATTGTAACTAACAATAAGTTCAATCGGTCCATTCGCTTAGGAATTACGATGCCAAAGACAAACACACAGACACTTCAAACTCCCTTTGCGTCAGGGATTAGTAAAGGACAGACGTTTCTGTTTACCACTGCCGTAGCACTCTAGCTACGTGTGCTACGTTTCTCGTAGAAATACAGCTACGGCGTAGAAGGCGTAGACATTTTAATCCAGTTTTTAAACTAGAAGTGATAAGTTGCTTGTAGATGCTTTATTATAATACAGTCACACCTTAGCTTAGCTTAATCAATTTGGATTAATTATAATTTAGAAATAAATGAAACATTGGTTTTTTAAATAACCTTACTAGTATTATTAGCTATTGTAAATAATTTTGAAGACACAAGCGGAATTTAAATCTATTTACCTTGACGAGTACTTCAGAAGCTCTCAAATAACATTCTTTCTTACTAGGATTAAAGTGAAGGGTACAATTTCAGTTTATGTAACCATTGAGTTCTTTCAAGTACCTGAAGTGTCGTATTATCACATAACACGTCGCGCAACTTGTTGTTTGAATGGGAAAGAGGAAAAATACAATTACTATTTTGTAGACGAAAACATATTATTGTTATATATATAACTGGAATAAATGGGGAATGAGAAAGCAAAGCATATTCATTCACGCATGTAAACAAAACGTTTCAAAATAAATGAAAGTATAGAACAAAAAATAAATAGGTAATTAATTTAAAAAAAAAACATGTAGAGTCGTTAATGTTGCAGGGGGAGACTCAAATTATTTATATCCATTCTATTTGGTACCGGTACATTGAGAAAATACATCTAACAAAGATATTATTAGCGATAATAGTATTGCGAAGACGACTGAAGCGGCAGGCTACGATATTAAATTACGAAATAAATCAAAACTAGAAGTCAGCAAATTGTAGTCACACATACCGCTACAAACGTAAATTTCTGAACACCCGCATTAAACAAAGACTTTTCAGATTTATCATATTAACATATGAAATAAAATAACAGGCTCACATTCAAATAAACGTGTCGACGTTGTAATATATTCAAAGGCTCCTAGTATTAACCATGAATAACGAAAGCCATACAAAAAAGTAGCGCAGGTGCAACAAACGCTCGGCAAATTCCTAGTATTGTAAAAGTACCAAATCCGATCAAAGTCCGAGCGGACAGAAATAAAAGTGCAATTTAGGAATACAAATGAAAATGTTTGAATTTGAAAAGTGTTTTAACTGCAATTTATCATTCAAAGCTTTGAGGATTTCGGCTATAAAAAACGCAATTTGCTAACCGAATTTTCCAATTAAGACACGGATTTTTCGAATATTAACATAGAAAGGATTAACTCTTATCCTAACTTTTCATTTTTAGACACCACAAATAGATCATAGATCTGCGTTTTGCGCCGGTTATGGGTTCGAATCCCAGAATACACATAAATGCTTTAGTTGTGTAGGCTAAGAAGGCAATATGAAATGACGTGAAATTAGTGCCTTGAATAGGCAAATCTCTATGTATCATTAAACATTGTTTATAATGTATATTATTACTTACTGATTAATTTACACTTATTTTGTCTTGGGAAACTTTTAAAAATTTGTTTGTGTAACAGAATTCAAAAAACCGATTTAGTAACTTTCGCTGGTGAGAAGCTAGACTCTCCGAGTAACAGATAAAAAATATTATAAATAAAATTGCTTATTATAGAAAAAGGTAACCTTCCAACTCAACGATGCGATCCTAAACGTTGTTTACTAATAGGAACCTAGACTCTGTCAGGGTAAAACAATAAACTTTTCATCGCAGTACGGCTAAGACTTTGATAATTCGCAGCTTAATGTTCAAAAGCATTAGGAGTTTGAAATAATGAAATATGTAACGTATGCCCAAATAGCTTAGGTATATGCACGCGACGTAGAAATTAGCTCTATTGTTTTATAATAAAAAAAGAAAAGCATATTTTCATTTTCATAGTCATTTTAGTTAAATCGTTACTAAGAAATGCTCATACAAAATAATATACTATGTATGTATATACAGAAAAAGAAATCAAATATTTCTTATTTATCATTAAAAACTTTGCTAAAATTTTAAAAATTTCACAGTAATTTAATCAAATACAAAAAGTATTTTAATTGCAATAGCCATTGCGTACACTGCGTATAAAAATTTTACATAAAATATAGCAAAAACACCGGTTAAACAAAAACATAATAATAAAAGTACTCCATACAATAGTATTTTTAATTTGAACTTGCCACTAAAACAACAGACAATAAACTAAATAGCCACGTCAACGCGAAACTAATTTTGAACTCCATCCACCCATTCGTTTATTAATAGAATGAGCCGAGAGCATACTTAGTGAAATGAAAACGCAAATTAAATATGCCCAAAGGGATGTAAATTTCATTCGATGCAAATATTTTGAATCAATACATCATTTAAATGAATGATGTTTTCAAGTGGTTTTCGCTTTAACACGAGGCGTTTAAGCATGTTTTTCTATTTCGTGTGAACTGACCAATGATGGCAATTTTGGCAACAAAAAAGTTGAGTTATTTTTCAAGGTTCACTTATCAAATACTTATTACGCAGAACCCATTACTCAGCGAGTAAATTTCACTATAGTTCGCAATTATAAGTGATGCGTTTGTAAATATATAAAAGAATACACAAATTATAGTTGTTGATTAAAATAATGGAAACACATGTCATTTCATATATTAAGGACCGTTTAGCATTTTTTTATAAATATTGAAATTCTACAAGTTAAATGTTATTGTCAAAAATGTATAATATGCAAACACATTTGTAATCTTGAAACGAAAAAACTTGATTATAATTCTACGCAGACAAAGCGAGTAGGTACATAATGGAAAACTGGAAACTTAAAATTATTTTAAAAATTTAAAGACTAATAAAGTTTTCATCTTAGTTGTCTTTTGCAAGATATGTGAATAAAGAGTTAGAAAATTCAATTTCTAAATTTTAAAAGGTTGCAGAGTAAGAGTACTGAAAGGTTGAAAGACTTTATTGTTCCAGTTTTTCCCTGTCTCGTTGTCTTAATAATGCGATGGCATTTCTTTCGTATAGAAACTTAAAAGCTCTGGTTTAATAAGGAAAATCCGGCGTTCAGATATAACGAGATTGTAAAGGTAAAACGTTGTTACGTGCATTAGCGACTACGCGATAACTGTGCAAGATTGGCGCAAACGATAATTCTATTTGCAAATGGATGTTTTAGTATAATAGTAAGCAGCCGTGTTTGGGATTATTAAATTTATATAGCCATACCGTGTAAATCTACACTACAATAACCCTGCTTTAGTTATTGAATATTCTGTCACTCTGCATTAAATAGAACGAAAAGGATCAAAACATTCTAGAACTAAAAGAGAAATATTATAACACGAATAGTATTCAGTCTAAATTAACAATAATACATCCACCAAAACAAATAAAATCAAAATAACTTTAAATAAAAAATTGTAGTGCTAATTTTAAAAGTCTTTTTATTGGAATGATAACTAATATTACTAACAATAATGCACAAAAAATAACCACTTTTTTAATTACAAAAACTGCTGGAACACCTCACCATATATATACTTTTACTTTGTTACGAATTCACTTAGCTGTAAAATAATTTGTAACTTAGTTTAGTAACTCCTAACTTTTCTGACTTAACCGAGAAATCATGAAAACGGTACTATGGACATCAGCTGTAATAATTATTATATTGTTTGTGTGGCATTAAAAAGACCTCAATTTAATAATAATAACAATAATATAATCACAAGATAATCTTGTAATTATTATAATTGATAAGGATATTGTATTTTAGAGAGTATTTTCCACTCTTATGGACTACTACTCCCTTTACATCAATTCCCAGCGTAAAAACTGTCATGGCAACTGTGCGTGAACAAATAGTGCTATTCAGACGCAAACTACGTCCATACATCAGCAGGACACGTTTTACCGACACCCGTAAATATTTCCCTAGTCCCGACACGTCTTTATAATAAAAACATCATTCCTGACATTCCTAAAAAATAAAGTTACATTAGACGAAAGTTCACATTTATATAAGGGAGAGGATGAACGAAAGGAATTGAGAAAACCTGTGTAATTTTTCACAGCAATGACTTTTCATTTTTCTTCAAACGAAACTGTGAAAGTTGATCAATATTTGTTTCTATAAAAACACATTACATAAACTACAAAAAAAAATATTATTATTCTCTCTGCCTATGCATGTTTTCCTGTTTTTCGTCATAGTTATAACTATAAATAATAATTGAATGTTTACATTAAACCGCTAAAAAAACAAAAAATGTCACTAATTAAATTAAGATATATTATAAGCTGTCTCTATCACATCAACTCGCCCTTATACCAATAATCAGAGTACAAAAGGGATATTATGTGGTTTTCCCCTCAGGGCACAATAAATATTGAGAAGTAGCAGGTGCGCCGAACCCAAGTCCGTGAGACACGTGAAAAACTCACTCGCGAATAGTACCGACTCACAATCAAAGAGCTGAACACATATTTGCCATGGATCTTTAAAAGATTACTAAGTAAATTGGATTTTTATAACGTACTGGATGACCCGACAGTCGCTGGCTGTAAATTCAAACGACTGATATGACGATTACTATACATTTTTACCAAGTTTTTTTCTTTTTAAATATAATATGTTTGTTGTCAACAAATATATTTAAGTCGGTCAAGTTGAGCGATACTAACAAATAATGAGGATAATTTATACATTCGAATCTACACACATCTACATTCTACACACGTTCGTTCTATCTACATTTATCTATCGAATTGGCCATTACTTAATTAAGATAATTGACCGCCTCCTTGGTCTAGTGGTAAGCGCGTAAGCGTTACAACCGAGAGGTCCTGGGTTCGATTCCCAGTGGAGATAAAAAACAACTCGGTCTGGCAGGGCACAGAAGGCTGATCACCTAATTGCCCTTAAAGAAAAAATCGATCAGTGAAACAGATGTGAAATGCATCTGCTCCATACCCCACTCGAGGACACGGGACTTCACTTTTTTAAATTAAGATAAAATATAACACCAACAATACTATAAGTTTAGAGTTTTAAGTCGAAGGGCAAAGTATTTACTAGTCATTAATGAAATAACCAAAACTCATAACCTCCGCCGCTAAGATGACTAAGCTACTTGATAACTGTTTTGTTATATACCGAGACTTAGTTTTTCGTTCGTAATTAAGACAGCCATTACTTAAAAATGACAAGATAATGATTAAATGTGGCAATTAATGGCATCGGCTAAGAACGTCTACATTTTTATTATAAACATAATCTTGGTTTTATCCCAATATATGAATGAAGTAGAATAAAAATGTGTTCTCTTAGACTAGCGTACTGTTGGGATATAATTCAAGGGTAGGCAGGTGTTGAGACGAGATAAAACTCAGGCGTCATACCCGCAGTGATTTAGATAACGTATTCTACGCAATCTGAAATGGCTCTCTGAAATCAATGTTAGGGACATTGACTTCATTTTAACTACATTGCTTTTTTTTCTATAGAGTAACTAAAAGTATGAAAGCAAAAATAAGTTTAAATTCTATCTAATGCTCATTTTACGAACAGATTTCATACATTTTGGTATTAAGATTGATAAGAAAAGATCATGCTTTAGCGCGCTTTTGCTTTGGCATTGGATAGAAAGTTGGATACCTAGTATGTGTTCTAAAAATTATAAATAAAACATAATTAAAGTAATAATAAAACAATAATCAATCTAAATAAAATAAAATGTAATATTGACATTTTACTATTTTAAACACTTATTTCTGATCTCAAAGGCATAAGTAGATACAAATAAAATTAACTAAGAAAAGCCGAACTTTATCTAGAAATAGGGTAAAACAGTTAAAAAGGTCCCCATGAAAGGCAGTAATAGGGGCACACTTTAACACATTTAAGTACCCGTATGCGGCTCTTCAGAGCAAGCCGTAGTTTTATCGGCGGAATGTGGCACATAAACGCCCACATGCTAATACGGACGCTGTAAAAACTTTTCATACAAAAACTTTTTGGGACGGTCGAATTCGTGTAGGAAGTACGTTTGAGGGCTTTAAACGCGTGTTATACGCGTGGATAGTGTGGACAAAGGCCCCTTTCTTGTAATAGCAATAAAAACTTCTTCGGTTATAGTGGTCATGTTTGTTGTCTAATATAAAATTTTCGTACAGAAAGTTGTTGTGAGATAGGAGCCCAAACTTAGTAGACCCCGTGTCATGGATCTCCTGCCAATGCGACGTCTCAATTGCTAAGTATATTTAGGGCAAGTGTATGTTTTTTTTTATAAAAAGACAAATTACTTATTAAGCTATGTTTATGTTATGACTTTCGAGTGAAATGTTTTTCAGTATCCTCCACGGACGTGTACAAGCGTGATCAAATCGGCTTACATAAAACCGGAAAAATGTAAACCAAAACAACCGTCGTTCTGGTAACATTACCGACCTTTTATTATTCATAGGCAGCAACGGACCAACGGAACATTCAATATTTAAAATTACTTAAACCTCGCATACAATTAATCGGCAAGTATTTACCCAAACAATTATCGATTCGGTTTGCCGTCACGTCACTGCCGTTTACCGCGTCGAATGGCATGGGGCTGATTGGCCTCTCATTTGGGTCCGATTGTGCCTCACGAATACATAATTCGTGTTCAACACCGCTACCATTAAGATAATCTCGCCGACTATAGGGGCCTGTCATTGATTGCTAACCGCTTGAATGTGCTCGGCGAGCGTACGAATACGTGATGTTATCTTAAATTATAATATGTCGATTGCTACGTAAATATCTGTTCCAGAGCTGTTCCATAAATTGTCATTATCTTTCGTTACATACTGATGACATACTTGCCATATTTGTTCTTGTTTCGATAAAGGGTACCGTTATAAATGGGGTGATAATTACAAAAGCATTAATTATAATTATTTGTCTTCTTGTTCGTTCGGAAATATTTGTTGAAAATATTGAAGGCCTAAAACATAAATTTCTTTTAATTTCAAATTTAGGCCATGCGTTCAAAATATATAAATATGTAGGTACAAGACCTTTCAGGTAACAAACCCTTATTTTTATATTAATTAACGCAGACGAACGACTATCATCTAGTGTTTTTAAAATAATTGTAATAGTATAGCATAAAAATTATTATACTCAAACTGATATTGAATACAAAATAACTACCTCACATGAAGTTTGGTTGAATCCGTACAATTTACAAGACATTAGCAAACATCCTTGAGGAATACCTTAGTAACAAGCAATTCAGAAGAATTTAGCTACAAGTAGTCCAATACACGTAAACAACACATATAGTACCAAAATGTTAGAAGAGAATTTTATATACCTACTTCTTATATTGTTTTAACAGCTTTTCGTTTTCGTAGAATACAATACAATACGTAGGTAAAATAGTTTGGGTGAGTTTTTCATGTTTTTCGCTAAAAAGATAAAACCTGCAAAAAATACTAAAACCGAGTGCTTTTTAATGTTAAGTACATAAGTCCTCAACAAAAAGTGACGTTGTGTTTCAACAATAACCAGATGGGATTATTTTGTTTGAAAATTAATATTCCACTTTCTCTCTCTCATGTAAGTGAAAGGGTGGCTCTGGTAGCTGCGATAATGAAGAGAATAGTGCTTATAAATACGACTTACCAACTGCATTTATCAATTATCATTTTTAATTATATAATATACAATAACATTACTATTAATCTCTTAGAATGCCAAATATGTACTTATCTTTCCTGTGTGCTGAGTATATACACATTACATAACTATAAATGTGCCGTTATTTTAAGCCATATAAAGTATATTCCATATCGATACACGAGTGCTACTCAGGAGACCTGAAGGAAATGGAAGCTCATAAAATTTTCTTTTACTTTACAATATGAGAAGTTAATCGCTGCTAAGAAAGATAAATTAGATCGTTGGTCTTAAAAAAGAATGGCTACCTACTTTGTGAAATTAAATTGTGTGGAGTAATATTGGTGTAAAGATTTTAGCGTAAAACTTTACAGACGGAGTTTTTTTTTTTGTTTATAAATGATACAGTACAAAAATTCGTCAGCATCAGATTTTTATCTTACCAACTGGAATGTTTTTCAGAATTAGACCTTATATGGCTTGGACCGTAAATAAAATGAACGTAAAATGGCCTCTTGGATGTCTATGGTCAGTGTCTAACCTTTTTGGGAATGAAATGTGTAATAATTCTCATTCCTATCCTTTAGTAAGGACCATAATTGCATATACCGAACACGTGAATGACATACATACTTCTTTAGAATATGAATGAAGTGGGTAAGGAAACGCGAATTTCATTACAACACTGATTTCAAATCCTTTGTTCGATGAAAAATTCCAACATTTTTCCTTTAAGACTTAAATTTACCGGCGCGATGAAAATTTATGTAGTAGTTAGTTTAATTACAATTGTTTCAATCAAGCTTATATATAATGGTTTTACTTTAATAGGGATAGTCCAACAAGGTACATTGAAGGTACATTATTTTGAAAGTAACTTATAATAGCAGGCTTTAATGCAATACTAGCTAGAACTACTATTATAGAATTATGACGAAAATAAGCTTCTATTCGAAGGTTCTATCGAACTAAATCGAAGTGAAGTAATAATTTTCCGCTTGTTCTTATACAATTTGGATATTAATAGGCTTTATCAAAAATTGAAAATGTCAAAATGTATAATATATATATAATAAACTTATATATATACGTATAACTATATATGTATAATAAACTTAAAGCCTCGATATTTTGAAGGACCTCTATTTTCCTAACAAACACCAACAACAGAGGCTGTAGCCTCAATTTCCCGAGCGTAACCAGTTCTAATATAATACTACGGGTAAACAACAAACAAGATATTCTTCAGGAAAATACGTCAAAAATTTTCGCCGTCAGGTTAGGCGGCCCGCCTAATAAATATGCATTGTGTCAAATTGCATGAATTATTCTCAACGAAAAGATTCCAAGAAAGGAGGCCAATAAACATTTGTCTGTCAAATACACTCGGGGGCGCTAAATCGACGCGGGGCTAGTTCCCTTCGAGCTTAAATAAGGCGTTTAAACGCGAGCGGATTTTATGCTACCCCAAGTGTATTGATAAAATTTTAAGCTCGTGTACACGTGGTTTGCTTCTCGAATTGGAATATGATTTCCGATCCTGATATAATTTATATCAAATTATGTTCAAAACATGAAAGGACTTGGAGGATTGAATTATTTTTTTGGACGTGAAAACTTTCTACAAATACTGCAGACTATTTTATATTTATATATGCTTTTTGCTTAGACGCATAGAAAAATATACGCTCTTTATGAATTTTGGTATAGAGCTATCTAATTACTACTTATAATAGACCTTACCTATAATTCTTTAGAATAGGAAAATAAGATCATTTATTAATTAAACCGACAACTATTAATGATAGGCTATGCACTTGTGACATAGGATGTGCTGAACCGACAAAACCAGCACATAACAATACCTCACATTCTTTAAAACAATCTCAAAATATTGAGTAGGTTTGAACAAGACATATTTATTTAAGACGATAAAAGCGCGTAAGAACAATCCACGCGTCACCTCCCCAAGCTACAGCGGCTATATCTCGGAAATAGCTTTGTTTCCTGCGAGCGTGCCCGGCGCGTTCATCCGGCGGGAAATAAAATAAATGAATATCACATTATGGGGGGCTAAAGCAAAATAACCTCTAATGTTAGACACACTACCCTGGGGACTTTGCACGTTTTTTCGCATTCTCCTTTTCAAATCTAAACAGAAGACAGAGTTTAGGGAAAATACCAATTTGTAGAAAACCTTAAGGTAAAAACTATCAATCTGTGTTTTGTTCCAAGATATCACAAATCAGTTTAGAATTACGTATTTATCATAATCGCTACATTAAGTGTAAAAGAATTTACAATATTAAAAAGAAAGCTTTATAGACCGAATAACTTTATTGCTTGATAAATTACAATTTTTCATATTTAATATAACCACAGCACATTTATTTACATTGCTACTAATATGTAATTAAAAAGAATAATATAATACAATGACATTAAAAATAAGGTCCACCAAACGAAAATATACGAAGAGTCTCTAAAAGGCAGGCCGCCTAAATTAAATTGAAGAAAATTTTGTTTCTCGACAGCGATGTAGCGTAATGACTCGCGTTGTTTGAAGAGCTTTAGCGGGATTGTATAACCGTATCTTTTACGTTTATTGTGTTTACTATGTATTTTAAGTGGCATTAACATAATCAGTGCTTTGAATCTACGTTATTACATTCCAGAGTTCTTTTTTGCCATAAAAGCTTCGCAATAAAACTCTTTTTGGCGAAACACCTTTTTAATAAAATGAACTTTCAAATTTGGAAGAAAATATTTTTCAGATTTTTACGGTAGAGATGGAATAAAGATTATATTTTGAATTTTTATTTTAATTTTTCGCCATACAATGTAACGCCATACAACATTTTGCAAATTAATAAAGAAGAAACTTAAACTGCAGCAAAAGTTTTAACAGAACCGAATTAAAAGGTGGACCTCATTATGAAATCACCTGAACGTTTGCATTGCGAACTCTCGAGTTGTCTGGATGTTTTAAATGTCAGCTGTTACCCGCATCTTCTTGTGTACAATTATGAAAAAAAAAACACCCTAATTTTTGCCGAACCTGACGACAGTTTCGTTAAGTACACTTTGGAGTTAAAGCATTCTTAGCTTTTTATCATCCGTGTAGGAAGTTTAAATTAGCATCTAAGCGATGAAGTAAAGCAATTTAATATAGCATTTTTAACATGTTAATAATTCATAACATTTTCAAAATTGCTTCGTAAATATTCTTTATATTTTTTTTAATCGTATCAATTAATCAAATTACCTTCCCCACAACATTAAAATAATTGACACAGTAATCTAGATAGTATCAATTGTTATCGCTTGTATAATTAAAACTTGCAGATAATTCTAAAAGCAATGTTGACGAGACCACAATTATAAGTGACGTGTTACACGCAATGCATGTTCCGGTCGTATACTGAAAGGCGATAAAAACTAATTACAGTATAAACACGTAATGCTCCTAGTTACCTATTTTTACGTTACTATTTTGGCTAGGATGAATTTTTATTGGCATAAGCCACGTTTTTCATAAACATCTGAAACTATTTGATAAGCCTATTTTATTTAATATTCCATAAAACAATACACTCGAAGACCAAAATATGCTAATTAATTTTTATGAATATAAATATACTTTTTAATTATTTTAATTAACCCTATATTAGTTTAACAGTTTGTCGCTTTTTCTCGGCACAATTCGAAACTTAAAATAAGTAAAATTTTAATAATGGAAGTAATGTTGTTTTACTTTATTTATATTATAACGCAGTAATGAATGCGGTAGTCTGTGAATTTAAATAAATAATTTAAAAAAATTACAATTTAAAATAATTAATAATTGGCATTGGTTCTTTGATCATTTTATACTTAATTGATCACTTTACACTTATTAAACATCATGAAAGGATATTTAATTAAAAACATTTCATTTCCATTTGTTTTCTTGTTAATTTTTTTGGATACTACATATTAATTAATATCTGTTAAATAATTAGCGTTAAGGGCGCCGATTTTTATTTTATTTTGATTGCAACGAAGTGTTAATAAATAAAGAAATAAATAATCCGTTACACATAAACATATATACATAAGTTAAAGTTATCAGTTAAAGGTATAAGTTATCTAAAGAGCAATTTATGTATAAAGTTTCATATTTTCCGCAATATCCGAAATTCCCTTTACATAACATTTCAATTGAATACATAAAGAGCGTCTGAACACGTTGTTACGTATCACGTTACTACATATCAGTCGCGTGTACGCACACGAAGCTAAGCATCTGTCGTTTCACATAATAATTTTGCAAGTAGCGTTACCACATTGCTGAGTTTATTCATAATATTTTTTTCATTTAGTAGCTCTACCACAAGTTTGGAGTATTTTAGATAGCAACTGTGTTAAATGAAAAATATAACGTTTACGCGCAAACTGTGGGACTGAAATCTTCAACTCAAGCCTTTGATTGAAACCCTGAATCTCTAACTCGCACGTGCAGACATGTATTATTATGATAGTGAATATATTATTTAACTACTTCTGAATATATTCACTATCTATACTTTGTCTTTTCAGTAAAATTAAAGATGTTATAATTATGCAATCATTATTTTCTGATTGCGCAAATAAATTTGAGCAATCAGTAATGCCTGCGGTTATGTAATGAAGAAATTACTGTAACTGAAATAATTACAGATGCAATGTGTTATTCATATTTAGAACAACGTTAAAAATGTTTACAATACAACAAACATAATATTATATTATGTTTATGAAATAAAATAAAATCAGTAAAACTACAAAGTACAAATTCTGTTATGGGAAACACAATAACCCATACCTCCGTTTTTTTTTAATTTAAGTAAGAATATTAAGTTTAGTCTCTTAACCGCTGCATGGAGGCAGACTCATTTCTGCATCAGTTTCACTGATCAGATTTTCTTTACAGGCAAGTAAGTGATCAGCCTTATACGCCAACCCAACCGAAACAATAGTGTTTTCCCGAGATTCGAATCCAGAATCTGCGGCGCAGGTTTATGTTAGAACTGTATCGTAAATAAAATAATTAAGACATATTTAAATAATACTAAAGTACGTATGTTTATAACATTATCACTTATTATCTTATGGTGTTCCTACACAAAGGTGTGAATGAGTAATATGTTCCCTATTCGGTCGGTTACAATGTGGGGGAGAGATAATGGTGAGCAATTCGAATTAACACATATTCTTACGTCCCCCAATTTCACAGGAATTCACCTCGACCTACTTGACATTATCTTAATACATTTTATTCACTGGAACTTCTTGGATTTGTCTTAGAATGAGCATTAAATTAACTATCTTTTTTTCATTGTCAGTTTTTAATTAGTAATAGGTTTCCTTAAATACTACACATCCAAAAAAAGTTTGCGTTCACTTAGAAAAATTGAGAGATTGTGTTCTTTTGTTTAAATATCTTTAATAATGAATGAATGGATTATTTATTGCTTTTACATTTTAAAGTACATTTTAATATGAAAATCTTTAATAAAGAACACAAATGTTATAATTTAATCTTCGAAAATGACGATTCCCTATTTCAACCACTTCAAATCTTTATTTCGCAATGAAAGGCATCCTGTCGTTTCTCAAGCTTTATTCTATTTCTTTGTTGAATTCTATCAAAATCGTTTCAGGGGGCGAGACAGGGTGGGTAACACATAAACAGACAAAGTTTTCGCATTTTTAAATATTGAGTGGGAAAGTAGGGATTATTTATTTATTTCATAATCGTTAATTGTAATACAGAGAGATTTAAACAATAAAATAAAACTAAAATGTTTCTTTTGTGATCGAAAAAGACAATAACCCCATTAAGGAAACTATTAATGATCAGTGGAACATAACGAGCAAAATGTGGAAGCTAAGACTACATTCTATTAATTAATATCGCGTTAAAGACTTAAGTGATATATTATATAAGGATTGCTTAACCTTTACTCGTACGTCTGTTTGTAATCACGATGTCGAAATTCATAACTATATGTTTATTAAGAGACCTTATATTCAACGCATTGTTGCATTAAAAGTAATAATAACCCTCATTTATTGAATGCTTACTTTTTTTGATCACAAGCACATTTATCACCCGAGATAGCCTCTCGATAAAAAATGGCGGTTGGGTGCTACCCCGGCTTAGCCTAAATTCAATTCAATTAGGCAAAACTCCTGAACTCCAAGCCGCTTGGAAGATCGAACACTTATATCTTTAGTGGATTAAAATAATTACACCAGATGATAAAAATACAACCAAAATAAAAAAATTAAATCTAGTCATAAAATTACAATGGAAACTAAAAGCCCATAAATTTTTTAAAAGCTTTTCATTCAAAAACGTATTTTATTATTTCAATAAATCTTTTTGTTCAAACATTTTTGTGTGTTTACCATCAGATTCATTAACAAACTATTTAATTGAAATAAAAGCTGCCGTTTATTTAATTACTTATCATTAATTATTAATTCTATTCTCTTGTCGATCACTGCTGAGCCCGTAAATATCTATAATACGATAATGCCATAACAGTGGATATTTACCTAATTTGAAATATGTCTTTTACAGAAAACTACAACATTCCACAACGAGGTTTTGTTTTATTGGGCTAGAATAAAACTAATTGCTTTGAATAACATCATTGACATTCAATGGATCACATTGCTGAAAAGCAATTCTCAAACGCTACAAATGCAATGTAGGTTTATTCGTGTAAATCCGGAACAAACAAGCACTACAAATAAGAGTCTCATTCCGGGCGACATTTCCGTCCGTCACCAGTTACGGAACACTGCAGTGACGTGGAAAATGGCAGACCAATACAACATTCCGCAAATCCGATTAATTAGACGACGCTCCGACATTATAACCGCCACCGCCCGAGGCTTTAGTTCCGAGGCGGCTAATCAGATTTCATACTTTGTTATAATGTGCCCCGAGCTGAGGGTACGTGTTCTTATCACGTATAATTTCATGCGTTTCGTGTCGCTTAGACGTGCCTAACGGATTTGGAGATATGAGTACAGGGGTGTCCTGTTTACTTGATTTTTGGGATACAAACAATTTCAATCCGACTGGATAGTATTATTTTAGCAAAAGCACGAATTTTACCATGTTATCTTTAATCAAGTGCTAAATTTTCTTTGCTAAAGAGAGTATAAAAGATTATCTTCTGGTGCTTCACCCAAGCAATCATGTAAAATGCAAAGCTCGGGATACTGCGGGTTATAAAATGTAAATAAGCTTCAATTAACCCATATCTACGCAAATACTATACTTGAGCTTTTAAAATTAGTAGCTTATACGGAATGTCGTCATTGTTTAATTAAATAAAAGTTTAATTGCGAAATTCCGATTTCTCTTACACGTTTCACCTTCACAAGTTTATTTTAAAGCCCCAACATACTTCTGTCCTCAAAGTTAGTAATTAAAAATTGTATTCTGTTCCAAACTTTGCGACCCGCAAAATTATCCAGTCCATCTCATATTTTCGTCAAAATCTCATATTGTACGGAACAAAGCTTTCATCGCATTATAAACGTATTTTCAGTGAATAAGCAATTTCGACCATTAGTTCGGTTCGCCCACAGCTCAAATCCGTTATTAGCATTCGTATCTTTTAAAAATCCCTCGGGCAAGGAAAGGCCTCTTATTTCCGTCCCGACGTTTTTGTTGCGACTTTATTAACTACAATAATATATATATATATATATATATATATATATATATAGTACGATAATATATAAATGTAATATATATCTAATAAAAACAATGAAATCGTATTTACGCAGAAAGAAAATATAATAAACCCGTGTACACTGCATTGTAAATTTCCTGCGCACATCTGCTCTACGAGACTTTCACACACAAAGAGTTCGATCCATTTGTGCTTCTCTTACTTGCCACGTTTTGGCTTTATACGCATTACATAATAATATTACTAGCATTTTCAGAAAAATATTTAAGGATTTGTGAGAACAAAGTGAGTATTATATTTAATACGAACTCAAGTGATGAGTGATTAAAGCTATGGAAAGCAGTATGGCTTCCGATCCCAAGACAACGCCGCAGGGCTAATCACATACTCAATGGCCTAACTCCTACTACCTAATACCTACTCATTCTCCTGATTTTATTATTTTTATTAGTTTTGTATTAAAACATTTTAAAACAAACACTGCAGACCCCTTCTCACTCAAACACACATCCACAATTCCACACACTTACCTACACCCCCTACTTTCACATATTCATAATATGTGTATGAATATGTGAAAGTGGTTGTGTGCAACCACACACACATACTAATTAATTCATATAACACACCTGTTTATCCTTTGCATGTGAATTGTAGTTCGAATAAAAATGTTTTGGCTTGAAAGCCTTGAAACATACAATCTGTGATAATATAATTGGAAGAGCTTCCTTACACAAGCTCAACTTAAGCTTAGCTCAAAGACTAACTTCAATCGCAAGCTTAACTCAAAAAGTAATAAATGTGGAAAGTGAAATAAACATTTTTATTATAAAAGTATTGTTGAATAAATAGAATAATAATTCCATTTATTCAACAATACTTTTATTTTAATTAATACTCTACGAGTATGTTATTTTTAGGCGTTGTGTAAAGGTTATGAAAAGTATGCGTAAACCTCCACATTCTACGTCCATTATATAAGCTTGTATTATTTAAGATATCTCAAATAAAAATAAAACTTATTGTCATATACAAGTAGGAACATATCCTAGTTCGAAATTCGATTACGCCAATGAAATCCCTGTATACTCACAGTAGACCAAATATTAATTACGCGCGTTTAGATCGTGTGGTGAGTTAGTCCTAAATGAACTATTGTTACGTGAAAACAGCATCGTTAGAACAATATGTGTTGGCTTTATTCCTGGTTGTACGGCAATATCATTCACCAGGTACGACGTGTCAGAAATAAGCGTTCATATGACACGCATAATGGAGTCAGTATGTAATGTATCGCTGACCGCGTTTTTTTATTATTGAGTTGACTAGTGTCTCCTTATAACTTTTACTAAGTTAAATTTTTGTAACTACAAGTACATATTAAGGTGATTTGTTACAATACTCGTAAAACTAGTGACGACGTAGTATCAGCTAAATAGAAAATACTTATTCATTTAGACGTTTAAAGCACACTAAACGTCTAAATGAAGTTACAAATATTAATGTAATTCAGTTATTTTTGAATTAAAAAAATATTGTTTTTAAATTTCAGCGAAGGAAATGTTTTCTTAATCACAGCTCCGACTTTAATAGATTATAATATCAGTGAGCTATAGACGGTTATTAAATAGTATCAGCGTAAATAATTCTCTTTAATAAAGTGCCATTTCGTTTCATTCCGTAATTATTTTGAAAATAGCCATCGCCGGAGTAAATTAGGGCGACGCGAGTTCTTTATCACGCAGTAATGGAAGGGTTCAGGCCGACTGTTTCCAGTTAAATATTATTGAAACTCGCGCCTCAATTGCTTATTCATGGACATTTGTACTTCTATAATAATACCAATTTTACAAAGAGAAAAGATTTTTATTTTTGTATTCCTAAATTTTGATAATTATTACAAATAAACTACTTAAGCGATTTTAAAAACTATTTTATTTATAAAAACTGGACTCCTGAGTATTTCATGGACTATGTTGTATGCTCATGCGGACGAAGTCGCAAATTAAGGCTATAAGCTGTGCACGAAAAATTTTAACAAGCACGGCAGCTTTTCCAAACTGTTTTAAAATCCCTTATCGTCTTGCCACTGCAGATTAGCGAGTAAAAAACAAATAGTCAGAAAGACAAATTTTATAAAAATTTCTGTATTGATTTTCAAATGCATTAATTTACACATCGTACTTCATACTTTCTTTTTTATCTTACTTTCTTTTCCTATACACAACTTGGTGTATATAAAAAATAATAACAATCTTATATATAAAATTCTTGTGTCACAATGTTAGTTACCTTACTCCTCCGAAACGGCTTTACTGATTTTTACCAAATTTTATATGTATATTCAGTAGGTCTGAGAATCGGCTACTATCTATTTTTCATACCCTTAAAAGATAAGGGTAGCCCACCCTAAAAAATAATATAGCAAAACAACGTTTGCCGGGTCAGCTAGTATATTTATAATGTTTGGCTAAATATTAATAAGTCATAACTTATTTATCATTTATACAGACATCCCTTGTGCATTTACATAATACTAATAAGTTCTTGTTACTTACTAGGTATTTACTTATTATAGTCGGAGTATTTTGGACCAAAATTAGCTTAATGGAGAGTCTGAGAGACTTATAATACAATACCTTTTACCCTGTTGAGGGTAACCAAGGCTACACGATGCACCATTGTCCATGTATTGTTTGTATTGCGAGAATGGCAAAAGGCCCTGGAAAGCTAAAAAGGTCCATTCTAACCATGACAGCTCTAGCAAGAGCTTACTAATAAGAAGAAAGTTATTTCTGCCGGCTTTACGGCTTTAAATAATCTCTTTAACACGAGCAAGAGGTGAAATGAATTTCAATTTAATATGACAAATTGAACACGGTGTATTCAGAGAATTTATCAAAATTTATCATGTCAGAGCAAATTAATCTCAATGAATCTAAAATTATACCAATGTTATTTTATTAGATCTCTGTTATTTTGCTTGTTGAAGTCTCAAGGGAATTATGAATTTTTCTTTTAGTGTTCATTAATCTTAATAACCGGCATTTTTCGTCATTATAAATTAGAAGAGCAATTCAAGTATGCTGTATGTAGCTGTAAACTAAATTTTCTCGTATAAATAGTATAAACCACTGATCAAAAACGAGATTACATTTTTGTCCTATGCCATGCATTATAATTTTAATAATATTTAAAAGTATGGTTAAATTTAGTTGAAGTTATATAATTCAAAAATTAAAGTAGTGTTACAGCAACAGAATTTAGAGTTTTTATTTTATACACTGACAAGGTTTAGAGATATTGGCCATGTATTGCTATTTGAGGCATAGCAAACCATTGCAATGAGGAATACATCAATATACGAAGTATCAGTCAAGCTTCGAGACGCTAGTAGCAAGGACGAGATCCAATAAGCCAGTCGCATGTGACTAGCGATAAAGAGTCTGTTATCCGTTCCTAGTCGCCACTAAGCCGACCGTTTGCAATAGACTAAGACATGGTGATTTAATCTTTATGTATATTTAATTTGTTATATATGTATACACTTAATGTTAATAAGTTTTTATACCTTGTCAATAGATAGCGTTATATCAATGTTTATGATTTTTCATTATTTTTTAAGTTGTTCTTTGGATCATTCAGTGGTGCTATTCGTGTAATTTTCAGTGAAGAGTTGAGTAAGCTGATGCAATGTGTTTTATTAAAGTTGGTTTTGAAGCAAAAAGTATCAAATTCATAGATTCTCCTTATAGATAGCTCTTCGACTTTTCTTTAATGGAAAGTTTCAACTGCTCATAGATTAATTATTTTCTACTATTGTACATACTTAACTTTGCTTAAAAGTGTACTTCTTGTATCAAATTTGCAAAAACAGAAAAGGTGTTTTTCGTTCAATGAAAACATTAGAAAGATAGACGTAAACTTAACTCTTAGTCTAAGTGCTAAGATCCCGTAGTCCCACAACATGGCACTTGCAAAGCGTTCAAACAGAATCTCCTCAGAGAGACATCGAGTACGTGAGACGAAACTAAAATTGCAGGTAACACGCACAATATCACAATATTGTCTTGTAACAATTTACCTCTAAGTAGAATATATAAAACTAGTATGAACACGTCTTATTTACGTGGATATCAGAAATTTGAAGAAAACGCGAAACGTGTGGAAAATTCAGAAAAAATTAAATAAATAGTGTGGACTTGTTATGTGAATCCGACAATTATAGTATTTACTCGTACTTTAATACACTATCTGAATAGCGTATTTATTAATTGCAATGCCTCCGTCTACACTGATTGATATTAACTGTCATGCCATGCTGTGATCGCCGAGAAGGATTTCTGTTTTAAATTACTTCAGACATTCTAACGAATATTTTACGAGTTAAGTAAAAACTTAAAAATATCGACGCGAAAAAATCAATTCAAGCGGTCTTACAACGATGCGATGCGGGTAACATATAGAGTATATCATTGGGTATACCTAATTAGTAACTTAGTTTTCTTCGTGTATAAAAGCCAATAAAAAACAATTTCATTATTAAAGTTAAATACGCCAGTAGGCATATTTAATCTTCAAGCATAGTGTATACGGAAAACAATAAGCATATCAAAACTGTATAACAAGCGAATTCTCTTTACATAATCACTTAGCGCTAAAGCAAACATTTCCAACGCGGGATGTTAATCAAACTGAACTTCAACAACCGAAACAGCTCAAGAGGGTTAATACACCCAAAATCAACACTCTAGCTCAGGTGTGGGGAAGCTCTAAGTGTTGTGGCTCGATTCGAGACATCTCGTTGGTATGGAAGACATGTATTTGCATCTCAATGGTACGTCGCCAATTTCCTTGAAGTGGAGACGTCTTACCATTAACCAACTAAAAAATCAATGAGTGTTTTTTGAAACTAATAATAAATATTCAATGGATCGTTTATGCCTATATTGTAAAAACATATTAGTGATTTCGACACAACGCGCAAACGCTACGAAGACGGAGGTCCTGGGTTCATATCTCGGAGAAACAGAAATTAGAAGGAGAAAAGAATTAAGAAAGAAAACGATCAGTGAAATAGAAGAAGGAATGTGTCTGCCCTGTGCTCCACTAATATTTGCTGAATTTCACTACACTATCTAATAAACATTTCATATTGATTTAATTCTTTTTTTATGAGTCTTGTTAATATGTAGTTGCTTTATTTTTATGTTTTTGACTCAAAATAAAACCATATATAAGTAGCCTTTGTATGCTTTTTAGCCAACTGCAACTAATTTAAAATGTACAGCGAAAAAACTTTTATGTAAAATATTGATAGCAAACATTTTCCTCTTTACATCAAAGGAATACTTCTACAATGCACAGGAGAGCGACATCTAAAGGAGAAGCCGAATGACACTATCTACTCGTATTACGACAAACGCGTCACGTATTTTAGAAAGTTTATAGAATACGAAGTATTAAATGGGTTCAGATAAAGTTAACAGTTAAACTATTCAACATTTCGAGTTTCAAAGAGTTCTTACGGTCAAAAGCGAGTCGAAAGATGCACATAATGCAGCTACTCTCGAAATGTGATTCGAAAATCTTTTGCATTTGAACGCTGTATCTTCTTAAAGATCGCTGAGAGAATATTTTTCTTCATTTTTCTTCATCTGATCATTTTCTTTATATTAGAATTGATCACAGCTGGCAATACTAACAATTGCTTAAAATATATATATAATATACCTACGTATTAAAATAAGTAATAGGTATATAAAGTATTCACAGAATATTTCATAATTATAGTAGTAATTGTATTTAATTTTAATTTAGACGTAATTTTAATGTAATTGTTGTGTACGCCCTAATTGTAATACTCTCTATCTATGTAAATAAATATATAAAAATATGCGAATTTGACTTCAATTAAGAATCTAAACTAACCAAACCGGAAGTGAATTTATTGAAGCGTAGCTTAAAGCTTATTTTTCAATAAGTATTTGTATGGAAAATCTTACAGCGCTCCGAGTGGTTACGCCCAATTTGACGGCCACTATGGATTTGACGGCTCTCCAATAGTAAAAAAGTATCCAACATTTCATTACTAAATTTGTGATTCACGTACAGAGCTGCATGAAGCTACAGCCAGACTGCCACCCCTTCATTTCTTATCCGAGATTAAAAATAACAATTCAATTCAGGCGAGGAGAATGTTATCCGATCCTAATAGGATCTCGTATTACACGACTAGAAAATCTTCGTTAATAACTTTGTATGGAGCGTCTAGCTCTTATTGTATAACACGTCTAGTTGGCTATTTCAGTTATTACTCGCATTATCACAAGCATTCGAATGTTATGATTATGGCTCACCTCTGTACGGACTCGAGAGAATTTACAAATTTTGTCAATTAGTAATATAGTATAAGTGAAATTAACTTTTCAGCCAAAACAGTGAATACTATCAGAGAAAGAAAAGGCCGATAAGGGCATTATCAGCATAAATTTTCTCACTATATGATAGAACAGACGCAGAAATAAGTCTATGCCGGGCAAGCGGGCAAGTTATTGTTTGCCTTAGGTTTTACCCGTATAATAAGTACATTTCATGACATGGTATAAAACAAGAGTTGTTTCCCCCAATCCAATGAATACAAATGAAAAACATTTTTCACGATAGAAACATCATTATATCAATAGTACCTACAACAAACACAAGGTACATACAAACATAATTCGCAAGGCAATACCTCAAAATATCTATCATTAATCTTCAAAGCGACTCACTGTTTGAGCGTCTAAAATCTGGCGTTTCTCTATTCAAACGGTTTAATATTTCACTTTTAAGAGCGAGCTGTAGGTAATACGACAGGGAATGTGTCAAATGTGATTCATGGAATCCTTCGGTTTATTCCCAGTCGGGGTTCGAGCGCCTTTTAGTTTAGACTGCAATCGTGATAGCGATTCCAAGAAGTGTCCCAAATATATTTGCGACGGAAACGATGTTGTACTTATCGGTGAACTTTGTTTATTCGATCCCCTATTCGTACATTTTTCTAGTCATATTTTACAACTTCATCCAACAAGTCAGAAAAAAACGCAACAGCTTATTCAAACAATTATCGTAAATCAAACTTCGCGCTAATGTGATAGAGGTAAAATTATATAGTATGGGGTTACGGGATTTCAAAAGTGAATATTATAGTAAAAATTTATATCGTGCTTAAGTATAACTTATTAGTATAAAATTACCGCCTCCTTGGTCTAGTGGTAAGAGCGTAAGCGTTACAACCAAGAGGTCCTGGGTTCGATTCCCGGTGGAGAAAAAAAAAAAGAAAAAACTCGGTCTGGCAGGGCATAGAAGGCTGATCACCTACTTTCCCCTAAAGTAAAAATCGATCAGTGAAACAGATGTGAAATGCATCTGCCCCATACCCCACTAGGGGACACGGGACTTCACTTTAACTTTACTTTTATAAAATTACCGACTATATTTTATATCAGACGAAAAAGAGGGAGGTTTGTCGTGTCCGTTTGTATGTCTGGCTGTGGTATTGTAGGTCCTAAACAAATTTAATACGTTTTTTTTTGTTTTAAGACTGATAAGATCGTGATGCACAATCCATACAAATCTGATAATACATTCATGGGATATTTTTTTATATCTGTAATATCTGTCAATTTTACTCGTTACATATGTAGCATAGTTTTAAGGATTTTAATGACAACAGATGTCTGCGTTGATCGTATCTCTCTTAAAATTTACAAAATACACCGGAGCAATTATTATTATCTTTGAAAACGTTTTATAAGCCTCTAATATAGTCAATACAAACATAATCAGGTACGGTAGTCTGTGTAACTAAACATCATTAATGTATTATCAATATGTTAAGCGAGGAGTAACTATGCATCGGCCTGAATGATCAAAGGCTTAACCGAATGGCCGTAATCAATTCTAAAACGCGTTTTATTTGAATTGACGATGGATCATTAATAATGTTATGCAATTATAATTTAATATCTCTTACGACGGCTGACCGAATCGTAAATTTGCCTAACAAATTTGTTTGTTACGCTGTTCAAACCTAGATAAAAAAGGTTTTCAATGAATGTATGTTGCTTTTTAATTTTTAGAAGATTGTTTCATCAATTATGAAAATATGTATGTGTATCCTACAAATATTATAAATGCGAAAGTTTATAAGGATGTTTGGATTTTTCGATATTTATGACTAATCACGCGTAGGTAAAAGGATTTGAATAAAATTTAGCACGCAAATAGAACATGCTCTGGATTAACATAGTGTACCTACTTTATATACCGGTACTGTTTCTGTGGGATAATTAAGAGATTTTATTTTTCAACTTCAGTAAGAAATTGTTTGGATAGCACATAAAAGATCCTTAGGGAACTATCCCTAAGAATAATTTAAAAAAAAATAGTTTTTTAATTGATATGTTTTATTTTATAAATTTTGAGATAAGAGTATTGCTATCATCACGTTACGACGAAATTACCGCGAGTGAAACCGCGGAGCACAACTGATTAATACTTATTTGAGGCAGATTAAAATGAGACAAAAATTTAATAGGTATGTATAATTGAAAGTTTGAAAGAAAGACATTTGTGGCTTAGTCAGAAAAGAATTTAAAAAAAAATCTTTGCAAATTATCTGTGAGAAAAATATGGCAACACTTCTAGCGGTTGAGATTGAAAGGTTTTCAGAAACCTATCGAAAATAGTAAATTTATACCGCACCGACATTCCCTTGACGTTGTTTTGAATTTATTTTAATAACATTTCCGTTTTAATTCACCAAATTGCGCTAGTTCCTTAATCTGAATTCATAACTTTTCACACAACGTTATTAAAAATTAATGATCGTGTTCTATATTTCTTTCAAGTTATTACTTATGCATGCGGAGACTTTCTGATTGAAAGGTTCAGTTGAAAAGTAAACCTTAGCGAGTAATGGCCATTAATCAACTAGAAGGCTTAATTGGACGGCCGCCTTCCAGCAGACACGAGAAATAAACTACAACTTGCAAAGAATATGACGATATTTTTTATACAATTTTGTGCTACTGTATAGCTAAATATACAATATTGTCTCAAGTAATTTTTATGTCTCACAATTAAAATGTTTGCATTTTGTCGTCTCCCATTACTAATACCACGATAAATTGAGAAATAAAGAATATTTAAAAACTATTAAATCAAAATAAATAAATGAATGATTATTTTACTTCATTACTAACAAAAATACTGAAACTCCTCTTTATTTGGCCAGTTTATAAATATATAAGGCACCAAACAAATACAAATCAGGTACTATTTGTATAAGCTTTTGAATTTTAAGTGTTCAATAGATCTTTTTATCCATCTTTTTATATAATTGACTTGATCGAATATTTTTGGCTAAATATAAACTGATACAGATATGAATCTATAATCCGAAGTTGATTAAACTGATCCAAAAAGGATAAACTGTGTATACTGTAATTTTTAAATTGTTTTTTTTTTCTTTTTAATAAATTTATTCTTACCTGCCCATGATTTGTAAAGCCATGCCGCCGCGCGATATCATCTACGTGTTCTGGTCCATCCAAGACCTGGATAGCAAAGTGATTGTGGTAGTATGTCTCCGGAAGTGAGAAGCTCGCACCAAGCGCGGCCAGCAGCCCCAGCCAGCGCCATGTCATCATCATTGTAGTATGATCACATCAGCCGCTACCGCGACCACAGAACACTTGTTATGTTAGCAATGTTTCATCACTAGTTCTCATGCCTTTGACTACCTGAAAAGAGAAATTCAGATTCAATTTCCAATATATATATTATATTTGTATATAACGTACTTATTACGTTATAAATACATAAATGAATACGTTTTAAACATACATTCATAATATTAAATGAGCGTAAACTTAAATAGCAAAAATACTTGCAATATTGTCGTAATTGGTTTTTTTTTAATTGAACGCAAGTGACGTGGATATCTTATAATATAAATACGTCATTGAATAACATGAGATAAATTTCAGTAAAAGAAAAGTAAAGGGAAAGTTCACCAACTTTTGTTTAATTATACCGGCTCATGTTACAAAAGGGAAAGGGCCGATAAATATAAAAGGATTTCCCGGGCCACGTGCCCTTTGCGGGAGTTTATTTAAATAAGCTAATGACAGAAGGGGTCACAATAAACATATTTGCAGTGTCTTGACATACGTGTAATACGAAATAGCCGATGCGAAAACATTAAAAAGCCGCGGAAAATCCGTAGATTATCCAGATAAACCACGCCACCAAAGTATATAGGGCCTGACCGTGAATACATCAAAACATTTATGAATTTCATTCGTCACTTTCGAGTGAGCTTCGCAGCCCTCTATTCGGCTGTTGTATTAAATAAAGGAATTATGAATTTAGATATCCGTTCCGCTACATGGCATATTATACATACATACCGCTGAAATCTATGAATCACTTTCTGTAATTTGTATGAAAACACTTTGATAACTCGGCTGATACACAGCGCATGTTTACTTTTTCGCTTTTTTCGAGATGACGCGGGATTCTTATGAGCTAGAGCGAGCCGCTAGTCTCTAATAAATAATAAAAGTAAATGTAATTATTATTATCATTTCGTTTCACGCTTTGAATTTTCAATCGTTAACGGTTTCGTTTCTTACTTCTAGCGTCGACAAGTTGATTTAATAGAGCGATGTTGACATTCATTAATTGTGTTTTATTTTGAGATTGTGTTATATTTGAGAGATTTTATTTTCTGTTTAGTAGGTATTCTACTCATTTTCAAACTTTATAGATAATACATTAATATTTAATGAGTTTAAATATCACTATAAGACAAAAATGTCAAACGAACTGGCTTTCGGTACAAACAAACTGTAAAAATCTTAACAAACGTACGAGTAATATGAACATATGAAATAGTTTCCCGTCATAATTTTAATGTTAAACGCAATATGTACCTACCTACAAATATTTAAAACATTTTTATGAAACGTATCCCGCACTAGACGTTCCAATTTGATAATGAAATAACTTTCAAAATGTATGCGGAATTTAATATCAAGCTAAGAATTATCAAATATGAGGACGTAAATATTGCACGTAAGCGTGAAGCCTTGCTGAGACGCTGTCTTATAGTTAAAGTACTGAGAAATATGGCGTCGCGGGTTGCAAGGAATGCTCGCTTCTTCTTCAACATTACAAGACAGAGTACGGACAGTTTTTAAATTCCCATCAGACTATAAACATCTACACTACTATAAATTGTATAATAAATTATTTTTTAAAAATTGTATCTTTTAAACTTATAAACCGATTTATTTTTGTTTGCTAGAGCATACTTCTGAAGTTTCTTAATAAGGATGTCGGTGCCAAATTTTAACACAAAATTCAAAATTAATAACACATCTTTGACACAAATACCAGCTTTCAAAATAACTGGGAAGGCGTGTGTAAAGTCCCGTGCCCACTAGGGCTATGGGGCACATGCATTTCACATCTGTTTCACTGATCGATTTTTTCTTTAGGGGAAAGTAGGTGATCAGCCTTCTATGCCCTACCAGACCGAGTTTTTTATCTCCACCGGGAATCGAACCCAAGACCGTTGAAACGGTTGAAACGCTTACGCGCTTACCACTAGACCAAGGAGGCGGTCATTTACTTTATATTTACATTTATCAAAATACGTGGCGTGTTGTTTTATTTGTGGCTTTGTTTTAAACTTTTTTAAATCAATATTTGATAGTAATATCGTTTCATAGTAATATTTTTAACAGGAGCAGTCGAGAGGTAACTTGGGTACCTACCCTTAAAGCTAAGCAATAACTTGCGAACTACAAAAGTTGTTACGCAATATTTACTATTAAATCAATTCTCGTTGGTATATTTATCTAAGTAACAACATTCTAAAAGGGAAGTGAAATTAATTAAAATCGATCGAAGGTATAAATCCATTAGGGTGGGCCAAAGGGGGAACCGAGAAATATGACATAAAGACCCGAAATTTCGTTAACAGTAAAAATTCCATTCCCATACGTACATAAATTTCAATTGGAAATTCAAAGGCTCTTTATACGGATTTATATGAAGTGTTTCATATTCGAGTATTTCTTGAATACAAGGTATTTTTTATTCTGTACAGATTACCCTTAATTTGAGTCAAGCACTTAAATCTATAGGGCGTAATTATGGTATAATTAGTACATAGTCTTATCACATCACAAGAACTTATTACACACACACACATACACACCCATATATATATGCATTGTGCAAGTTATCTGTGTAATACGTTTTTAAGAAGTCTTCACAATTTAAGACGCTTAGCCGCGATTTATGGTAAGTGGCCTTAATAAATACCTACCTTCTAAAGATCACCTAACGTTAAATCAACTCATATCAGTAAGAACATCTATATGCTTATCATATTTAATTATTTATTTTGAAAATACACAAATCGTTTGATATTCATTGCAAGAACAAATGTATTACGCCGAAGTCCGTTTTACGAGCTTAGCAAAGCATTTAGACTGAGGTAGAGTTAAATCAGAGCGATGTTCAGATATATTTCTCCAAAGTTCCAGTCGAACATAATCGAATGGCCGGAGCAAATTGTTGTTTAATCGATTTGAGCAATTCATATGTGCTGAGGAATAATGCAATTGAAATAAACGACCTCTGAATTTACGCGTTAGATATAATAACGTATCGTGATAATCTACTATGTAGATATATGGGCCTCATATACATAACAATGCTTTTAAACGTGTCAAATAAATTTTCAGACATTAATCATGCTCAGGAAAAAGCTAAGGAATGGCTAGAAGAGCGAAGGTAAACAAGATTATAAGTTATAAGTTTTATGTAAAGAAGAAATACTGACAGATAAACAATCTCTAAAGATTGTTCTTTATGATAATAATTATTATTCACGTATTATAACTCTTTTATGTTCTTATAAAGTAAACTAAATAATAATATAACTTATACATTATTATAATATTAGTTGACCTATTATTTCTACTTTTAAATTCTTTTTTCCAGTCTTTAGTTTCCACTAAAACTTAAGTTAATATGTCATTGTCAAAAAAACAATAACGATAATAAAAACAATATAATTAATACATACATATTACATATGTACTAAATTAATGACTAATTATAATTAGAAAATACAATTTTTGTCGCGCGAAATCGCGATTCACAATAATTGCCTTAGAAAAGCTATCGGCGTTTTAAATAGAGCATTTGTTTCGTTTCCAAAATTAACTTGAAGATAAAGCAGTCACTATAATCTATTCAACGGTATCCGAAAACGGGACGTTTAATAGAAAGACCGAGCTGAGTGCTACATAAGCTGACAGCTAAGTGGCGTTTTCATTAATACTCAAGAGATAACAAATTGCACTAAATTAAGCTATACTAATTTAACATAATAACAGATTCTAATTAACTCTTATTCTAACTAGAGCATCAAAATTCTATAATATTCCATATAAACATTAAACTTACTATAAAACTTGAGGGAAAATAACTACATAGTTTTCAATTATTTCCATTCTGGGGTGGTTATAATGTTTAACAACAAAAAAATTTCGAAATTACCTAATCATTTAAAGGAAGTAGTTTAACTTGTTAGAGATGAGGTGTGGAGCGACAAGCTCTTTGCCGCTGTCCATCGGCACGGATAGGGTAAAAAAGGTCCACAAATTTGCCTACCTCGGTAGTGTGTTATCGGAAACGGAGGGGAGCGCGTAGCTCAAGACCGAGCGGAATGGAGACGTACTGTGGACGCCCTCTGCCCCATCCAGGGGACTTAGGACTTTAAAGAGAGAGAGAGAGAGTTATTGTTAAAACACTGTTAAACTTTTTATTTAAAACATTAATAAATGTTAATAAAAAATAGTAAAAGTATTGCATCGGCCGGGAATCGAACCCGGGCCGCCCGCGTGGCAGGCGAGCATTCTACCACTGAACCACCGATGCTGTTAGGAACAATACTAAAATTTTGATACATTTTAAAAGAAGTATGTTCATTTAACAGTTGTTTCTTTTGTCACTACTCAAATAGAAGGTCAACAATTTATTTGAACAAGTTTATTTCATTTACAAATAACAATTACATATATATAATCTACATATTAATATTAGTTATATTTATAACTATATAATAAATCTGCTGCTGTAAAAGTTAATCCGTATCTCAGATCAACTTGCAAGGCATCCGAGAAATCCCTAGCGGCGAAATCTCACCGCATAGCTTAATAATTACAAGCCGGTGAGTCGTCGAAGCATGAATAAAACATGCTTCGCGGAATCGAAGCTGTATCGATAACTCCAAACCGCATGATCCTCAATACGTACGTGCCAATCACTGATGAAAGATAACAGGTATTGAGGTTGTAAGGTGAAGGTCGTGGCCTCCTGGTACCCTTTAACTTATAATATTTCTAAATTCGGATTTAAAATACCTACTTGTCAAGATCACCAAGAATGATATAAATCTTACATGTATTACAGAATGTTTTAATACAAAAATACAGATGTGTAAATAGAAACAGTAGTAGAAGACTCTTAGGTTTATAAGCTACTGCTGCGCCTCTATATCTTTTACTGTACCATTTTCTTCCTTCCATCGCCTTTCATCTAAATTTACCTACACAAAAAGAATGGCTGCTTTAGACTAATGCATAACCTGCACATATTTCTGTTTTTTTTTTTTTGGATATTTTTATAAATTGGGATAACTCGCATTACATTGCTCTGATCCCAAATTAAGTAGCTGAAAGCACTTTTTATGGTAATCAGATACAACGCGAGTATCACAATAAATACATAAATAAATTTATAAACACCCAAGACTCGGAATCATACATTCATAAAATAAATGCACCTACCGGGTATCGAACCCAGGAACTTTTGACGCAGAAGGTAGTAGTACTACCAATTGCACCAACCGGTCGTCAAGCTTTGAAATTTGAAAGCTAAGTTTACGCAATAGTCAGTCGAAAACATATTTATTCGAATGTTACTTAAATGTAAGATTGCAGTAGAGCTGGCCGCACACAGCCGGAATTGTCTCTGAATTAAGAAAGCCCAGAATTCGATACAGTGTCACTATGCGAGGCCAGCCTAAATTTTCCTGAAGGCTGGTGAAAATGGCCATCAGAGTTACTAAATAATGTTCTAAATTTGAATAATGTGACGGCACACGTCAACCCTATGACTTCAAACAGCTTGATATTGTGCTCAAACAAGACGCCAGCAGACTTTGACACGGCAACCGTAGAGCGCTAATAATAGGATTAATTACAATTTTGCCTGCGACTGCGGTTTAATTAATTATTCGAGTGCATGTTTTGTATAATCAAGTCGTAATTAAATGAACAGTTTCGAGCGGAGCATTGTATAAATATTTGTTCTTCATTAATATCGAATGCGAGTTTGAGTGTTTGCTGTTTAACAGTAGTCATCTTATTACATTTAATGCACTTTCTGTAAACATCTATCTCGCTTAAGTAGTTTGGGTCGATTATATAAGATATATTCCATATAAAATCACATACAATAAAATGTATGTAAACCATCCGAAAACTATCATTTATAGAATAAAGTATCGCTTGATCAGATAAAAGAAAACGTCACTTCTAAATATGAGAAATATATTAGAAATGTGTCGCATTTCAAATGTGAAAGATAGACTTCATATTAATATCGTATGAAGTAAGAAAACGTCTCCGGACGGATTCAATATTGCGATGTCAACCACGTAGCTAGCGGCGTTCAGGTAAGTGCTCGGAATGGCAGCGATCATAAAATAACAATAGGAAAATACGTTTAAAAGGAACCTCCATTACTATGTGTTCATTGGCCCAGAACTTTGTATTGACGACAGAACGTTGGCACGATCGACCCCGCTGGGGCAACGAAACGTGCGCACGGTCTGTTTCACACTTTCAAACTGTCAAGTATCAAGTATCTATGTTTTTGATATCTTATTCAGTAGCGTTACCTACTGCCTCTAAAACTGATTTTAATAAATCTACAAACGCACGGATAGCCTACCAAAAATTCATAAATATATATTTAAGTGGTATAATCACTTAAGTATATTTTAGTACTTATTAATCCCACTATTGGCTTCCTCATTGACCAGGGTGCGCATTTAACAACTAAGTTACCACTACCTATGAACAATTTTCGATTGATTTTAAAAATAAGTTACGATTTCGGTGTAAATCCTATCCGCTTATTTCGTAGCGCCAAAATCACTGAAAGATAAAATAATTTGTTCCCGATGAGAGCAAGAGAACTTTGTGCAAAAGTTTCACAAAAATAAAGAGAAAACCGTCGGAGTGGCAGTTAGCACTCTTTGTATCCGTTAGATACTCTCACGGCTATTGTTTGTCCCTTTATAAAGGTCATTAGGGGCCCATTAATCACGTCCAAGTTGTTATTATGTGCCCAACTGACTGACCCTCGGTATAAACATAGGTATTCGCTTTTTCTGTATTATTACAAAAAGAATATCTAATTGCAACCAGCATAGGCTCTTATAAAAAATTGTCTTTTTCGCGGATATCTACTACGAATAACAATAGATACCGATGCCATTGTATACATTGTTCAGCAAGATAATGCCATTATCTTCCCCTTACTAGCTTTCCGAGGGAGGTGTGACTTAAATTGAGTTAATACTTATTGTCATTCGTAGAACTATTATGAGTAAAATAGTTTCTTTCCTTCACACTTAACAAAGTTGAGGTTTTTATTTTTGAAAATGAAAGATTTCGTCTTTTTAAACTTCGCATTTTACTATTAGCAGAGATGTGTTTTATTTACTACGTATTAGATTTCATAGAGTATAAAACATCTTAAACGAAGACACTTTAGAAAAAAATGCCTAAAATATATTTTTTAAATGTTCACCATTTACTTGAATAGCTTTTAAAAACAAAAGGTATTGTTAAGAAGGCTTATTATGCTGTAGCATGATCTCACTGCGACGTAGCTGTTGTAGTAGTCCTTGTTCGCTATAGATAGCCGCCGGTGCTAAAGAAAAAGCTACCTTATAGTGTTGGAAAATAGTTAAATCGACGTGAATTTTTATGCACAAGTAGGGTATGTTCGTGGCATCAAGTGATTCTATTTTACTGTCCGCGGCATCATAAAAGATGTGTGATGAAAGTGAGTATAATTATAAAATGAATGTTAATTACAATGTCATTTAAATTGTTAATTCTATAGAAGATACATAATACAAATATGATTAAATAATATGCCATATACCTAACGTACGGTAGGTATGTAAGGAACTTGTGGAGGCTTCTACCCAACAAGGGTCCACGTCTATTAACTGATTAACATTAGGTACTTACTTACATAGACTACATTTATACGACTGTAACTAACAACTACGAACTAACTTTTTTAATATGAGGTATAAACATTTCTTGAGACGTGAAATAAATGGCTATTATATTATTTCTTTATTTACTTGAGTAAAGTTGAAGTGAACACAAATTGGTACAAGCTATTAAACTAATCCACTTGCTTACTAGTTAAATGAATTACTATTTAAACCGAATAATTTGCGTATAATCAATACAATTTACAAGATTTTTTTATTGTCTTAAATATCAATTGTTTTACGGTACACATATATAAATGTAATATGAAACAGTCGATTCTTAGGCCATGTATCTCTCATATCTTTAAACAACAAAAACTTTTGCTCACTTGCATTTTAAAACGGTATGCGAAAGTATGTAAAAGTGCCACGTAATAAATATATAAAAAGTAAATGATACAACGGAATATTTACTTAATATCTTATTGATGTGTTTATTCGGAGTAAGTTCATAAAGGCCAGTCTTTGAAACGTATACCTTTGTCCCGGGTTGGCAAATAGAAGCAATATTGCCATCACAGCTTATCGAACATATGGCTATTAAACAAAGCTTATTGCCTTTTATGTTACTAGTATCATATTAAAATTGTATACATTATTAAAAATATGTATTAGCAACTTAAACATTTGAACTTTATTAGATTGGTATAATCAAAAATTTAATTGGTTGGAACGATTTAGTCAAACAAGCTTAATTCCCCATCTATTTTAGGTATCTGCATAAATATTTTTCTTTATGAAAATTATTTATTCGAAAGATTTTTGTATTGAAGTGATATGTGTTTACCTACCAGTATTTTAGGTGAAAAAACAAATAATTAAAGAAATTAACTTTATCAAATACCAATAAATACAAATTTCATTGAATTATTTAAATAAAGCATAAAGCAAAGTAATCTAAACTTAACACAAAAAGACACTGCTTATAAGGCTATGCAAAAGATAATCATATGTAAAATTCTCGTGTCACAATGTTAGTTACCTTACTTCTCCGAAACGGCTTTACTGATTTTTACCAAATTTTATATGCATATTCAGTAGGTCTGAGAATCGGTTACTATCTATTTTTCATACCCCTAAGTGATAAGGGTAATATATATATGGCATAATATATAATATATGGCAAAACAACGTTTGCCGGGTCAGCTAGTATAATATAATAATCGGGACAACTCACATACATTGATCTGATCTTAAAAAAAGTACCTGAAGCACTTGTAATTATGGTAATCAGAACAACGAGGGTATCACAATAAATACCTACATATATAAGTTTATATACAACCAAGACTCGGAAACAAACTCGTGTTCATCACACAAATAAATGCACCTACCGAGATTCGAACCCAGAAGACCTGTTGACGCAGAAGGCAGGAGCACTACCTATTGCGCCAAAAGACCGTTAAAGATAGTCTCTATACAAAATTTTTCTTTGAGCGTCTCCGAAATTATGCGGAACATTGAGTGCTAAAGTACTTTCCGAAGTTAATCATATAAAGTTTAACAAAGTTATTGATTAAAACTCAAGCGGAGTGACCTAATGAACTGCAGGCGATTACAAGAGCAGCTAACTTCCAGTTGTGGAACTCCTTCAAAGCTTTTAAAAGGTAATTTAATTTCTAATCGAACGTAAAAATTATTCAACTTTATCGCTTCGGACTAGGGATGGTACACAATTTAGTTTCACGAGATATATACAGCTTTTTATTTTTATTTTATACCCAAAATAATGTTTTAAGGCTTCTAATATGTTTTTACAACAATCTGTGTGTTGCACCGGCGATCACCTATTTGTCTGTGATGAAAAATTATTAGTGAAACAGATTCCGCAATGTGTCAGCGTTATGCAATCCAAACAGGAATTATGTTATTTTACTTCTTTACAAACAATCGATTCATTATTTGTCTTCTGCCCTGAGGTTTGTTTTATTTTAAAGTATTGCTTTGAAAAATTCTTCTCTTGATAGTTTTTCTAAATAAATATGGTTTTTATATATATTGCTATTAACCACCAGAGGCCTGTTCCTCTTTTTTATTAAATAAAATATTCTTTAATATGTTTATAGTCTGATAACCCTATCCTCAAGCAACTGTTTTTACATCCACTGATTTAATACTCTTTTCCGAAGCTCAAGTTTTAATTAGTGGGCGAAGTTTGTGCAGCTCTTTTAAGCAATCACAACTTATCCAAGCTTTGCATGCAACTCGGAGTATGAAGTTATCTAAACAATCTTTAATTTCCTGTTTTTATGATCGCCTTCATTATAACTTCATCTTTTGCGAGGATCGAAGCACCTTATAATATTTTTAAGACAAAAATTAACAAAAATCACAACTATCAATTCTCTCTGTATAGTTAGAATTTATTTTTTTAAAGAAACCAACGCGATGCGTTCGATATGAAGTATGAACATTGATAAATAGAATTAAAAACTATGCCATGCATCCTATATAAATTTAACAAGAGTTTTTTAAATAACTTTATTTTAGAGAAAATGATAAACAATAAAATTAAAATAAGAGTCACCAGATCTTTAAACATTGCACAGCATTGCAGAAATGTCTGTCTGCAATGCTGAGTATATCTACTTTTTATCTTGTCTATGAAATCAACTCATTTCACGTAAAAATAAACGCATCACTAAATGTTAATAAACCGATTGAAACAAATCAAATTGACTTAACCCAACAGTAACATTGAAAACGTAGAAAATATCGTAAGACGTATGAATCCCTCGTCACACGTAGCGACTTTATAGAGCAATATAATTGCAAGCGTGGCGGTTCGAAGTACATTGTCTGTATAAGTGAAGCGATTCATGTCGCGTTGTATCGGAGTAACGTAATGTATGCAAAACGAGCTAATAAAAGCGAGCTGGGTGCCGCAGTAAATTCAAGTACGGTTGACGTTTATCCAAAGTTACATCCGTTACAATAACAGTCGCAGTAACGATATCCGAGCGTCTCCCATTTGTTCTAGTTTGTGAACTGCACTTTCCTTTAGACCGTACCATACTACACAGTAAGCTATAATATATGAGAAGATAAACTCTCTGTCTGTGTTGTCTAGAATACCTTTATTTAAGTTCTGATTATACGCCGACGAAGTCGTAGGTATCAGCTACTAGGACTGCTACTTGCGTAATCTCGTTTTGTTAGTAAGAGTTAAATATTATGTTAGAAAAATAAACATTAAGAACTTAAAATGCTGCGAGTAATTGTCAAGAGAGTACGTTGATATCCTTCAAATAACACGAAAATTATTCATAGATTTGAATGGTTTAATTTATAGATTGATTTTATTTTTAAAATGAATATAGACCAATAAGTGGAATCGTATCCTCGAATAATGGAAAACTTTACTTAGTGTAAAGTTTACACTAAGTGTCGAGGCGGCGGGATTAGACGGGAGCGAAGCTTTGCGTTGTTAAAATTCAACGCGCAACTACTGACCATAAACAATGTTCACTTATAATATTCTACACAGATAGCTGCATACAATTTTAAAGAAAAATAAGACTGCAAGTTGCAAGGTTATTATTATTTAAAAAACTCTATTGCATTCCAACAAAGGTTTAATTCAGACTTTCGAGATTTACATCACATACTTTTTTATATTATGCCTGTATCGAAAAGGATTATTTTTGTACATAGATAGTATAGCCCCATAAAACCGTAAGGTTAACCAACAGCCGGATCAGAATAGACTCGAATAGCAACACAGAATCAAAATATCTAACGAGACGAAGAACGCAGATTCATTTAATGACAATATTAAAAAAAATTGGTTGCCTGTAAAGTCGGTATACGGGCGAAAGTTTTACGTGACAACGACTTTGAGTGGTAAAATAATTATCTTTTTATGTCTGTCTCTCTCGCTCTTAGGCGGGCTAACCATGCCCGAGTGGAAGGGACGCGTGCCTCTCACTCGCTCTCATTGTGAGCGCATAACGTGAGCGGAGCGTAACGCAGTTTCTTGAAGTGTCACCCGGCTAACCAATTTATAAGACGTTGTCACGTCAATAATGTTACGTATAAAGAATAAAATTTAATGTATTTAATTTTTAAAACTTCCCTTAAATATAAGTAAAGTAACAAACATCTTGGGAGTAATTAATTATGAACCTAGTATATATATACCTCGCGACAATTTCACAGCACGATACGAGGTGGATTATTAAGGATTTTCGTCTCCCGCTTTAAGCTAGGATTAAATTTTCTTTGTCTACGTACGAGGCCTTTTATTACGTGAATGTCGATATAATTTGGTTCAGATAGGATCAGTCATAAGCGCTTTCATGATTAAAGGCGCTGCGTAATTATTGAAGATTGACTGATAGTCAATATTGATGAGATATTTTCATAAGTTTTTTTTTATTTTGGATCGGAATTTATATTGTACGATAATAATAGTCTTACATTTCGAACAGATATGTTAATAATTAGTATTTTTAATAGCTTATTTTGGATTTCTTCACTAAGAAAATTAATGTGTGGTACTAATAATTTTATTTACCTCTTGAGAAAGCTTTTTAAAATGGAAGTATACGTTTGAGGTCTGTAAAAGAATTGATTAAATATTTTTAAATCAATTTATAAAGTCTTATTAATAAGAGCTAGTTGAAGCTATTTTAATCAAATCTCTTTACAATAATATGTTTTACTAGAGTTCTATAAAACACCCGATTTCACTATCTTTTTAAACGTATTCAAGCACTCAAAATTGTTGTACTCTAAAATAGGATAAAGTCTTTCAACGTTCATTTCTTATTAACAAAGAATAGATCGTAAGAATATGTCGTAAGTGCAACGTCTTGTTTATCACATGCTGCGGTAAAACAGTTTAATCCGAAACACATTAAAGTGCCAAGTTTGGCGAGTGCCTCGGGCATTCCTCTTCGGGCTCTCGTGATTTCCTATTCGAAACAGCAACTATTTACCAAATACAACTTTACGGTTTCCTTTGTTAATTCTTCAGGGGTTTCATTTCATTAATAGTAGCTTGATTTTGTGAAAATACATGTAAGTACTATAGCTAAGTCTGAACTGATTTTCTCATCATTGTCTGATGACACGATTAGTTTAGGCAGAGTATACATACGGAAAAATTCACTGCAAATGTCTGACATACCTGGAAGCAAAATGTATACAATTAATGTTTTAACACAAAGATTTATTTTTAATCAAAAACATTTTATATATTTACAATACATGAAATTGGAAGCCGGGCCGGGCTAATAAATGTTTAAGTCGATGTTGTCAGGTGGAAGATTGATGGCTCAATCGCACAGCGATCTGGAACGTGTCACTGGAGACACGGCTTTATATGTGTCTGATCAGAAACATTAACCCATTACTTTAAATTTAATCAATACGTATTTCATCTTCAAGTTTTTTTATACAGTACCTAATAACGTTTACTAGCGCCTTGTTGGGACACTATATAACTTGCTCGTATGTCTGTCGGATAGTCTAGTTTCCCATCAATAAAAAAATATTTTAAAATCGTTTTAGTGCTTTTGATTTTATTCATTTCAAACACAAAAATAGAATGACTTTTTATTTCATAAATCTAGATAAACTTATCTAGTTAGCGTGGCGCCCATGTATTTCAAAATTATCTAGTAGCTGAAAACTTAAACACACTTACACTACTAACTAAATACTTAAATTCCTGAATTAGTTAAAATATATTTACTATGTTAAATATAACAATTAAGTAGTCTTTATCTGTATGTCGTTATTTAAGTTGCAACATTGACTTTTTCACAGAACTTTTGTAACATACAACTTTGTTAGCGTGATAATGAAATAGACAGTCTCTGGATTAGATTTAAGTTATGTCTAGCTAGACCTGATGCTATTGGACAGGACTAGGAGTGAGGACAAAGTATATTATTGTTTCTCTATTATCAAATCAGGCACTGGAGTTCATTTGCGTTTAGAGCAGTCGTTCTTTAACCCCTTTTTTATGAAGCGAGGTCGAGAAACAATTAAAGAATACAACCCTTATTTATTTTAAGGCATCAGAATGATTTTGCAAAATTGCAACCGAAAGTCACTTAAACAGAAAAAGCCCGTAGCAGACAGCTAGCTAACAGGACGCTTTAGACGCGATTACGTCACTCGTGTCGTGTCCGTTGCCCGAAGGAAATGAGAAAGTTATCGCCATCTAAATCCTCACCCGAGCCCCTTAACACCCGTCTAATAGATATAAAATCCGTGTAGGTGTAATTCAATTTCTTTCAAATACCCGGTAAAAATATCTGTACCTATAAACGTATATAAATTTGTTTGAAATACAGGTGATTAAACTTAAATAACACAAAGGACTTGAAGACAATGGTTATTTATTCAAATCTATTTTGGTATAATAATACCTATAGATTGGATTTGGCAGATTTTAGGGTAACAAATTATAAAGCTGAAAATATTTTTCCCTAAGAGCCTCTAGTGACAAAACTGAAGTGAAACTTTTTCTATACTTAAGATAAAAAAGTCACTTTTCAATATCTATAAAACAATAAACTATCCGATCTATAAAAAAAATATTTAAAACAAATTTAATGAAGACAATTTAAAGAACCCCACCTCGTTCATTAAAAATAAGATTATCAAGAAAAGGAAATAAAAAAACAATCATTTAACAAAATATTACCTTATGTACAGCATCAAAGCGATTCTCAATTCTAATCGATCGAGATGATCAAATTAGTTTACTAATATTACGTGGTTTGTAATTGTTATATCCAGATTGCAAAACAGAGAAGTCTAAGAAAAGATCTATTGATTCAGACGTATCATAAAGAGATTTGATATTTCTTGATTTATGTGAAGAGCTTTTAATACATTTCCCGCCACGCAAGTTGCATGACAGTTGACAGCTGTTGGGTCACGCAACCGCTGCTGCGAGTGACGCCCTGGCCTAATATTTACCTCGACGCGTAGATTTGTCACTGTTAAACTTTTATTAGATACCGTTTGTTGTAGATTCCTACATTTTAATGATCGAAAATCTGAATATGAGCGATTATTTTCCGTACGTTTCGACGCCTTCATATCTTTAACATAATTTATTACCACTTCCGTGTGATAGACAATGCGTATTGCGCGGAAAATTCACCGTTACCTAGGGAAACAAATAATGTTTGTGAATATACAATAACAATAGAAACAGTTCTGCGAATTAAGCATAAGGGAATCTTACAAAGGGAACAAATTATGTTATCTTACCCACTAAATTCTTTTCTCTCCCACATTTCCAAGTACAGTTGGATAAAGATTTTACCAGGTTCATTTGAATATCGAGGTAAATCAGTTTGTCGAGAGCAAATTTCGGTTATAATTTAATACGCCACACAAAGCGATGCGCGTTGACTTGTGCTCCCGGTTGAAAGCTTACGTCAATCCCACAACTCTGTGTTTGACGGCGAATTATGGCGTTCGCACTTCATTACAATACCTTTGTTCTCATTCAACATAACATCCAAGATTGCCATAACCAGTACTAAAATTATTAACCGACCTTCGAAAAAATCAAAAAGGAGGTTATCAATTCGACGTGTATTTTTTTTTTTCCGACGTTCCGCTCGTACGTTGCCATTTGTAGTTTGTCATAGTTTCAAAGAGCAACATGAAAGTTTTATGCCCTTGTAGAATTTTAGATGAATTTTATTTATCAACACTATTTACGTCTTTTATTTATAGTAAGTTCATTTATAATACAAAATTTATTTTTTACTTTTCAGTGCGTTTTGTGGTCGGTTTTATTTTTTTGTTTAAAATAAATTTATTTTTGTACAATTTTAGTCGCATTTTTGATCGCTGGATGAATTTTTTTCAACAAAGCGGTAAACCCTTTTTATATTAACCATGCCATTCAAAGAAATGTAAAACACGTATATTAACTTATTTTGGTTTTAGAAAGACTCTGTCGTTTGAAACCAAATACTAAATTTATTCGAGAGCGGCAATAATACTACAATATAATAATTAAACTTATTAAATTTTAAAAATTTCCATCTCATATTCACTGCATCTGTATAAATTCTATTATTAATCGTATAATTTATTTAAGTACACAATAATACACATTCACTCTACCAAAAAATATTCTAATATAAACTTTGCATAAACCTGTAATTATGGTATTAAATTCAATTTTTTTAAAGCAAAAAACTGTTACAAAGAAAATAAGTTAAATCAACAAAGTCTAATAGCAACCCCTAACTATATTTTAATAACTCTGTTCCAATTATTCGACATTAAAGCGGTATAACATTGATAGTAAACTTTTATCAACAACCATAACGATGCCTTCTAGTTTTGACAACAGGTACCCAAAGTTCGTAACGAGCAGTTCTCCAACAAGCAAACTAGTGGACCTCATACAATTATTGTTTTCCACCATACTGGAATTCTAGTTTCACCGCATCAGATCTTGTTTACCTAGCATACAAACTATGTTAACATGCCTTGTTTGCAAACTTCGTACAAAGAATATTTCATATAATCCTAATACGCGTTCTTATAAAATTATTTAATCAAACGCCGTTTTTGCACCTTCGCCTGAGATACTAAACAAAAACTAATGAATTTGGATAAATTGATAAATTATTATCTATATAATATCCATACATCTATATATAGGCATCAATATTAAGACACTATTTAATCCCGGCAAATGCTGAGCCGGTACACCTAAACCACTAAATATATTTATTTATTTTTAATACAGATGAGAGCAATAATTTTAAACCACAATGATATTAGAATAAAAAAATGGATTCCATATTAATCCAAGCGCACATTGCGAAAGATAAAAAGATATTATTTCAGGGTTCATTCATCGAGGATGATTCGTTTTATTCATCAATAAAAAGTAATCGTCCTCTTGTGAATGAGCATTTAGTGTAACTTCAACATTTTTACAATTAATGAAAAAAAGCCTTAACGAACACAATTTTTTTATGATTTGCTTTTACTATTTTTAGATAGATTAAAGGACATAATATTATTTTTCAAGGTTACATTCTCTACGTAAAATATTATTAAAATTGGTTTATTGCTTTATTTTTATTTAATATTTTAACCGTGATTGAAATTCCATAACCCCTTGTTGTCTAAGAGACGGTCAAATATATGTGTCTGGTTCACTGATAATAATTTTTATATGGATTAATAAACATTCCTATTCGAATATTAAGTAAATAATTTGCTAAGTTTTACTTAACATTTATTCCATTATTGTGGTTAAGTATCAATTTAAATGATTGAGCTGTATTATGAAGAGCTTAGTGTATTAGCATATATTTGCATACAATGCGAGGCGTCAAGCTTCTCCTAACCTCGGGGTAAATAACTCGATTTAATCTGAGTGCACCGACCTCTTACTGTCTATTATTTTAGTGTAACTGACAATTTGGCACTTGATATTATCTTGTAGGATGAATTCATTAGACAAACTTGAAGTAAATGCCTGAAGGCGCCTCATTCGCCTTAGATCCGTAGCATTTTCGTAGCAAAACTGTTTTGAACTACGTAGTGTCACTATGCATTATACATATTATTACCCTTCTATTTCCGGCATGTTACGAAATGTTTAAAATAAAACCCAAGCTTTTAACATATCATTTCTATTATGATAAGATATAATATATATACATATATAATAGAATAACAATTCAGAGTTGTATAGGTGATGTGATGATATTTTTGAGTTAATTTAAAAAAAATTAAAATAAAAACACGAAACATAGTAAACGGCTAATCAGGAAATTCATACAAAGAATACGTGTTACACACGAAGGCTTCATTATGTTTCATGTCAATGAATCGTTCTCGTTCGTGCTGTGACTTACTTTTCATTTTATATGATGAGAAAAAGTGGGTGATGTTTAAACGAGCATAATGTATGTTTAGTATTAATCATATTTTATAATGAATGGCAATTATTTGTCATAGTTGCTAATACAAATAGAATAAAAATATAAGTAACTAGTGATATAATTAAAACTTGACGTAGTTTTAATCCAAATTAAAAAAACTAGGTACTTATTCTATAAAAAACCAAAAACCCTATATATATTTTAATATCCAAAACCTCTCATTATTAAATAATACATAATTTAAATAGAGCTTCAAAGTTCGGAACTCTTGACATAATTACAAGTAGGTAAATAAATTAGATAAAAACGCTTGCATAGAATTTGCTTTACACCCTCACCCCTCGAGCTAATAACATAAATTACCGATGTACGCGGCCGTAGGTCATCGCTTTTACATAAATGTTATCGGTGCCTACGCCCCGGGCGGCAGTTACCATTTGTCGGAATAGCTGTCCCGCATACATATAGCACATATTACGGATTATTAGAAGTATTAAATAACTTTATAAGTCATTTCATATTAAAATAACCCACCTATTATAGCCGATTTTATCTTTGCATAGATATATTATATCTATGCTTTGAATGCTTAAGATTCCATTAATTAATTATGAGTTTGACATTTCATCAAAGTAAAGTGAAATTCAGAATTCAATTCTTAACTAAGAGATTATTTGAATTAACTAAATCGTAAGCAGAAACGTGAATTTATTATTATTAAAATATTTACGATGATAACTCACAGAGACCCATTTATTTTTAGTAAACTGCTTTAATCGTTTTAATAAATTTTGGTATATAGCTTGATGGTACCAAGTAGGGTTAAAGGAAGAGAGATTAAGACCACTATCATCATAAAATACAGATGAAATCTAACCGGGTTACTAAAAAAACAAATCTCTTCGACCCAATAAACGGCATTAATTAGTAAAATAACTATACACAAAATCGATCAGTCACAATACATTACCATAATCAGCCAGTCACGTTATAAGCACTTAAGCTATTCCACATCAAGCTAAAACGATTCACCACTAAGCCGAATTAGCTTAGCATAAAAGCCTACACAAGCGATCTGCCTAATGACGCCGAGGCCATCGGTCAGCCAATCCACCTAATGTATGTTCTATATACAATAATCCATTTTATTAAGCGAATCGTAAAGTGTGAGTTTCAAATAAAGCGACGTCAAAGTGCAACAAAAATTAATAACCAAAAGAGAAATAATATCTGGCTTATAAATACTTGTGCCTCAGAATTAAGTATATTTATTTTATGATTTCCTGTTACAGTTGGATACTGATTAACGAGGTTTATTTTTTATGTGTAAGTGTTACACAATGCTTTTTAAACCTGCAAGGAATATATATATAACAAAATCTAGTTCTGTAGGTGAAGTGAAAAGTGAATTCCCGTAACCCCTAGTGTAACATGGGGCAGACATATTTCTGCATTTGTTTCACTGATAATTTCCTTTACAGGCAAGAAGGTTAGCCTCCTGTGCCTACCTAACCGAAACATTCATTTGTTTCCCCGGGATTCGAACCCGGGACCTCCGGCGCAACACGCAGATGCGTAAACCATTTAGCCACGGAGATAGTTCTGTAGAGGATACAATCAAATACCCTACCCGTACTAGATGACACCCTAAGTAAAATATAGTGCAAAAATTTCAAAAAACAAAAAGAAAACACGTCCAGCGACTTCCACTTCTACAACAGTACTTAAGTACGTTCTGTCTCATTTTCAAAAGAAACATTTTCCAAGCAAGTATAGAATAAATAATATTAAAAGATATGTTTAAATTGAACTTTTTTCGTTTTAAACACATCTTCTCTCTTACTACAAGACGTAGGTCTCGGACATAAAGTAGCGCAAACATATTGTCAAATAACTCGGCTGTTTTTCCGGGTACTTGGTGAGTGCGGACGGCGGCGTCATATGTCACAGCGAAGAAGACATTTCTCATTTACTACGAAGAAGAAAAACAACTGAAGTGTTTGCACAAGGCATGTTTCTATAACAGGTCTGTGAATGAGCAGTACAGCTATCCGTACTAATATAATTTTTTGTACAATAGTAGGGTAATCTCGAATCTATAGATCCATTTTAAAAATTCTTTGTGACACATTCTTGATATAAGCTTATAAACATTTGCACTAACGTCATTCCTAACCTCCATTCATGTTCATTTATTATTCATGACAGTACAGGTAGGCACTTAAGATTGTCATAAGCTAAGAAAGTACAAATAGTTCTTATAGATTTATGATAATGGTATGGTATAGTTAAAAGTTAAGCGCTCTAAGGCACCTAAAATGTTACAACACTTAACAGAAACTAAACGAGCTACGTGACTGAGAACTAAAACCTCATTCATCATTGTAGATTTAAACTTTACATTCAATACGTGTTGGCTGGATTTGAAAGGGTTCATGCACATGACACGCTGGACGACGAACATGCATGCTAAAGTTTTCGGGGCTATCCAAAATGTAGTATTCTATTAAGCTAATGAAAATTACAAATTTAAATAGAACCGCAGCAAATACAATTTTATAATTTAAGAGAAAATCTCATATGAGTAATAAAACAAACCACATTTGTCATAACTCCGTAATGGAAGTTTTTTTTTAATTTTGAATAAAAAGGCCTTTGAGTTGAGCGACCATATCGCCCAATTAGAAAAAATATGAAAATGGAATCTACAAATACACAATAAAGAATTTAAACTACAATTATCTTACAATTTAAATATGCTATATAACTCAAACCTATTATGGACACAACAAGTGTTGAAATAGGTCGATCATAAAACCGTCTGTAATTTAATCTACAATCCATTTCGATTTCATTGCATCATAGTAGGAACATAGCCTTACTCGCTCTACAAACTCATATCAGAAAGTCCGAAATATTATCCGAACGCAGAGGACGTGAAGTGAAAACTTCGACACATTAGAACACTTGTGTAACGATAAAGTACTTCCAGTTTCAATTCATTGATTTTGTATTAGGAAATACCAAAACGTGGTCGAAAATTAATATGGATAGAAAAGTTACTAGATTCATGTAGGTATATAAGATCAATTGTGTAGTTTTGTTCCCACGGTTGAAGTAATGTCCTTCCATTCATAATTCGAACTAAGCATGCTCAATTTTTTGTCTAAGCATCGTGTTTAAGAGACCTTGACTTAAAAACGCTTAAAAAGATTTAGCCAAATAAAGATTTTTTGTTAGTTTTTTTCTAAATCGGGGGACTTTATGGCTAGATCATTCTGAGCTTATATAGACAACCTTTAGACCACGTTATAATATAGAGATTATATAGAACTCTGAAAATTCATTCGTATATATTATAAAAAAGACGTGTTCATTATTCACAGTTCGACCTAACATATATTACATAAATACATATTAAATATATACATTCCCAATATACATAAACAAAACTAGATTTAATACCAAGTATTAGGTAAAATGGACGGGAAAAGTACATAGGTTTTTATCAAAATTTAACGCAGACTGGCTCACGTGTAATTAGTGCCGAAGTTAATATTACAAACACATTTGAACAATTATAAATGGAGAACATTTGCTATTTTCATTAGGTCCATATGAACTCAATAGTCCATTAGGTCAGACATTACCAAAAGCAAACTACTCTGCGATAATGGTTGGTATATTTGAACGGGATATCACTCTGCAACATTCGTACAAATAGAATATTTTGAATATTGAGAGTTAAAACTCAAAATTTCAGTTGTTTCAAATTTATTTAAAGTATGAAGGCATATAATATTATAATTAATATGTAACTAGTTGACACTGCGAACTTCGTACCGGCAATAAAAGATAGGGCATAGTAAGCTATTCCATGACTATGCCTAAAAGGTATCTTATCCTTTATCATCCCGCGACTTTTTTATAGATCTATAAAAGAAGAACATCCTACCATGCATTGTTTTGTTATATCTTAAAGGCATTAATTAACATTTTTGACACTTCCAAAAATTATCATCATGTTTACACCAATTTACACTAAACCTTGATAAATTATATATCTTGATCTTCCTCATGACTCAAAAATTGGCGAAACTCGCATTATAATCCGTTCAGTAGTTTTTAAGTTTATTGCGAACAGACAGACGCGGCGGATAACTTTGTATTAGATATAATATGTAGTGATATCTGCGGCGCGTCATCCTATGCGTAGACTTAAGATAATACCAATCATTAAATGTACATTTTAAAATCGGCCAATGGATTTAGGCGTAAATCCGTAACAAAAAAATTCTACTTTATTATAATTCTAGGAATAAGTTGTTATAAAATTTTAATTCTAATTGTTAATATATATATATATATATATTATATATAATTATATATATATATATATATATATATATAATAACTTTAAGCTCAAACAAATAAGTTAAAAACTTGTTTGAGTTAAATTAATGAAAGTTAAATAAGAAATTCAACTTTTAACTGAACTCAAAAGGGATTCTCAATTCAATTATAGGTATGTTTTTTGTTTCAAAGGTTTATAGCTACTTCAAAGGTGGTGTAATAAAAATGAATCATGATATATAAAGCATATTATACACTTACCTATAGGAAATGAATCAACGCGTTTTGAAGAAATTATTGACAACTAAAAATATGTAACCCAGATGACGTTTTCGTTTCTGGTTTTGATGATAACTATCAATCACTATTTTCAGTGTCATCCATCCATTCAGGATATAACATTCATGATAATAACACATTAATATCATAAATTCTTAAAGTACCTAGTCACTAGTGTGGACACACTGGTGTCCTTTCTCACCAAGTTGACAATTTAAAAGATTTCTTAAGTTAAAACTTTAATAATACCTATACCATTCTTTTTTATTTTTAACTTATCTGAATGTTATGGATGCCATTGAAGTGGGTTCTTTTTTTTTCAAACATGTTCTACAGAATTCTAGTGACACTGAACTCGCTGGCGCCAATTAAGCTTTCGAGAATACACTCTAATTTGACGCCATGTAAAACCTCTACACTCCTGTCAAATCTGAAAACTTTAAATCAAAATGTAACGCAATATCCCTCGCATGGAACTTTTAATTGCGGAGCCAGTTATACATTCCGTGGTCCAAGCGAAATCATGTTATGAGTTTAATGAATTCGTATACGAGTTCCTATTTTGTTTTGCTGCCAGTAGAATAGAGAAATTCATAGTAGAGGCTTGATTATTTAGTATACTTTTTAATGCCCGCAGCTGAGCCTATTACATAAAAGGCGTCTCGATTACATAATAAAGATAGTAGTAGAAATAGGCTCACGATGGGAAATCATTGAAAAATCACGACTCGTGTTTTAGACCCTATGTTATTTCTTAGGTTCCACCTCAAGAGTCATACAGGTTACAACCGTTGTGGATTTACTTAGGATTAATCACCCAGCACTGTAAGTATCTCCTTTACAACAGATACCACATACCGCTACCCAAAGGCACTATCTCGGATACCAAAACAAGTTGCCGCCTCCATAAGACAATTATGTTTAGCTTCAGACTTAGACGTCCGTATGTAAACAACAAAATATTTTTATTACCACTAGCTGACCCTTAACTTTGTACCACCAATAAAAGATAGAATGGGTAAAGTAAGCAATCCTTGAAAGGTACATATCGCACCCTTAGAATGAAAGTGACCTAATCCAAAAAAGGCAATTTGTGGTAAATGAGCATTAAAGTCTTCAAAAAATTATAATATTGAATAATACATCTTAATAATATATAGAGACCGAAGTATGCGCTGTCCCCTGTAATACTCAGATATAGGTCACTTCTACTTTACAAGGTTTTATAATATGCTTTATAAGGTCAGTTTATGGTAATATCGAGTGTTACAGGAATTTTGAGTTTCTTCACTTTCATTCTAAGATTTTTTGCACATCTATAAAAGAGGAATATCCCGTTATGCTTTGTTTTGCAGCGTCTTCGAAAAAAGCTTCCAGATACGTTGTCCTGTCTTAACTATGAATACTGAATTCAAATTGGCATAATAATTTTAAATGCATACAAAATTTAAAATACATATATATATGACAGTTAAACATTTAAAAACTGACAGGTATGTCAAACGCTATAAGATTACATTAGAAGAGTTTATATTGACAAAAGCACTAAGAAGGTGACATTAGAAAAGTTGATATTGTCGTTAAGTTTTCTTAAATTTTCTAATGTTTCGCGTTATTTATTTAAGGATTTATTTCATAAGGACCTTCTCGAGATACTAATAAACACAATAAAAAAAGAATTATCCAATTTAGTGTTGTCATTCGTAAGTTATGCGCTTACATACATTTCGGTGCTTCATTTTTATTTATATAGATTACTTGAGTAGATCATAAATATGAACTGTCCGAGTTAATGAAGACAATAGTAATCCTTACTCCAATCACAAACAGTTGAGTCGTTCAAATTTCAACTAGAATGTAGTTAACAACTCGTGTGCCAAAACGAATATCCCGAACAATTTCATTGCAGTTACCTCGGTATAGGAATAGTTCGCATACTTACGAGCTGACGTTTAAAATTGAATCGCTTAGCCTGACTGAAATGTAGGAGAATGTAAGCTATTCCGGTGACAGAGAAACGTTTCTACTTTTTCCTTAAATGTACGTAATTAGTTTATTTTCTTTCGAGTTGCTTACACAGAATTAATGAGGTAAAGTATTTTTGGTATTTCATTCTTGATAGACGAAATTCTTTCATTCGTTCGAAATTCGTTCGTTTTTGTTAATAACAAATTATTAGGAACGTAAAATTTAATTATATTAATAATTCTATGTTAGATTACATTAGTGTAATAACATACACAAGGACATTATTTGGATTAAGGAGTCCAAATTCTAACAATGGTATTATAAATGCAATTTTTTTATAATGACGAATATATTATTATGTTAAGAGCTTACGTTTTACTCGGACGAACTAATATTTTAGATACGAAATGCAAAAACTAGATACCTACTTTTGACAGAAAATTCTTCGGGCAGTATAATTAAAAATTATAAATATATTATTTAATATTATGAAATATAAATAATAATTAAAAATTAAGTAGGTATCTACAACTAAAAACACTAAAGAACAAACAAGCGGTCTAAGAATACATAACCATACAAAAACACAGCCTCTCAAAACACCGGCCACCAACTAAACTACCTTAATTAACGTAACCATTACATTCAAATTAAAATTTAATAAACATTTGCGGCGAACATAATGCAGGTGCCTTTTACACTTGTCTTCATTATAAAACCGCGTGTAACGAGCTAACGTTACTGGCTCAAGTTCAAATTGCAAACGTAATCACACTACAATAGCCAAACAGTGTGCTTAGTACGTGATCAATTTGAACTAGGCTCCAATTAGAAGTCCCTCGACTGCTAAGGCCCGGTTTGTTAGATCAAAGGCAAACAACTGTTATACTGTCTCACAGGTAAAGCCATCAATACTAAAGCATCTGTATATGATTGATTCTTTAACGAAATGGGAAACATACATGTGACTCTATAAAAATAATTTTCATTAAAACAATAAAACCGACCTCAAAGCGCACTGAAAATTAAAAAAAAATTGTATTATAAATGAACTTACTATAAATAAAGACGTAAATAGTGTTTTAAATTAAATTCATGTAAAATTGAATAAGTGCATAAAACTGACATATTGCTCTTTGAAAGGCGGTGCCAAATATTATAAATCTAAAAATATCTAATTCATTGATAAGGATTGATAAATCATAGAGTTATAAGCAAATAAGTACGACGCGGTCGCGCGAATTGCAGCTATTTCTCGCCCGATTGTGAAACTATTCTTTCAATATCCTGAAAACTATTGCTAGTAAACAATTTATACCGACCGAATACAATTTATAATTTAATTTGTATTCGGTCTCTGGTAGGGCTGCCACTTGCCGGACGGGGTATTATAAGTGGCACGGAGGTGTGGTTTAATTCCTACAGCCTGCAGAAATTCTAACCAACAAAAAATGTTGTTAGATTGCCTGGAAGAGATCGCTAATTAGCAATAAGGCCGCCCGTTGCACTCCATTGCAATGACGTGTTTAAAAAAAGTGTTCGGCTACACTTGCAAAATCGTTTTGAATTGACAATTATTGATACGAGGCCTGCCTACTGCGATAATTTCAAGAATCGACCGGGAGGGTGTTTAAACACCCGAGACTGATATTTCGAGACTTAGTACGTAAAGGCATATACAACATACCCTATATAAAGTAGGTATATGAGTGAATTATAATTTAAAATGAGTCCAGTAACTTATGCGTTTATTCATTTCAAACAAAGATAGAAATATTTTCACTTAATAATATAAGTAGATGTAATTGAAATTTAATAATGTAATGATAAATACTAGGTACAAAATACGTAACAATATATTTTTGAGAATATACTTAAATTATATTCAACCCCTTTGAGACACCTAATACTTGACTCTTTCATTATTTTTCTATCAACCTAGGTAGATTAGATTTTCACACGCTAAAAAACACAATTTCAAAGGAAAATCTGTACATAAAATCTATGATATAATGTCGAAAAACATCGTGCAATTCGAACACATTCGTTTGCTTAGTGACATATGACTAAAGCAATTTCTGGATAGTTACTGCGTCTATATGGGAGAGCCGCATCGGTTATAATTTATCACCAGACGTTATTGTGGCGAAGATTAAAAGATTTACTAGGCTATACAGAGCTTTTAATGAAAGTTTCGAAGTATCGAAACTAACAGACGAATAAGCTTAATATACGTCAGTACTAATCATTATTCTCCATTTGCCAGATATATCTACTTATACCTATTATAATAATTTAAAAAGAAACGACTTCAAATTTTAACTCTAAAACTACTGAACAGATTTTGATGAAATTTAAATAGGACTACACGGGAAGCACCAGCTTTCAAACAAAAAAAGAATCATCAAAATCAATCCACCCAATCGAAAGTTCTGAGGTAACAAAATTAAAAATAACATACGCATCGAATTGAGAACCTCCTCCTTTTTTGAAATCGATTAAAAATACTAATCTGTACTACTGTACTTTATAATAAAAAGAAAATTTGAAAATTCTTTCGACGATAAGAAACCCAGATTTCTTCCAAATAATGTAGAAATATTTTGTATTTAGGCGAAACAAGTCAAAAGATAAAAGTGTTTTAATAAAAGAAAATACTTGTTTGCTCACTATTAACAATTTAATACCGCATGTTAAGATATATATGTACACATAGATATAATCTTAAATAATATAATTAAAATTATAAATTAGAGTTATAATGTAATGGGATTATTTATTAAAGCATATATTAAAACAGATTATAGATTTTTTTACTCTAAGCTCGTCCTTGATGTCTAATTACAGTTCAATCAGTCAATCTATGTGTTGGGTCTAAATTCATACATAGCCCTACTTTGCTAAATTAGTCGATTTTTAACCTAAAATACAATTAAAAAATGTAACTTTGCATTGCGTATTTTAATTAATCGTCAATAACTTGAATCAATTTAGTTAATATCGGAAATTTGTTTGTTGAAGAAAACTGTATGTAAAAAAAAATTATATTAATCCATTTTAAGTTCAGCTTTAGTGATCCGCTCAACATCGTTTAATCAAGAGTCGTAATGACATTAGAATCGTTGGAGCATAAGGTGAAGAGGTGCAATGAATCACTGCAAAGCTCAGAAGCATGCCAATGCAATTAGACACGACAAACGGCTAATTGCGACATTAATGTGATTCTCAATTACTGTCATTGCATTCGCTAATGGAGCTCGATATTGTCAGTGGTAAAGAAATAAGTAAAGGAAGATATTTGTCGAAAATGTATTAGTAACCATAAAGGAATCATCTTATAGAATCAGTAGATATAATTGTGAATTCCCGTAACACATTTTGTATTTGTTTCACTGATCATTTTCATTAAAGCCACCTTACTGTGCCTACCCAATGTTACAAATAGGAATACTTAATTAATTGATGAGCAGAACTTCTTAAATTGAAGCTAAGAACCATCTCGATCACATCGACCCGACATCAGCTTTCAAACAAAAAACCTGCATCAAAATCGGTCCATTCGTTTAGATGCTATTCCATAAATAGATATACAGACGTGTCAAACTTATAACACCCCACTTTTTGCGTAGAGGATAAAACTGCTAAAGTATTAAAAAAACCTAAGCAAAGTTTGTGTAGGTAATACGTGAAACGAAAACTGTACACCTTTTTAAGAAGATCGCCTAGAAACTATAAGTTCTCCATTGATACGTTTTACAATCGCAAAGAACTTATGTATAAATTCAATTGACTTTATAAAGAAAAAGAAAAAAATTGAAAAAAGGGAAATAAACGCTAAGAGAAGATAATTTTAAAAAACGCTCAAGAGACTCGACTTTTAACTAAACAGTTTAAAGAAGTGCTCCACTAGGTCGTATTTATTCAACAAAGTGTGAGCTTGGGAGGAAAAAGTATCTTGTCTAGCCTTTAAAAGTGAAAAATTATTCTTAAAAGCATAATCTTAAAAATAATATTTGAAAGTGTTTTAAAATGTAATATTTTGTATATTCGTTCCTTAATACGTTGTTGTGTATGCTATATCTTTTAACATTTTTGATGAGAAATAATATTCGCTGGCAATTTTATCGAAATGACGAGAACGATGAAATTTAAAATAAAAAAAATTATCTGTTTCATATTGGATCTATCGCCAAAACGTTCAGTCACCTATCATTTGACAAATGCACTTTCAAACACGTTCTCAAGAACGGGAATCCAACTTTAATTAACAATTATTTTAATGAAGCTTTCAAATTATTTTTTGCTTTAACTATTACGCTGTAAGGCTAATTAACAATGTGTTAATTTATATTTCTTTTGTTTAAAATTTTTAACTAGTTATTTTAAAAAGTGTAAAGTATTGTATAAGTTAAAAGCTTACGTTAATAGAATTACATAATGGCATCGCAACTTTATAGGCGTCCATGTTACTGATGCTAAGGTGACATAGTCAGTCTTTACCGGCTGTGCAGCTTTATGGTTATATGTAGTTGTGATCTAATGACGGGCCTTGTTTTCATCGCGCCTTTCGAGATAATAGTAGCAAAAGTAAACCGTCATACAACATTAATGACTGTTGAGGCGCGATCTCTGCAAGCTCGAAAGCAAGGTAGTGGCTACTTGTTTATAAGGCGGGAATTTCGTCGTAATATTCCTTATTCAATTGTAAGACTAAGTCAAAGGTACATTCAAAGCTTTTACATCCATGTTTTTAGAATCATAATATACACAACAAACTTTGGTTTAAAAATTAAGATCAAAAAAGCAAATACAAAGTATGTATAAATATAATATTAGTTTATATAGAAAGTGATATTTTTTGTATCGTATTTTTGGTTGAAATTCGAATTCCGTGAAGGAAAAGTCGTGGTTCAGTCTATGTATTTAAGTTTAAAAACTACGCTTATAAATATGTAGATAGACTGCGGTATATCACTACATAGTATAAAACAAAGTCGCTTTCTCTGTCCCTATATCCCTTTGTATGCTTAAATCTTTAAAACTACGCAACAGATTTTGATACGGTTTTTTTAATAGATAGAGTGATTGAAGAGGAAGGTTTATATATATATTTTATATCCGTGCGAAGCCGGGGCGGATCGCTAGTATTCTACTAAAGTTGTAAGTGGCTCACAATTGCTTATATAACTATATACTTACCCACTCTACAATTTACGCAATTGTATGAACTGTTTTCGCTTAAAAATACCACAAATCTATTAATGTTAATAAAATAAATACGAGCCCACATATACGCCATAAAGTATGTAACATAAGTGAAGTCCCGTGTCCCCTAGTGGGGTATGGGGCAGATGCATTTCACATCTGTTTCACTGATCGGTTTTTTCTTTTAGGGGCAAGTAGGTGATCAGCCTTCTATGTCCTGCCAGACCGAGTTTTTTTTTATTATCTCCACCGGGAATCGAACCCAGGACCTCTCGGTTGTAACGCTTTACGCGCTTACCACTAGACCAAGGAGGCGGTTTATATGTAACATACCGTTTCTGTATTACGTCAAAACTCATTCCTGAAATGAAAGTGGAATAAATATACGCTTAATAATTGTCCTATAACATTCCCAACACGTAAACTACTAAACATAAACCCCGAACTAATTTACAAAATTCGTCCTAAAATGTTTTCTACGAGATATTTTGTCCTGCATATATTTTCAAAATTGCGGGTAGGTAGGTAGTAAAACTACTCGACTGATTAAAATATTATTCTTATTATGGAAATATATTACTATTTCAAATGTACATTAGCCTGGATTTAGTTCAAATTTATACTACATTTAACAAAAAGAAGGCTGTTTTAAGTTCAACATGTTAGTCTGTTTGTCTGTCTTTGAATTTTATAAAATTATGCTATTTTATACGGATCATGTTAGTAACAAAGAATTATTACGATCTCTATGCAAAATTGATTAATACATAACAGGTCGAACGCGCCGTAATTATAATTTCACATGTATAATAATACAATTTCATAAAGTATATCTAAATCAAATTTAACCTTTTCGAAACACTGTCGTTTCATTCGCGGGGAGGTTTAAAGTGCCAAGATTGATATAAAGGGGTAAATACCGTTGTGAAAATGTGTGGAGTCGAATAAATAAACGATATCTGAGAGAATGCTTTATATTTTTTAATCATGGTGCATCGATGCTTCGTTAAAAGCGTTTTAATGAAACTCACATCTTTAGAATGGGATAATTGAAGTGTTAATCGGCAATTGTTGCATAATTTTAATCAGCACTCGTGTTGAAGGAAAATGCACATTCAATTGAAGTGCGAATTCTGTTCTTTTAAATATTAAAATTAAAAATGCATATACTGATGGGAAGATAGACTTTTTTACCGACCTTCAAGAATATTAAAAAGGAGGTTATCAATACGACGTGTATTTTTTTCAGTGATATAGGTATACAACACAGATTGCATATGCACAAGTCGAGTGTTAGAGCTATTAATAGTTAAATGTAATCAAATTTTAAGGTACTTTTGGAACTACCTCGTTGGCGTAGTGGTAGTAACAGCGCCTGCTAATCACGAGTACTCGGGTTCGACTCCGGGGTCGGGCGTATCTTTGGGTTTTCGAATTTTTCCAATAATAGCTCTGAGTCTGGAATTGTGGCCGGTGTTTGGAAATAGACTCGCCCCCTATTACAATAAGACTAAAACATTATAATATCTGGCGAAATGTGGGTGTAATAAGTCCACCTCTGTCTACACCTTCGGGGAATCAAAGGCGTGACGATATTATTATATTATTTTACTTTTGAAGTTGTATAAATAAGAAGCATGGGAAAGTGGAAAAGCTTTATCGTGTAAAACAATAACGAGCCAGACAATACCAGCAAAACAAAGCCAAGAATAAACTTTATTAGCAAACAATCTAATTAAACACATCTCACGCAACCTTATATTCAATTCCGACACGACTCGGAGACGGGAATAGAAAGGAAAAAGGACGTAATTACCGATAAAATCTTCCTAATTATATTAGAGCGTCTATTAGAAATATAAATGAGATCGATAGATATCTTTGACTGCGACACCTAATTCGCAAGTTTTATCGTGGGACATTTCCCGAATCAGCTTTTCATTAATTGCATGTCAATCTGATGTGAGCGCTGACTTCGCCTATTGGAAGATTAATTTCGGCTCGTTTCATAAAGTTTTGATGACTGCCGATTTTAATCCCGAGTAAAAATTTTGAAATTGCATGAGCGAGATTAGAAGTTAAATATGAGTGGATCATGGTGAGAAAACGTTAACAACTTTATATAGAAACTTATTAATTTTATAAAATGTGATTTTTCTTACATAAGTTTTGATATTTCATATTAAACCTAGAGGATACGATAGCCTCCATAACTCAGTCATTCGCGCGTCTTGCAAAAAAGGTCCTGGATCGACTCTCGGAAAATAAAAAGAATTGTTTAGCTTCTGACGTACTTATGGAGTTATACATGGTAAAGAAATATATCTGCTCCATGCCTTTTGGGGGTGCGAGTAGAGAGAAAGTGTGGAAGGGAGAAAAATACAAAAATTGTTAAATATTACTTAAAACTGAAATTCAAACGAAATATAACAGTAAAGTTTTACAGCAGTTAGAATGTTTATGAGTGCATTTGATGTCCGCACACATAAATCTTCCGTCGTGCCAAAACTCCCGGCCGTTAGTCTTCCCGAAATAAGAGTAATGTAAATGGAAAAAAATGTTTCAAACTTGGAATACGTAAAACGTTTTAAGAAAATTCTTAACACAATATACAGTGTTACTTGTAGGTATTACCAGATTGTTACTTAAGTTGAATATTTTTAATAGACAATTAATTGAACCCACGTAATAGTTGCGTTGTAGTTAAACTTAATTCGTGAAGAAAATGCACGTTTTGTTTGTATATACACATACACACATAATATCCACAATATTCGACTGGACAAACCTCTGAGTAACCTTTCAAATGTAGCATTTAATCAAGTTCGATGTATATAATAAAATCTTTTAGTTACTCGTAGGTAATTAATACTGTTTTACGTCCCAAATGCGGCTATAGCGCTTAGCAAGGGGTCCCGAATGTTCAGAATATGAAATCGGTCAAGTATAAGTTTCAAAGTAAGTTTTTGGCGCGTGTCCGAGTGTGAGTTGCTCTGAGCAAACATACTCAACGATTACTCGCTCCACTGCCGGCTCAGCACGCTTGCTTTCACCCAAATTGCTTTGTGGACAAACTTTAGCAACGCTTTTATTTAGTTTCAAATAAAATCCTTTACAAGTCCAAGTATGTATTCTTTTATGTATTTGATAAGTAAGGGAGAGCTGTGTACTCTGAACCTGTTTAGATTTAAGATTAAAATCAGCGCATCCCAAAAGCCAGGTCAGTTTATATTTTGAAAAATAAAAGGTATATTTTGACCACATAGTTAAGAAAAGTCTGTACATAAAAACTGAATAAAAAATGCCGTATTTCGCAAAAAGACGCCACAAAAACCACACACACAAGGCATAGCGGCTTCCATTTCCGTTCATTTAAACTCTCAACACATCCGTAAGGAACAAAAAAATACAACCACCTGTAGCCCTACACCGCCGCAAAGCACTCTGATCCTTTCGCCGTGTTTCTTTTAAGGGCACCGCAAAAATGGGAAGAATGAACCCTCAGAGCTTACACCGCTTTAGTAGTAACACCTGCATGCCTTTAGTACCCTCTGCACTGTGTAAGTAATGTTAAAGCCTTTCATAGAAATGTTACGTGTCCTTGCCGCTTTCAGCTTGACTTTGCAGCTAGAAAGTAACGCGACAATAAAATTTATACCAAAGAAAGACTTCTAGGTATGTTCATTACGGGTTAGTTGGAAGGCAGGTTCATTTATGTTGTAGTTAGTAATTGAAGTAAAACTTTTTTCAAAGAGAAATCAAAATAAGGTAGTCGTAAGTAGTATTTCGTTATACATACACAAGAAAGTGTAGCAATTATTGTTAGTGAAGTTTTAATGAGGTAACTTGCGAGGTGTAACAAACCGCGGGCAACTTTTAATTGTGGCCCCGGATATTCAAACCGACACTAATGTATGAAATAATTTCAAACAGCAATAAAGCATAGTTTAAGTTGCCAACTTAAAAAAGTTTTAACGATATTGTTTTGAGTTAGTTGTACGTAAAATTATTTGCGCATAATGAAAGCTTCAAAAGTTTGAAGTAAAAGCTGCTCAGCTTTGCTAAAGTGCTGTGTATCAACTGTTCAAACTAGCTAATGTGTAATTTCGTAACATCGCTTTATGTGTAAAATTGGAGATAATATTAAATAAATATCGCTTTCTAACACAGATTATATTAATCTAATTTAATAACTCTCTCTTGCGATTGTTTGACAAAGACTAATACCCTGTAATAAGGCAAATATATTTTTCATTAATTATAATTTATTTTTATTTAAAGAGCTATTTTTTCCCCACAAAAAATTCGACTGTGGTACAGTGCCCAGTAAAAAGACGAATCAGTTTAAAAAAAAGTCGTTAAAAAAGTATTCATTTTAGCTTCACCAACGCAGTAATCAGTATACAGTATTTTCTAGGATAAACCTAAGTTGAATAAAAAATACCGATTAAGCGATAACATAGTACATTCGATTACTTCCCGAAATCGCTTGCGAAATGAATAAAAAACTAGGAAATTAAACTAGCAACAGCGGTGGCCATATATCACGTGCCTTATCGACGCGGGGTACAGTAATCGAACTTCATAATTTACCTCATGTAAATATCGGGCCAATTGAATGGGTTGCCCGCGCTGGGCAAGATTAATGATAACCAAAATGGAATATTTATTCGATGTCGGAATTTTGTAGTCACGCGAGTATCGACGGGTGTCAATTGGCTGTATGTCGATGGACTCATCAATCCTTGTAACCCCTTGCTTTTATAGGTCAAAACAAAAGACTAATATTGAGATTCTTTCTGGCCATCATGTATTAAATACTAGCTGACCTGGCAAACTTCGTACCGCTAATAAAAGAGAGAATGGGTTAGCTAGTATAGTTGGCTAACCTTAAAAGGTAATAATAATATAATAATTCTTTCATACATATTTTTTGGGTAACTTGAACCGTTTACGCAGCGCACGCAACGGAAGCCTTCAAATATGGATAATTTTCCCCGTTTTTGCAACATTTTTCACTGATACTTCGCTCCTATTGGTCGCAGCGTTCAAACAAACAAACTCCTCAGCTTTATAATATTAGTATAGATAATTAACTATGATAGTTCAACAAAACAAAAAGAAAACTCAACAAAATCGAGTTCACCTCTCTACTCGTAGTGTTATAGAGATGTAAATAAGACCAACACAAATACAAAAAGAGTCGAGGGTTACCCTCGAGACGCGAAGAGGGCTGTCTGCGAGCTCTCTACAAATAGCTGTCTTTAAAATTCTTTAACTCTGTACAAAATGCAATTAAATATAGCGTTTGACGACCACGTTGGTACATAATATATTTTCAAGTAAAAGAGATACACAATATTTTCAACGGATTTCGGATACTCGTTCTCACGCATGAATGCGACAAAATTGCTTAAATTTTCACTTTACACGGTAAATTAAGTATCACGTTACAGCCTTTCTTTATCAGTTATGTCAACCTCTCCTGTTTAAGCATTTGCCGATAAGGTTAGACTATTTACATTAACACAGAAGTTACTCAAAAGGCTGTCATTTACTTCAGGTAACTAAAATCATTTAATCTTATTATTTTTATTGTGGTTAATAAATCGAACTGAAGTCGACAAAATTTAAAGCGAGACTAAAAGACTAGTCCAGGACAGGACAGTTAAGTTTTCAGTTATAAAACACATTCTAAATAACATAAATTTAGATTGAAATTAATTTTTTTCAAAGGATTTTTATTTGGCGTATTTCTCGATATAACAACGGAATATACTTTCTTTTTCCCATATAGAATTTTATTATTTAAATATGTAGGTAGGCACTAAGGACAATTTAATGGTAATTCTCGATAACTCGCTGATGTGTTCATAATAACAATCCCAAATGTCATATCATATCAAAATTAGTCTAACAAGCAAAGTCACGCGATATTGCGTGCTCGCTGTGTTGACACAAACATACATGTAATTACTACACCGTCTCGGTCAAAGATAACGACATAGTTAAATAAATAACACAGAGCCAAAGCATAATAAAGAAGTTATAAGTTTTCAATTATAAGTAGATCAGACGCCATTGTGGGCAGTACAACTCTAGATTTACAGCGTTTACGACTTCATTTACGATTATCCGCCAATAAGAAGTTGGGAAGCTCTTTGAAGCCGAAACGTGCCCGACACGACTGCAAGATCCGATAAGCCGACCACAAGCTATGCCCTACTCTGACCATAATATATGCTGATAAAGTAAACTATATATATTCTGTTTATCGGATATATATATGAAATTAAACTGTGGGTTTTAATACACTACTATAGCAATGAATTTGCTTGAAAATGTTTCCTTATACAGGAGACAGTTGTTTATATACAATTATTTTTACGCAATTTTTCTTTACAATTCGAGTCTTGGAAACAAAATAAATGGACTATGTTTTGGTATGGCTTGAAGACCGAAATGTTGCTAAAAATGTCTAACTGTTAAATTGAAATAGGTTATAGACAAGTTTATGTCCCAATGTTAGATCTACCGTTAACTTTATATAATAACTGATTATTACATGATATTTGCGCCCAGCAATAAAGTAATATAACAATAAATATATAACAATAAAATATGAATGCATCTATGCATTATGCATGCACTATAGCGCAAACTCGTGTCGCGCAAAATCTACGTGAAATTGTCACCTAGATTTACCCCAGAGCGAATATCCCCGTAAATAACGTATACAACATTGATATGCAATTCTAGTTATTGTCCACAGGTCGTGATTGCAGACGTCCACTCGAAATTGATCTGAATAAATCAAGGACAGAACGCAGTCTCAGTATGCATGCTCATACATAATCAAGTGTGAGATCATCTTCCGATATCAGGCGGTCTGTTTGTTTGTAGCTTACTTTGAAATATTCTTAAGACCTAATATTCAAAATCGTTCTATTTTTAACCGACCTTTAAAAAAACGACAAAGGAGGTTATCAATTTGACGTGTATTTTTTTTCCATGTTCCGCTCATAAGTCGCCATCTGTAGACCGATTTGGATGAGTGAGGTGTCAAACGATAGGGTAACTCGTCGAAGTGGAATTCTTACGATCAAGTTTTCAAGATATTGTAAGAATAATTTCACAATCGGGCGAGAAATCGCTGAAATTTACGTGACCGCGTCTTAATTATTTGCTTATAACTCTATGATATATGAATCCTCACTGATGAATTTGATGTTTTTAGATTTAGTATTAAATTTGCAAATAAATAAGATAATTTGATTTATAGTATTAGAGATATTGAGGTTAATACTTAAACCATAAATCGGCACCGTCTTTCAAAGAGCAACATGACAGTTTTATTGAATTTTACATGAATTTATCAGCATTATTTACGTCTTTTAATTATAGTAGATTCAATTATAATAGAAAACTAATTTTACAATTTTGTGAAAAGTGAGTTTGTAAGTTTTTTGAGGTCAGTTTTATTTTTTATTTAAAAAATAACATTTCTAAGAAAGTGTAAGCTAGTAACATCACACTATATAGGTATCATATCTTATAGGTGTAAAAAATAAAGCGAATTCAAATGACAAAGCAATCAATTACGTCCCTATTCACCACAACTTGCAAGATAATTCTAGACTGATTAAGAGCCTTTTGAAGCATAATTTCTTTAGCATAATTTGATTTAGCGCACCGAAACGTTCATTTTTAGTGCAGTTACGTTGACTTCGCGAAATTGCGTTTAGAAATAAATGCTCCAACTATTTTTCAGCGGGAACATTCACGTCGTGTTTCGGTGAGAAAATGGCTGCTTCGAGAACATCCACTAAGCCCCGCATGTTCGCTTTATGACTTGCACTTTGAGCTTAGCGAAGCGCAATAACTGACTTAAGAAATAAGTACCCATCGAACTTAGCATCCATTACTTCTAACGGTAGCAGTTTCTGTACACTTTTAAAAAGATTTTGATATGTATGAAATTCCATTTAATATTTGATAGAAATAAAATATGCAATGGAACCTTTTTTATAAGACACATTGGGATCTAAAAACTAAGTAAGTTTGTTTATACTGTGTTACAAAAGAAAGTACAATAAGAAAACAAATAACTTAGGAGACCAATGGGTAACTTATCACCAACAACTGATTTCTTTCAGGCGAATTAAAAATTTTTTTTTTTTTAATTTTGAGTATTTTGTACATGATAGGAAGGTGTTTTTAAAGAAAAATATTTAAAAATATAAGAAAACTATGTAATTATATTTAAATATTTAAAACATTTTAATAGGATAGCTAATAAAAATAAGTGAATTCCCGTAAAAAAATTGATGTGTCTGTTTTACTAATCATTTTCTTTACAGGCAACAATAGGCAACGGTAAGGTGATCAGCCTTCTGTGCCTATCCAACCGGAACATTCATTAGTCCCTCCGGGATTCGAACGCAAAAATTCGGTTTAAAATAAATGCTATGTATATTTTTATTTTAGCTAAATTTACTTATTGTATTAAATCTATGCGCGATAAGAACATCATAATAAGTACTATCACGAAGGTCAATAGCCCTAATAATGACTATATTGAAAATCGATAATTAAGGAAATAATGACAGCGCACAATGAACAATGAACCTCTCAAGCTAAAAGAATGAAAACTTTTTGTACGTTAAAAAGTATTATAATGAACTGTTCATGAATTAAAATTGCATCAAGATGAAAGATTCTACTTCATCTTGATGGTTCATTTACTGGAACACATATACAATCCCAACTCTTAATCTTTTCAAATAGAAAAATATTATGCTTATAAAGCTATCTAAACTAAAAATATAATATTTAATTTTTCCGACGCTAATCAGTCAAACTACATATTTTTTAAATCGAGTGTTAATCTATATATCAATCACAAGTCAATCGAATTATGATTTATGGCTTTAACGCGACAATATTATAATTTCGTAGCATATGACAATACATATTGAATATTCATGTGCATATTATAACATTGGAATTAGCATGTAAATGAGACGGCTGTAATACATCTAATTTTAACTGCGTATGCTCAAAATCGTCACTGTCACATCAATCTGGCACATATAATGAGGCTTTTAACAATTTCAAGTGAAACTTTCATTAAAGTATGACAAAATAGTGCTAAGTAAGTACCTACTCATAAAACAACGTCATAGTTTAATTATTGTAAAAGTGTATTTTAAAATACTTAGTTGGAGATATGCAACTAAATCTATGCTATAAAAATATTTGTATTTTATTATATTTGTTATAAAAATAAAGTAACGAATTTAAAAATTCAAAATTTTCTTACATATAACACAGCTGATAGAAAGCTAGACTCGAGTTATTTAAGCTAAATACATTTTTGAATGTCATAACATCGTTGCTATAGCAACCAATGTTGTGTGAATCACACCATCACACTTTCCTGCAAGACCCTAACAAAATAACAAAACGTTTTATCCTTAAAATTAAATGTGTAAAATTAACTTTGAATGCATCATGGTGCGTTATTAATAACAAAATTCCTATCCAAACTATTATATCATAAATATCCAATATTCTCAGGCGTACCACATGTAAGTTAAATGCACTATTTTGTCAAAGTCCCGTAAGGCATAGGCAATATTAATCCAGACAGGCTGAGCGTTTAATCTAGAAACTTGGATTATTGTACGACCGTCTTATGCCTGTACAAAGGACCTAAGACAGTGGAAAAATGTGTAGTACCAATCTGTCAAGTGCTCACTCAAATGGCCTTTTCTTTGCAGTTAGTAAATGTTCATCTAAATTGTCAATTACTGTTTCAGAAAATGAGCAACATTGAAAACGTTTTAAAATGGCGGTACCTATATAAGTTTAACCATTTTTACTTTGTAGAAAAAATATATTGACTATTCAATTTCTATTTCATTCAAAGACAAACAAACATACATAGTATATTTGCTTGTTGCAACACAAACACAAACATAAAATAATCAAATTATTTTTTTAATATACAAATAACATTGTATATTAATAATTTGTTATGGATCAAGTTTATACATGTGTGCAGTATTTACACGCTTAAACATAACTGACTGGTCTGTTCTCAATTTAGTATAGAGAAAGATGGAACATAGATTGGTGCGTTGTTTGAAATTAAGTTTATCATTAGATATTTATTATCACGAAGTGACGATTGCAATCAACTTTAACAACAGTGTCATGGTAACATAAATAATCATTAAAATTGAACAATGTTTGTTCGCGGGTCGAATTAATAGTGGAGGCAATTAATAGGCGAAGTTAATCGATTTTACGATTAACGCGGCGTACGTAATCGTCTCGATAAATTTTAATGAGGTTAATAATGCTCTCTTAAAAATAAAACTTTATTTTCATCTGGAAAAATACATTTCGTATAAGATAGGGCAGACACATTTCTGTGCTTGTTTACTCCATTATTTTGTTTATGTACCTAAGTAAGTAAAACATTTTTCGAACTCAAGGCAAATGTGTGAATCATTTAGCCTCACTTAATTTGTATGGAGAATAAATAATAAATTATAACCGTTGTAATTGTTGATGATTAATAAAAGTTTGTAAGAGAAAATGTGATCCGAAATATTCACGTGAAAATCAACTCCAGCTTTTCTTTTATCGAGTATCGACTGCATTCAAATGCACCACAATGGCTGTTGCTGGATCCGTGGAAAATGAATGGTTGAATACGAGTCACGGGATTTGTATGCTGTCTATTCGCAAAGCTGTATCTGTGACGTTTATAGAATGAACTTACGAATAATGAGGAGCCCGCAGACAATGCCAGTAACGATGTCTTACCAAAGAGAAACGTGGTTAGATAGTTACAACTTTAAAGAAACTCACTACAATAGGTTTTTACGTTTGTCAGGTCAACGATGAATCGCGCTCATTATAATTGTTAAGAAATTTCCGAAACACAAATGTAAATAGAACTTTGCGAAATGCAAGGATTTGACTTTCAAAAGACTTTTTTACTTTTACGCAAACAAGATAATCGGCATCCTATATCTATTTTTGTGTAGACAAAACCTCTTATGAGACCACAGATCGGGAAAAGATCGATGTATTTGGCCTGAAAAAACACACGCCTCTCACGCGGTATCTAGCGAAACTGGACAGGTGTCAGACAACGCAACGGAGGTTCCATTTTCCTGAACAAATTGGAATTAATTGCGATTGCTGTAACCGTAACAATTATTACTTGATTTCTTTTATCATGTATTTTTTATTGTAACTTTAATTCAACAAAACGTACAGTGTTTTTATACTCGTAACTGAAAATTTTCGGTATATATTTAAAGCTTTGCCTGCTAAGCTACTATTTTCATGATGTTAGTAACATTATAAATTTACAAAAATATGTTTGTTTTTTGTCTATGCAATTAAAATGCTATTTGTAACTACTTTAGAGTAATTGAGCGCAATTTTAGAGCGTCGCGCAACGTTGCGTTTCGTGGCCTTAACTGCTTGTGGCCAAGGATTTCGTAGCAACCTCGTAGCAAGCGATCCAGGCAACTACGTCCTTAGATACAAGGTGAATACAAATATGATGTATCTGTATCTGTCTAATGAATGAACCTATTTTGATTGAAAGCTGACATGATCGAGATGGCCTTAGCTTCAATTTACGAGAATCTTTTATCCATTTATAAGATTTCTCAATTATAACAAACTTGTTGAGGGATTTTCCAAATTGTTTTCAAACTTATTTGTCTTAAATATCTTCTTTAGATAGACTAGTTTATTACAAAATTATGTGGATATTGGAATGCGAAATATTTTTTTATAATGTTCTTACAGATGTTAAAAATAATTTAAATTTCAATGTATTCTTATTTGTTACAAACATATTATACACATTTTATATATAACGAACTCAGAGGACGTATAAAATAAGACGAATGATTTATTAAATTACTTAAATGTTAATTGTTATCATGATAATATACGTGCCTAACATATATTTAGCATATTAAAACATTCATAATATTCAGCCGCTCGAGAGTTAATACGTTAAAAAAAACCTTATACAGAGCCTTTTAAAGTGAAGCTGATTTTAATATACCAACGTAAAAATTAATTTCGACTATTTTGTTCATGACATGTTTACCTAGCTGTTACGTATTACAGATTCAATTTATTATATGATAAAATTTCGCTGTGTACATGTGTGTAATATTACATGCGAAAAATGTTTAAAATGCTTAACTTTTGGTAATCAGAACATCTTGGCTACTTTTACTTATTCTTCGTGGACAAACCTGCAGGCATTAGCTATATAAAATATACAAAATAAATATTATATTTATGTGTTCATTCAGCACTATTTTTACCCGCAAAAAGTACGTGTAAAGATTACTAGATTTTTAGCGCAGTACAAAATGGTGTACTTACCTACAATACAAATAATATGTAATTTGAAATTCAATTCAGTACGTCTGCCGTATCGTCACGTCGTACTGGGTCTGGTACCAATTTGTGCCATCAATTAATAAAGATTATATCGAGAGAAGATAACCCAAAAGAGCTCAGACAGTGTTACGAAGCTTTTAAAAGAAAAATCACCTAATTACCACTCCCCTCGTCCTAGTCAGGCTAATCCTAACGATATAAGACGCTGCAAGACTTCCGAACACTAATAGGGGGTTTACACGGGTGACTAAAGCCGCACGATTTTTGCTGCGCGACGTAAATGGCATCCATCTAAATGGCAATTCGGCTAAGTCACAAGTGACTAAAGCTGCAAGCCCCAAAGTTGGGTAGCATTCGACTGGTCAAGCGGCGACCGGCTGTATGCGACTGGTGACTAAAATCGACCGTGTAAACGATCAGTTGCAGGCGATCGCCCGCCGTATGAAGGTGTTTCACGCACTATTCTGCTCAACATTTTCGATGGAAATGACCGAGCCGCATGCGATTTTAGTAAACTGTGTAAATGGGCTAGCGATGCGGTGAGGCAATTTGTGAAGCGACTCGCCGCACGGCGAAAATCGACCCGTGTAAATACCCCATTATTACTTACACATGTATTACAATTTAATATAGTAGTATAAAATATTCTTAAATGAACCCCTGTTATGGCTTTTCACAAACCACTACTAGCCAAGGTTACAAAGTACCAACCTAATTAATATATTTACGTATTTAATTTCGGATATTATGGTAATAATTTTAATAAAAATGCGTTCTCTTATTTTTAATAAATATTTTGCTGGAATTCATAAATATTCAAGTTATATGTGTCTGTATTATGTGAAAAATAAAAAGAACAACATACAGTCGAATTGAGAGGACATTTCTCTTACGAACTCCGTTGATAAACATGGAACTTCCCCAACAATATTAGAATGTACCAATTAGTTAAGGAAGAGCAAATGTCATTGAATAAGAACTCACTCCAGGGATATCATCATTATCAATAAAATTAATATAAACGCAACTAGCAAATTATTCCAACTACATCTTACGTTAAATACCTTAAACTAAAGTCTACGGAGCAGTCCTTGGGGAAATCTCCTTCTACAAATTAAGATAATATTATTATTCGTCTCTAAAGCCCGACATTTAATAGCATAAGTAAGTCGCCATTTCCTATATTTATCTACGGATCGTTACCATAGCAAACTCGGCATTATCATTAGGTATTTAGACAAAACGTTGTTTATAATATACTAATCAATTATTTGCTGTATAAACGGAACTTATGTACAAACTGTATGTCAACCATGAGATAACTTGGAACCATAGGTTTTTTGCTATTTGACAGCTACAAACTCAACGCTGACGATATTAAAAAATACTCCGTCGGACTGCTGAAATACACGGTAATTTACTATAGTATAGTGGTACGCATTGTTAATATTCTGACTGTGAAATGCCGTAACTCCTTAGTGGGGCAGACACATTCTTGCGTGTTTCACTGATCACTATTCAGGCAAGTAGATATTCGGCCTTCCGTTACTCAACAGAAACTTTTTATTTTCCCGGAGTTCGCGAATAAATAAAAATAGTTTCGATTATTTAATTCACTTTTACCATTTTTTTAGTTAAAACCTATTTATAAAGATTATGTACATCATATTATTTTTGTATTAAACGAAATATTAATTATGCTATACTGACTTAATAAATTACATAATTATAACGCTCTAAATATTTCGTTTAGTCATGTAATAGAGAAATCTTCAACTAAATTGTAGTATTTTCTAAGAGAATGTATCTGCAATTAGTGCTTTTGTAATTTATAATAATGCTTTATGAGCAACAAAACGAATCTTTTTCTATAGAAGGACATTTGTGTCGGATAAAAGGCGATCAAGCGTTAGCACTCAGCCGATGTTAGGACACTAATTGAAAACGTGACTGAAGGAATGAATAATGAACACCTTTAGAAATTGGTCCAACACATATAATAGTCTAACTGAAGACAAATATTTATATGATTTAATATTTTCTGATATGGTTATGGAATTAGTATGATTTTGTTATGTTTCTATAGGTTGGTACTGTTTCACCGGGTTAATTTCACCTTTGCCAAGCTAAGGAAATGAAATATAAATTATTAAGAACTCAAATATTAGTGTTATTGAACTGTAAATTCATTTTAAATATTTAAATGCAATCCCAAACCAATCTTTCAATAATATAAAAATAATAAGAGCTGTTTATAAAACACAAGTGCGGTACAAAACAAAACCATACTCTGACACATGTCGGTCCATTCGTTTAGGAACTACGGTAGACACACAGACACAACTATCTACCTATATCTTTAAAATCTGGCAGACACGTCAAATATGTAACACCCCTTTTTAAGTCGGAGGTTAAAAGTGATCTTAAAAACAAATTACATGAATTTAAATAAATTGCCGTATTGAGTTCAATGTTTGATTTTTGCTTGAATAAAGTTATAATATACAACTCATTAACTTATTTAAACGATAATTATGTGATGAAACAATGTATCATGTTCGTCAATTACATAAGCTTACCTTGTTTTCCTGTGGACCATCAATTCATTTTGATTGATATTTCCCTCAATTTATTTAATTCATGTATTTTGTGCACAAGTTTGTTTGGATAGAAAATGTTTTTATGTTTAATGGATTAGTCAGTTTATTTTAAAATAAACTAACAGTATTTTTAAACCAGACGACAGACTTAAAAATGTCACTGTAACCCGACATTGCTCGTTCAAAGGAGCAGGATTTATTTTTATTGTCGGTTCTTGGCTTCATTTTTCTGTAAGAAGATGCTTATTTAATTCGAATTTATTATGGTTATGATATGGTAATTACAAAAGAAGTACTTACCTAATAAATGAAGGAACGTACTTACAAAGTTATAAATAGCTAAGATACACATAACAGTTAAAATTATATTTTGTATACTTTTACCAAAATTACTTACAGATTAAAGAACATTTAAATAAATTTTCCTATTTCGTAGATGTAATACAATTTCACTATGGAAATGTTGAGTAAAGAACTGTTTCCCTCACAAGCAATGTCAGTTATAAATGGACCGTCATAGTTCCACTGGACAAGTTTCATACAGCGCTAAGATTCGACCGGACAAATTCAATTTGTATCTCGCGGACTTATACAAGGGTTATTTTATTTACAACGCCGGAGGGCGAACTTCATGCATATTTGAAATGAGAAAGTACTTGCGCGGACAGAGCACGGACTTTCTTTTAGTCAAATGAGCCGGAATGAAATAATGGCCGGGAAAAGGATTCTCGGAAAAGTTATGAAAGGGATATCCAAAAGTTTGCGCCTCTCTTTACGTTACGAGCCCCTTACCCTGGCCTTATGTTATTATTTATGAAACATTTCCCTCAGTCCGCGGGCCGAGGTGTTGTTTTTAATTAATGCTGCCCGGGTCTGAACTCCCGTAGCGTTACAACAATTATTTTACCAAGCTCATTAAGAGTTTTGTCGGAAAGAAAAATATTATACGCACGCGTAAGCTTATTCGCTTTTCATCTTGTTTATGTTACTTTGTTGCTTTTAAGTTTTCGTTGCTGGTTGTACTCAGAAGGAGATGTTGCAATTTAATTTGCATAAGTTGTGACATATTTTATGTATGTTTTTCTTAATGTTATTTAATGTTCGCATGCCAACTGAAACTAAATTTAGTTATTCTAAAATAGAAAGAATCGCATTAAGACAATCCTACACCGCATCTCATACACATAGTTTATGGACACTTACATAATCTGCAGTAGGTTACTAATTGTTACAGTTTGAATTATATAATTAACGAAGCACTGCTTAAAATTTCTAAACACAGGATCACCAGCGATTGAACGAAGCTTCGAAAATTAGATATGGTGTATTCGGTAGGTCGTTAGTGTAGTGGGCAATACGATCGTCCATCATGTATAATCGCCAATACGTTTTTGTTCGTGCCGTTTGGCTCCGCGTCAGTTCGACACGTGTGGGGCTTCGATGTCAGGGTTTACTAGATTATGTTGGGTTTAGTTCTATCACATTTATGGACCACCACTTAATTTGTAAGTTTTTATTTTATTTTAAATAAGTCTCGGTCTATCGCGGTACTACGTGATTATTACCAAAAATTACTGAACAAGATGCAGGAACACAAAAGAAATTATAGATTGATTATGTAATAAAATCAATACTCGGGTAAGCTTAAATTGTGTCAAGAGGAAAATATTAGTTTACAATGATTTAGCGCGGATAATAATTTGGTCCGATAATATAGAAACACATTTAGGATAACATACAAAAATCTACAACTCCTGACAATGATGACTGGGTTTTGAATATTAGGGTGAGTGAACTGTATTTACGAACATCGTAATAGTATGAACAGCTGTACAAATCAGTTAATCCATTGCACGTGAGGCCGGTACAGCGACAAAGCTTTTCTGAACCGACTACATTACTTAACTACATTACCACAGTTAAGGTATAAAATGTGAATATAAATAAATATATATAAAACATGTAAGCTGTGTTTTTCAGCAAGTTTCCGCAGCCATACTATTTGCCATATATATCCCCAAATATGTATTTATGTATTTTGTTTATGTAACTACAAAAAAAAGGATATAACTATTAGGTACAAGCAGCGGTTTTATGGGCAGTGTGTAAAGGACAAAGTTGAAGAGGCCTTAAACCATCAAGAGGATTTTGCTTCATGCTTCAGCAAATTTGAGCAATCTTAAGTGACGTTTCATAAAACCTTAATCAAAACTGCTTCCTTTCAGGACCTACAATTCCGAAGACATGACGACAGACACACAATTGTCAATAAGATAAGATATTTGATAGTTTGTTTCTCTGTTTTTAGCATAACACATTTTTCTGTGTCTTACATCTAATTATTTAAGTACCTATTAACTATAAACACGACATATGTATATATTAGAGCCAGAGGGAGTCCAATTAGTTGATAAAACACACAAGGGGCTATTTCTATAATCTAACCATATATCAAACGGAGCGAAACAAAGCAATGCCATTCGACATGTTATTTAATAGAAGGATTTCATTCGTCTATTCATCAATCACTCGATATAAGAGTGATATATCGCTCAGCTGTCCGCTCCTCCGTTTCAATACTAACTCTAGCTAAAAATTCTGCTCAACTTACGTAATATTGTAAGAGAACTGTAATTTTAAACTAATCTTTCAAAGACTTTTTATCGTTTAGGCTAAAGGATTTATCCACAATATTTCATGAATGACAAAGTAACAATTTACACGATTTTAATGCAGAAAATATTTATTAATTATTATAATAATTTTTACATATAGTAAATTATGAATTCAAGACCGCACATCTAAAAGTACGGTAGAGTTGCATCTCATTTATAGTAGTATATTTAGTATTTATACTAAATATAATATATATAATATTATATAAATATAATAAAATTTATAAATTAAATCCTAAAAAAATAATTAAATCCTATAAATAAAGTTAAATCCTGAGGCACCAGCTGAATACTTATATTTACTTTGTAGAATGATTATTCCTATTTTATTGCTTTCAGCGCGATTTGAATTCGGTTTATAATATTTTTAATCAAATTTTAATAGATATAAAAAAACGCCAGAGTAACAACTAAAAAAAAAGTAAATGACAAAATTTGCTGCCTGTGGTTTTAGAGCCCCAGTGAGCTTTAAAAAAGTTCTTTAGAAATATTTAGTTTGATCTTTATATTATATTTAAAACTTCCTACTCTATCTGTTATACTAATAATGAAATCCTATAAAAGATGTGCCTTTGCACAGGCAAATTTCATAAACGGCTCAACCATTAAATGCATTTTCTTTAATCTATTATTGCAAGTTTAATGGCAAGTTTCGTTATAATAACGGTATATTTCATTTTAATAGTTTTTTGACGCGGCTAGATTCGTTGCATATCTATAAGCTTATATGCCGGCAAAGTTGCATATCCATAAAGTCAATAGAGCATTGATTAATAAATAAAATTTCAGCAACGACATCCTCGCAAACAAATGCAGCGTGCCACGCAAACAAATACTATAAATCAGCAAGTTTCTGAATCGCAGCCATACTGGTAAAGCTTACAGAACACATAATTTCCCCGAAGCTCCGTACCGCAATAGTGTGACACTAAACTAATCGTGGAACATTTGCAAATACATGGCGCAAGTGAAATAAATTCTGCGACAAAATGAAATATATTCGAGTCGCTATCTAACTATTGTTCGCGAGTGGATTGCTAATTCAGTTCATTTATGAAACGCCCGCCAGTTACAGTTTTCTTTCCAACTAAGTTATAAACATGAATGAGTGGGAGTTTGTTTCATTTTCTTTGGTCGAAACAATCATTAGGCCTTCTTTTGACTTTAATCTTTTTTTAACACGATATAATTAGAAAGGTTATTATAATGTTATCAAAACTAATGCAGCAAAATAATGAGACTTGGAATGTAAATAAATGAGACTCTCCAGAAGAACAGAGTAGGTTTTGCCCAAAAACTGAGATGGAGATTGATTTTGAAATTGAATTTATATGGCTCCAATACGGAATGAGAAAAACAAGTGAAAATTGTTTTAACATTCAATAATCACCTGCTGGCGCCAGTATTTGAACAAGTAACTGTATAAAATATCATTCACCAATATCCATTCGGGGCTGTCCATTCCATTTACAGGAAAACAATAGATAACCGGCTTTATGTAAGAGTATTATTTTTCAAACTCGCTCAACCAAACGACACTGCACCCTCAAATACTCAGAATTTTCGCCGATACAAAAGTGCATTCCTCTTGCGAAATATATTTGTAAGAGAAGTTGAAATATTTCAGTTTACTGGCATAAATATTATGCTCGATGGTGTCGTTATTACAAATCGTCGTCTCACTGAAGTGTATTATTTGAATATCGAGAAATATTCTTCGTTAAATTCTTTATGAATAGAACTTTTCTTCCATTATTGATTTCAATACTCTTGATGTGGGAATAGGTAATTTATTTTTATATTTAAGTTCTGTGGCAAAGAGAGTGCAAGCACAGATTGAAATACACGACAATTATTAATGTTTTTTTTATAAGGAGGCAAACGGTAAATAGGAGGCTCACTTACGAGAAGCGCTCCGCCGCCCATAGACAGCCTCAACGCCAGTTGGGCCACGGATTCGTTGCCGGCATTTTAAAGAGAAGTTCGCTCTTGAAGGTAAAGTCGTAATGGTTTGTAAATACCTCAGAGGGCAGCTGGTTCCACAGAGGTGGTGCGCGGCAATTTTTTTTTTTTTTGTAAATTTCTTTTTGGTTTACCAAAATCAAGGATATTCCATCATTGTGATCAACTTAGCTACTGAGTTTACAAAAAAAATCAAAAATCAAACCAATCAAAATCAAAATCATTAACTCCTTATACATCCACGGATGTAGTTATATCATTGTAATTCTGTCTTCCGAATTACGTAAAAACGTTTAAGCCGTAAATATTTGTTTTCATTTACATGATCCAAATTTTATTGTTTGAATCTCGACGAAAAAGCGAATACTTTATAACAGTTCGTGCTTACGCAAAGAAGCAATAAATCACGAATGCCTATTATTTATTATTAAGGCGAAGAGAGAACAACTGTGGGACTCAACAAATTTCAAAAAAAAAAAAATATTTTTTTATTATTATATTTTTTTGTTTTCGTAATATATTTTTTTGTATATTGACTGACTGACTTTCGCACTGCTTGAGAAAAACCAAACAATTAATTCTCAACAAAAATTCCGATCAAAATGTATGAAAACACGTCATTTTTTTAATGTCTCCGATATTTAACTATTATCGTATTATTCTAAAACTTAAAGATCATAAAAATGGTGCTGAAAATGAATACTAAATAGGCTTTGTTTTATTTATATAGCTAGAACAAGAAGAAAAATGGAACAAGCTCGATTCTAAAATAATCCAATTTCGTCAACTACAGATCTTCGACAATAAAACTGATGAGCTACATTCAAAAGGATATTTCTTGAAAAAATCCGAAGAATTAATGTAAAACGAACTTAGTGATTCCGAACGGATAAATAGAGTCTCTCAATTGGAAGTCATTGAAACTTTATCCGCATAAGAAAACATTTCGCGAACAGTGGAAATAAATTGCGGATGTAAATCACTCATCCTTTCACTTTCAAATCCTTACTATGCTAATGTTGTTCAAACTTGTTTGTTTGTTTGTTGTTCAATCACGCCTCAAGTCTGGAATCTGAATTAACTCCCTCGCATATGGAAATATACTTGGCGAAATTACAATTCAATTTTGAAACAAAACAAATAGAATTTACCGAGCCCCATGTAAATATTGTGGATGTATTAAAATAAGAAAACATTTAATATATGACCCATATTTTGTAAATTATTGTTGGAATCTTCGAAAAGTAAGTATATAACCTGTTTCTTGTCTTATTACTACGCCAATGTTCCGGTAACTAGCATATAATAATTCTTAAATAGATCCAAAATTTTAATTCTATTTCAAGAACTCATAAATCAGAGCAACATTGTCGTCGAAGATGACATCGCAGTAGCGAGCCAAAAATAAAAATGGCGATTCTTAAAGAATATTCTCCATTTTATTCACATCACGTCATCCATTTCCTCAAACACCAGAGGCACACGTAATACTTTTTCACAAAGGTTAAATCCCAACAAAGAATTTTCCAAGAAAAACCAAGTCTTACTCTTTATAAGTACATATAGTTATGTTGGGAGGCGAGCAACACTGATACTTAATTAAATAAAACCTGACCGTTTTCACGAAGGAAAAATGTTTTGATGAAAACTTTCTACTTTAAATATGTACTGTTAGCTTTCATAAAAGGCTTTATAACACCGCACAAATCAACAATTTCTTCTACGTTAATCTTTTATTACTAAATAATTAATACAATATAAATGATTCTACCTTGGGCATTTAAGGCGGCGAGCGTACCACTTTCTGAAAGTCGGCACTGTTGTCCATGGGCGGCGGTTATCTCTTACCATCAGGGAACCTACCTGCCTCTATAATAAATTAATTTTAAACAAAAAAATAAAACCGACCACAAAACGCACTGAAAAGTAAAAAATAAATTTTGTATTATAAATGAACTTACTATAAATACAAGACGTAAATAGTGTTGATAAATAAAATTCAACAAGGGCATAAAATGTTGCTCTTTAAAACGCGGCTTCATAAATCATAGAGTTATAAGCAAATAAGCACGACGTGGTAACGCGAAATTCAGCGACTTTACGCCCGATTGTGAAACTATTCTTTCAATATCCTGAAAACTAAAATTGATCGTAAAAATTCTAAAAAAAATGGGACCACTTCGACGAGTTACCCTATAATTTGACACCTCACTCATCCAAATCGGTCTACGGATGGCGACCTACGAGCGGAACATCGGCAAAAAAATAAATACACGTCGAATTAATAACCTCCTTTTTGGTTTTTTTGAAGGTCGGTTAAAAATAAATATAAGCGTAGCATATAGCGTTAAGTTAATAAAAAATATATATTCAATTTAATCATGTTTAATTAAGATTCCGTTTCGCGATGGTGATAATCTAATAATGCTTATAAAATTATAAAACGTTCTAGAATAAATTGTTCGACTAACTGTAAATGTATGAATATAAAACAAGAAATAAAATCGAGAGTGTGCATCCACTCTTGTTTACAACAGTTATGGCATCGATGCCATACAGTTACGAGTACATACATAACTAGCGATTTACATGATCATTTATATCCTGTCCGATAACATTCAGTCGGGTGGAGCAAGGACATCTACATCGCGTTCTAGAATGCTTATACAGTCTGCATATCCAATCTATAATCATAATGTAGGTAAATAAACAGAAAAACAAAAAAATATGTAGGTACTTTATCTGTGTTGGTTACATGCATGCGTACGCGTTTCTTTGGCTTTACTATATATAATATACTTTTCTATCAAGTTATTGTAGTTTTAAAGTTAATAAATATATTATAACGCCTTAACCACAGGGGAGTTTTGATGAAATTAACATATTTTGATGCATTTTATATTTTAAATATCCATTAAGGATATTTTAAAAATATATCTGAATAGAACATATTTCTAAAATTCGTTTTATTTAAGAATTTATAATGGTATTTTTATAATTGTCATAGACGAGGTAATAATAATATTATTACACCGGGCATACTTTGTGTTTGCATCAGAGGAATAAGAAAAAGCGGAAGCCATCACCTTCTGTTCTGACCGCAGTTCAAGTCTCTTTATCTTCGAGTTACGTTAACATTATTCACAATTGCTGACCATTATTACCCGACACAATAAACACGTCAATTGTAGTCGAACGGCGGAAGCTCATTCGTCGCAATATAGAGGACGACACGAATGCTCCATTACTGCGTCACTTCATGTACTAATTAGGATAATTCCCGGGATAGCGGTAAACTGGCCTGTTAGTTCGAGCCATTTGATTACGTACAGGTAACAATGATTTGCTTTTGTTTATAATAATACGATTAATTCAATTGAAAATTCTTATATAGAATCCTATTTCAGAATTCATAATTGTCATGAGTTTAATATCAAAATTTTCGATAGGATTTTACTATGGAAAAGCTACCAATCTCATAGTGGCCGTGTATGTTTACGCAATCGATTAAAGATATCTTCAATAGAATTAAGAGGTACCTACCTGTAGGACTGTTTATTTAACTCCGAATAAAATTTAAGAAAAACCAACATCATCTTATTGAGGTACATAATAATAGCTGACATTCGTGGCATAATTCATATGGCAGTTCTTTGAGAGTTACCTATTCGATAGTTCGATAGTTAATTATTACTACATAACTTGATTAAAATCTACGGTAAAATAATGTTTTATCGGATCATCCAAGAGCGGAGCGTTTAAAGCTGATGGTGAAAGTTCACTGCCATAACAGGATTAAATTACATGCGGAATTTCCGGCGGCTGTTTCCGAGACATCGTTGGCGATGATACCTACCCCCTCTCCAATGGAGGGACGTGAAGAGCAGAGGATTCACAGCTCTGTCATCAATCAAGTTTAGTCTCGCATTAACGTAATGACCGCCGGCCTGGCCGGATGTCGCCTTATTTTCCTTTTTTACGCCATCGTTTCCAACGAAGCAATTTGGTACACGATACCTTTTCACGCTGATGGAAATCTATGAAGGATAACCGGCTTGTTTCAGCCCATTATTTTTGTTTTGTTCTTAATATCGAACATAATTCTTCGACTTGGCCATCAATCATTTTTATTGGGTTATACTTTCGTGCGAATTAACTATAAATTACTTTGAATATAGTTACGTGCCTCGGCAATACAATTTGCGAATGAGATTAATTTTAGGAAAATTTTATTACAAATTACATTACCTTGAAGAGGGCGGCGTTATATTAAAATTAAGCTTGGTATTTATTTCTTACGATTCTCAATTTGTGCTAAAAGTTCTTAATAATAACAGCAACTAATTCAAATTTGCAAAGAGTATAATTTTGGTAGAAATTACTTAATATTGTAGTAATTTTGGAGGTCCTGGGTTGGAATCCCTGGGAAACAAATGAATGTTTCGGATGGATAGTCACAAAAGGCTGATCTCCTACTTGCCTGTAAAGAAAAATTATGTGAAACAGATACAGAAATGTGTCTGCTCCATACCCCACTACGGGAATTCACTCAATTTTGGTAGAATTAACGACCTTTAATGGTATAATAAGAATAGTTACTTATATAATATGAATACATTTGATATTTCAACAAGTACACCTGTCAATGTTGGAATGCACATTAATGAAAACAACTAAAACGAGACACAAAAGCGAAGCAATTGAATCTGTACAAACAACAGAAACCGCAGATCGCAATTATTATCGCTACGCACCGACAAACAAACGCCAAACCGAACGTATGACAATAATTGCGAATTAGTTACAATATTTGTTTGTATTGTTTCCTATAAATAACCCTACGTTTATTGTGATAATATAAATACTTCAATTTAAGAATGATTTAATTTTGACAATTCAATTTTAGATTTTACTCACGATTTCCTCCACATAATTATAATAATTGGTATAGCCACCCATAATGAGTCTAGCTTTCCATCAGTAAATGTAAATCGGTCGTGTAGTTTTGGAGTTTATTCGGAACAAACATGCAGTTGAAGACAATTTAAAAAATCCACGACATGTTCTATACAGTCTACATATATTGTATAGACTAAATTTATATATTAGACTGAGTGACTTTCAATGCGCGTGTCAGGTAGGTGAGCATAGAAGGCGATAAATACGAATGGCATGCAAGTTTTATCTGTTAGAGGACTGTACGGCTCAAGTTGGGATTTTAGGCATTACGACGCTTACTTAGCTGACATGGATTACGAACTCTGTCTGATGTTTTTAAACGATATGATTGGCGTGTAATTTGTAGTACAGACATTCACGACCTTATTTAGTTTAAGAGATTCGATTCCTAAGTGTAATGCTGTCTTCTTTTCATTCATGATAGTCAAAAATAGGTATTCACTCAAAGTTCTCTTAAGCTAAAATTGGGTTAATAAGAAAAACAAGGCCTATGGAGGAATCGGCTTTTAGTAACCCTCAAAATAACACCAAACGTGACATGCTCACTCATGAATTAGTAATGGAGTTGTTAAAGTAAAATATTTTACACAAACAACCGATTTATTTGCCGCTTCACTGAAATGGAAACGTAAATAAATAAAAAAATCGATTCCCAGCTGTCACGTATGAACACACATTTGAATGAACAAAAAATATATTGAAAAATATTGCTGTACAGTTTATGCAACTTGACTTTAATAAGCATAACTCTCAACTAATCGATTAACTTAATTTTTAATCAAATAAATTATACAATAATCGATTATTCCGATTGAAATTAATCAAAATTGTTAAAAATAAATTAAAACGAGCTGATACTACGAACTTCCTACTGTCTGATGATCCTTAATCTATCTTTCTATCTTTCAAAGATAGATAACCGTTCTGTCTTAAAAAAATCGGTCACAAGAAGAGTACTGGAAAGCTTTAAAGAGATATAGTAGTATTAATGTTTAATAAATCATTTTTTTCATATTATTATAGACTTTTACACCATACAATTTTATACAAAGATGTAATGCGTCATGCGAGCACACGTGGGTATCAATCCCTGTGAAATAAGGCTGCTAGTACAAAATAATTTCACATTCTCCAAATACTATTATAACAAATTAGATTATTATAATTGTTTATTTAAGTTCCCAATTTACGTGATAGAGGTTGTTTGTTGGTGTGTAAAGTAGGTTCTTCCAAAAAATTTAAGATAAACAATAAATTCTGTTGAAGATCAAAACAGTTTGTTTGTCTGATAAAAACGTTTTTGTGGCTGGATCACGTGGTTGTTATTTATATGTAATTCTACTAAAATATAATTGCATATCAACCCCAATCGCCACATGGTCCGTACGAAAAGCGCATCTCTAAATTGTCGCTAACGATAAAAATGAAGGCCAATTATATAAAACTCATTACAAAACCTGTATCTTGGGCCTTGCACAATTTCGGCAAGCAGTACACGGCTGGTTATGTAAAACAATATGTCCCACTTACAGAGCACTCCTAGAAGACCGCGCAAAAACTAAGCCCGTTAAGATCCGCATACATTTTATGGACTGATTGCGTACAGTTTGATTTTCCTTTTATGTAAGATTTATTAACACTAGCACGGGAGGTGTTATAGAAATTTCAATTGGTCTTCAGCTAAAAATAGAAAATATTTTTTACCTAATTAGAAGGCGACTTAAAATTAATAGAGCCTGTCTGTACCTGCGCATTATTTACTATAATGAAAGAGTGAGAGAGTGGGGTTTGCCTCACAGGCTACAGCTAATATAATCTATGGGCTTGGCTGTCGGCCGCGGGCCGGCATTATTCAAATCATTCTTAGAAGAAAGGGACTGATAGTGTATTTTGAGTAAATAAGAGTCACTGGACGAAGCGTATTTATGTTTAGTGTTGATTCATATTTTGTTATTTCAAGTAAGTTATTTTTATTACTTTCAGCGCAAATTATAATTTGATTTATGAATCTTTTTTACATATGAAAATCCCTTTAGCTTCAGTGTATTGCTTTGCAATATAAGTAAGCATTATAGCCAAAGCCTATGTCGGTTCTTTCAATATTTTTTGACTATTCAGTAAATAAAGAGATAAATAGACACAATTGGTTCAAACACTAAAATGTTTTGCCGAAAGAAACAAAAATAGAAAAGTTTTAATTGATAATATTTACTCGAATAGACACACATTTTAATAAAATCTGTTAACGGAATAAACACGAATAAGTGCATAAATACATTATTCATATAATCGAGTTATGTAAATAATGTTATAGATTCGCGTTTATATGCATTATTCTTCAGAGATTTCAAAACATTTGGTTAAAAGAGACACATTTGTGTACATATCTTTTGACACAAATTCAAGCGCACAACCAGTGGGCCATGACATTTAACTACGTACAGCTATACAGCTGTTCAGACTTTTGTCCATTAGGAGTATCGTCATTGAAATTATCGCAATGCGTTTGTGGTTATTACGCACGTGACGAAACTATCGAGTTCAAAACACACGAGCTCAGCTACCTATCCGGAGTGGGCTCGCGATGAAATATTCGTGTGGAAGTGAATTCCCGTCAACCCTAATGGAACAGGAAGTGGACTGTGGATCTGATATTCAAGTTTATTTTCACAGTCGAGACCCACAGACACGTCACGTACGTCATCTTTGTAAAGTATGGTTTAAACGCTATTATACTCATCTGTTTATATTTATAAAACTTCATCCAATTTGCTATGCGAAATAGACTATTAAGCTTAAAATAAAGTGTTTACGACGGTAGAACAAAATTAGGTTTGTGAATCGTAGTTTTATTGATATATCTAACTATACATACTAGTACATTTTACATTAAAGTTTAGTCGATGAATAAGTCTGTCTAAGGTGGTCGTCGCCAAATTTTAAAATTGAAGAATCATAGCAACGTATATTATAAGTATATTTGAGGGATTTTCAAAAGGTTAAGATATCCTGTTACCTACAAATACAATTTCACCCTTTCGCGTGAAATTCACGTTCATTCTAATAGATATGTTAGCAAATTCATCAAATATGTTAGCAAATGTTGCGATAATGAAAAAAATTACTGCTTTGTTGTAAACCATATTTTAAACAAAGAATCTTACCTAGTAAACTGCAAATATAACCAATTGCATTGATATAAACACAATATTTTCTGTCGCAATCAAGAACAATAAAACTGTTTTGCATGTTAACACTTAACATTGTTAAGTTAACAATAAGTTATAGGACATTAAAAACGAAACAATGCTGGGCCATTAATCAGAAGAGCACAATTCCGGAATGTCGTAACGACCCAATTCATTGTTTAGATACATTATGTCAAGTTAAAAATAATAGTACTCATACGCATTCGTTTGCCAATAAACCTTTTCCATTATTCAAGAGCTTCATGTGAAATTTAATTAAATTTGTAAAGAATATTTTAAATAGCGAGTGTTTTAGTTGATGTTTTTTAGCTAACACATTACCTGACACACATTAGTTACTTATTAAATAACCTAGCTGAAAAACGCTGTTTAAAATGCGCAGATAGTCTGAAGTATTAGTGTGTTTTGGTACAACATGTGGAATATCACCGCTATAAAATTTGTATAGGATAAAAATAAGTACAATCTCTAACTGTCACTCGCGTGAAGTACCTATACGAAGTTTAAAGTCGTTAGCTGATTATGAAGGGTGTAAGAACGCATTACGTGCATACATATGCATAAAATTTTCATAAGTTTATTTCTCACCAAATAAATAGATATCGAATTCTGCAAATAATACATACTAATTTATTACGCGGATATCAATATCGGCGTGAACATTAATCTGACAATGAATTTAGCGTTCGACACTAAAGAATATACTTACAAATGGATTATATTATTGGTACAAGTCTCCTTTGAACTTTATTGGTAACATTTTATGGGAAAACGGGTTTGTAGACAAAAATACTAATAAAAGACTACAACTTTATTCAATTCATTTATTAGCTTTTCCTCGCGACTTCGACCGTGTGGCCATAAAATGTAGCCAACGTCACACAGTAAGACTAAGAAGTTCCTATCAATGCAATAACTTTAAAAACGGTCAAGTAGTTCTTGAGTTTTTTCGTTACAAATATTTAAAAATACAAACCTTTACTATTTATGTTAGTAGGTATTAGTTTGTTAGTATTCTTTGAATAATATATCCTTTTAATTAAGCAACTATCTCCTGTGCCTAAAAAATCGGAACATTCGTTTGTTTCCCCGGGTTTCAAACCCAGGACCTCCGCAACACGCAGACGCGTAAACCGCTTATCCACGGAGGCGGTTTTAGTTTACTCCACTGACTTTTTTATAGATCTCTTTCAATACAACTGTACTTGATGTGATTTTGTAAGAAAAGGTGTTTATTAAATATGAAAATTGTGTTTGTGAATGAAAAAATATAATGAGTAATCTGTTTCTTTTCATATATATCCTTATATCTCTAGTGTGCTTAACAAATTATACGATTGCGAAGCGAGCGTTTTGCGACAGTCATAAATTTCAGCCTTGGTATTGGGCAATATGCTAACGTGTTCTGACTTTCGAACTAATTTTTAAATGAAATATCCCCGTTTCACCTATTCGAGGTTATTTGAAAATGCAATTCCAAAAATACTGTTGATATAAATCTGTTATCTTTTTTAATTTTTTTACTGTTCTATTATAACTTATTTATTTTAAACCTTCACCTGTAGTGTTTTTTTAAAGATTAGAAATTCGATCGTCGAACAGGACATTTTTTGAACGTGAATTCCAAAACTTTCATTTTAAAAACTGACTAAGAAACTGAATCCTCGTTTCATTTCCATATTTGTTCAACGCTAAGTACACTTACATTTGATAGATATTGAATTTCAATCAAAATTTCAACTTCTGTTCATCCACTGGTATTTTCAACAGGTCTATCAAAAAAAGTCGATAGTACTGAGCGTTCAAACTTCAAACGCTAACCTAAAATACATACAGCGTTTGTTGATCGATTTTTTGCCTCACAGATAGAACTGTGGCAATTATTTTCAACAATTTTACAATCCGAATAAGGAATGCAATAACGAAATGCTATACATTACATAAAAAGCTACGTTTATACGATAGCTAAAAGTCTATATTGGTAAGGTTTTTAAGTAAATATTTGTATATGCTATTATTAAGAAAATATAAAGCAAAATATTTTTTTAAAAATAGAAACTACCTAATTAAAATCGCCTCCGTGGCTAAGTAGTTTACGCGTCTCGTCTGTGTAACGCGCCAGAGGTCCTGGATTCGTATCCCGAGGGAACAAACGATTGTTTCGGTTGGGTTGGCACAGAAGACTGATCACCTTCTTGCATTTAAAAAAATGATAATTGAAACAGCCCCATGCCCCACTAAGGGTTACGGGAATTCACTTTTTACCTAATCAAAATCGACATTGTTCAACGATGTTGAAACTCTTTGAAAATAATAAAAACAAGGTATTCACTTGTAAAACTCTTCTCAAATCAAGTCTCGGAATGCTAATCGAAAAGCAGTAGTTGTGATAATGAAAAATACCACAGAATCATCAAGACATAAATAAATGGTGATTTATAGCCCGTTATTCCTGTGTATTCGATAATTAAATGTCTAAGTTGAAAAGATGGGTGTTACACTTTATTAGCAAAATTGCATTATATATTAATTAAATTAATTAAATTAAATAGATATATAAAAATGAATCGCTGAATGTGTTGGTAAGCGCAAATCTCGAGAGCAGCTGAACCGATTTCGCTAATTCTTTCTTTTATAATATTCCTTGAAGTACGAGGATGGTTCTTACGGAGAGAAAAATTTATAAATTTGTCGAAAAAATAAAATAAAAGAAAAAACATTATCCTCATACGTTTTCTATGGAATGACGTTTTAGGTGACACGTTTATTCGGAACTTTCACGCGATACGAAGTTCGCGGAGTCCACTAGTATATTAACATAAAACATATAATTTAATTTACCTTCTAAATTATTTTATACATCAAAAAAACATACCTATTAAATTAATGGGAACAACAAAAACTAGAGATCACCTTCAACAAATTTAATCTTTAAAACAATTAACATGTAGAAAAGAATTTTACATCGAATCATGTTATTTATCACAGGTATAAATCTCTCAAAATTAGTATCGCAACTTATCGAATAGAAACTTAATTAATGAAAACCGCAACATCGGTACTCGTACGTACAAGTGGAAATGTGTCCGATTTAATTGCATTTCTCGAAGAAAAATCACACGCGTTGCTTTGTTGCGGCAAGACGTCTTGCCACCGGCGCCGTGACGTTGATGAATTGGCAACACAACCGCTGATACACTATAGTTTAAACACAAGTAGTTTTAATAATATCTTTGTATAATTTTCTACTCCTTGCTCTATTACAGTTGTGAGATCGGTACGCCGTGATTTGCCATTCTTCCCTCTTACATTCTCTTCCATTCGTCATACTTCAATCCTTTCTTTCTTATTTATAAAAGGGTCACACAATGCATTTATATTTCAATCATTAATCTAATAAGTAAGTCAACGGTTGGCTATTTGACTCTTTATGTCAACTTTTATTCTCAAATAACTTATCATAGTTTAAGCAAAGCGTAACGAAGCATGTTCAGTTGCACTTTTAAGCTATTTTGTGGGTGGAGTTTACTCAAGTTTACTCAATATAAATGCTATGGTATTAAATGAAAATAAACAAGCTATAATATTGAAAGTTCCTTTCGTAATTGCATCAATATGCGAGTCCGTGGAATGTCGGGTAAAATTTCAATAAGTCTCATTTGTCTCAAGGAAGCAAAGAACGTTTGTAACAGAATCACCGGCGACCCATCTCAACAATGAATACGATCTAAAAGGAGTTGCTTAACAAGGTCTCAGCTACCTGACACTATTGTGCGATGACCCCGAAGGACGAATATTCATGTCGCAATAAACTGGATGTATTACCTTCTTACCCCTTCCCTTGGGTCCGATTCAGGCGTCAGAATGGATCCGTTGGATATTAGAACATCGATTGTCAGCCCTGACAGATATGACGGATGGGATTTCATAATTAATTCCAATTTGGACTCCTGCGACGATGTTTAATTAAGCATCTGTGGACTGTGATTAACAAACAGTCCGTGTATAAACATCTTAAGCTTATACCAATATCACAGCACCTCATGTTGCGCTGATTAAAAGTTATAATTTAATAATGCAATATTAGATATTTCACGTCCAACGCAGGCAACTTTAACTTAAACTTTACGTAGATGAATTCGCGAGCAGCTAAAGACTAAGTTTTTTGTTAATAGAACATTTGGCAGACTTTACACGTATAAAAGTCAGCCGTCCATGATTTACGCAAGATTTACGTAATTGGTCGCTCTTTAGGAGTAAAAGTGACAATATTCGTTTACCAGCACTGCCGCCGTTCCGTAATATTTGTAGTAGCTTTAATCGTGCACCAAATCAGTAACTCAAGGACCAAGCTCCTAAGGCAAAGTAAAAGTGAAAGGTTTTTGTATGAAATGTACACGGAACTTGAGATAAAATAAACCACTCAAAGCGTAAAAGCACCGGCCGTAAATATTAGTGCATAAATTATTTATTTGAAGCACGTAGCTCTTCAGTTGCTAATGGAAAATTAATGATAACACTAGCGTTAGTTTTTAAAGCTCGCTTTCATTTTTACTGAATCGATATTTAATGATAACTTTGTTTTAATAATATACAACGTTGATCGTACATTTATTTAGACAGTTTCATATTGTCTGTTTTTTAATCGATTTCAAAATGGAGGTTCGCAATTCGGGAGTTTGTTTCAGTTTTTTTGTGTTTGCTACGCGATTATAAAGCAAATAGTGAACCGGTTTGAATGATTATTGCTTTCTTTGATAGTTCATAGTTCAAAGGAGAGAAGAAAACTCAACAAAAAGGAAAAAATGTATAATTAGTACCTGTGTGAGAGAGATACACGGCCTTCTGCCGTATTTACTTGGATGACGTTACATACGCCTTTGACTTGTAGTGACAGATTCGTATACTTGATCCACTATCACTTTCACTAAGCTGAGGCACTTGCAAACTGGTCTTCAAAATAACGCATAAGAACAAGTAAATTACAGTCTCCGTATATACAAAAACTATCAAATCTTTATGATTAGGAACACATTATGTACGAGAACGTAATATTTAGCAACTGCCTTGAATATATAATTATATAGATTAAAACATCACCCTATCCTTTCCAAAGTTGTATATATTCTATACCAAAATTTCTAAACTAAAATAATAACCCGACAATTCCTCTAAAGATGACATCGGTATGATCAGATTTTACATTTATATTGCAGCGGTTCAATTATGAACGTATTAAAAAATAAACTCACAGTTGTATTTATAATAATAGATATAAGTTTATAATCTAAGCCGAAACAATGATATTTAATTCTTGTCGGACTAAATCAATACATAACAGTACATCCACCATATTCTCCGGTCATGTCCTCTCGACACGTTTAAAATGCCATTAAAGTCAAACTATCTCCATAAAATATGTATTTTTATCACATAGTACAAATTTTTGTTACAAATATTTTTATTACCACACGTAAATTGAATATTTTTTCATTTAGTAGCCATAAAATGAACGTGTAACAAACGCGTTAGCAGTTCACGGCCAAATTGAAATAATCACGCAAATACAGAATAAATTACCAACTATTTTTTTTATCTAAGACTGATCAAGTAGGTGAGCTGAGTAAGTGGAGATGCAGCCTAATTAGATGCACGCGTGCTCAGCAAGATCTTATCCACCCGATCCTATTTGAAGCTTCACCTTCCAGTAATAAGCTCAATGCCTTCCAAACGTTAATTTAACTTGTACTACCTGCTACCATACTATTAAAATAAAATACAATTATGAAGAAAGAAAAGCAATAAATTATGTAGTCATGGTGCTAATCCATTTTATATGATAAACCTTCGATTTTGTTTAACTATATGTAACTTATCACACAGTCTCTATATCAGCGTCTATATATCAGTATGAATTTTTCTCGTAAGTATATCCACCAGTAGTTGATTATAAATTTTTTTGAAAACTTCAAAAACTTTGCTGATGGAAAATGGTCAGTCTTATAGTGTAAATTATAAATTGAAAACCGTGCAACAACATGTAAATTGCCGCGTAACGGGGGGCCGTGTTCAGTGGCCTTTTTCATAAAAATATTTTTAGCAAAGGCTCTTGAATAATTCACAAACCTTTCAAGCCAACACAGAGCACATCCAAAAGATTTAAAACGGCAAACGCGAGTGTCAATCAACCGTATCATTATATTGTATTTCCCCAAGCAGACACGACAGTGACAATTTCGTTCATTTTGAGACAATTGCCGGACTTTGAGGGCGTACAATCGGTGCAAAAATCGGACTTTCTATTTTATTTTGGCGCTAACGCGACATAGATGGCAGCACTTATTGCATCGACCTCTCATCCGTCGGGATTGCCGCACGAGATTGGGTCTGTCCGCTTCAATTACCTACTTACCGGTTCGGAAATGTCTTTATTTCTTCACAATGCGCTCTTGTATTAAGCAATAAATCAGTATGACATGAGTTGTAGAGGTTATATTCGTTAGAGATATTAAAAATGTTATATAACATCTAAATCATTGTGGCTCAGGAAGACCTTTGAATTCATTGATAACCTATGTAGAAAGTACCTGAAAACAAAAAGTAGAATTCTATTACAACTGTTTAACAAATGCTCATAATAAAAATGTACTAATGAAAAGTTTTAGTATTATTTTCATACTAGCGTAGATACAAAACTATCGCTCGTGTCTTTGTGAACGCAAAACATCTTACTCCGCGAAATACCAAACGTTAAATAAATTCACACTCATTATGAATTAATTAAAGTTTTAATCAGATAGTTATTTGTTAAGTGAACTCTGAATGTTTAATATTTATAGCCACGTTCAACGACTTTATATACATACTTTAAGACTCTTCTCAGAGAAACATATCCATCCACGCTTATATATAATTTAATATAATCTAACTATGTACTATAAGTAATAAAAACTTCTGCATTAAAATTTAATCCAAGGCTAACAGTATTTATCAGGCGCAGCATTACTTGCAAGATGAATTAAAATGCATAAAATCGCTTCTTATATGGACGCGTTCCATTCAACGAGAAAGATATAATACCTACTTAGTATAGCACACTAGCGTGATATTAAGTTGGAGCGAATATTATATAATCCTCTTTGCTGAGTAGATAATTGGCTGAGCACACCAGTGGACGTCAATAGAGTGCCATGTGCAGCCTCAGATGTAATATCCGCTTGCCAGATAAACGCCAACGTCTGAATAGACGACTATTACAAAAGATTATAAGTAAAATCGTTCAAGATTCTCTTGTAAAAGGAAAAGGATATAGCCAGAATTGTTTATATACATAGGTATATTGAACGTCACTAGAATTTTTTTCTACTGTAAATTTTTTGTTTGACTGAATGCTGTTTGCGTGATCACTGTCAAACTTTAGTGGGGATTCAAAAATAAAAGCGTTTACAGAACTTTATCTTTTGCAATTTTGAAGATACAAACTTGTTACGGCTCTGAGACATATCATTAGCATTCAACACATAAAAAAAATAAAGTGACTTTATCATAAATAGCATAGGTAATAGCTTCACAAGTAGCTCGTAATACTACTTGTTGTCTCGAGGTATTACCAAAGATTAATTATCATTTCTCAAAGTCAACAAGAAGTCAACGACCTACTTGAACTCATTTAAAATATGTTTAGAATATTATGATTTACTCTACGTTTACGTAATAAATGTTAAAATAAATGCTCAATTAAACCATTTAGTGAGCCTCGTGGCTAAGCAGTCTTCTAAGCCTACAGGCTACAAGGATTAGGGAGCTCACCGCGATTAAGAAAACCACTCCATCAACGAAGACATACATGGAGGTGATCACGACCCTCATGAGTGAGCAAGACGACGCTAGGTATATACCTACATACAGCGATAAAGAACCTAATCACACAGATAACCTTTGTTCAACAAAATGTCTAGTAAAAGTATAAGAAATATCAAGCTGATAGCTTTTTTTGCAGAAAATAATTAGTTATAATATTTAATAGTAAAGTAAAAAGTCCACAATATTAAATTATTTACTTTAAACACTCGATTGAATTTCATGTTATTAAACAAATGTCATAGAAATATTAGAAATGCAGATGCCGAGTCGATTAAAGTTAAAAATACCAAGATATAATAGTCAAGCATGTACTAGCCTGACCTTCGTCTAAGTAACTATAGAACAAAACCCAGTTTCAAGTTTTGCTTATTAAGCCAGGCACAACGTAGTAGGTCTCGATTACACGATAATTAACCAGCTCGCTGTAGCTCAGGTGTTTCTAATTAAGATCATATACTCGATCTTGATTAATAACCTTCTCAGTATGAACATAAGTTATTCGTTTAATTTCACCTATGAAATTGTGTGTCCATAAGTAGCAAGTTATGGCATAATTTTATTTTAAGTAGCGGAACCCGTTTTTAAAAAAATTACCATATAACATTTCCAGGACATTGGCATTACTTTTATGCGTACCTATAGACTACTAAGATGTGTATTGCGTACCCACTATGAATTTGTGTCGTCATCCGTATATTTCAAATAAGAATCAATCATCAACCGCGCAATGGAGCGTAAAACATGAAACGAGACATCTAAATAGTCGCGTTCTGGAAATTATGTTACGCTAAAGTAATTTCTTTCAAACTGAATTGGAATGGAAAATATCATCTCTTATTAATGAAGCAAAAACTCCCCCGTTATGAAATGAAAGGCTCACTTACAATTTAGGTTCGACTATCGCTCAATAAAACTGTGGATCGAGGTCGAATCGCAATTTTATACCTGAATAACCGAAAGATGGGTTACCTTTCATCCAGTTTAGTTACCGTTAAATTATACGATAGTTCGCTTTACTCAGTTGCCTTGCTATCTCGTCTTTGGCCCTATTGTATTGGAACGTTTCAGGTCAATAAGTACAACTTATCATATTGGTTAGCCGTTAGGTCAACACACACGTGTTTTGTTCACAATCGAGCATTCAGCTATGATTTATGAACTTAAAACTACATTTGTAAGCATAATATTTAAAAGAAATATTTATTAGTAAACAGCTAATATGATCACATAATATATATTGGCAATATTTTCAATAAATTTAAGAAACTATATTAATATTTCTGCACGCTTTAATTTACTGTAGAGGTCGCCTCTACGGCCCCAAACCTTTCCATATATCCTCTCTCGTGTCTTACACAATACACATCCAATATCGACCACACCTTTAAGTGAAAATGAGATACATTAACATTTTAAATATTGACGCCAATTCTGATGTCCCCAATTAATATGTATCAAATTCAGTTTTAGTCCTGGCATAATGTACTCTAAATTTTTCTTTACTCAAGTTTACAACTTGTCCCTCTTGATTACCACTGATACTTACTTACTTGACCCTTAATTGTGTCTTGGTACACAATACATATAAGTCAATTAGATCGGATAAGAACGAGGTCAACCGGACACCAAATAGACAAAGAAAAGATATACAAAACGCTATTGATAACAAGTGGCATACAGCGATAAACATTGCATCGTAGACCAATGTTCTATTTCCCGATTTGCTTTAATCAATGTCGCATGCACTCACCCACTCAATCAGCGTTGTAATTGGCACACAGCGCCTTTTACGAGCAAATTGTCCTCGCCTGAACGTTCATTTCGAGCATTTGAGCTTTCATATGACAAAACGCTTCAGTTAGTGCATAGGAGACGTGTCATTAAACGTAATTAATGCAAGGTGAAGACTCTGTTAGACAACTTTCAGAGCTTGGTTTTAATTAAGCACAATGGAAAAATAATTTGTTTGCACTTTACTCAACGGAATATTACAATTACTATTAAAAAAAATAATCATATAAATTAACTATAAATCGAGTTAAATTGAACTAAAAGGTGGCAAACAAGAAATAATAAATATACAAGACAAATACTTCGAAGTCAGTGGCTGAGAGTTAAATGTATTTTGTTTTAATTATTTTATATTACAATTAGGTTAACAAACGAATCGTTAGTTTGTTTGTTTCAAAATTTCATTATTTATTTCATTTACACAACTAGTGTTATATTTGTTATTATTTTACACAATTTAAAAATCACTTCATAAATGATTATAACTAAAAAGCTTATTGATCACGTTAGGTTATTAAAACAAAATACGATCACAAAATGGGTTCATTCGTTTAATAAGTTACGACGCCACAGACAGACACACAAACACGTCAAACTTATAACACTCTTCTTTCGCATCGTGGGCAAACCTTTATACGGCGGTATACTCGTTCAAAATTAAACTCTGTTTCGGGTTTTTATTTAATCCGCAATGATTCTCATCAAAATGTATGTTATTCAAAAAAATATATTCAATTTAAATAAATCCGAAGTTGTATAGGGAACGAGAGAAAAATTTATTGAATTTGAATGCTTCTAAAATGGTTTTTTGTTTTATATTTATAACGAAAATTAATTACTACAGTTATAATAGCAGCTTTTAAGTTTCAATATAAGTATTTTCATTAAGACTCAATTTATTTATATTACCTAAATGAAAATATTGAGACAAGATTGATAGCATAGTTCAGGGTTTCCCAAACTATGGGTCGCGACCCACCACTGGGTACATCAAACATATCAAACTCACTGCGATTAAAAGTAACTCAATTTGAAATTGATGTTGAAACTGTAATAGTGAAAAATAGAAAACAATTTCATTATTTCCATTGAAATAACTTTTTTAATGTACATAACTAGTTATTTAATTAAGTAATAAAAAAATTACACTTAAACTTTGTTATTTGAAAAGTCCTTTATTTAGGTATAATGGTAACGGTTAAGTTTTCTATAGGTGGGTCCCGAGTTTGGAAACTTGTATTAGAAGAGTAGCCCAGACAACTTTGGGAACCACTGGCATAGTTTTATTCTAAATTAGGTAAAAAAAGGGAATCTGATAATAAATAACTTTAAGTAATTAATTGAATTGCTAATTATACATATATCTATTTAAATTGTGACCAATGAGTTCATGTTCTGCATTCGATACCCGAAAACTAGTTTTCGGTTCGGAAGGCAGATAGAGCCTAATCCTAACCCCACTAGATCTATTACGACCTCACATGTTCACAGATGTTCGAGTAAACATATTTAATTCCTAACATTTAGCCCAACTTACTAACGCCATATATGTATGTGCAAGAGATGGTTAAACATTTGACGGCTATTGACGCACGGAGCAAGTTCCAAAGGTACAACTTGAAATTAACGAGAATAAGCTCCCAAGTTATGCTAAGCTTGGTTTTAGTTATATGCCAATTTCAGGTTTCAAACTGATTGATATAGTGCCTCACGCATATCTGACAAGTGAAATTGAAGAGCATTTTAAAAAACCCCGACAATATGACTGTAGGAGTTTTCCACTTTTCTGTTAAAAATTGATTTTTTTAGCTTAATTATATTTTGAATTTATATTTAAACGCAGTTTTTAGATATTAACAATATTTATAAAGTGGTCGGCCTTGACCATATTCGCTGCGAAACACGCTATACATTATACAAAGTGTTATGCAAATTCATCAGTCCTTCTTACGGTTTTTTATCCTTTTAAAGTTAAAAAAAATACCTGTCTTCATATGTTATTTTTCAAAATATCCAGACCAATATTAATTAAAATTAATTTGTGCTCTTAAACGTAATATAGAAACAAAAGCTTTGTTATCCAATTGCCGCGACGCCGGATCGTTATGTTTTGGACCTGTATGCTTTTTTTATGTCCGTTCGGAACTCCTAAACGGTTTAACCCGTTTCAATAAATGATACGTCCGATTCGTTTTGTTGACGCCAGTGTGGCCTACGCATAATGCACCGCAGGCGGGCTGTATTTCCTCCTGTTTTACTCAAAAGGTGCATACTTCAAATTGTTAAAATGATTAATTTATCTTGGACCTAGAAATTATTCCACAAGTTTAATTATATGAGAGGAAAGAGTTTCCTGCAGCCCAGTGACACTGAATAATGGTGTCCACCTCGAGATTGCTGCACGTGTGATTCTTACACCTGGCAATTTTATGTTACCTGCTTTTACTTAAAAATATACTGTCATTGAAATGAAGATAATTAATAGTAAGTATCTACTTATATAACTAACGTTTACATAGCCCAATTAAAATATAGTCATCGCTCGGCGCGCCAATACAAATATTTTCGACTTCTTCTAGGTGTATTATTAATAACTTTTTGATTTGACTTATTTTATTTAGTTTAATAGTTAGGGCCCTTATAATTATTATGCCCTTTGAATTTGTTATATAAGTGTATTTTAGTATGTTTATTTAAGTCCTTTTCGGGTATACCTAAACGCAGAGACCTTGCTATGCTAACATAGATTAAAAAATTAGTCGATTTTTAAATTATCATTTCTACACACCGCGATGATGATACACCTATTATAGATATTAGGTAGACGTCATAAATAATTGTAGATTTTTTTTAGATTTAGAAAAGCACTAAAATAATAAAGTAAAAGTACTTAATAAAATAATACCTAAATAACCTGACAATGTAATTGTATGGGTAATTCACGAAACTCGGATCACGTAATAGACAGTGAAAGTAACCAATTACTTTTGGACGTAAGAAAGTTAACGATTTTAATCCACTTAAAGCACTAAGGCTCGTATTAAAATCAAGTTGAGCCTCGAAACAAGAATCAGGTATAACACGACCTAGAAATAAGACTAAAAGCATATTAATATTTATTTATTACACATAAAAACTTTAAATAAGAAATACAGAACATAAGCCAAAGATACGAGTTGATGTTCAGATTTTTACATACAACAGATTCGTTGTTACATATAAAAGAGATAGGTATATATTTTTATTTGTGATCTACAAACTCAAACACTAGGAATGATATTGCAAATTCTCTTATTGGAAGCTAGACCCATTTTGAATGACATAGATTATAATTTGTATGCCCATGCGGACGAAGTCTTAAATAAGTCAATAAATAAGTTGTATCTTTTGAATTTTGTGTATTTAAATAATATTTTTCCTCTAATTTAGTCGTTTCGGCATAGTTGAGGCTAACGACAGTTTGGAAACCAACAATACATTATCATTATTAACGCCTTGAAAAGTATAGAACTAAGTTAGCAACTTCGCTATTAATAAGTAAGAAGTAGAGATTTCGTGAGCAATCCGCGTTAATCCCAAAAGACCGGCATGAAACATTTATTTTATTACAGTCGCGTATTTTACAAACTACCTGTAGGGGTATCAAAATTATAATATAGAAGTACTTTTTGTACGTTGATTTGATTTTGTTTAACTGGAATGAATAACTATAGAAACAAGAGAGATCAAGATTACCGCTGCTCTCTTGTTTCTATGCCTGCTATGAATCTATTTTATTAACTACTAGCTGTGCCTCGCGGTTTCACCCGCGTTTATTTCGTCGTAACGTGATGTTATATAGCCTATAAACAGAGTGAAATAGCGAACAGAAAAATAATATAATAGATATGTATTATGTACTTCGTCCGCGCGGCAGTCATTTTTTTATTTATTTATATTAATTTCTAAAATAAAATAAGCCTAAGTTACTCGTTATTACATCATCTATCTTCCAGTGAAAGTCCATTCCTAATCGGTCCAGCCGTTACAGATTAGCCGGAACAAACAGACAGACGACAAAAATTGTAAAAAATGTTATTTTTGTATATATGCACCATATGCATTTAGTAAAAAGCGGTTATTTTTAATATTACAAATAGACAGTCCAATTTTATTTATCTGTATAAGATGGCTAACAACGTAAAATTACATCGATTTACAAATGTTTAATTGGCTGCAAAACAGAATTCTAAATTTTGTTATAAATGTTTGTTATTTTGTTCTCCAATGAACTTTTTTTAAGAGTTTGACAATGATATATGCATTCACTAATTTGACGTTGCTAATATTATTTCTATGAATTGTGTCGGTTTTCATGTTTCACTCTATTTCTAAAACTTTTAGACAATTAAACGTCCTTAACAATTCTAAAATTCATAAAGCAAATGTACACTGCACAACCCCTTTTAATATTAAACATAACTCTAACAGCGCTAAATTATCTAATATTCCACTATTTTCGTATAACCGAAGCAGTCAGCCCTAAACCGACTAAAGTATTCGGGTGTTTAGAAAGTTTCCCACATTACTCGATAATTGATAAAGTTGAACATATAACGTGGGATGCGCACCCAATATCGGCTAAACTGTTGACGCCTTTGCGAGTTGAGGTAAATGCTTTCAAAGGCCTCTTCATTTGTTCGCACTCAACACGTCAAATTTACGACACCGGTAACTTTGACAAAATTATAGAGCTGACTTATTAGAATGTGTTGCTTTGAACTATCCTACTTGAACTTTGAAGCTCATATGTTCACTGTCAAGTAGCTAAATTACGATTTCTGTTGTAGATCATAACGGCCTAAGTAACTCAGCGGTTTAGACAATTGACTTTATATATAATTCTACTTGACAACTGTTCGGAGATAAAAATGCAATTTCAGATCACGGATAACTCTTTTAGTACCAAACAACTGTATATATTTTATATATCTGAGTCTTCCGTTTTCATAGATAATTGCATAATCGAAATATCGTAAAATTTTCATTACTAACTGAAGTTAATAGATAGTAAAACAAATCATCTTATGGGGTCTTACAATTTAAAGTTTAGGTGATATAGAGTTCCATTTTCTTTTAGTTTCACATTTTCCGAAGATAAAAAGTTGCCATTTGTTACATTGAAAATTATAACGAGACGGTTCATCATATTCTACAACCACTAACCGTTTCGCAAAGGAACAAAAGAGAGTTGTCTCAATTTATTATACCCCACGTAAAATTAATAAAGCACGCATGATACAACTCTTACTTAATATAATATCGCCTTTCATCGTTTCGAATTACTCCTTTAATACAGCCAGTCTCGTACGGTATCAAATTATATTATCTTTCAGAGTTTATTTAGAAGTCGATCAAGAATACATTATCGTTAACAAGATATAAACGACGTATACATACTAAGTAGTTCATATTACTATTGTATGTATAAAAGTTTACGATTTTTCTTTAATTCTTTTCGGTTTCACATATAACTTTATTTTTAAAGAACGCTTGCCTTCGAATGCAATTTAAATCCAATGCGAAGCTTAATTAATATCTATATGAGTTGAAGACCCTGTCCTTGTTTTAGCTACTCTATAGAGGCCTATCGCGCGTCGATATAACGAAAACATGTTAGTTTGTTTGTCGGCGCAACAAACACAGTTTGAAGAAATTTACTGACCATGAAGACGTGTTGTTATTTGGTTCTCAGAAGGCTCATTCGAGGGTTCTTAGATTTTGTTGTATGATTTTGAATTTGTGGCGTTTACGAGTGTGCCAGCTGACAGCTCCGAACTTCAAAACAGGAAGTTTATTTTTAGGTTTGACAAAGTTGTAATGTCATAGCGTTTTGAGGCCCCTTTTAACTCGCATTACAAGACGTCAAGAGCCTTTTAAGATATTGAGTCTGTTCAAGTTACTTCCATTTTGCTTGACTAGCTCTTACTCGCGACGTCTAACTCTCGTCAGTAATAGAACTTTAAAATTATCTATAAACACAGTTATATTTAGTTTAGTTTTTGAGTTAGGTCGCTTTGTTATAGCGAGCTTATTAGTTAGGGCTGGGAATGAAAGACGCGTTAACTGCTTACGTTTATTAAGGACCCAACCGTAAGACTGTTGGTTCATCAGGATACCAATTAATAGAACATGGCTGTGAATCCTTAACTACTTGACACGAAAATGAACATAATGTGGCTATACGCTACTTTGAGTTTATTATTATTATAGATAGGTAAGTAATTTGGTGTTTTTATGAGTTTTTATGTGCCTTTAAATTTTAATCATATCTATAGAATAAAAGTAACATTTCATATAGGAAGTTGATAAAAAAATTCATCCTACAAAAACCAGAAGCTATGGCAATTTTCTTTAAATAAACCTGTGGTGATCTTACATTCGTTTTGTGTTAAAACAGTTTCAATTTGTGTAATAACGAGTTATTACGTATTGTTGTAGTAACAATTTAACGAATTGAATCGCCAAATGATCTTCTCCAATTAAATGTAATCTATATATATAAAAGAAAGTCGTGTTTGTTACAACACTTATAACTCGAGAACGGCTGGACCGATTGCCATGGTTTTTGATTTGTTGGATTTGTTTCCGTCCCGAATAGCAGAATACATCTTAAAAACAATGAAAACTCGATATGTGTAATGAATACTTAATCATTTCAATAGATGCTGATTTGTTTATTACATGTCAAACATTTGTTGTCCAATCCTGTCAAATAGTGTAACAACTATCTTATATATAAAACTCTCGTGTCACAATGTTAGTTACCTTACTCCTCCGAAACGGCTTTACTGATTTTTACCAAATTTTATATCCATATTCAGTAGGTCTGAGAATCGGCTACTACCTATCTATTTTTCATACCCCTAAGTGATAAGGGTAGCCCACCCCAAAAATTAATATGGCAAAACAACGTTTGCCGGGTCAGCTAGTATTTGATAAAATTAAACTGATTAGTGGGAAAATATACTACGGAATAATAGCAGGCAAAATAATACCTAAACGCAACGAGGAAAACATTGTTTTAATTATATGAAATTACCGAGACTAATCAATTTGTTAGGTATTTCATGTCATATACATATATCGAATTACTATTCAATATTTATATTCGATTAATATAACACTATTTTCTGAAAAGCGTTATTTCCAGTGATATTTTAAAAAGGTCATTCCCACTTTGGGTCACTGCGCTAACGGAGTAACTGAGATTATATATAATGTAAGTCTGTAACAGACGCCATTATTTAAAGAGACCAAACAGAAACTGGTCAGTATCTCCGAATTCTTAACGTAAAAAATATATTTTAGAATCCGTTACAAAATCAGCTTTTCGTCCTGATAAGGATTTAAAATAATTATGAACAACCTGGAGTTTTATGAAGATAATCGCATCGAAACAGAACTTAAATACATATATTTTGATTTGTTTATATGTATACTATGACTGCAGACTGCAGACACGTACAAAACGATACGCAAGTATTGTTAGTTTGGTTAAATGGTCAACCTTGAAGTCTCTGCGAGATGTTTACGCTCCAATAATCAAGTCACGCAACCGTTGCGTCCTCAGGTCATATGCACTACGTTAACAACTGATTTAAGACAAGCCAAGCGTAGTGCAGGGATCACTGGGCATTTGCTAAGGAGCTAAGTGCTACTGAGCTCGTATAAACAACACTATACACTCACGTCTAAAAATATTTATACATTAAGTTTTGAAAATAGTCTTACTCCATTTTATACGCTTTCATAAAATTGTGTACATGATAATTTCATGTACATATAATTGAACCAATGAAATAATAACAAAATTAAATTAATTGTATCAAATTAAGGAAACAGTACTATATAAATTGGAGTAAAAACCCAGAATAATTGGATAATTCTTGTTAACACTGATTATTTCATATACACAAATGACAAAACGCTTAAGCTGGCACACATTAAATAAGGTTGATTAAAACAAAATATAAATTGTATTCATCTCACTTTTTTTATTAGTAACAAATAAATTCGTGACAGTTAAAATCTAAAGCTTGTTGCGGGATAAACAGTTACTCCAATTAGCCGTACCTGTGCGATACTTGCCTTAATGAATTCACCAAGTGATGACTAAGCGCCCAGCGGTCTACGAGACTGGAACAGCTATTAACTAGTTTTAGACACGTGTAAGCGAACTTAGCCGCGTTGTATCAAAGAGGGTAGTTCAATATTGCGAGCTCAGCCAACCACTTGACCCTGCTCTTGACGCCCTAACGGACACTTATTGCTTCGGAAGTGGTAAATTTAAACATTCTATTGAGAAACTAAGAACCTTGGGATATTGGTTAGTAGAGCGCACTTATTAACGGGGAACATGTATACTCTTTGAGTAAATTACAAGCAGACAAAAAACACACAGCAACTATTAAGATTTTAAACCGATACATAAGACTTATTGAAGAGATTTATTGATACGATGGTCGATAATAATCTGGAATAAAAACACCTTACCTCACACTACACTGATACCTCAAAAAATGCCGGCAACGTAACAAAAAGCGCAGACTGCGGCGCGGCGGTGATCTCTTATGGTCTGGTCAGACAGCTGGCGGGTCGGGACCACAACGGGTCTCTGATAGGCCAAGCGTCACGATGTGTCGTCCTCTGTGTGACCTCTACTATAGTAATTGGTACACGAGATCGCGCCAGCGTCACAACCCGCCCGCTGTCTGACCAGACCATTACCATCACGGGACTTACCTGCCCGGTTGTCCGCTATTATATATTAAAAAATTACATACTGGCATTTTTTAACATACTACTCATGTCTAGTAAAAATAATTTAAAATGAGAATGTTACAAAATTATAAATCGACCGCATTTTATAATAAGTAGTTATACCTAATCTTACTTCTACACGAATTGCAACATCAATAATTGTACCTAGTAAACGTAGTTTAATAGGTTTTATATTTATTGCGTTATTAACGTGTACACTATACAGACATCATAATATATCGCATGGCTAACCAAAGTACTTGACCCAGCTCTGCCACTCATCTAAATATACCTTATATTTGCTCAAACACTTCTTACGTACAAGAGTTTTTAAGGGATTTTTACTAAACATATTTTGAAGCCATCGGGTAAAGTATTTTTCGATAGCGTCAGAGTTAATTAGTATTTGTATGGAAAATCTTACAGCGCCTCTATTGTTAACGCGCAAACTTACTCGATCACTATGGGATTGGATGGGACAGCTTTCAGATAGTAAAATACTTATCGAAACTTATCTCATGATTGAAATATTCATTGTAAATTGTCAAAGTAATTAATTATGAGTGTTGCTTGCTTTTGTCAGTTGTCATCGCCAGTAAGAAATGTTCAGAGTACTTAAATATTTTCTCGCATCTCATCTATGAAATATTAACATCATCTTCCCAACGCCACAGCATCTTTTTAAAATGGTACAGAACATAAATCAAACTCCGTAAACTATATTACAATAATGACATTGCATAAAATATCATAGTATTGCGTATGCTGCAAAATTAACAGAGCGATGAGTAATAAAGGCAACATTATATTGTAAGTAATTAAAACAAACAATTCTATTCTAAATACACATTATGAAGGCTATCATATCATATTACATTAATACTTTTAATACAATTCCTTTTATTAATTATTTATTACTCATAGTATAGGACGCCTAAATTTTAAAACAATGCAAAACTAGTTTTTATTTTTATTTGGATGGATCTTTTATGAAGATAAGTTCGTCCGTTTATGAGATATTTTTATTTGTTCTAATCATGGTGGTATTTAAAATTATCTTTTATTTGTTGCAACAACAATTGCACGTGAGCTAGAATTTGACAGAGACAACTTAAGCCACCTTTATTAAAGAGATGGTTAAGAAATAAGATAGGTTTAATAAGTAATAGCTCTCATTAAGTTTAAACGCGTTTAAAAGTAAGGGTAAGTGTGATTCATTGTAGATATTATACTCTATAACTGCCAATAAGACAATCAAAAGTGAGCAAATTCAGTTAATACTGCCAATAGGAAGTTGAAATTCGCGATATCAAGCGATTGGCGCCGGTCCATATGCAATTACTTGATTGGTCTTTTCCTATCTTTGTTTCCATTTATTGACGTTTATACTCATGCCTTATTTTCTTTATGGACCAGCTTTTTTATTTTCATACAGGAACTTTTTAGCTGCTTCTTTAATGGATAAAGAATTTTTTTAATGTGTAATCTAGTTTAAGGCTACACTCGAGAAGACACACTCGACAAAGATCTTCTCTTGTAGATGAAAAAAGCTAAGGTTAAAACAGCGGGTAAGATGAGCTTAAATAATAGGTACTTAGGTTAATAATTATGGCCAGTTGTAATATCGTTATACGATATTACTTCACACACATGGACGTAATAGATTCTTTCTCTCAAATTTTGTGATGATACAACAAGTCATTACAAAAACAGTACTGTACAGTGGTATGAGTAAGCAAAAGATGAATATTAGGAATTGAGATAGCCCAACCTCTGGCAGCTGATTGCGTGCCGGGTCTAATCAACTGTGCACTCGGTTCTATGGAGAATGGACTGTATCCTACATCAAAATGTAAGCTGTATTTTTGGAATGAAAAAGCGTTCAGAAATGAATTCAGCATGGAAAATTAGTAGTATTAATAAAAATATATAAGTTCGAAAAAACATATACCAGCCAACTTTAATGACAACCGTAAACAAAAATCAACAAAAGAAGTGAAGTTTATAAAAAATCTAACTATACTGGATTCTATTTGAAAATATTTGTTTTTTTTTTTTAAAGTCATATATTTTTCTCGGTGTAGTCTTAATTCGCTTTCATAACATCCACCGCTACATGGCCCGATTACTGATGAGTCTTTTTTCTACGTAATATTTAATAGTACGAAATAATATCTAGTCATAAAATACAGACCCTTTTCAGTTTTTATATTGAAAATGTGAACTTTTCACCGTGAGGGTTGGATCTGGTTGAAATTAATTTAGTGACCCGCCACAAGTATACTAGTTGGCAGGTCTCCAGAACATGACTGGGTTACTGCTAAAATTTCCGACGCTTGATAACAACGCCGGAAGATGGAAAAAATAAATTATTCCCACTAATGTAACAAAAATGTTACTACAAAAAAATATCTATGATCTACCAATTTTATTGATTGAAAGTTAGCAACTTCTTTTGAATAAAATAATGTTACCGAAACTTAAAATATACACTGTTAAAAAAAGACAGACAGCTGAAGATAATAACAAATATAGACAAACGAACCCAGCGAAAAGTGTCTAAAACTTTTTGGTAGGTACCTACTTGGTTGATTAAATTTTTAGTGCGACTTAAACAAAGTCGCTTATCTGGCTAAAAGGATGGAAGCTAGAAAGTATAAACTTAAAAGCAAAACAGAAAATCCGATAAAAGCGGACTATAAATAGAGCAGATTACCAGCATTCGCTGTGAATCGTGCTTAAAAATTGCGCAATCGAACCGTGACCTTACATTCGGCTCACGAAGCATCATTACTCTATTACATAAAATATCTGCCGAGCATACAGTATGTTAATAAGAACGTGTCTACAATGCCATTAGGTGATGAGGAAGTGAACGAGGTGAACTAGACTGGTTTTACTCTAATAAAACCGCTGGATTTAAGAATAATATGAGTTGCCAGTCTTATGCAGTTGTGTTGCTTAATAAACTGATAGCTTGGAGATTTCAAAATGCGTATTTTTAATCAAAAAGCTTTAGTTATATGTAACTGGTCACACTACATAATCAACATGTGTTAAAACCACACATTACCACGTTAGAAGCTAACATTTCAAAACATTTTTTTTTTTCAATAATAATACTTAACTACATAAGAGCTCCATAATTTCAATGTGTATGTCCAATACGTTCCTTTTCAATTTAGGGCAAAACGTCTATGCCACGAACTTTTCAATCAGTAAAACATTTTCCATCCCTAAAGCTATGAATGGTGACCGCAACGAGAACAGCGCTTAAGTGGCAATATCAATTTCGTGCTGACGTCAACATCCAGCTCCTATAGAATTGCGATTGGAACAGTTTACAGTCCCTAGGTTCATATTCACTTAAACAGAATTTCTAAATGCAGCGTCACTTCGCGCTTCGAATAGTAAATCTAGGGTATCAGTCATGTATGGCACTTACATCTAAAACTATCTCGTTCGTTTGTAGCGACATGTTATATATATAGCCTTATAGCATTTCTACTATCCAACACAATTATTTTTCAATTCAAATTGTATTTAGAGTTTTGTTTATTTTATTATCAAATAATCAACAGTGCATTAATAATATTGCTGTTTTTATCAAAAAGTGAACGAACGTAATTCTAAACATTATGTATTTATAGAAAAAGCAGACAAAATTGTATAGTTTGTGGTTTAACTGAAAATCGTTAATCGAGTTCTGCCGTTAAGCCAGCGCGCCAGTGTTCGTTAGTTATTTCACTCCTGAAATAAAAACTTTTAACCGATCGCATGGAGAATGGCATGTAAGTGCCAATATCAATTTAGTGCAGACGTCATCAACCGTTGGACGGGCTCCAAGCGGTGTTGTACCGCCAAGTCACGGAGGCTCGCGTAACATGCCACTTTATCCGACCCTCGATAGTGGTTATCCGCAACCAGCCACGCGAATCATCGAACAAAATGAACTATCCCATACCCGAATTAATTGAAGTTACGTATATCGAAGTCCCAACAGTCTAGTATTTCATTATGACGGAAAAATCTGACCTAAAAAGGTCAACCTTTTATCGAATGCCTTTGTTAAATAATCGTTAATTTGAAACTTAAAGAATAAAATGTTATATCTCACACATTATCAAGTAATATAAAAAGTTAGTTAATATAATATCAGTCAGAAAACTATTTGAATAGACCCTCAGCTACGTTATAACTAGAAAATCTAATCAGAAATAAACAGCCCACGAGGTGTAAAAAGACTGAGGGTGAAGTTATTGCTACTAAGGCCTAAAATTATGCCCCTAATTCCTGAGCCCATTGAGAAATGGCCCCGTTGTTGTGGTCATAAGCTACACGCAAACATGTAATCATGAATAAAATCTCGCGTTGTTAGCGTTTAAAACAACCGAATTATCATAATTTCCGAAATATCGCTTGAAACAATTTGAATGTCATTTACATGGAATTCTGTTAACGTGATAATATTTTCAAATAGCATACAATAGGGAATAAGTAAACATGTTACCAACGTCATAGAAATATTAATTATATCATAACGAAGTCTAAATAAAAGAAAATATCCTAGTTCATTTTATTTGGATTTATATTATTTGGGATATGTCATGGAGCCATATAAGATAAAATTTGAATAACTTTGGGATTATCTCTAGACCATATTACATTGTGTAATGTGTAGTACAACACTTTCTTAAAAGGTAATGAATTCAGTCTTTTGATAAAAATATACACTTATATAATTTAATTACTTTTAGTCATTAAGTATTTTATTTGTACAAGGTCGCTTTATACATATTCTTTTCATAAATAATTTTGAATGTATTAACATTAATTCAACTTCCAAAATTATATTTCACAAACCGATTTCATACAAATTTAAGATTTGTATGAAATCGGAGCCTAAATAACACATTTTATTAATGTCGAAATTAAATTATGTAAATCAAATGTCAAGAAAATAAACGTCCATCAAACCGACTGATTTCAAAAAGATGACCTCATTACATTTTTTAGACGTTCATAAAAAGCATAACAAAAATATAACGAGCTATTTGCACTACAAAATTGCTCGTTTCTGACTTTATGATCTGTTTTAATAACTCAATATCGGACGGTTTTAATTATGAAATATGTTGAAGCTAATACTTTTATATCTTTCATTAAAGCCAGCCTCACCCGCGGATCAAGAGATAATCATTATTGTGTCTCGATTCAGTAATTGGGTCCAATTTAATTTGATATTAAGTACGAGTCTAACAAACAAGCTTTTCTTAAGTCGTGCTTTTTAATCATAATTTAGACCTTTAAATGCGAAACTAACATTGAAATTTGAAACTTTGAAATTTAAATTTTGGTATAGATATCAATAAAGGAGACTGTATTCTAGGCAAAGTCACGGGCATTTTAAAAAACCTTGTCATGAAACAATTATACATGAAAATTACAAACTTACCCAGTCCTTTCGCTACGCGCCAGCAAATAATATATTAATATATTTCGACATAGCTACATGATTAGATCTATGAAACTAACGCAATTGTTTAGCAATTTATAATTTCAACATACTTCATTATTATAATACAATCCACTTAGAAAAGTTCGCTTTAATATAATTATTCAATTAGTGCAGGTTAATTACAAATACTTTATGTAAATTAATTTGTAAATCTAAAAGCTCCAGCAGTTTTTAACAATATTTTCTTCGGTTCAATAAGTGCTCAATTAACTGGAATCATTTTGACATGAAATCTAAATTGACATGAAACAAAAAGTAGAATAAAATTTTAATACAAACCTTATTTTCCATGTTGGCAAAATTCATAGAAAACTTCTATGAATTTTTTTCTTTGAATATATTTTCTTTGAAAATAATTTGGAGTTGGATACCTCTTATAGACCGTATCATAATAAACTTTATTTTTATTTTTAACATAATAATTATTTGTCTTGTTACAACCGATGGCAAATAGAAATGTCTCCATAATATTATCAGAATCAAAATAATTATTTTGTATATTCTAAAAGTGGGTACAGACCGGTATTAGGAGGCGAATATTCAAACAGACAGTACATATGTTTGGGCACGTTTTCAAGTACCTACCTCACGGTGTATGTAAGTTACGAAATTACTATACATACTCACATTTATGAAATATAAATATAAGAACATTTTTATTTCCTTTGATGGAATTATCTATTGTACTTTGTGGCGTTTTGTAGGTTAGTAATTTTTTTTTTGTTTTGTGAACAGAGCAGAATGCTTTTAATAAATAATAATAATAATATAGTCACACCTTTAATTCCCCGAAGAGGTAAGCAGAGGTTGGTATTTCGCCAGATATTATTATGTTTTAGTCCCATTGTAATAGGGGGCGAGTCTATTGCCAAACACCGAGCACAATTCCAGACTTTCAAACTATAAAAATTATTAGGCAAATTCAAAAACCCAAAGATATGCGCGACCCGGGATTCGAATCCGAGACCTCGTGATTAGCAGACGCTGTCGCTACCGCTACGCAACGAGGCAGTTGCATTCAATAGTTACCTAAAATCTAAAATATCTGTCAATAACATGTTTGATGATCGTGTTAATAATTATGTTTATTATGTTTTATAATTGTTGTTTAAAAGAGGATAAATTTTAATTGTCTTTTTTCGGAGAAACTCAGTTTTATTTATTTTTCGACCAATATTTTCCTTATACATATAAATTAATAAAAAGTAGGTATTTTACTAAACATATTCTTGGATTCTAATACCTACTCTTCCTTTAAGCAACTGAACCGAATTTGATAAATTCAACTATATTATATTTAGATCGTACCTTGAAGAAAAAGCTCTGTATGTGAATTAATTATTCACGCGCATAGACAGTCCCGGGAAGTTGAGCGAATACATTTGAAAATAAAATTTTTATATTACTGCGATTGAGCATTGCAGGGGCGTAGGATATAATAATTTATATGTACCTACTGACCTTCCGAATTTTCATACACCGTTCACTTTATTTGAGCCATTAGACGATCGTAATAATAGTTCTGTGGCCAAATTGCTCACGCTACTGCTCACACGCGATCCTTCAACCACAATGTATTAACTAATTCTCATATTACATTTACAACATAAAAGGATTAAGGGATTGAAGAATCTTTTGAATTTAAATTTTATAATACTTGCACAATAAGTTTCAACAGAGCCGATGTTATGTTTTTAAGCTAAGAAATGAATATATCACGGAGTAAGCTAGAAATTTTTAAGTAACCTACAAAAGTATTTTTTTTTAATTTTGAAAGGAATACACTTGTAATTCTCTTTCACGGACGAAGTTGCGGGCTACAGCTAGCTAAGTATTATATTATGAATCCCTAGGTGTTTACACAAATGAATGACTAGCTTGGTAAAAATATTTAAATATTCATATTTTGCTTGAATGCACATTAATGAGTACAGCATCAGGAACTTTAGCACGTACAATTATTTAAATTGTGGTAATCCTTTGCACAATTCATGTAGGTACGCATTTATATAACAAAAATAATCATGTAACCTCTTTGTTTCTGAGTTACTAAACTCACTGAAACACACAATTCTATTTTCATTCTAGTGCACATTTGAAAGATTACTTATAATAATTATAATAATATCGTAAAGCGTTTAATTCCCCGAAGGGGTAGACAGAGGTGGACTTAGTACACCCAACATTTCGCCAGATATTATTATGTTTTAGTCCCATTGTAATAGGGGGCGAGTCTATTGCCAAACACCGGCCACAATTCTAGACTCCGAGCTGGGAAAATTCGAAAACCCAAAGATATGCTCGACCCGGGATTTGAACCCGAGACCTCGTAATTAGCAGGCGCTGTCACTACCGCTACGCCAACGAGGCGTTAAAAAGATTACTTGACAGGAAAAATTATAGTAAAAAAACAAAGTGTTCGAAACAGTCCCTAAACTTTTAGCGACACTTCGATAATTGTATCATCCATCACTTACATGAGGCACGACATAGAGTGAGCTAAAGTGTTTCATAATAAGCCTGAGATACATCACCCGTGACGTTATCGGAATGTTTGACAAGCGTTTAATAGCGGAACTTGCCTCTGCTCGGAAACTCACTAACGGAAATACTTCATTGCTTACGCTCTACAAGGTACATGAATATGTTTGCATGTTATACAGTTTGGAATTAACTGAGTACCTGCTTTTCTTGTTCTAGTCTACTCACGAGTTCATTTCAAATTAGGATAAAAATGTATAGGCTCTGTTATCTCAAGCAGTCTCTGTACCACATTTAGCGAAATGATAGTCAAAGTTTAACCATAAAAATTTAGACATCTAATAAAAAAATTCTAACATTAATTGATGCTAGTTTACTATAGATTTTTATAAAAATGTTTATTGAAATCTGTAAAAAAGTTACAAAATAAAACAGTTGGCTTAATAAACATTTAAATAATTAAACAATGAACATGACAAATAATACGGTCGTTTCATATGTATAAAGGTGTAATTTTTAAATAGTACGACTAAAATGAAAATCCTTAAAGGAAATTCCGACTTCGTTAACACAATATTTCACGATAAGCCAACGAAATGAACATATTTTGAATTAATGAAACCACAGTTACCCGCAGGCCATCGTTAAAACGAACGCCGTGGATATAAAGGTAGCTACATTGACGGTCTACGGACGTTTTCGACTTTTGGGATTCCTCTATAACACAGATAATTCTTAAACAAAACTAATGTTGTATATCCACGGTAATTTTAAATATTTATGCTTCATTTGTTGACCTATTTTGCTACAAAAAAAAATTATTGGAGCAGGACATGGCATTTTTAATCTTGATTATGTTTACCAGATAGAAGCAAATTCTCAGTGCATAAAAGTACGTAGCTTTACAATTTACTTAAATAATGGGAAAAGATATAAAGTAAAATAACGGCTTTGCCTCATTCAGAGGCAATACAATCTTAGAACAAAAGAATTATTATAAGTAAGAGCATAGACAAAGCCGAACAGAACGCTACAAATATAATAGAAAGCAGCAGCCATTAGTTCGCCGGCAACTCAGTTAAATTTCTCGCCATATCTCGAAGATTTAAAACGAAGCGATTCAAACCCCTGAACCGGGCTAAAAGCGCAAACTGCAGGTAAGTGTCACTATCATTACAGTCTAGCTTTATTTTGAGAGCAAGATTGCAATACCGGCTGACACTTGAAAAATATTCCCTTAATGTTGCTTTATTACGTATACGCGTCGCTAGTCACGCCTCACGAGCCATTCCGGATTCAGTTGTTGAGTGCAAATAAAAGCTGCATTCGAGAATTCTATTATATGCATTAACCTCTTTCATATTTAACTCAACATTTCAAAATTTACAAATATAGATAGATATGTTATGTAGTTCACTCATATTTCAAAGATACAAAATCAAAAATTACCGGATGTCTTTAACATGATATTAATTTATAATTAAATAATAAACATTTAACAATTGAAAACATTATCGTATTTAGTTATTGTGACCAACACACTATCTGGAATAACAATATTTCTAATAAAAAACCCAGTCATGCACCGTCAACCCAAAGCAGTTGCAAAGTGAGATCAATAAACTTTCAGATCTTATATTTTCTTTCAGTAGTTTAGAACGAACAAACATACATATACCTCAAAGCTTGACTTCACTGCACTTCCAAATTACAAAGTTTAATAATATGAAAACAGTAATCATTTCAGTATAGGTACATAAATGCATGAACAATCTATGACGTCAACACTTTTGTCTTTGACGCGAATAGACAAAGGCGTGCAGATGAATTAATTCTGCATTATCCCGTCTCATCGTTTATGGCGTCACACATCAATTGTAAGTTGCGGCTCGTATAATCAATTCTTGGTTAGGCTTGGTATACGTATATTTCCATTTTATTCCAAAAATTTATATTTATATCTCACAAAATTAATTATTTATGTATTGTTTAATCACTCTCCTTCAAATTCATAATTTAATTTCAAACGAGACATTCATTGTAACAAAAAAAATTAGGCATTTTAAATTTTTAGTCCAGAACGATTAGTATGTAAGCGATATTGGCTATTTAAAAAAATACACGAATTGATAACCTCCTTTTTGGTTTATTTAAAGGTCGATTAAAAATGGAATGGAGGCTCAACTGATGTTAAGTGAAAGCCGCCGCCCATTGACGTCATATTATGTGACAGTCATGCATGTATTACGCAATTATTACACATGTTATACATTTTAAATGTAGATAATAGAAGTGTATAGTCTACTTTTTATTTTCTTAAAACTACTACACCGTTATAGACCATTATATATTACCAGGATCTTAATAGAGAGTACTCAAATGCTTCTTTTATGTTGTATGAAACCATTTAGAATAATCCTATTATTAGTAGGTATTATAGGTTGCAGCGTGACGCTTCTCACACGAATGCTTACGATTTATGCCTCGAATTTAGAAACTATTCAATATTCTGTTTCGTGAAATATCTATAAATTGTAGGCAGTACACTCCTAACGGGGCGCTCCATTTAGTGTTTACGTTCGCAGCGTTAGGTGACTACATACAAATTTGATAAAATACCGTCTAGTTGACAGAAACAGAATAGGTAATATTTAGGAGCAACACAAGAAATCAAACTATGTATGCCGGCCCATTTAAAATAACTTTCCAAACAATTTTTACGAGTTAGAAGAAATTTTTCATATATAATCACGCACAGTTCATGAATTACCAACCTTAATTAAGAAGTAGGTACGTGACGAAAATAAAACAATGCCATCATCTACCGTAGCACAATGAGTAACAATTGTTGTCGTCTCTTCTCACGCGTCGATTCTCATCTAGTGTCATCATCACACGGTCATGTTTAAATAGACAATGTAACGTACCTGCAACAATTAAATATTATTCATATAAGTATATTTTAATTAGCACGACTTAGGAACCTTTATATATCTACATAGTATGTATCAATATATACTACCTACATATTACTCTTTAATAAAGGAGACTTATAGACATTTTTCATGAATGGAGACGACATGTCATTTAGTAATATCCTAAATTAAGATTCAGTTTGTGCAAACGTCCAAAGCATCTGCATAATTCAACTTAAATTAGGAAAATCGAATTATATTTTGAAATTAATTTAAGGAAAATGTCGAGAAAACCGATCTGTCAATCGCTATCCACCAGCTGACACTTGGTCAGTAATAGGGAATTAATACTCTTTACTGTTTAGAAATCCGCGGGGGAAATATTTCTAAGAACGATAATAATAATGTGGATTCAAAGTTTTGAGTAGGTACGTGTTTCGATACTAATTACTATAGTAGCAGTTTGCATGGAAACACATTTCTCATTATTTCGAATTGTAATAGCTACGTAATTAAGTTCTACAAATTATGAATTTTGTACATGAAAATCCGAATCATGACGAAACAAACAATAATATTTCACCCTCCATCAACCAACGCTATGATTTTCCTCACATTTCCCAAGTCAATTGAAGCAGGTTGTCACGTCAAATGTACACAGTAAATTACATATATAATACGTCCATAGGAAATGAATCATAACGATAACCCAAAACAGACGCCGTGCCTTCACTATTATTTTATCGTCAAATAAACCATTCAAATGTTAATTGCCATCATGTTGTTTATATTTTCTTTATATATGCAACAACCTAACAACCAACAGCATGGTGTTCTTTAGGTAAAAAGTATTAAAATTCTCTTTGTCTATAGCAAATTGTTTTCAAATTCTAATTAAAACAAATTTAATGAAAAATGTTTCTCTAACATCTAATATTTGACAAGGCTATGTTATTTAACGTTAAATGAAGGTTGAACGCGCGTCAAAACTTTACATATAAAGCGTATATCTTATGAGTTTGATTAAAACTGAAAGATCATAAAATTTTGAATATACGAAAATGAAATGAAACAAGGCGACGAAAATGGGAAGATAATTATAACAACGTTACGTAAACGACATTCATAATATAATAACGTTTGATGAGATGAAATCAATTACTTTCTCATTAAAGCAAAACACAAAGGGATAATATAAATTTTATCGAAATATGGCATACACTCATACAATAAATGTACTTATATAGGATCATTTGAAATACGACGAGGAAGAGTGAATTTATGACGCATATAAATATGGAAGCTCGTAGCTAGTTTGGGGTAAGTGAACTGAACTTCAGATCAAAGAAAGGCTAGGTCTGCAGTTCTGTGCCTGGATAGTATAGGAAAGGTATACAGTTTCAGCTTATCTCAAGCTCTCGATATATTTCACGCTTCTTATTTTAAACTTTTTGTCCAAAATTCGAACTCAGAACTTTATGACATTGAACATCCTAGAGCGTGACTTACTGTATTACGGACACTGCTATTTGCAGTAATACAAATTATTATGAAATTTTCAATTAAAATTAAAATTCACTTGTACGTTAGCTAGAAAACAATGAAAGCTAAACTTACGGACTATTAGAAACAACTTGCTTAATACATTCTCATTAATGTTACAGCGGATTACAATGTAGTGCTTATAATATACTACAATGTATCAGCCTAGCGTAATCACTACCAACAGTTGTGAAATTCAGCCACAACGCAAAATATTCTACTATTTTACTGCCTTAGACTTTGTATTATCCTAGCAACGTATAAGTTGAGACACTGTAGGCGAAATGCGGGGGTACATTCGCAACTACAAGTTCCAAGTGCTGTGTATTAGAACGTGCAGTAATCCAACGCTATTCAACGGGTAAAGCTTGCAATGATCGTATAACGCTAACTCGACGTTATTAGCTTAGTTCCTCAGTCCTCTGCTCTTACTAAATGAGATATTTAATGCGGCGACCGCAACGCTCCGCTTCGCCCATGTTTGAGATAATTCTAATTGTTATAAATTGTTTAAACAGTTTTAGGTTGTGGATAGGAAATGATCTATGAGGATAGTGGCTGAAACTCGGAGTCTATTCATTTAGTTGGTATTCGGTAGAATATTTTTTAAGCTTACATGTATTTACCATGTACTGTAACTGTAACCATGTATTTACTGCAATTAATGATAATTGCAGTAAATACATGGTTACAGTTTCAGCTCGCACAAATTGAAACTGTAACAATGTAACCATGAACCATGTAACACCAATATTTATTTCTTAGTAGATAATAGATTTCATGCAAAAAATTTGCCTTGATATAGATTATTATTACAGCTATTATTTCAACGAACGAGACGAACAATTTTTTTCATAGGCTCTTTTAAGGAATGAATAGTTACAATATGTATCTAGCAGAAAGATGTCTGTGGTAATGCTTAATGTTCAAGCTGACATTTAAGATACTGCTGCTCTTTAGAAACTAATTCATGGTCGACGTGTCTACATACAAATTGCCTTAATCATGTCTTGTTTGAAAGTGGTAAATTTTATAGAGTTGGCAAGTGAACTTCTTTGTAATTCTTGATAATAATTTTAAGTAAATATAATAGTAGTTACATATTCATATTTTAATTAAAAATGGCATTCAAAAATGTCTTTTATAATTTCAATATAATCTGTGTATTTGCAGCCAAGCGAGTGTCGTATACTCATTCAGATTATTTTAAAAAGTTAATTGCAACATATTATTCTTAGTGAAAGTTACATTTATGCAAATTAATTTTTAGTTTAAAATGTGCTCGTGCGAACTTTTACGGCATAAATAATTTTAGTAAGATTTTATAAAATAAATTCCTTTTAACGCTACAAATTAATATAAACAAAGATTAATAATTAATTTACTACGGTGTTGATAACATGAAATATATATCGTAATTCTTATCAATTTCAAAAAAAAAAACATTATCAAAACTAACTTAAGTAATTTAGTTTTAATTCATCATCAAGAGTTAGAGCTAGCGCGTAGTTGTGACTTTGGTCAACGTGACAATGAATTCTTAGTTTTTGACATGTCACCAAACTTTTCGTGACTGCGCGCACCTGCAGTGACATTTACGAAATTTTCTTGCATTCGATAAGATGGATCTCGGTTTTCTGTACTCTCATTTTTAGAAGAGAAAATGCAAGGCTAGAAAAAGTATTGGGTTCACGCGCTTTGGAGTGATAGGCTGTGCAAACTTCCTCCCATGCTATGGCTTTCTGATTTCGTTTCATCATGGTCTATAGATAGTTGATACAATGGTAAAAGGTTAGTTAGTTTCTCCAATTTCGACGAAAACGAAGACGAGCATCGCATAACAAAAAACAAAAATAAAATCAAAACGGTATTTCAGTAAACAGACTTCAAAATCAATTTCCAACATGTCTGTGTTCTATTTCTCTCGACGTGCTGTCAAATCAGGTTCCGTAAATAATTTCAGTATTTTCAATTCACCTTTTCATCTTCACATACGACATCCGATTTGTCGACTGTCCACTTTAAAAAAATTCCTTAACTGAACAACTACTCATCAAGAGTTTAATAATTTTGATCTTATGTTCAAATTATAAAACTTTTGATATATAAATAAGCCACAACCGCGTCACCCAGTTAAGCAGACGGAACATAACATCGTTAAACTTTGTTATAACTTCATATTATGTCATTTTTAAGCTTATTCTACATTAATTTTCAGGCAAATTACCTCCGCAATACATATTACGAGGGTTGATTTAAAAAAACAGTATAATAGCACGCTTATTATGCAGTTGTGCTCACGTCCAATATAAATAAATTAAATTATTAACAGTAGCGAAAATGTCACGTAAAACCAACTTGAACACGTATTGCACATTTCACGCGGCGCTAAATGCTAAGTGCCTACATCAAACTGCTTTGAAACATTTTCTGAGATCCTTAACCTGTTATTTGAACTGCATTGCGTGGCCATAATAACTAATTTCTCCATCACACCCTATACTTTGGAGTAAAGGTTTAATAATAAATCGATATTGAGTTATTTATGCTGCAAATAAGCCCGAAACCTCGCAAAAGTTGAATACGATACATTTTACTTACAGTTAACAAATAAACATTTTCAATACTACTGTAGTTAATACTCGTACAGAAAATTAAAACACTTCCTTAACAAATAAGTCATAAGACCATTACAATTTCACAACATCGAATGTCTAATACGTTACAAAACCTTTATTATTCATTGTGAGTGACCATCATCAAAAACACCAGTTACCTATGTAGTGAAATGAGAAAGCGCTTGACATTTGTATGCTAAGATGAAACTCGGAAACTATAAAGAGAACCTTCACTGCATTGTAAACGTCACAGTTCTTAAGACCATTTGCGTATGTCAGCATTAAGCAGTCCTAGTGTCCTCGGAGGACCAAAGTGCCAAGCGCATGTTGTGTGAATTTTAAAACACGTCTGACAATTATAGATCGCACAAAGGCTTCATGATAGTCGACTTTCAACCAAATCAAACGCTTAAGTTGCGCAAACCTTAGCGCTTATATAAATAAATAACTTTTGGTTCTTGTACATATACATTATTTTCACCCATTTTGACCCATGTTTTATAGCAAAGTTGAAGAAATAACGTAACAAAGCTACTATTATTATGTGCCCTACAAGGAATTCGCTTGGCTACAAAGTTTAGAGTAAATATACTTTGAAAAAACCATGGCTTTGATAACCAATTTCTTTAATAAATACAATAAGTCCGCCGCTCGGTTTCGCGGAAAATAACAAAATATTCATGAAGTTTCTCGTTGGGAAAACCCGTATAGTATTAAGTAGATATGACTATTATATGATACAATATATTTAAAACTTTATTTATTTATTTAGGTACCTACTTGTATATTTAATAAATGTTAGTATACAGTATACTATATTTTATTTGTCCTTAAAATAGGATTCTTTTTTGATTAATAATTATATCTAAAGCAGGTTGATATAAAAACTAAAGTCTTATCAATACACAAAGGCATATTCGGCTTAAATTCTATTGTCAACCTATCACGAAGCACGCGCAATAATTAAATTACCTTTACATTCACGTTTCTAGTAGTCACGTGCAAATCGACAATCGGCAAACCGGTCGAAATGTGAGTTAATAGCCAAGTAATATTACACAACAAAATGTCTATATTATTTACCTTGTATATATAACTCGTTTCGAATGCAGTTTACGAAGTAGATCTACTAGATAAATTAAAGCCTTATATATGCTAATATATATATATAAATCCTGTTTACCTCCAATCTATACAGATGAATAAAATAGGAGTATCCGTTTGTAATATTCAAATAACCGCTTTTTACTAAATGCATATGGAAACATTTTTTACAAATTCTGTTATGTCTGTCTGTTCGTTCCGGCTAAATTCTGAAACGGCTATTTTATAAATTAATATAAATAAATAATAAAAATTTAAATATAATATAAGACTGTACAGAGCCTATCGGCGAATGGCCAGTGTATGTTGCGTCCATCCGTTGATAGGTGGCAACAGCAAGAAACTGCATTGCGTGTTTGGGATTATATTATATTAAAGGCTATATAACATCACACTACGACGAAATTAAGGCGGATGAAAACGCGAGGCATAGCTAGACATTCAATAAAAAATTTAAATGAAAAGAGCGGAAAAACTGAATAAGTAAATATACTGATAAAAGTGAATTCCCTTAACCCCGAGTGAGGCATGGGGCAGACACATTTCTGTATAAGTTTCTCTGATAATTTTCTTTACAGGCAAGTAGGTGATCAGCCTTCTGTGCCCACCCAACCGAAACATTCATTTATCCCTCCGGGATTCTAACCTAAGACCTCGGTCGCAACACGCAGACGCGTAAACCACTTAGCCACGGAGGCGATTGAAATCGACTGATTAGTTATCAGCAACCACCATGTACCTACACGATACAAAAAGTAAATAGGTCTCGAACTTTTGAAATCACCAACATGTTCTATTGAGGTATATCGAGTTTTTACTTTCAGTTTTAATGAGATAAATGCATAGGTAAAATAAAAAAGAAATAGTGTATTAAAAATAATTCAAACATTCTAAGAAACGATTATTCACATCCATTTAGCTGTGATCAAATTCATGGACTAAATTATAGCCGCTAATGCATATTTAATGATTCACTCGTACATTAACACTAAATCATTGCTTTTGCTTTTGACATGCGGGTTATTTATTTGCATATCAAACAACTAAATAATAGAACAATAAATTCAAATATGACACATTTTTTTTTAAACATTTCACTCAGTTGTACCTAACGCTTGATTCCGTGCAATTTTTTCAATATATTGATTTTGTTGTAGTCTATTTCGTCTTAAAATACATGAAATAGACGAAAAATAGGTAAGAACGCTGTCAGACTGTTGTCTGACAACACAGGCTCGGTCTCTAGTTTGTTTTTACCAAAAAACTGCTGTTACTTTTTATTTATAAAATAATGCCTTCATACTTGAATGTTACCATATTTACATACGATAAGAATAAAAAACAGACCTTAAAATGCTAGAATCGCTTCAGGTCAGCAAAACGGTGAAAACAAAACAAACATACAAATTAGTTTATGCATTAGTATTATTATTTAGGAATAGGTTTCCTTACCCTGCCCTAATAAATAAGTATACAAAATAGTTCAAAATTGAATAATGTGAGTCATAAAATAATTTATAGCAAAATTGTTGAACAGGATTACAGTAAGGCATTCCTGAGTCCCGACACATTCCTCCACCGTGCGGTATAAATTGAGGGAAACAAAGGTGGTTATTGCTTCCGGCAACGAGCTAGAATTTCCACTGTATCGAGAAGTGATAATACAACTTTATATTTATTATACAAGAAATATGTATACCTTTATATAATTATAAGGAAGTATGTGTTTTAGTTAAACCAACAATTACATAGTACGATACAATTAAATCTGCAATTTATGCATGGTTTGTTTTTTAATCATTAAAGCGTAACTCGCAAAAAAAATTATAATGAATTTGAGTACCTACACTGATAGATAATTTACATGAATACTAGCTGACCCGGCAAACGTTGTTTTGCCATATTAATTTTTGGGGTGGGCTACCCTTATCACTTAGGGGTATGATAAATAGATAGTAGCCGATTCTCAGACTTACTGAATATGCATATAAAATTTGGTAAAAATCAGTAAAGCCGTTTCGGAGGAGTAAGGTAACTAACATTGTGACACGAGAATTTTATATATAAGATGTAGTGAGTAAAATTTTCTTACTATATACAGACAGACCAGTATTATAAATAACAATAATGTCTTACAAATTGAAAATTTTAATACTTTCTTTCCATAATAAAAATTGAAGAAGTAGGTCTATCACAGTAACAAAATCGCAAAAACTTACAACACCTTCAAAAAATTAACTAAATGTTTAATGTTGCAACGTTCTACAACTTGTCCAGCGCCAAGATATTTCTTATGCGATCTCATAAATATGTAAGAATCGGTGGCCTCGCTAACGTATGGCAGTCGCCAGCCAGTTTTTGCAGTACAATTTACAGCCTTTAAACTGGAAAACAAAATACCGGCAGCGTATTTACACGGCGCCGCCAGGAGGAAGTCCAGAACGGATAGCCAAAAGGAAACAAACGTAAATCACTACTCTACGGCAAACTTCTAAAATATTGTTTTTTAAAAACAAACTCCCCGTAAACAAGTTCCCTAACATAACGTAACAGTCCTCGCTGACAGCGATTTGAAAGTTTATGACTATGCGAAAACAACAAACCGCTAATTTGCAACACCAACAAAGCGATATTCAAATTACATTGTCAGCGCCTTGTTTCTCTCACATTTAGAACATAAACATTAGGCTAATCAAAAAACAAGGGCGCGGAAATCTGTTTTCTAAGATTCAATGATAATGTTGACCGTGCAACTTAGGAGTTCTGTAATCCTACAATTTGCCATCGCTAACTCGCAAACACAACAAAACAAAGAGAACATATTCCCGGGTTGGAACGGAAGTTCACTCGAAAAGGCAACTAGCTGTGGGGAAACCTTATAATGTAGAATTTATGATATGTTTCAACGCTCCAGTTTCTGAGGTCATTCGCGCTGCTATCTCCGTTATATTTTGTTCATAATAATAACAATATACGTACAGTAACATCATAAAGGCGAACCAATTTCGATGCAATTCCTATATTGCATCCTACGTAAATGTGCTGCGGTATATAAAATTATGTGGGTTTTTTTCAACATTGTGCTAGAGTATCCCTCGTTTTCATCGAAGAGAATTTGTGTAATTTGATAACAGTTATTGGTCTATAACTCTTGAATTGTTTTGTACCCATTTGGCTCTGAGTGGCAATGAAATAGGAATGAAATGTCCTAGATAAGTGTTTATAGACCAATTAGTGGCAAACAAAATGAGGCCTATCGGGTTTGCAGTTAACCAAGTTATGGTAGAGATCGGATCACGTCAATAACTAGAGCTTTCTATTGCTGCTTGCGAAATCTACTTGACGAAATACACACCTAATGCCTATAATAATAATAAATTGGAACAAATATACAACTATCTGTTTAAAACACAAATTGTAGGCGTACAATAATAATTATGAAACAATATTTGTATGTACTTACATAGTTGTTTTTTTTAATGAAAAATAATTTTTAAGACGATAATTAATTATTATCAATAGTTTAATTAGGTTTTCTCTATCCTTAAGGTCAGGCCATAATTTGCACGTCATAACTAAGGTCATAGCAATTATTCACTTTGCCATAGCCACTTTGCATTGAAGTAGTTATGAAGTATGTATTTTTAAAGAATTGCATTCAATAGGATATGATGTCTGAGACGTGTGAGGTTGTAGTTGACTTTTAAGGCCTTAAATTTTGTGTGCAACATCTTAAAATGTAAACATAGTACATATGTTAACATGATGTAAGATTTTTTGTTGCTTAAATGCTTAAGCATAGAAATATATAAATATCTATGCTAAAAATCGCCCGCAATATTTTAAAAGACATTAAATGTTATATTTTTGTTACTTTAGTCTCGCGCAATTCGCGATAATGCGGTCGCGATGGATTATAAGACTAACCTTAAACACAAAAGTATGATAAACAGCTAAGAAGCTCTTTAAAAAGGAAATGTAGAAACAAGAAAATATTAATACATAAAACGCTCTCTTTAGAATAATTCCATTTCTTATTAACATTGTTGTTTATATTCATACTTAAGAAATGCATGGAGACTTCTTATCGTGGAGATAAACAATTTATAAGTACAAAATATATGTATATATTACTAAAATACATTTAGTCGATGCTTGTGATACGATATAAACTTAAGCGTCATTTTACCTCACCGACAAAAAAAAACATCTTTGAAACTAAAACTTTTGTGTTTTTAACAATTATAAAGTTGATGGTTTAATAGTCTATAATACTCTATTCTATTGTATCAAAATTCGTAGTGACACATTACAAGATGTTAAATAATGAACCACTGTTCGTGAACAGTGATTCATGAGTGAGTGTTACATGTAATGTAACAAATAGCAGTATAGAAACCTACGGTTAGGTAGGAGTATTTAATTCTGACGTGACCTTAGTGGGAGGTCGGCAAAACGCGTGACCAACATACAAGTAGTTGTGTTAGGCACTTTTGCATTAGCATCCTATTTTTGGACAAAAACAAACAAAATAGGCTTACAGTTCAAGCGTGACTTTTGCATTAACAATATTAATTAATAAAAATATTTATTTTTAAAAACACTTACACCGTTTAAAACATCAGATACAGCTACAGAAAGTTGTCAAATATTGGATAAACTACGAGTCAATTTGATTATTATTAGGCATCTGCTAAGAAAACCATTACTTGTTGGACCAAATATTTTGCTTAAACACCGATTATGAGCTGTTAAGGTTTGTAAAGAGAAGCTAAGAGATGTTTAGCTATGAGGTGGCTAATTACGCGTTTTTAGGGATCAAAGTGTAAATGTTTTCTGACCTCTTAAGCTAAAGAATACGTAATCGGAATTGGGGACTGTAGTGCTGACCTTAACTTTCAAGGTTCTTCATTAGTTAAGTACTGACACCATTTCGAATTACTATGATTAAGGAAGTCCGCATAATGAAGCCGCAATTATCACTATAATTACAAAAGCCTATTTATATTCGTAATATTATATATTGTAGTTTTGTATAGGTACCTATGTAGTGCTACCAAATTTTTAAACAAACAATGATCCTGTGTTTGTCTCAGTTATGCGCTATTTGTTGGCTAGGACGTGAGACATCCGTTCAGTTTCATTGAATTTTTCAAAACCTTATTCGTTACATACCAACAAAGCAGTCTTACAAGTTACAACCCATATTAAGGATATGCTGTTGACAGGTTTAATTTTATCATTAACACGAAATCAGTGTTGGTATTTTGACATTACATCCGTTTTAACGTTGCAACCTATGCCTTATTTAAAAATAATATCCTGAAAATTTCAATATACTATGTAAAACAAAATACACGTGTTTTTGGGTAAGGGTGGGGGGGTAGCATAAAACCTCACCACATATCGCTAGGGTGGAAGAGGGGTTAAAAAGTTGCTAAAAAAACATCACGTGATTAATGGACGACCCTTATATGAATTTGATTCAAGAGTTTATTAGTCTAATTAATTATAATATAAACCCCAGAAAAGTAAATCAACACGAATAACTTTAATGGCGCCATTCGCGAAGTTCTGACGTCAGAAAAGCCCATAAATCTGTACGAAACGAAAACTGCCAGTGATTATGGCCTGGACAGTCGGGCCCGCAGCAATAAACTAAATATGACGACATAATTATTTAATCGTTTTCTATAAACCACCAGGACCGACTATTTAGTGCTTCGTCAAAGATAAAAACACTATATACCTAATACACATAATATTGTTGTAAACTTGTTGTTATAATTTGTTTTATTTTTAATTTTAAGTAATTAGGTATTACTTGAGTTAACGTAATAGAGGGCTCTGGCCAAACGGTGTGTCAAAACATAATTTCATTTGTTATCAAAGTAAAAGTAATATATTACCACTGGCAATAAAAACAAGAGAAACTTAATCTTGAGGTCAGAGATTGTAAAAACTAAAACCTTGATGTGTATGAAAATTAGTTTTAAGCAAGGTTACCGCTCACTATAAAACAGGAAGGTTTATAATAAGCAGCTACCTATTTAACAATACAAAAACATTTTTAAACTAAGAGCTTTTTATAATACATATAACATAAGGCTGAGCGACAGTTAATTTTATATAGATCAAAATTCAAAACGTAGGTAACTCAACATTGGGTTACAGTCAATAAAACGGTTCATGTAGAAACTAAACCGAAGCCAGTTAATTATGAAAACTGGTCAAGTTCATGTCGACTTTATTGAATAAGAAGACATAACATTACTCATGTATAATCTTATGTATTTTTAACAAAACTTGCAAAGCTTTAATCACGCAGGTATTCAAATTCAAAAATAAAGACGTTTAGCATACTTTACAGCCTGCAAAGTCGCGGTAAAGTCAAATTAAAAATTTACAGCAATCTCGAATAAATCAGATTCAAAAAATCGTAAGAATTCGGTAGATAGGTACGATGCCACAAAAAAGAACTGTTCATATACCTAGAAACACTCAGCTTTTTACATCAAGTTTTATGTTAAATAGGTATTATTCCTCACCAAATAAAACATATCACGAACAATGAACAATGTCAGAAATCAGAATAGATTCCCTAAACTGCGCAATCGTGTTAACATATTGGACCATTAACTTTCAAAATCAATCCTTAAAGACCCTTAATTTGTTTAAGTTCATTGAATACGGTGAAATATGTGATTCACCATGACGCCTACAAGCAGTTTTGTAGACAAACTTTTCCATCCAATGTAGTGACACGGAAACCTTATAATTATTCAAGCACGTAAAGTACCAATTGGAATGCTGGTAATATTCCTTATTCTTTTCGGAAAATAGAATGGTAAAGGTATCAGTAGACTTTCACGATGATACCAAAAAGCACTAAGGTGAACCTTTGGTTCTTTATAAGATAGCGAACGGGCAAGAGGCTCTATCTACATACGAGAAGTAGTCCGTCACCCATAGACACCCTCAACGCCTGTTGGGTCACGGGTGCGTTGCCGGCCTTTTAAATAGAGGTTTCAACTTTCACTAGGATTAAAAACGTTCCATCTTAACAAATTTTATTTCATGAATCATTGTGAATACGCTTACCGAGTACCGTCTAATATTTTGAGACATTAAAATAAAACAAGGAGCAAGGTTAAAAATTGATAATTATTAAGTACAGCTTTCTCTCATTAATTTGGTTTAAGAAGATAATGGATCCACATTAATATGATTACAATATGTGTACAATTTTTATTATTAATCGTCCTCATTCCTTTCTATAAGTCGCGCGCCATCTATGGGAACTTCATAAAAATATCACAAAATATTGTACCCAATATGCCAGAACGTTGCATTAACGTGAATGCCAAAAAAAATCTTACTGTTTAATATACACTATTATAACTAGACTTATGTCTAGTTATATAATATAGTCTTATCTTATGTACGATCTATATCTGAACTAAATTGTATAAATATCAGTAGTACCTATAGGTGTGAAGGAATAACAGGCAGTCAGATAGACTTTAGAGTTTAAAACATTATAGTACAGATATCAATAGTAAATTGCTGCTAATATTTTAAACTATTTATATGCTGTAAGCTAGTAATAATAATCTTAATTCTCATTAAATAGTACATTTTCTGTTAAAACTATAAAATTTATTTTGTAGTATTCAATTGCATTCATAGCTTTACAATCTAAAACATATAACTGTTTAAAAAATATCCTAAAGCTGTGTTTTTCTTTTTTTTAAATTCAAAATCCCAAAATTTATCTAAATTTATCTTAAACTCTATTAAGTAATAATGAATATTAACCGATTCTAAAACAGCATTAGAATAAAATATGTTCACTTATACTTTTAATTAGATTACATCTTTCAACAAAGTTAATAGTTTTTAATTTCACTTTTGCTAAAGCAATATGTAACAGTCTATTGAATAAGTATGAAGTGAAAGTTAAGTCTGTTGGGCTAAAACATTACAATCTTGCTAATATTATTGTATAATAAAGTCAGCAAGAAAAAATTCTTAATTAGACAAGAAATTTTTTACTTCCTTATAAAGATAGAAATAAGAAATATTATGGAGATGAGCCATCAGCTAATTGGTTAAATTTTTTTAGAAAATAAATTATAATCGTAAAGTAGGCAAATCATCATCCACCATTCATGCATCACTGCAGATTAATGATGTCACTCTTAATAAAAACATCAAACTAAAAATTACTGAATCAATATGCTGGTAAAAATTTATTGTAAGTATATTTTACTGTAATAAATATTATTTTAAAATTTTAAAATATTATATTAAAAATAATATAAAATATTTTTCATAACAAAATAATAATTTGGAATAAACAAAAATGTGGAGACCAATTATTAGGTAAAAGAATCATCAAAAAATTAGTTTCTTCTTAATTCATAGTATTGTTACTTCCTCCTTTTCAAGAGCAACAACTTTCGCTAAGAGTTGATTGTAGACACGACCTCAGGCTGTTCCTGAGCGTGCGCAGCAAGTTACGCGTTACGAATTTCATAGTACCAGACACCAGTTAGGCATATTACGCAAGTTTTGACACGGTTACTGGCCAACTAGCCAATAATTAGCAAACTATCCAATATGTTCACTGAAATTTTTTAAAACAATATTTATCGTATTGCGTTTGAATTAATGTTCAATGATTTGTTCAACAATTACCTGTATCATAAATTGGTTCCGATAAACTGAGAAATAACTATTCGTGTCAATATTATGTTTAACACACGAAATCCCAAACAATATAAATTCTGCCACTCACACGTTACAACACAAAACACAGATTTATTTCACCTCTTGACATCTGACATGATAATAATAAATTAAATTATTACAATATAATTCATTTACAAAAGATCTACTAAAAGTATTTGTCTTTAGACAATAAATTATTTTAAAAAATTGCCAAAACGATCGCAAAATAACTACAAAAACGTAAACAGCCGCCTACTTTGACAGCACCGTCGATTAAACTGACATCTCAAGTCAGTTCAATAGACAATTGTTTCAAGTCTTTACTTTCAAGACACATTACCGTATGGTGTACCCCATAGCCAATAATTTGAAGGCGCGACTTGCAGAGTGGAACCATAGAGAATCGGACAGATTTTTATTTTTAGATATTTTATCATCTCTAGTTTATAGAGTTTGTATAAAGCTCGAAAACCTTAGTCCCATGTGGCTTAATGTCTTAAAATATATGGTACGTCACGTCTATACTCAATAACAACAATAATTAAGAACCGCTAAAACTACATATTTTTTTTAAACTGTGCTAATGTTACAAGAACAAAGAAATAAAAAAAACCAATGTCTTGCACTTGCGTCAACCGATCTAGCAAGATTTTGATCGAGTACCCAAAAATTCAGTAATGGCATCATTTTAAATGGATTTTCGTAATATATACTAGGTATATTTATTATCTGTGCCTCAGATGGCTAAAAAAATTTAATCCCAATGTCAATTGTCAGTTGTCAATTCGTCACCATGTTTAACATAGCGATGGGCCGAGTCAACTTTTTAGTAACTTGCATAACTCGAGTTGACTTGGTTACCAACTCGGGTTGTAACTCTTATCCTTAAACTAACACCTACATAAAAAGCTAATCAAAATTTAAGTAATTGCACTTATTTTTGAATGAGCCCCAGTCTAAAGTTTTAAAAATACCTTTTAGATACCCAACTATATAAAAATAACTGTAATACAACCTAATCAATTTTGAAATAGACTTAATAGACCGTAGGTACACACATCAAGCTATACAAAACCAGTTTATCATGGTTTCGCTTTGTATATGAGCAAATTTGCCCCAACAGTTTCACTGTATCGAACTATATGTCTCTTTTTAAAGTGGTTTACTAAAGTAGTGGTATTTCCACTAAATTTATACTGACAGGAGCATAACTTGCACTACATATCTACTTTAGAATTGTCATTTGTTTTCGAAAAAAAACTCCCACGCAACACTTCTTTTACTTCCATTCTTATTAAAGTCAACAAAACAACACTTAAACTAATAAAACTGCAACAAAACAATAAACAATGAAGTAACAACAATAACAAAAGTAAACAAAACAAATAAGCGAGCGGGCTTCTCAAAATTTTCTCATCAGTTCTGAGTTCTGACTAACCGTGTAATAAGAAACCAACAACGAGAACTCTTTTTCACTCACGCGGCACATACGTTCAGTCGTCGGGCTTATTCAGGTTCGCTCAGATTCGTTCGATCGAGCCTCGTGACCCGGGCCGTTCGCCGCGGGCCGCCAACCCGCCGCACCGTCCGCCCGCCGCGCGCACTCTTCGGGTCAGCCCGGTTTGCAGATATTTTGACTCGGCTCGACCCGTTTACGGTCTGACTCGGGTTACCCGAGTTAGATAACTCGAGTCGCCCATCGCTGGTTTAACAAACTCACTGAACAGTGAACACTGATCAATCGGCAAATCGCAATCTGTCATTTTCATCGCGACTTTGTTGTATTGTCGCAGATTTTCCTAAAAAGAAACGATTTCGTTTTAGTCAATACTGTTTTAATTGTGGTGTGTAGTGTATAAGTAACTAAACTGGCGTAAATTAATTATTAAGAATGTCTAACTTCGAGGACAACCCGTTTAGTGATCCCGCCATAGACAATCCTTTTGCTGTGAGTAATCCTAAAAACGAAACTTGTAGATAACGCTATCTATTTTGTTATTAATTCTTATATTTATTTTTTTAGGACCCCGCAGTTCAGCAAGTTGCTAGGAATACAAATACAGCCACTCAAGGGCTTGACGACTATAACCCATTTGATGGTCAACAAAATGCAAATCAATCTACGGTAAAATTGGTTCCAGTTTTTTATTTAATCCGTGGTTTTATATGCTGACTTAATCAGTCTAATGTTCATTGACGTGTGATGTGAATAATCTGAAAGTCTTTTAAGAGAAAGTTATATTCATTCTTGTTCAGTTATGTACATGATAGGCTTCATTATTAATCATAATATTTTTATTAAAGTACCAGCTTCATATATTGTATGATTATTATTACAGTAAATAAGTTAATATTTATTGATAAATAGGTTGCTTAGTGAATCCAAACTGGCCAAACAAGCATTTAGTACATGAGCATTTCACTCTTACTTAGTACTAACAGTATATGTGTTCAGTACACATGACATTACATCTGCCTACCTCCCTATGGATTTCTTTGTATTATTGTACTTCAATATATATAAAAATTGTTCTAGCCTTCACAACAACCAACACAACCTGCTATCATGCAAGCTGTATCACCGCCAGCAACTGGACAATATCCAAGACCTGGTCCTGCTACCCAACCTCAAGCTCCTCCATTAAACTTCACAACCGCTGACTTTCAGGTGTGTCTTCTTTTATAAATTTATAAATAAATAATCTTATTTCTGGGCCACAAAATTTAATTTAAGATTCAACTGATTCAGCATGCTTAAAGTAGATTAATAATTAAATGTTCTCTATTATTGCACCACTCAAGGAGTTAAAGGTAATGCACATAATATAATAATGCTTCATTGTTGCTTTCTCATTATTTTTTAATTATTGGTTGTAAAGAAGAAATTTCTTTATTATGTAGGCATGTTAACTTTATAAGTTACTAGCTGTTGTGTGTGTTTCCTACTAAATGAATTTATCTGTGTCAAGAAGAAAATTGTTTACATGAGTCCTAAGTAATGTCTTTTTTGAAGACATAAACAGAACATATACATATAAAACTAATCACAATTGTTAAGCATAACAAACTCACTGTGCATGTGTAATTGTTGTTAGAAATAAGTAGTATGTAAAGTTACTTTAAAATAATATTAGATTTAATAAAGATAAAATGATTCACAGTAACTTTAATTTAATCTCTACATATTATATTAATAGAATAGATTATGTAATACATTAAATTATCATATTATGTGAATTAAATGCAGTGGTCCACAACATGTTATGGACCGTACAAGGCCCATGACTTTCTTTTGACCTGCAACTGTTTTGTATATGATTTGTAATATGACAGCGAAACTACTATAATTGGTTACACGTAATATTGTAGAGACGTCAAGAAGAATTAGAGAGAAAAGCAGAAGAACTAGCGAGACGTGAGGCAGAATTGCGAGCGGGCTCAGCAGGTAGAAGAAATAACTGGCCGCCGCTGCCAACATTCTGTCCAGTGCAACCTTGCTTCTATCAGGACATAAATGTGGACATTCCACTTGAATTTCAAAGGATTGTGAGGCATCTTTATCACTTGTGGATGTGTAAGTTTTTTCTCATTCATTAATTTATATATAAAATATAATAATATAGAACCTGGTCGATAATGGCTTACTAAAGTTCATGCGCTTGCAACAAAAAGGTCATCTTTATGTATTCTTTATGTTGTTGAAAACTAATATAAAGATATGTTACAAAATTATATAGAGAATCTTTATACAGAATATTTCATGATCTTTAAAATTTATAATAATGTTATTTAATAAATTACAATATATATTTATTAATATTATCTGTTGGTTCAAAGGTATATTGTAATATAGCGAAAAAGTGAAAAAGTTATTTTTTCATCATCATAGTCCTAATTATTCCCAGCTGAATATATTATTATAGTCAGGATGTAAAATACAATTAAAAAATGAGATTCAATATAAAATATACCTATATCTTACTGAACTCACGTGTGGCGACAGTTACATTCAATGCATGACTCTAGAGATCCTGTTTCAATTACTTGGGACCAAAAAAAAATGTTTTGCTTTAGAAGTGACAGGAAACTAATCACCTACTAACCTTTAGTGAAAGAATCATCGAATGAAAGAGAATATAATATTATGACATGTCATCTGCATGTCATAATATTATATGCTCCATACCCTGTTAGGGTAACAGGAACAAGTGAAATTAGACTAATAAAAGTATTTCTATTTCAGTTCAATCACTTATACTAGCCCTGAACATTGTTGGTGGTATGGCAATAATGTTCGCTGGGCTGGGAATGACAGTATTTGGCTTATCAATCTTATACTTTTGCCTCTTAACACCGTTCAGCTTTGTGTGTTGGTACAGACCAATATACAAAGCCTTCAGAAGCGATTCCTCATTCAACTTTATGGTCTTTTTCTTTATATTCCTATTCCAAATACTTATCACACTAGTTCAGTCAATTGGATTCACTAATGGAGGTTCTTGGTGAGTATGTAATTAATTAAAAAATTTACATTGTATTTCTCAAATGATTCAATATTCATTTTAATTTTTAAGCCTCACTATGGCATTGTAGCTCCCACGCATATAGACAGATTTCGGGCTTGATCGATTGTTTAAGTTTTATATTCAAATAATTTTTAATACATTATTTCGTTTTAAGAGACTCTGATTCGTTTGGAAAATACTCAATGTTTTTCTTTCAATTGAGATCAATTGTCAACATTTCAGTGGTTTGATGACAAGTATTGAAACCTTCAAGGAGAATGTAGGCGCAGGAATCGTCACTTTAATTGTGACTATTGGCTTCATAACCTGTGTCGTAGCTGATGTTTTGCTTATGACTAAGGTAATATAGTTTTTTTGGTATGAAACATAATTTAAATTTAAACAAAGAGATCTCAATTTGGGTGTATGTTTTTTTGTGTTTGTTATGCAATTGTGAAAACAATTCTACACCGATTTGAATTATCTTTTTTATTTGATTTTGTTTATTTTTATTTTATTACTTCTTCAGAAGTCCCACAATGTAATTGTTTCGAAAAGTGCCAAATAAGTTTTGATCAGATGTGACAAAGAACTAAAAACTTTTACTATTGAACTTGGGAATGTTATACTCAAAAGCATGATAAATTAATTGTAAAAAATATTAAAATAGAAATAATTATGGTCCAAACAGTAATTTTTATCTCTATTTGTAGAAATATACTTCTACTTTATTTATCTTTTAGCTTTTAGTGCACTGAAGTCGTATTATATATGGCTTTTTTAATAAATTTTATCATACACTTAAGCCTATTTTATAAATTTATTTTTATTTAAAGTCCTGCTCACGTGGCAGGACGCTGGCTCACGTTAATATACAAAAATAAAATATACAGTCGAGTCTTCTTAAGTTGTAAAAATGTATAATAAGTACTAACTTCTAGGTACTCGCGGCTTCATCTAAGCCTTAGTCACTCAAAAAGATTCCAGCTGCCCGTCACCGGAAAAAAAAATTAAATTCGATGCAGCTTTGTTTGAGTTCATCACAAATATTTGTAATATTATATTTTATCATTTTTAGTTCAAATAAAATGTTTAAATGAAACCCTTAATTACAGGTCCATCGTATCTACCGATCAACGGGGGCGTCTCTCGCAAAGGCGCAAGCTGAGTTCACAACCGAGATCTTCCGCAACCAACACGTGCAGACCGCCGCCTCCAACGCCGCCGCCGCCGCCGTCAACGCCCAGATCAACGCCAACGCCAACAGATATTAATCGGTAACTTATGTATACAACTCTGTACACTCGTTTTTATTTATTCAAAAATCTTCAAATTAAAATAAATTTTGCTGAGTGAAAACTGTTTCATTGATGATTTATTTTACAGGCAAGTATGTGATCAGCTTTCTGTGTCTACCAAACCGAAACATTTATTGGTTTCCCTGGGACTCAAACCTAGAACTCCTCCTAGGAAGAGATGTAAACCACGTCAACGGGAAGGGTTTGATTTCAGTCGTGGAACTACAATTGCTTAAGGTCTTCTGGCCTAATTTGTCAAGTGACAGTTTCACAAATAGAGATTCATGAGGCAGGTTAAGACTTATAATTTGTCAAGGCTTTGTGTAAATTAGTTGTATGATGATAATTGTTGGAAACCAAGCCATCTGGGAGCTTTAATCGAAAACGCTGCCTAATCCCTTTGAAATATAACTATGCATGATACCTTTTAAGCTTTCTAGACACGTTCTATCTTTTATTGTCGGTATAAAGTTCGCCAAATCGGCTAGTATTGAATGAAACAGACGCAAAATACACATTCTTCTACTCGACTACTATGCGAGTTTAAATTTACATATTTAGATGAGTTTTAGTACGATAGTAGATGAGACCGCCTCCTTGGTCTAGTGGTAAGTGCGTTAACGTTACAACCGAGGTCCTAGGTTCGATTCCCGGTGGAGATAATAAAAAACTGTGTCGCAGGACATGGAAGGCTGATCACTTATTTGCCCCTAAATAAAAAATTGATATGTGAAATGCATCTGCCCCATACCCCACTTTTAGTAGATGAGTCTTTAGAGAACGGCCTACAATCGCAAATAATATTTAAATTTCTAATTTTATTAATTTTTCGTTTTCTCCTTTTTCAGACAAACTTTCAACCTTTACACCACGGCGAGAAATTAGATTATGTATGTGTAAAGTATCATGAAATTGTATTATATTTAAAACTTAATAGTATCGATGTGTCTGTCTGAGTGCGTATTGAGATTATGGCCAGTGTCAAAGTAGAATTTTAAATGTTAAATTAAGACCTAATATTTCCAAAATTTGTGCACACTCAGGTTGATGCCCGTATTCCTGGATGAGTCAGGCTTAAATTTAATTTCAAAATGTGTCAAACCTTTATAATACGATATCTGACGGTTTTCATTGCTCTCACGTTGGAACATTTTTTGTTTTGGAATACGGCCATAGGAATATCATTTTAAAATTTAAGTGTTAGTAATACATATAATGACAAAGCTTGTTATATATTTAAGTAAAATTTTTAAGCCCGCTTGTTAAAATTAATTTATATTTAATCCAAAAATTATACCGTTAACTTGATAGCAAATTGACAATATTCACATTAATATTTTGCGCTGAACTGAAACAATTTATCGTTAGATTTATTTTAAAAACATGAGCTTAAAAACGCTTTAAATATTTAAGAACTCCCAAATATCGCTGCATTTCTGAGGCATAAATAGTTTAATACACCAATTTATTATAGAAGATATATTTGTTTATAATTAATTAGATTCGAATTTAGTTTCACACTTCAAAATTAACATTCCACTTTGGGCCCGTGTATATATTGCTTATCGAACCCTCGAGAACATTAATTCATTAATTTTTCTAAGAGACCCGTTTCATAGCTAAATGTCTTGAACTTAATAAAACTTGTTTCAATGTGTTAAATAATCTATATTTGTCATTTTTAACAATGCTCAAGAGTAGATATATGTGTTTATGTATTTCGTAACTCTTTTAAATTTGAACTTCTATTTGAAAATGACCAAGGTTCATTTAGAACTATTAAGTCCGCCACAAACTGCGGAGGCGTGGGCCAGTTTTTGGTAGTGGTCGAATTAGTTTGCAATACTAAACGACTATGGTGGCTAAGTGTGTCGAAGGTCGAGACAAACGTAACCGCCATAGTATATTCGTATGTAGTATTTGCGATTCATTATCATACTTCTTGCATTGTATCACGTGCAGTACAAGTGCAAGATTTATGATTTAAATGCTGATTATCTATGGCTGGATTTATTGATCCATAGTTAAAAAATTATAGAAGCCAATTAAATATTTCAAAATGGCTGCATCTATGATAGCTGACAATCAATTAATCCCGCCTTAAAGTTATATAGTTATTGACAAATCAATCACAAACTATGTTATCCTACCGATTTTTTTTTTTAAATTTTATATATTTTTTAAATTCATGCTAGCTTTGAAACGGCGTCATATCGTAGTGTATGTGCGTTTGAATTGTTACTTAATTTTGTGTGCATCTTGCCGTGTGTTACTATTAGATATGCACAAGACTTATCTACACAATATTTTAAGGATAAGCTAGTCACTCGACTAACGGTTCCAATAAGGTAAGATGAAATTCTATTCCAAACATTTTACATACTTCACCAATATGTCCGATATATTCACAATGATATACAATATAGTATGGAAAGGAGAACTTTAACGATACAAAAAATGTATGTCTAATCTAAATGAATATGTTTTGAAAAATAAAATTTATTTATTTTTACACTACAAATAATTACAATACAAAACAGTATTATGGTTGCCTTATCGCTACCAAGCAATCTCTTCAAGACAATCCAGTCATAAGAGTTGACTAGACATTGGAATAAATGTTAATATGAGAGGAAATGGAGAGATAATGATTATATAGGAGTCTTGAAAAAGCAAATTGCATCTCGTCACTGGGAAGGGAATTCCAAAGCTTGATAAGTAGTTTCGAAGTGGACCGCAATGGATATTATTTTCTAGAAATTCAAAGCGTTTTTTTGTAATATATGTAATTCAGATTTCTCAATTGTGTTTTTAAAGTTCTCGTTCGAGCTGACTTTCACAGCTGCTTTCGAAGCATTGTGATCCCGACAGACATCGATGTGCTAAAATCAACACTTAAAAGACAATCAAATATAATATTAGTAGTAACATGATTAACAAAATTTTATTGAAGTTTGAAAATTAGATCAATTATTACGCGTGAAGTATTAAAATTGCTTTTCGGAAAGTTTTTCATTTTAAATAAAATTGCCCATTAAACTAATAAAAGATTTTTGACATATAAATAATCTAGGGATGTTTAAACCATTTGACACTATTATTGTAATAGTCTATAATATCTTGGGCCAATTTTAATACAATGTTAATTTGTTATTTTAACCAATATTTTGAAACAATAAGGTAATAAATCTGGGCCTAGTTTAATGTAAATTATTATCAGACCGTCCTTACCCAGATAATGGTAAGTGAAGGCGTAGTATCTTGTTTAACTGTTTTTTAACAAATAAGTCATGTTATAAATTTATGATTAATAATAATTATAATTTCTGAACATGTGTTTTTATTTAACTAAGACAACTCAAAAAAGTTTAGCCGATTGAACCAAATTAGGAAAGAAATCTTTACTATTTACTCTCAACAAAATAATTGGTTCTACAATTTACGGGTTGCATCCCAACTAATTTTTAGACGTGTATAATTTTTCTAACCTCCACTCGCGACTATGCGTTTGTAATCAACTATACAAACGTATCAAATACACCTAAATTCTTAAAAATTTATAGTAGTAGTAGTAAGTACAGTATATTTCACTTCAATACATGCAGTATTTGCGAAGTTATAACGACGAGAAGTTTAAGCCCTTTTTTAATTTTCTAGTTTACGCGCGCTTAGACTATGACGTCACACCCCCGTTCAGCGCACATACGCGCCGACCGCGTCACGGCGCGGCGCTCAGTGCGTTGACATGGTCTTCACAACAGTGCGCTTTGTTTTAGGGCCTATTGAATCAACTCTTTTTACGGCTGTCATCCACTTTTTCCTCATTTTTGGGTCCTCAGGCACATAAAAAAAGAGTTTATTAGATGTTTTAACTGTTGAATTTAAGCACCAAAGCACAATACAGTATTATTATTATTTTTTCATTTTTACCACAGAGAACTTTATAATTTTGATTTTTACTGCGCAGCGGCATACGAACGAGAGCGCGCCTGTCGAATGACCGGGGGTGTGACGTCATCGGCTGGTGAGCGCCCGCCCGCGTTTTGAAAAACCTACAGCAGGAAATATGCACTTTGATCGTAAATAACTCAGTCATTTTTTAAGATATGAAAAAAGCAAAAACAGTTCTTTTCGTAATTTTTTGTAGATTTATTTGACATGTAAAGTAAAAAACGTTTGTCAGACCCATTCAATTTAATAATGTAAAAGTGACAACTTCCATCAAAAGATTTACAAGAAAAAAAAGTAGGCTTGCAACGAATAGTATATTCGGCAGTATACCGAATTCTGAATATTCGGCGAGCCCCCTGACCGAATAGCCAAATATTAGGCAAAAGTATTCGCACGGATTTCAGCGTCAAAACTTGTAAAGATGTAATTGTTTCGCGCTCGTTTGTTCTAATGTATAATCTCACCGCTCGCGTGATCCACGATTTGAAATGTACGTTTTCAACAATCAACTAAAAAAGAAAAAGCGAAGCAGTATGTATTAATCGATAGCATAAAAATGAGCTGTGAAGAAACAAGCGATGATAGCGCGAGTTCGTCCCATACTTTGACCAAGAGAATGAGAACTGAAGATCAAAGTCTAAATCAGACTATTTACTTAACTTTTATAGATTGCTTCGATGAGGTGATAGCCGAAAAAAGCACAACTCATAGAAACATATCAGCAAAAAAAAATGTAGTTTCAACAGAAACGTCATAACATTCCGTATACTTGGTCGCAAGCAAGAAAATTTAAATTTCCGTGTTTGATGAAGAAAATATTTGTCGGCGCCTGAAGCTGGGATGATCTACGAGAAAAAAGAAGTTAACTTCTTCCTAAAAATGCAGAAAAATTAGTCTTTCTGCACCATAACCTTCCCCTTCTAAATTTTGATTGACAATAATTCAAATATATAAAATCCTTAACTTTTCTAATACAGAAGATGAGTATGTACCTGTGTTATGTTACCAATGACTACTTAAATGATTATAAGAGAAATGAGAAGATGAATGTATACGTAATGAATCGATTTTTTTTTCATTTTACCAATAATCTCCCTGTAACAAAATATATTACTTAAGTATTCGTTATTCGGCCGAATATAATAAAAGCAGCCAAATAGGCCGAATACCGAATAGTCCATTGAAATGTTACATTTTTTAGGCCTAACCTTGCGTTTTTTAGAGGACGCAATTTTATTTTTTTGATGTGTAGGGGGGGTCAGTGTAAAGCTAAAACCAAGTTTGTGGGGTCGCCACCCTTGTCCCACGGCCGCCATCTTGAAAATAGGGGTTGAAATGGTTTTTACGGTATATCTCTTAAACTATTAATTAAATAAATTTTTTTTTAACATTTTCTATTCCAAATTAAATTCTCTACAACTTTGATTCAGTAACTTTTTGTCGTAGAACTATAAATAAAAAAGTTATAAGTGAAAATGTTCAGAAATTGGAGAAAAAAATTATATTTTTCGATATAACTTTTTTTTAAATCATTTTACGAAAAAATTATATCAAACCATTTTTGTAGATCGTTTTTTGAGGAACAACTTTTATTAACAACATTTTTTCATTAAGGCTATAGCTAAGGTTTTACAGCGCTCCGAAGTAAGTACTATTTTTCAATACTCTTAACTATACCTATATTATACGTGTGTACTAATAATGTATCATCAGTTATTGTGTTTTTTTTTATTATTTATTTTTTTTTAATTGTAAATTTTGCAATATTATTAATAATTAATTATTGACTCTTTTCCCCACCACCCACGAGGTAGAGTCTGGCGGCGCGTTTTTTTTTTTGCGTGGTATCCCCAATAGGCATAATCCACGGTGATTTTCGAAATTAGAACTACTCCGTCCTCAGTCTTTTCGATGGACCAGGCTGCGACTCAGCATCTGATCGGCTTTCTGAATTAAATATCAGTGGGAGAACTGGAGAAGGAAGGGGTGTTAATGTCGGCGGTTCATCATCAAAGTCATTTTCATTTATTAATTCCGAGAGTTCCATTACGTTGCTGCAAGTCTCTCCAGAACAATGGAAGCACACTGCAGAACATTTCAGCCCTGCTTTTCGACATCCACACATCGCTCCACAGTTTCCTTTGCATTTGCAAAAGATCAATTTTAGAAGCTCAGGGGGTGCTGGAGGTTTAGAGTTCTGCACTGGCATCAATAATTTTCCACATTTTTTCCAGCCCCAGTCTTCAGGATCATTATAATTACCAAGCCACGACTGGACCTGATGGTAGACTCGGAAAGTATGAAAGCGAGCTGTGTCTTGTGTCGGAGGAAGTGAAGATAAGTTAAATGACTGTCGACTGATGTATTTTCGTGCGGCGCAAACGCTCCCAAGACTGTTCCTGCGACATCTCGCCGAGCGGTCGTCTGAGTAACCATCAAACACAATGCTTGCAGAGAGCCCGAAGTGTTCTTGTACATATTTGACATATTTAGTAGTTATATCATTGAACGATGAATTTCGAAATTATTTTAAAAATCAATAATTGTAAAATCCTGTTATGGAGTGAAAAAGAGTCAATAATTAATTATTAATAATATTGCAAAATTTACAATTAAAAAAATTATAGCAAAATAAATAATTTAAAAAAACACAATAACTGATGATACATTATTAGTACACACGTATAATATAGGTATAGTTAAGAGTATTGAAAAATAGTACTTACTTCGGAGCGCTGTAAAACCTTAGCTATAGCCTTAATGAAAAAATGTTGTTGATAAAAGTTGTTCCTCAGAAAACGATCTACAAAAATGGTTTGATATAATTTTTTCGTAAAATGATTTAAAAAAAAGTTATATCGAAAAATATAATTTTTTTCTCCAATTTCTGAACATTTTCACTTATAACTTTTTTATTTATAGTTCTACGACAAAAAGTTACTGAATCAAAGTTGTAGAGAATTTAATTTGGAATAGAAAATGTTAAAAAATTTTTTTATTTAATTAATAGTTTAAGAGATATACCGTAAAAACCATTTCAACCCCTATTTTCAAGATGGCGGCCGTGGGACAAGGGTGGCGACCCCACAAACTTGGTTTTAGCTTTACACTGACCCCCCCTACACATCAAAAAAATAAAATTGCGTCCTCTAAAAAACGCAACCCCAAATGTAACTTTTCAATGGACTAGAATAGTATCCGAATATTCGTTGCAAGCCTAAAAAAAATTTAAAAATTATAAGGCATCATTTCGTTTGTCTATTTTATTCTTATGAAAAATACATAGTTATAGTACAAATACATAGAAGCAAAATGTAATATTTATTATTTTATAAATATTTATCCATGCCTGTGAGAATTTCAAAGAACTAACTGCTGATATGCAATATATTTATAAAAAAATTTATTGATACAATTAGCTTTGTTTTCTGTGGAAAAGATTTATTTTAAATATGATTGAAAATTTTGCAAAACATACAGAAATATATTCTTCAAACAAAATTTAAATTGTATTCAAATAATATTTTTTTTCACTTATTTCTAAATACTGCATCACGGGAAAGTGCAGTGTTCGATTCTAGTGAAAACTACAATGGCTTACCTACTGAATATAATATAATAATATAATGGCTTAATATGTCTTTTTTTTCAAAAAAAGACGTCCCGTGACCGATTACAGGTTACTTTACTATACTAAACTTATTGTCACATTAATTATTTCTAAATTTAAGTTTGTGGAGCAGACGCGTGTGCATGGGCACCCAAACGCGCTGGATCTTGGCTTGGATAATGCAGAGATATAGGAGGGCCCGGGGGCGGTCCTGGTGGGCCTGGTGGCATACCCGGTGGACCTTGAGGTATTCCCGGTGGACCTGGATGCATTCCAGGTGGACCTGTGGGCATGCCAGGTGGACCTGTGGGCATGCCAGGTGGTCCTGAGGGCATTCCCGGTGGCCCTGGCGGCATACCGGGCGGACCTGGTGGGAGTGGAGGACCACCCCATCCACCCCATGGTCCACCATAGTGATGTAGATTGAAGAAATCATTCGGCCGGTTCGGTGGCGGCATCTAATGAGAGCGTGATATGAAAATTTTACAAGATATTAAACAACGTTTTTAATATACAATATCACAGACAATAATATAGTATTGTTGTATATCATTAAAACAAGGTTTTTTATATTGACATCCATGACGTATATTGTTTGACATATAGAGTTATTGTCATCATTTTAGGTGAAGCAACATACAACATTTAATACTTATAACTATGAACTATATCTTGCTATCAAATATAAATTCAGATAAATTAGTCAATTGCTAATTTGTCACTAGGATAATGTAACATGTCAATTTATGTAAACTAGTTTTACATAAATTAGCAGACTTAGCTCTCTATTCTATAAAAAAAATTATTAAAACAGATTATACTAACCTGAGATGGGAACGGATGCAAATATGCTGGTGGTGGAGGCAATGTTCCAGGTAAACCAGGAACAGGCTCAAGTGCAGGTGCCATTTCATTCTTGTCATGAATTCCTTGACGGCCTACAAATAATTATTGTTCTATGTAGCTATTTAAGGTTAACATTGTCAAACATATATTTAATATGCAAAACTTTAATGCACAGTATAAATTATTATTGTTAGCAAGGGCATCAAGTAAAATTTCATCATTTCATCTTATGTACAAAGTTAATATATAGTTATGTAAATTGTAAAGTCATGCGCAACATCACCCACCTCCTGCTTTGAATTTCTGGCAATGGCTCTTACCTATTTAGACTCTTCTTTAATCTAATCCCCTTGTATTTCACATTACAGTTTTAAAAAATTTGATATCTTACCTTGAGATTTGCCCCACTTAATTGTAAGTCGCTTTCCTCCAATTACTAATCTGTTAAAGGTCTTATCTGCAGCATGCTCAGCTGCACTCCTTGTAGTGTATTGAACAAAGGCGCATTGTGCTCTTGGAACTAATGTCAATTGCCTGTAATATTATTACTAAAGGTTGCATTAACTGTGGATTAATAAATCAAGGCTAACTTAGTATTTATTAGAGATGAAACGGATAGTGCAAACAAAGCCAGATACCGGATAGTTACCAGATATCCGTTTCATCTCTAGTATTTATTACAGTAACACAGTAAGTGCTTTGATATAAAGGAGAAATAGATTATTAAATACTCACCTTATTTCACCATATTGATAGAAATGTCCTCTTAATTCTTCTTCTGTGATATTTTCAGGTAGGTTCCCAACATAGAGTGTAGTCACAGTCATATCTTCTGGTGGTGGCAATGCTGGCATAGCTGCAGCACGACGCATCAATTTTTCAGCCACAGGATCATTCACACCATAGTATCTATGGAAAATACATTAGCGCATGTTTTCTTGTGGAAAAACTTTTATTATAAATTTCAATCAATTTTTTGCATGCAAGAACTGCTAATTGAGTTTTGTGATTAGGTTGCTTATTAATTTAAAATAATTAGGAGAAATATCATAAGTAATGACTTCAAAACAAAGTACAATAATTGATTTAAAAAGACAGTATGTGCCTCACCTATCCTTTATATTTTGATCAGCCAAGGGATCATCAGGATCAGTTGGCTTCTCATGCCTATAGGGACACTCTTCACCTCTACGACATTCACCCTTCACCCAAAAAGAACAAACATGGGGTCTATTCCTTTTATAATATGGTGCAGTTCTTGCTAGCCGCAATAGTAAGTCCGAAGCTCCTTTAGTTTTTAAAGACGTATTGCTGGGTTGAGCAGGATCAAACTTTGACATTTGACTATCTAAATTTTGAATATAATACTCCTTATTTACTTCATTACGTGGTAGATCATCTTGGATTTTTAAAGCGGCATCTCGAACTTGTATTGGTAATCCATACTCTAAATCTAGAAGACATGTTTGACAAACATTCTTGAGTTTAGAACATGTTTGGCAAATTTCTGTTTTCTTAAAACGCATTCTCGCACCTGGACACCAACGAAATACAGTAAAGGGTCTCACACAAATTTTACATTCTTTCCCATACTTTTCTTTTGTCTGTAATAGAATGTTACAATTAGAACAAAATTAAAATACTATATAATAATAAATATTTTGTTATTATCTATATTAAAACATTACCATCCGAATGTAAGGATTGTCTCCAAGACATGTCTGACATAAAATTGGAAAGTCCTGAAAATTATAACAAGAATTAACTTAAATGTACAGAAATCATTTCATAATAATAACGTAATTATGCAATTTACTTACTGAATCTTCCCAATTTTGTCGATTGTATGTATTAGTCGATTTTGACATAGCCATTTTGTTAGGTTATGAAAGTCTTGGTTTTGCGAACTTTATACGTACCAAATTATTAATTTTATTTATAGATACCAAATCAAATTAATTTTATCAATGATATTGTAGATTTTGTTTGTACATACATATAATCTTGAAATATAAAAACAAAAACGACACTTGAGTCTCGAGTCCAGACTCGACACTTCGACAGTCGACACTCGACAGTGCTAACTGTCTGACACTAGTGGTGTGCGGAATCAATTATCACTATAATTATTCGCAATCGAAATTATCACAATTTAGCACAATTCAGCGCACTCAAATTACAGAAAACGGGCGCAGCTTACCTAGGCCGCTAGTATACCGCGACGAGAGCTGCGACCGTCCCTTTGTTTTTAGACGTTTTTATCACAACTTTCTCTAAGAAAGGCACCCCTTAATCATTTATTTTCTTCTCAAATAGTGCATACAATTATAGTTTTTATACATTCGGTTAGATCTTTCTATTATCTAGCTAATGGTACATAACACGTTACACATAAATGGAGGCTACATACAATATTCTTTGTTAAAGGACATCTTTCACCCGCCTATTGTACCAACGTTGCCGTCCACGGGCCATTCACTAATTACTCTTTAGTTATATAAAGAGTCCTTTAACACCATTATGTAGCCCCTGCTGCATCATACAATCTGAAACAGTCATAGACATAAGGAACAATACAAATGAGTCGTAAAAACCGTTTGAAGCTAAATTACACTAAAAACATTGATAAAACCCTATTAGAGACAAAGTAATATTTTTAAACCTATTTTTACCTACCTATATACTGCCTATTACCTAAATATCATAAATTAATCGATATAATAAAAAGTTTATTTTATTATATATTTTACATACTCATTGCGGGACGCTCTCTTGTTTAAAACGATGTTCGTTAAGCCACATCGTCGGGTTTGACCCATACTAAAATTACATATATCAAAACTTTATCTGTATTTGGTTTTGCCAAAAAATACCTTAAAAAACGAAATAAACGATTTTTCATGAAATTCTAAATTTACTTTACATAGTCGCCGACAGTTTCTTTTTCAATAAATAAGTGATTATATTCTGTTTTTTTTAAATCTGGAGAAACTGTAACAATTTTTATTTCGAAGTAGTTAGTTTTATGGAGGCGTAGTCAGGGCCGTCTTTAACCTATTGGAGGCCCTGGGCATATTAGGATAATGGGGCCCCTATGACTTTGACAGAACACTATTTTGTTAGAATAGACAAAGAAAGTAGATAAACAAGGTTAAAAAAATTTTTAACTAACAATCACATGTAACGAATAGCTAAATGTAATAGAGTCCACAAAAGTAACTCTTTTAGCATTTACAATTAGTGCTTAAAAATCTATGTTATTTGAAGAGGAACTCTTCTAGATTTCAGATGAGCAAAATCGTTAATCACTTCTTCAAAATCAATGTTTTTTAGAACATCAGATTCTATGGACATCAGCGACAAACTGGTTAATCTCTCTTGAAGACTTCTTAATTCATTTTTAATTCTTTTTAATTTGTAGAAAGAGCGTTCCCCACTGCAGTTAGTTACCATCATGCTTAAGAAGATTCTCAATGCGATTTCTACATTTGGAAATATGTCTTCAATTTTGTTTTCTTTCAAAAGTTGATATATTTTTAATATACAATCCTCATTTTCACTGTTAAAAATTTTCAAGTATTCTGTTAAATGCAAACATTCTATTTCTAACTCTTTCTCATTAACATCTTCATAATAAAATTCTGCAAATTCTTTGCAACTTTGTCTCAACTCTTCAGAATTTAGAGTTTTCAAGCGAAAAAATAAATCAAAGCGTTTACTGATATTCTTATACGAACTTAATCGCTGTTTTAAATGAACGCTGAGGGTATCAATTATAGGAAGAAAGGTTTCTATTTTAAATTTCTCTCTTCCATTCAGTTGGACTGACGGCGCGGAGCCCTTAAAAAAAACTCTGGCGAGAACTTCTTTGAGTCCTTGTAGTCAGATTCCGGGTTTCTTTCTTTGGCAGATGATTCGAAGTAATCAAATTTATCCCTGAAGTTAATAATAAAATCATCAATTGAAGTAAACATATTATTTGCAACGTCCAGTGTTATTGTTTCTTTCTGAAGATAATTATTTATTTTGTCTATTCTTTCCAATATACAGTTCCAAATTTCCGTTAAATGGTTAATTCAAACTTGGAGGTTCATACTTCGCTTCGTTCGCTCAATTTTAATGGAGCGAGTCACACTGATGAGTGTACTACTGATGATTTTTCTTTAAAATGTGTATGTGCTTAGTATACCATTATACAATTTAAATTTATCTAAGCATGCTGAAGTCGGAAAGCCTAATTTTTAGACGAGAGTAGAATAGCTTCACGCATATATAAGCTAGTAATTTCGTATTGTAGTCAGTAATTTAGGTTCGATTTCTTCGAATTATATAAGTTTTTTGGTAATAAATCTTGATTATCGTTTGGTGATCTGACAGGATCTAGGTACTTTGTATCCCTATCGATCGCGGGGCCCTGGGCACTTGCCCAAAGTGCCCACTGGGAAAGAGGGGTCTGGGCGTAGTACGCACTTAGCCTCATGATTGGGCCATTGTGCATTTCGAAGTAATAATCAAACCTAATCAATTAACCTTCGATCGCATAATCGATTGATCGATTAAATAAATAATCGAATCGGCACACCACTAACGGCACTAACTGATACAAATCACAATTCAGTATAAAATCAGTGTTCCCAACCAGAATTAAGGCAGCTATCGTACCAGTGCCATAAAATTATCGTATATGGATCAAATTTATCGAATCCATCACGATAATGACTATAGTACATTTAAAAAAAATATGTAACGTGACAAATGGTTGCAAACGCGTTATAGTTTTTAAAAAATCCAATTAAATAATTCAGCTATGTTATCACATAGCTGAATGCCAACATAGCTGAACATAGCTGAAGCCCAACTTAGCCATACCTGGTCTATCGACCAGGTATGGCTAAGTTGGGCTTCCTTCCACTTTAAGTGTAATAAACGCACCAATATTTCAAAAATATAAAAAAAAATATTAAAGGAATTAAAACAAGCGTAGTATTTTTCAAAATTTTAACTACTGCGAGAACAGAATACACAAATATTGATGAAACTTTATATTTTATAAACATTTTTTATCTTTTCATAAAAGAGAAACAAAAATATATTCTCTTTGAACTTTGGAAATTATCGTACAATATTAGTGTACTATCGTACATGTACGATTTACGATAATTATCGTATGGTACCGAAACCAAATTCAAGCCAAAATCAGTGTTACCAACTACCAGTAAAATAAATATAAGTATTAAAAATAAGTTGGTATGCACTATGCAGTATATCTAAGAATACTCTAAAAATACTATCAAATAAATTCTATGTGTGGAAAAATCCCTAAGTAATCACTACGGGTTACGACCTCCGTTGGCAACGCTGGCCTAAATTGAAATTACCATAGCGTATATTATTATTCCTTGTTAAACTTTATTAGGTTAAATGTAAAGTCAATCTGTCAACAGTCAATCGAAAAAGTAAAGTTTTTTAAGGTGACAAACAAGACCCAATGTCAATTTTTATTGTCGTCCTTATATTTCAACTTTAGCTGGTCTGTATTCTGTTATGTCATATTATGTGTAGTAATCTGTGGTAGTAATCAATCTTCAAATAATTTAAAAAATACTGATAATATCAAAATAATTGTATTATTTAATATTTATTTAACTTTTTAATAAATTGTTTTAGGTATCGTGAAGAACCAATAAAAATCCTTAAACCAATAATGTCTATAACGACGCTTGTATGTCACATTAGAGTATTATTTTTTACATGGTTTTAGCTTATGTACCGGTAAGGGTCTAAGAGTTATTGTTTATGTTTATTTTCAGTATTACTTACATTTAAAAAAAGAAAATGCGCATGATGATTCTATTTGGTGTTGTGGGTGGAGTGACATCAAACCTACGAAGAAAGCTGATAAAGAAAACATGGAAAACAATGAAAATTCGCAGTATGTACATAATATAACCTTATATCTCAAGAATTTCCTCGCTTTATTTTGGAATTTAAAAAAAATTTGGCTAGACTGGATTAAAATAGTAATTTATTGCTTAAGGGATTCTAATCCAGAAGAAGAAGTTTCAAAGAACTATGTTATAACTGGAGGTCTAGATGATATGGTCAAAGTTTGGCAGCTGGTTGATGGAAAACTTGAAGTGAAACACCAACTTGAAGGTCATTCTTTAGGTGTTATATCTGTAGCAGTAAGTCCTGATGGGAAGAGTAAGTTATAGGAGTTTGATATTTTTTGCAATCATTACATATTATACATAAGTATTACTCAGAACTCGTTAAAATATAATTTGAGATTTAATGTGAAAATAAAAATGCCTATTTAAGAATAGCTTGTGTACACAAAATAAATATATTTTTTAGCACTGGCCAGTAGTTCTCAAGATGCTTCTTTGATATTATGGGATATAGAAACTGGAGACAAATTAAAAACAATGGAAACAGGTATAACTGATGTATGGACTTTAGATTTTTCCCCTGATGGAAAGAATGTTGTATCAGGTAGTAATGCTGGAAAAATTATTATCTTTTCTGTGGAAACTGGAAAATTGGAGCAGACATTAGATACTAGGGGTAAATTTACATTAAGTGTTGCATATGTAAGTACTTTTATATTTCAATATAAATTTTAATTGAAAGTAATAAATGTTTTGAGCCCATTGGAGAGAACTGGAGGAGGCCTATGCCAAGAGGCACAACAAATTGCGAGACATTATATAGTAACAAATAATATTTATAATAATTTGCTTGGATTTTATAGCACTTTCGGAAATAAAATGGCTTTATTATTATTATAATATATGTTTTAGAGTCCTGATGGTAAATATATTGCAAGTGGTGCCTTAGATGGAATTGTAAAAATTTTTGATGTGGCACAAGGAAAACTAGTTCATACATTAGAAGGACATGCCAAGCCTATTAGAAGTTTGTGCTTCTCGCCTGATTCACAACTATTACTGACTGCATCTGATGATGGACACATGAAACTCTATGATGCGTATGTTAAGAAAGCAGTTTGTGTTTTAATCAATCTGTATACTTTTATAATATGTATTTATATAATCACTTGGAAAACTAAACTACTACTTATGTTTTGTGAAATATTTAATGAAAAGTAATTTGTAATATTAATTCTTTGATTTTAGAGTACATGCAAACTTAGCAGGTACCTTGTCTGGGCATGCCTCTTGGGTCCTGTCGGTTGCATTCTCACCTGATGGTAAAAGATTTGTTTCTGGCAGTTCTGATAGAACTGTACGAGTTTGGGACTTAGACACAATGCAATGTCAACATGTATTTAAGGAACATAATGACCAGGTAGTTCATCCATACATTACTCAATACCTTGTTTTATCTAATACTAGCTGTGCCCCGCATCTTCACCGATGTCCATTTCTTCATAGCCTTCCTTATATAAATGGAGTATCCAACACAAAAAGAGTTTCAATTCCAAGCAGTAGTTCCCGAGATTAGCGCATTTAACCTTAACCAAACTTGAGGTTTATAATCTATATATAATAATAATATAATCTATATCTATCTATATAATATGTGTATATAAAACAGTAGGGTTTGTTCGAACACTTATGAATCCAGAACAGCTGGAGCAATATTCATGGTTTTTGATATGTTGTATTTGCCTCTGTCCCAAATAGTAGAATAACTATTAAAAATATTTATTCTGCAATTAACAATTTTCCAAAAGTTTACGAAAAAATAAAATAAAATAAAAATCATTTTCACATACAAAATGTTCTTTCTATGCAATGACGTTTTAGGTGACACGTTAAGCTTGGCGTCCACCAGGCGGGCCGCATCGGGTCGCATCGCAACGCAAAAATCCGCTTGCTATACGTTTTGTATGAAACTGCGTCCACTAGAGACCGACCGCGACGGAATCCGTCGGCGCTATGCGGCCCGGCCAGGCCCGCCTCACCTCTAGTAGACCTTAGCTCGCTTTATATACGTAAGACAGACTGTTAAAAATCCGCCGATGTGGGGTATAGTGGACGAAGTACGCAAAAATGCGCGTCGCACCGTTGCGGCCCGACCCGCCCCAAGTGGAAGTTTTATTATTCGGAATTCTGACGCGATACGAAGTTCGCGGGGTCCACTAGTATTAGTATAAAAGTTAAATTAAATGTTTTATTTTAATACAACATGATCAATTTATATTTACAGGTCTGGGGAGTAAGATTTAATACAGAAAGTAACAAAATTGTTTCTGTATCGGAAGATAAAAGCATTATTATTTATGATTGTCCTTTATAAAGGTTACAAAGTAGGTATTATTAAATGTTAAAAATAAACTCTAATTTAATTTTGTTTTATTTTTCTGATGAGATATTCATATATAAAGGAATAAGTCGTTCAAAAAAATAATAATAGTTTTTATAGTGCCAAAGAAAAAGCATAATAATTATAAATTAGTTACCTATCTAATTTTGAATATAGTTTCGATGTTGATTTTTGTATTTTCTTTATCTAATTTTATTAACTAGCAAGCATTGCGCGTGTCAAAACTCAAATGTCGATGTCTCCCTCTCGTGTTGCTGTCAGTTGTACCTACCTACCTATTCTGTCTCTCTAATCTAATATCTATAGCGGTATAAAATAGCTAGTACTTAACTACTTAGTAGGTAAATAAGTAAAACGGTAATCCTTAATAGTAAATACACTTTTTTGAATACATTGAATGAGTAGATGCCTACCAATTATTATTATAATTTCAATTTTTATTTAGATTTTATACAATAACATGTCGGCATCTACAGTGGTAACGTAATATAAGTATTTTTGTGAATATAATTCATCTTATAAAAACCTGCAGCAATATTTTTTTTATTTTTTTTTAGTATTCTCTTCTTTGTAAAGAAGAAAATGCACATGAAGACCCAATTTACTGTTGTGCTTGGACTAAAATTAAGCCAACTGGTGACACAAAGTATGTAATACTTAGAAATATTTTTTGTGGTTTTATGATTGTGTGTAATGTTAAACTATTTTGCAACTTCTAGTGAAAAGGAAAAAGATTACCTTGTAACAGCTGGACTTGATGGTATTGCAAAAGTGTGGCAAATAAAGAACAATAGTTTGGATTTACTCCATGTATTGAAGGGTCATTGTATGGCTATTGTGTCAGTTGCGATTAGTCCAGATGGATATAGTAAGTATAATATTAATAAAATATGAAAATATTTGCTTTATTGAAACTAAGTAATACTAAAGCTACTTCATGTTGATGTTATCCGTAGTAGTTAGATCTTTAATTTTAATTTTTTTTTAATGAAACTAGCATTGGCTACTACATCATTAGATTCGATTCTAATTATTTGGGAGTTATCAACGGGATACAAAGTCCATGAAATTGAAAATGGTTCAACTGACACATGGAAAGTGGTATTTTCACCAGATGGTAGCAAAGTAGTATCAGGTAGTCATACTGGAAAATTAATTATCTATGATGTTGAAAAGAAAAATGTTCTTAAAATTCTTGATACTAGAGGAAAATTTGCTTTGTGTGTAGCTTGGGTAAGTCAACTAATTCATCTTCTATCTTTAAAAGTTCTATTTATAACTAACTGCCCGTAATAAAAAATATACCTAAGCCCTAAGTGTCAAAGAAAGAGAGATAATAAATTCGTTGTTAAATGTTATGTTAAAGTAGTAGAAATTGGTTGTATTTTTGTACCATCATTTAAAATTCATTTGATTTTGTTTGAATATACAATAGAAAATGCCAGCTTTTAATTCTATAAAATCTTGAGAAGTAGTTACATAAAAAAAATATTTTTTTTTCTAATCTAAAGAATATATGTATTTCTATGTTTTTCAGAGTAGAGACAGCAAATTAATAGCTAGTGGTTCTGTAGATGGAAATGTTTGTATTTTTGATGAAACACAGGGTAAATTGATTCACACAGTTGAAGCACACACAGAAGTAGTGAGAAGTATTGAGTTTTCACCAAACAATAAACTTATTGTCACTGTATCCAACGATGGATTTGTGAAGTTGTTGAATGTGTAAGCTTACTTTACTTTTAATGAGAGTCATAGAAGTTATTGTAAATATTATTTTTTTATGTAAACTTACATTTAGTTAATCTTTTGAGAGTTTGTTAGATGCTTATTAGCTGTGATTTTTTAAACAAGGATTTTTCAACTTTGTTTCAATAGGTTAATTAAAATCTTATTTGTGTGACTATATTTAACTACACTTCATACATTGCAGCTTTGTAATTTTTATTATATTATGTATATATAATTTTTATTATATTCTCATTAATATTAGTGTTTAAATTAATGTTTGATTCTTATTCCAATACTATAGTGATAGTGGTGATCTCCAGTGTAGCTTAGACTTAAAAACGTGGGTTCTAAGTGCAAGCTTTTCACTTGATGGAACTCGCATAGCAGCAGGAACTGGTGATGGTGCAGTCGTAATTGCTTCAACTGCCTGTCTTAAAATCCTTAAAACTTTCCAAGAACATGATAATATTGTAAGTTTTAATTTTAAAGTCATGTGTGTTTATATTATAATTATTAAAAATTAAGTGTAGGTACAGTATGTCCAATATGAACTCCAATTTTTTTTCTCATTATGTTGGATTGGTCCCAACTTAAGTATTATCTCAAGGTTTTATCGCGATCCTTAAAAATCAAACAAATGGCTAGTACTACTTCCAGTTTTTGTGGAATTATTTTTAATGTCCAATTTTATTAATAATTGCTTAATTTAATTGATACGTAACTTCGTGACTAAGGGATCCAGAAACCACACATATAGTGCATGTTATGCTGGAGGGCCTGTGATGTATCTATAGACCGTAACAAAAAAAAAAAAACGTCTGGCACTCTGAGACTGCCGCGGCGGCTATTGCATAGCATTTTTTATCAGTTATGCAATTATAATTATTTATAATTGCATAAGTTGTAGGTATATTTATTTAATTTATGCAGTATTTATTCATATTTAAAACACTTTATACACAAATTCTACGCGTAAGTAGACTTATAAAAATACAGAGATAATTTCACAAAAAAGATAAAAACTAGAAAAAGTAGCGCCATCTAGGGAGTGAATAGAGAAATCCTCTTTGTAGTTTCTTTTTACATTCAAACTGTATAGAAATTACACTGTCTCTTTCTTACACGAATCATTTATGAAGGCGTAAGTGAGAGAAACAGATGATGCACGGCTGGGGCCGGGTCTTAGGTTTATTTTCGTTACGAAATTTCTTGATTCGGTCGCCGCGCTCAAAGCTCGCAATAAAATCTATGCAATAGCTTAAAATGTTTCGATTTGATGCCCCATTAGTTTGATAACTACTGCCTTAAAGGTATGATCGTTCAAAAAAAATTTCACTTTGTTTTCAGGTTTGGGACGTACAATTCAATGCATCGAGCGAGAAGGTAGTATCAGTGTCAAAGGATAAATGTATTAACATTTACGAATGTCCGAAACCGAAGGCTAACAAGAAATAAAAATCTTTTACAATTAATCTCGCCGTGACATTCTTTTTATTATTTTAAATTAAATGTTGTTCAAGTTTTATCAGTGTGCTGATTTTTCAACAACATATCATGTTTGCGAGAAGATTTGATAAATTTTTGATACTTTTTCAAGATTTTATAATTTGAAAGCGTTTTCATTTAGTAAATTTAATCGATTCCTTTTTTGAAACAATTGGTAACAAAATTAATCCTCCTCCTTGCATGTTTCTCCTCATTTCTAAGGATTTTCTTAGGGCAGTAATCATGGTGAGTTCCCAGTCCTTCCGCGAACAAAAAAATAATAATTTTTAGTATAGAAGATGTTTCTTCAATGTTCTTTATTCCTAAACTAGCTTTCTGTATAAGTACCTATATGTAGGCAGTTTATAGGTAGGGTTAAATTAATTTTCCTTCTTGTTCATAAAAATTCATTTAAAAGTATCTAGTAAATAAAACAGTTCAACGATTATTCTACAAAGAAAATATGTTGATGTTGGTGTCAAACTTTTAAACAGGAAATCATAAAATCTTTTACCCTAGGGAACTGAAGTACCTACTTCCAAATCTTTGTCTGTATAGAATTATTTCTGTTTTATTTATCACTTTAATGCGCTCTATCAGACTACACTAAACGACTTCAAGTCGATTTATTATTTTTATATTAGTAACAAGTAAAATAAATAAAATGTATATATTAGGTAATACTTATTTATTTTACCTACTTGATACACATTAAATACAAATTTAATACCTAAAACAAAACGCCTTTCATTTTAAAAAATACCGTAGATTTTGCCCTTTACTATAGAGTAAGTATCTATATTCGTTTGTGTACAAAGCTCCCTTAAGCCCGGTCCTTGATTAATTTTTGGCTATAAGAGGATTGGCGCGGTGTAAGGCGGATTTAACATCTCACGCAAGGTAATCTTATGATAGTGTTGAAGTATTGCACTCTATCAATACACCTATACTGGTTTATTTACGAGACTACATTGGTCTGTCTAGGAAATAGGATATTTTTACTAACGTGACTGGAAAATTCACAAATCGCCGGGCTTCTATCCAAAAAATGAGTTAAATTTTCTACGACCTATTTTAAAAAACGCTATACTTAGTCCTATTCCTACGTAAACACAGCTATAATACCTAATTAGACCTTATAGGTAGGACTTATTTTATGTTGTTTTCTACAGGTACCTCAGTAATTTTTGATAAGGAAGGAAATTCATTTGTTTATTAATGAACTCATTACCAGTACATTTTAATATTTTAATTAATACCTAAACGAAGTGAACTTAAATTTATAATTATGGAATTATTTGCTTATTACAAGCATATAAATGCTAGTGATAACGCAATGTGTGAATATAATATCTATCAAGAATTATAAAAGTTCAGTCATATTATTTAAGTCAATTTTTGAGCTGTTTAAACGTTTCAAAGCCTTTATTTGCTATTAAAATTATGAATTACTATTTTATCTTTACATTTGGGACAATTTTCGTGACCAGTGTAAGTTATTTTTTAGAATATATTTTTACATCTATTTAGTTACCTACCTATATGTAGCATTTAAAACTGAATTCTCTTAACCCCCTGTGGGGCATGGAGTAGACACATTTCTGTATCTGTTTCACTGATCATTTACTTTAAGAGCAATTAGGTGATCAGCATTCTGTATCTATTATCTACCCAACCGAAACATTTATTGGTTTTCACAGGATTCGAACTCAGGACCTCTGGCGTAATACGCAGACGCCTAAACCACCTAGCCACGGAGATGGTTAGTTACGAGCATTTAATTACTTTTTATTTACTTATACCTACTACAGTCATTATTATATTATTGGTTATGATAAAATGTGAAATAGAAAAAACCTCAGAATGTTTTTAAATCCCTTTTTATCATATTTTACAAAGAAAACGCGCTCTTCCTATAAAAAAGTTTTATTTCTTTGTTTTACAAATTTCTACGTAATATTTTTTAAACGTACCTACTTAACTTTATTTTTTTAGATCCAGGCGCAAGTTTTAAACTATTCCAAACAAGGTAATAACTAATAAGCAAACAGTAGATAATATTTAATTATATAGGTAATTCTTGTCACCTGAAAACGTAATGATTTAATTAAAATTTTATATTTATTTTTAAATAAGGTATAATAGTTTTCATAAATGAAAGCCTCTGTCCGGTATAAACTATTTTCATGACATATTTCTATAAATAAAAATCTTGATACTCTTGTATTATACTCATATAAAAAATGTATAAAAAGTATGAAAAAGTAGTAAATTAGAATATTGAAATATTCTTTTATTACATTTAGATGCCAAGCTCGAAGGTAGTGGCTTATTTGAAGGTAAGTGCGATTCACTTAAAAAACCTATGCACTTGCAAGTAATTAGGTAACTCATCCTGAGTCCCGATGTAAAGCGATGAAATTACTGCATTGCAATCCTTGAAAAGATACAGTTTAAAATAAAAGAACACTTAAGTATTTCAAAAACAACAGAATCTTAACAATATAAAGATTTGTATATTTTTGTGTATTGAATAAACTCCTAGACCTATTTCTTCACTCATGTTTTTTCTACCAAAGTAAAAACCAGAGTTAAATAATTACTTATTTATTATTCAGATATGGAAGCAATATTGGAAGGAAGTGGAGGGAATTATTGTAAGTAGTTTTATTATATTAAATTATTAAAAATGCAATTTTTTGTGGTGCGTCTACGCTAGATGAGCCGAGCACGAGCAGAGCACGAGCCAAGCACAATTCGTCTAGTGTGGACCGACTTACAAGCCTCGAACGAGCGCGCTGTAAGTATTTCGTTCGTGCTCGACTGCGTTCCGCCTGTTGTCGGTTTTTTGACGAACACAAAGGGATTTGCTTCGCACTCGCAGCGTGCTCATTCGAGGCTTGTAGGTCCACACTAGACGAATTGTGTTCGGCTCGTGCTCCAATCGTGCTCGGCTCTCCTAGCGTAGACGCAGCTTTATACTTAGGTAATAAATTATTGCCACTGGGGAACAGCTATAGAACACCTTTATTATACCTTTTACAAATTTTTACCATCTTATTCATTAGGTAAATTAAAAAATGAATTAATAAGCGTACTTTAATTATATAATGTTTTATCACGCTCATTTAAATCACGAATTTACAAATGAAATTACAATTAATAAAAAAAAACATTAAGAACAAATTAAAGACGGCTTCAAAATCGGCCCATTCGTTTAGGATCTATGCCACACATACAGATACACATCAATGATCAACGTCAAACTTATAACAACATTATTTTTGCGTTGGGGGTTCAAACGAAGGTATAGGTAGATACCATAGGAATTTATTGTATTAAGGTAGACTCATAATATTTGATTTTTTTTTTAGATATGACCCTACCGCTAGAAGGAAGTGGCATGAGTTTCGGTAAGTTTTATGACTAAGTAGCTGACATTTCTGCATTTCTATTTCTTCACAGATTATCAAGGTTCAGCCTTTTAATCTGTGAAGGGTCTTTTTGTTTTGTTGCCTTGGGAAGTTGGGAATCGATCCTCGCTGTGCGGACGTTTCTGGGGTCTTACGAAGCCAGTTATTATGTACTTAGTTAATATACCTAGGTATTGGTATAATATTCTAATACTTAGATGAATACTTATTGATGGAATGTTTTTTTTTACAGATTCGTTCGAGTTGCTCGAAGGAAGTGGTTTTTTAAGTGAGTTTGTAAGAATTTACAATTAAGTAATTTAATTACATATTTACTGTACTTAAACGTCAAATTTAATGCATAGTTTGTAATGGATAAGAAATTATATTTCACGTGAAAAATTTGCGAATCCATTTTTATAAAAGATATTGTTCCCATCAGTGAAACTACTTATTTTAAAAACAAGCTTTAGGCATATTTTTGACAAAAAAAAATACAAATCTTTCCTATTCATCAGAAAAGTGTAGACAATGCAGACCAGTACATCTAATTTATTGTACCTAAGTATATCATTAATATAGAAATTGCTCTTACAGATTCAATGTTTGCTGATTTGGTCCCACAAGATGAACTCAGCAATGTATTAAGTACTTACAGTTAAAGTTGGAACTAATGAAGTGTATAGAAAAATAAACTTAAAAGAATGTAATAAATATTTGGTGGAGGCATAAGAGTATTACAATATATTACAATAAGTACAGTATATTACAATTAAAAGCATTTCGTTTTCAATAAATTTCAATATATGTTAAAATACCAACAATTTATGTTAAATTATAGTAAGAATAAAATTACATTAAAGTTTTCTTCGTGTCATTATTGCCAATAACAATTGATGTATTGTACTGGTGTATAAACTTATATATTTATTAGATGATGTAACAAACTGCAGTGTTTTATCAAATAACTTTGATATTGCTTGCATACAATAACATCGATTCATCCGATGCAACGTAATGAAAAGGCATTTATCGAAAATATTTACATCGGCAGCAAGTCAATCGGTATCGGCTTAATTTGTGGGGAATTATGCGGCATGGCCCGTCGGGAAATCAACTTTACATTCAATTTGGCGCGCGGCACAGATAAAAACCAATCTCTTCATTTTTACCTGCGCTTCGAGAATAAACGTTGATGTGATGCTGATTTTATTTTTTAAATAAATGGCTTCGGCTGTTCACTTTATGTACCATGTGCAATATCTTAGTCGTTACAACTTGTTACTTCGTGTAAACTGTAAAGCATGGCCCACGATTTAGCTTTGTGGAAATTCAAGAATAGGTTTTCTTTTTGCAATGGCTCAATAGAGGTCGTTACCAGTGCTCTTCTGAAAAAGGTGTGACGGCACGAATCTGATGCAGGCACTTAGTTGACAAGCTGTATTGTGTCCACAAGTGCTGCCCGAACGGAGGTATCGGTGTCGTAATCACAGCCGCGCTCCGGCAGCTCGATTCAATGAGATGAAATCACTATGCGGCTTTATGAATAATTCAGGTGCGGTCCACCTGGAGGAAGGGGCAGAGGGGGGAACACCCTCTTTATGCCTTCCAGCTGTGCGTTGGACATTGATAAAGTTGTCGATATGTAAAATTATATTATCTGCGTTCATACACATCGTTTCGCTATTATAGTACTGTTTGTGTATTAGATCATTAAATGGATTTTGGCTAGCAACTCGTAATAACTTAAATAAGTTCTAAGGTACATAATTATTGAAACAACACAATGCAATTAAAAAAAACAATAATTTATTTACAACTAGTCATATTAATAAATAGAACAACTTTATAAATAAATTACGTAAATATTTAGTGATGGTAAGAAATAGCGGGGGACGAGAAGGTGACTTGGGTGAGAGCTGGAGCGGCGCTGTAGGCAACCTTGGCAGGAGCGGCGTAGTGGGCTACGGGGGCGGCAGCGTAGTGAGCCACGGGAGCAGCGGAGTAGTGGGCTACGGGGGCGGCAGCGTAGTGAGCCACGGGAGCAGCAGAGTAGTGGGCTACTGGAGCGGCGTAGGATACGGGGGCAGCGTACGCTACCTTAGCCACTTTAGCGGGTGCAGGGGCTGGGATGGGGGTGCCCTCGTAACGTACAACAGCGTTGAATCCGTTTTGGTGGTCAGAGGTGTATTCCACAATACGGTGAACGCCATCGGGCTGTACAAGGGAGTAGGAGCCGTGGACAGCGTCACCTTCGCGAGACTCCTGTTGCTGCTTGATGTCACCGCTGTGTTCGTCGTGGACTGAGTACTGGAAATCGTAATGAGCTGGAGCTTCTGCTTCAGCGTAGGCCACTTTGGTGAGGGGAACCACTGGGAGGGCGGAAGCTACCGCTGCCAGAGCGAGGATGACGAAGAACTGGAAAGTCATGTTAAACACTTAAGAACTTGATATATAACAAACATAGGTATGTTCCAATGCCAATATTATGAAAGTAAATTTATTTGTTTGCCTTAATACCTACACTGAACAAATTTTAAACAATGAATATGATACGGTGATCGATGGCAACTACTAAAGAACATACGTAAGCTTAGAAATAAAATAAAAATAATAATTATATGATGAGGGAAATAGCGTATCATAAAGGGAAAATTGCGGTAAAAAAAATCTCAACACTTATTTTAAAATGTAATATACTTAATATATATTACAATTCATACATTATAAAGTTAATGGACCTACAATAAAAAAAATTTTTTACTTCACGAGCTCTTTTAAAAACGAAAAAATAATACCTGAGCTGCCATTGTTAATGGTATGATTGTCCAAGTTTGACTATGATTTTGTTCGAGTTGCACCAGTTTTTATACTTAAATATTTCGACCGCGATGGTGACAATTTTCGCCGGAGGCTGTAGGGCGTGCACTTAATCAGCAGGTGAAGGTTGCGGAGGCACACGTAAGTAGATCGGAATGAAACGGGTACTTTGCACGACATGACATGTGACATACGACGAATTTCGTTGGTACAAGGTTAAACTTTCGCAATATTGTCTGGAAGATTACATAATCCTAAGGAAAGAAATAATATAATATCCTTCCTTCCTAGCGTTACTTTTTACTAGATTTTGTCCAAAACTTAAAGTAATATATTAGTAATCTTTTAAGAATTGAATCAATAAATCTAGATGTATCTATTGTGTGGTATATGTTCCAAGGTTCTACTTCTTTCTGAGAAAACAGGATAGCCATTTGAATATATCAAAGATTTTTCTGCAACGCGTTCGAGTATACCTAGTATATATTTTTTGGCAGTTAGAATATTTTCTATTTAGGTAATCTAAAAGCAACGAATCTATATTTTTTAAACCCTAACGCAAACACTCCCGTGAGATAAGTTTGTCATGTCTGAGTCTGAGACCTCATAGCTCCTAAATGAATGTACCGATAATGATGAAAGCAGATGATCAATCAATTTATGAGGTATTCTTAATTGTAATAAAACAATTCGAAGGTTTTAAATTGTTTTCAATTTCACTTTTTAATATATTCGCCTACTAAAGAAATGTGAGATTTATTTATTAAACACTGATGTTTTTATTGCGCTTTGAATAAATAAAATGTTAATTAATATGACATCTAATAGGAACACTTGTAAATAATTGTAAGATTTTCAAATGAAAGTCGACAAGAAAATAAATGAAACAGATGAAGAAACTGCCTACTGCACTACAGAGTCTTGGATTTGACTTTTATAATTCATATAGGTTGGTATATTATAGTTCATATATTATGTGTAATTAGCAATTATCTTTCCGTGACATTTATATAATATTCTTAATTAATATGAACTTGTTATTAAGGACCATTACGAATACAAAAATGTCTCAGGTCGTGTATGACCTACTTCCACGATAAATGACGTGTAACGAGTTCTTGTAACTGATCAGTGGCAATTTATTGTATGAATTTTCCTTTTCGCATGTCCAAATCTAGTATAGTTTTGTATGCACTCATAAAGTTCTTAATATATAAAGTTCTAATTATCTAATATCATGGCTTCCCATATAAAAATTGTTTCTGTCAATGTCAGTAGTTTTTGGAGTATCAAATTTTAAGTTTTAATATAGCGATAGAGAAAAAACACAGATTATGAATATCTTATGAGTTTTCTTATGTAACAGCATGCGACTTAAAAAGGATAAATACTCGAGACGACACAAAACATCACAGTAAATTATTTAATTTAATGTAATAAGTATATTGTCAAAGTTTATTTTGTTATAAATAGTATCTAAAGTTCCCTTTCAGAAGGTTCGTGCTCGTTCTAGAATCAGAACAGGAAATAAAGATCAAATTTTGCAATTAAGAGTAACCAATGTACTAATTAAAAATTGTTTTGAATAGGATTTAAAAAACCTCTTTATGTTCCTATTTTAATTTAATAGAATATTTTATTACTCCTTCAATTAAGAAATTACTATAATGTTAGAAGTTAGGTATAATTTTTACAAATATTAAACTCGGGCCAAAAAGGAGATAAAGATTTTTGAGTAAGGAGTAATTATGCAATTTGGAATATGTAACTGTCTAATCTCCTACATTCTAAACATGACGTAATGATAACAGTTATTTGTAATTTCAATATCTAGAAACATACGTACGTAATACAAGAGCCAAAAATCTATTGCGTTATTTATATTCAATTATACTACATGCGTGTTTATTATTTTTTATGTATAAGCTACATACTGAATGTTGAAAATATAAATGAAGCTATAGAAATAAGTCCGTCTTCTTTTTCCTAATTATTCACAGATGAAGTCATTTGATATCTACAGAAATACCGATAGATATCTACTTCTATTTTTAATTTCATAGTATTAAACGCAAGTGTTTTAATATAATCCAACAGTTATAAACTTATAACATTCGAAAAACAAGTCTGTAAACAGATTTGAATGTAAAATAAAATTATAACCTAAACCTAAATCGCGCAAATTTACTCTTAGTCTAAGCCTTAGCTTAAGTAATTGAACGGTGCAGTGTTATGACAAAACCTTGCCTATGGGAAAAATATAACCGGTTTATTTCATTAATATTGAAACTGCGCTAACTTCAATCACTAATCGATGATGGATTTTGAAATCCCGATATTTTTATGCCATTCTAGCTCATAGATGTTTACAACTGATTAATTTAAAGTTACTAAATTTGAATGAGCTTGTGTCAAAGTGTATATTAAGTAATTCATAAACACTCTTTGATAACTTTTTAATAAGAGTAGGCCTACTATCAAAATCAGCAATGAGTGAGAGCAATTAATTTCTGTTTGCGATTGACAGGATCTTCATAGAGTTTTGAGATATTAATCTGAAATATTATTAAACATATCTTATTTAATTTTAAATGAGGTATTATTATACAACAGCTCAATGAATGTAATCACCTTGTATAAGAAATGACTTAATTTGAACCGGTTTTTGACCTGTGCATGACCAAACTTACTCAACAAAGATTTTAATATATAAGCAGTGTCTCTTTATCAAACAGTATTATCAGATAACCAATCCAGTCTTAAACATGGCAGCTAAAGTGAGTTTAAACTTAATTTATATTTCAGACTACTAATAAATATATTATCTATAATAATTAATATTATTATTGTATTAATAATTTAAAAAAGAGCCAAGAATAAGTTGATGATAATTAAAGGCAAGTGCCAAAATTAAATTTGGCAGAATAATTTATTATTTAGTTTTTAATAATGAAAATTATTTTCGACTAAAATTTTGAAAATCCCTTCTGGAATATATGGGATACCTTGTGTATTTTCCAAACCGAACAATAACTCCACGGTTCCCATAATTCACGTATTAATGCTATTTACATTTCAGTTTGTAGCCTTCTTCGGTCTGCTGGCAGCTGCAGTTGCACTTCCCGTGGTGCCTGTTGCCCACGTAGCCTATGAGCCTGAAGCACCAGCTCATTACCAGTTCCAATACTCCATCCATGATGGCGTTAGCGGTGACGTCAAGCAGCAACAGGAAGCTCGTGAAGGTGACTCTGTCCAGGGCTCCTATTCTCTCGTCCAACCCGATGGTGTCCACCGCATTGTGGACTACACCGCTGATAAGGAACATGGATTCAACGCTGTTGTACGTTATGAAGGCACACCAGTCCCAGCCCCTACCAAAGTCCCAGTGTCGTACGCCCCAGTTGCAAAGGTTGCCTATGCCCCAGCTAAAGTATCTTATTCTCCTGTATCATACTCAGCACCAGTATATTCCCCTGTCGCAAAGGTTGCATACCAAGCTCCTTTGGGTCACGTAACTTTCTCATCACCTGCTGCCTCATACCACCACTGATTTAGCTAGAATCTTATTAACTTATTTATTTTGTTGATTAATTATATTTAAATCATGTACATTTTTATTTTATTTGTATTTTATACGTACCCAGAAAGAAAATTATCTAGAACTACACGTAACCGGAAAAAGTTTGAAATAAAATGACAGTTCTCCAATTGTCAGCTCAACGAGTCGATTGACCGCACTAATTTAATTTACCTGGAGAAGTACTTTTTGTATTTCCATATTTACAGTTAAATTACAAATAGAATTGCGCAAGGAGGCGTCAAAACGGCGTATCCGATATCAAAATGTTATAAACGAAGTTAGGAGGAAGCGTGCGGGTAGTGTCGGGGAATCAATTGAATTATGTAACATTATAAAGCGAGTGGCTCCCGTTACTCGGCACGTCCGTTCCCCTACGGCTCGCTTTGACGCATTACTCTTGACACCTATTCACTCATAGTTAAACTCGTGTATAACCATCATAATTGGACCTTGCACCAGTCACGAAGTTCCTCCTCCACCCCTACAGTTGCAAAGTTATGAAGGCGCGGGGTAGTTCTCAAACAATTGTCGGAGTGGTTCTGCTCAACTTGCTAGTAAAACGCTACACGCCACACATTAATGATTGCAGGCAAATATAAATTGACAGTACTGATAGTAAAAGTGGTTGTTAGGATAAAGCGAGGGGCTTTTAAATGTGTGATGTGAATATTTAATTTTGGCGGGTAGCTTTTGAGCTTTGCAAGTCAAAGAGAGTTTTGCAAAATGTTTTCATCCATGATTCTGCAAATTCCAATAAAATGTTATTTTACTTCAATGTGAGTAAAATTATATTGAATAAATTCATTACAAATTTAAAATTATAGAGATAATAAATAATAAAAATTATAACTATTTATTAGATTTTAGTAGGTAAGTACCTACCCAAATTAAGAATAGATAGATATACCTACCTACGACAGATAATGAAATGGATGATGAAACGTTACTTAAGATATTATGAAATAGCTATTTACTTCGTTAAGAAACAGATTCGAGTCGTAAACCTGTATAATACATAGCAGCACCTAATTAATCCTGTACTAATCACATTAATCAGGAAAGCGTGACAAAGAGCAAATTTACTTTGGATTTATTATCTCCATAGCAATGAAAAATTAATAATACTCAGGATTCTAATCATCTCAAACTTATTACATAAACAACAACATTTTTTAAAGTGGGCTATAGATACTCACTACGTATAAATACTATTTATACAAAGCGTGATCGTAACAAAATGTTTTGAGTACAAAGGGTTGCGATAATCCGAGTATTACAAAATAATGAAGTACAAAGCCGTATTATGTAATGATTGGGAGATATTAAAGCAAATGTTGCTCATAGTTTTACCCCTGGGAGTTGCTAAAGGGTTTCCTTATTATAGAAGCGTAGAAACTTGAAATTGTATAAGGAAAAGATTTTGATACTTCTAAGTAACATTGATACGAAATGCGATTAAAATAAGAAGAGGAATGTCAATGATCTCAATTTCAAACTGTTACCTACTTGAAAACTAAGTCACTTTAATACACATAATATTTAATATTATTTTAATGAAGATTGAGGGGTCGAAACTTATCTAGGTAGATACATCTTAATTTAGAAACTTTTGCCACTTTGGACTTTCACTTAATTCATATTACGTTTACTAAGCACCTTATCAATATTAAAGCTGTTACATTTATAAATAAGTTGAAAACAAAAACAGACAGAAAGACATATAAAACAATTGATAAGCTGTGCAGAGCTGGTGGCTTTGAATTGGCATTATGTGTAATTATGTAAGGTTATCTAAAACGCATTGTTGCAACAATAATTCTGTCAATTATAATGAAACATAACGCGAATAGATACGGTTATTACGTAGGACAGGAAGCAGGGCGCCTGCGCCGCCTAATTGTTTCCGACTTCCCCGGCTCCTACCTCCTCACCAGCCCCCTTGCTGACTAAACGATGAAATATGAAACTCAGAAGTTCGATTGGTCTTTGTAAATGTTTATTGACTTGTGTTATTCGCTTCGATAACACGATATTCAGTTTTCAAGGGAGAAGACACAGTGCTTGGAGAAAAGTCACTAGCAGGTGGATGTGATTTTTTTAATGTGTTAGACTCAATTTTAAATTGATAACATATTTAATTAAGTAACTAAAATTATTAAAGATTCTTGAATCATCACTTTTTTATCATCAAAAGATAACTGTTGGGTGTCCATAGTTAGTGGTGTTTACTTACGAACATTAATTAATTAATTAATAAGTTTGTCTTAAGCTAGGTTTCATTTTTTCGACTATACGATTATTATTTAAAGTCACTCAATCTATTCAACATTCGTTCATATATTAATAACAATACAAACTGTTATAAATTCAGTACAGATGGCAAATATTGAAAATCGTAACGAGTGACAATTTTGGTAATTTCACATTTGATCAATGAAATTGTAACAATATCAACATTTTTCCAGCAATCCGATACGGATCACCCGGAAACAATCTGCGTGGACACAATACATTGTCAACGCACGTGCCGACATGTGCCGGTCCAAATCCACGTTACGCCTTCACGAGATATTGCTTTTTAGTTCATCAGGCGTATTTTTTGATATAATATTAATGACCATTACTTTGAATTACTCCAATTTTAGTTTAGTATACCCATCTTTCATTGTCATGAATGATAAGAGGATAATAGCATGTCACTAAGAATATTCTTAAGCTATGATTATTTAAATGGGCTTAACTGACCCGAGTAGTACTTTGGTAATATTTCCCAAACAAAATTATAAGTTAATAATTAATCGATTTTTCATCTAAAATTCAGAGCAATTCCTTAACATTTTGTACCACTTACTTGAATGTCTGTAAATTCCCGTGCCCCACTAGGGCATGGGGCAGACACGTTGCTGTATCTGTTTATTGATCATTTTCTTTACAGGCAAGTAGGTGATCAGCCTTCTGTGTCAACCCAAACGAAACATTCATAATGTTTCCCCAGGATTCGAACCCAGGACAAAGTCAGCAGTCAAGTAAACCAATTAGCCACGGAGGCGGTTACTTGTGGCGAAAAAAATTATATTCTAATCGGTCGAGCCGTTTTTGAGTTTTAGAGAGACTAATGCAGAACAATTCATTTTTATCTAGTTATACAAATTGAATGACACTATTACTGCTCAGAAAAAAAAATTTGGCCTTATCTATCCCATCTATCTTAGTTAGCTGTTCCACGAATTACTACTTACTTTCGAATACTTAAACTATGAATGGTGGCTTAAATATTCGAGAAAATTACTCGGTGCTTGTTAACTACTTGTTAATAGGTCTGATTATAGTCAAGAAGTACCACAAACTCTTGTACCCTCAAGCCATATGTGGGGGTAATATAAGCCACGTTGCATTTCCCCATTGGAAAATAAATTGAACACAGTACTTACCTATTTAATTTAAGTATTATATAGTACTCGCACTCGCAGACATAAATATCTAGCCTACAATATTGTGAATATTACAAGTTAATTAATATTCCGTTTGCGTCGTCCATTTAGACAATGCTGACAAATACAAAGTAGGTATGCAACCCTTCATTAGACAAGCTAATGATTTGCTAAACACTCCCTTCTAGGTATTCCCTCGACATCTGCTTTGTTCGAGACCAAAATCTATTTAATGATATCGTATTGCTAATTTTGGGATTAGACTCGCGTTCCGTCGTTTATTGAATTATTCCGTTTGCGGGGGCTTCTTGCTCCCTCGGGAGGTTATGCGCAACGTTGATAAATACTTCCAACGACTTGGCAATAATATCTAAATTTAAAAGAAGATAAATATATGTATTTAGAACTGGTTAATATAAAATTTACTGTATGTTTTTTGTCTTGTATAGCAATTTCCCGACCATACATGCTCCTTTTTTGTTAAGACAGTGAATCATTGTAAAAGTTCTTAGCATTTATTAATCCCGATTATCTATCACTACCATATTTTAATTTTAGTTAATAACTTATGACTCTAGGGTTATTCGCCTAATTACAAAAAAGTAGGTAAAAAAGTAAAAAAAAGAACAAAAATTAAATTGAAGACAAGTAAATTTAAAATACCTCCCGACATGACGATTATCTCTTATATGGCCATCCATTTATGATTATAATCCAGATCTTAATAAATTAATAATAATAATGAGACAGACACACAGACATGTCAAACTTATAACAACGTTCTTTTTTCGTTGGATATTAAAAAAATAATCGATAAGGCTTACTATATTTGCAAAAAGTAGGAAGAAAATGATATATTCAAACTTAATATATTGTTCTGAGAAAGTGCATTGGTGATTGAACATTATTTAGTAGAACCTAATCGAACTTTAAAAACCGAACAAATAGATGGATAAATGGAGAGTACTGGTAAGTACTGGACTTCTCCATTTACCAGCTAAAGCCCCTGATACTGAGAACTCATCGACTTTCGCGGATCATTGAGCCGAAGACAATAATTATTCTTTAATCATATTTCAACAATATCAACAATGAACACGCATCAGCCACGAGGAGCCACTCAATTACGAACTATTCACGACCCCTGGTCTCCACGCTCATAGAATTTTCATCGCTCTGTGGTAAATTTATTTTTCACAACAATTTTGTGCAGACCTTCGACGTATCATACAATTTCTCATATTTACAGATATGTTGTTCCTCAACATTTCTCATATTTATGTTTGCTAAATCAATGGTATTTTAAACACTTGTCTCCTTCTGATCACTTAGGCCTGTAAGAAGTTTATATTTGGGTCCCATATATGTAATAGTCAGATAGTAACATTCTAGTTATAATTTCTTAGTATTCATAAATAAGTTTAGACTGATTGTATTTGTTTATAAATTTATTTAAGTTTTTATATCATGACTGTACTGTGTTACTAACAATAAGGTAATTTCTGGATGATTCTTTTAATCAATATAATACAATAATATACACTTGTAAGTGTTGATGTTGCAAATAAAAAAATACGTACATATTATCTCATATAAACAATAAAATAAACAATTTAACAAATTTATTTTATTACTGCTGGATTTTTAAATATATACTAACGAAATAGCGTACTATTTATGTATGCGCAGAGGTACGGCAATTGTTGTCAACGAAAAATTAATTTGCAAATAACACGACATAAATCTATAAAATGTGACGAATCTGAAGATGCTGTAAAGATTAATGTTATTATTTGGCAACATTTAGTAAATTTGCTCGTTAACCGTCCCAAGCCGCGCCCCTCTAACTACCGTATTGTGTCGTCCCCTCGGGTGCTGGATTCAACCAATACTGAACATTAATTATTTCACCGTCTTTGTGTCGTATTTGTGGCAACATGCTCTTTTGTGTGCTATACGAATTTAATAACGATCTAAACGAGAGAGCGGATTAGAAAACTGTTGAAACGAACTCTTATAAGTCATTTGCTGATTAGAAGTACCTACTTTTGGATTTCTTATTAGTAAGAGATCCAAAACTATATATAATATATTCTTAGGAGATATAGTTAAAATATAGCCTTTAAATAATATAATCAACAAATATAATAAATAAGATATGATTTAATCTATAAAAGTATCTTATATAGATTATATTATATATCCTAACCTATGTTATAGTAAATTTAAAAAGGCCCGTTTTTATTCCTCAATTGAAAAAAGGAAACAGAATTTTCACGTTTGTCTGTAAACTTGTGTATCTACCCAACATAATTTGAACGATTTTTTTGTATTTTCTTCTATTTCAAGATTGATGTTACAAAGAAAATTATTATTCATTAATATGAATAAAACAGCTTAGCCGTTCCCGATACTTGTCAGATACGTTCTCATTTGATATGATATTCGACATAGACGTAAGGAAGAAGTGCAAATCAAAATATTTAACAATTTCCCCGGTTACCTTCAATTCACGCCATTGCATGAAATATCAGTCGGTGAATTCAAGCGACAGACTTCACATGTATGTAAATGTTGGCAATTATTTTCTCCCTACACGACTACGAAACTCGTAGCAGTTGGTAGTATGATCAACAACGCCACAGTAGGTATTTTACTTTTTAAAGAAAACACAATGGCGGCAATCACATATAGGTACCTAAGTGCATTCCAATATTTTTACAGAGGCATAGATATTGATCTTTAAAAGATCATATTTACACCAGTTTTTTATTCGAAAATGCCATTTGAAATTACCAAAAGATTAAATTAAACAAAGCTAAAACTTGGATAGAACAAAATCTGACTACGAAATATTTTTAATTGCTAATAAACCATTGATTGAAATAATAGTACCTACCTACCTACTAATACAAAACAGCTACCTTTGAAGGAAGGATTTTATATTTTGTCGCATAATATAAACGCAAAGCCAAAAAATTATTTATTGCACAGTAGTATGTAAGTATCTTGCGTTAGTCGTGAATTATAACTGTTTTGCTCTGTCCACGTTCTTTTATTATATGTAGGCATGTATATTCTGTTTTCACAACAAATAAATGTTACCAAATTACTAATATAATGAGACAAATTTAAAAAGGTACGTTGCATCAATGTTAACTACGGATGTTTCGTTCCACTATTCTTAGAAAGACACTATTTCATACCGTTTTGCACATTCCACCAGAGCCTAAATTTTTCCTTTGCTGGTGCTCAATTTTCTAAAGGTTTCACAAAGGGTGCATAACGGGTGGTTTTCACGAGAATCGGACTCGACGGTATACAAATTAGTCCATTTGAAATACATTTCATAAAGGCTTGGATCTTTTGTGGCTTTATACATGGCAAAAGCTAAATTATACGGATGCATCTCTCGTGCGTTTATATAGGAACCGGGAGAAAGAAATTTTATAATACAATACAAACGTAGGTGATGAAAATTTTGTTTGAATTTAATTTTTTTTATTAAAATTCAAAGTGGACGTATTTTAACTTAATACATTTTTGTTTTCATACTCGCTTAACAAAAAGCTATACGAAGGTAAGAAAGACGACTACGATGGAAATATACTGACTAAAATTGAGATAAAAATGTACTTATATTAGTGAAATTTAGAAAAAAGAAGTCCTTTTACCTGGTATAATTTGCAGCACCATACACACCGCATAATTATCATACCCATGGAGAACTTTCTCCGTCACATAATGAATAGAAAATGAATTTTCGAATACCATATAAAAATAATAATCCTTCAACATCTCTTCACAATTTTCATGCGGGTATGCATTTTACGAACACTTTCCATACACATCAACTCTCAGAGCAAAATGGAATAGGTGTTCTTGAAGCCTCGTTAAATATTCGTCTCTGAAGCTATCGGCTTTGCAGTTACTTACGAGCCAAGCTGCTGTTTTCTTTTTCTTGCTCAAAATCGTCTTTATTTTCTCTGAAATAGGGTTCGAATTTGCTATCCATGTTGGGGGCTATAATATCTCCTGTAAGGTTTCGTACAACAAAGTAACTCCACATGATATTCGAATCCAGGCGATACGGTAAAGTCAAATTGAAGAAGCCTTTGTTGTTCAATGTACACGCTGGCTTTATGACAATTCTAAAGTATAGAATATGTGTACATATTTGATTTGCAGAACGATTGTTTGGTCTGTTGTCTGATTCTAAAATCTTTTCATTGAAAAGTATTGCGTCAAATAGTTTCACTAAGAAATCGGTGTGTAAAGACGCAGTTGCTTATAGAACATTTTTTTGAAAGAAATGCATCTTGAGATATATAATGTAATATTTTTGCCATAATAAAGTATATTTAACTTGGAGTTTCGCATTACGTCTCTAAAGCTTAATGGTGAATATATTGCGGACGTCTATGATTAAGAATAAGGAACCAATGTGTTCGAGAAGAAAAATAATGTGTTGAACAAGGCATAATAAAAACAAAATAACAATCCATCTAAGTGAATCAATCTATCTTTACAATGCAAAGCATCATTTAAAGATATTTGGTGTATAAATGTAAAAAAATCTGTAAAAAAAAGTGTATCAATAATAATTACGAAATCTGTGATGTAATTCACACAACAATTTTACGTTGTCATGTTTATAATTTTTAATATGTACTGTACTTACTCTTACACAGGTTACTTGTATCTCCTCTATTACCATCTTATTAATATTAAATCTACTTAGTAAATTTTATTTATGATACTACAAATACAAATGAAAAAAAAGATAATATTATTGCAAAAGATTCTTACCGGATACACCATCGGAAGAGATTTCCTAATTCATTCGCGTGGGAGTTTAACCCAGATACTAAGCCTTTTGTGTAGTATAGGTGGGCAACATCTCCCAATTGAAGTAAAGACCTGACAATGCTCTTTATTTTTGAACTAATCCGAGATTAAGATCTATCTATGCACATGTCTATGCAGGACTCGATAAACACTTCACGCGCAAATACAATTCATTGCCTTGTCTAGGAGCTGCGTGAAAATCTGTGGTTTTCTTTATAAGTCTAAAGGATTAACATTATATATTGAATATGTCGTATTAGAATGTAACAAACGTTTTACATATGTAAAATTAATCGACTAACCTATTTGCCTGTATAGGTAATTTACAACAGTAATTAATTTACACAGATAATCTACCTTCAAACTGTAGATGATACGTTTATCATCATAGTCGGTACAAACTCGGCTTTGACTGATATACCTATTACTTTAAATAAAAATAATCAACAACTCCTAGACCATCTCAAGTACAGTTATTTTAAAGTGTAAAAAAACACTGACCATCATGACGAGCCGTCATCAGAGATTTGATGTATTGTGTTCAAAAATACAGTTATTGTTGGCAAAATACACATTGTTGTAGGCATGTGCCCAATGGCCAGACAAACCTCTTATAATTGAATTAAATGCGCCAAGATTTGATGTGAAATTCGAGTGACCGCCAGATGGCGCGATACAATTTTTGTATAATTGATTCGTGATGAATGCATTTTAATCTATAGCTTAATAAACAGGTATAAAACCAATGCAGGTGAGGCCCTTTTTTAATTTTACAGTTTACTTCATATTTTTATATTAGGTATTTAATAGTTTAATTTATAGAAGAGTAAACCAAACCTACCTACATATTTAATATCTATTAGATAAAATAAGCGATTGTCCCGCTATTTATCTGTTGTATTTAAATATTTCTGGTTAGCTTGGATTTCCACTCTAAGCGCTCATACGATGAATTAAATAAACCATAAAGTGGCAACATTTTAGATAGAAAAAAAATCATAAAATCAAAAAACATTATAAAAATTGCAACCAAAATGCAAAGCAAAAACTTAAGTTACCAACTAAAACACGAAACAAAACGTTCCCAAGGGTTAAAATATAAGCTGTTTAAATATTTATGTACTATTTTCGTATTGACAAAACAGGCAACGACAGCAGTGGGACAATGGCATTGTTCTTCTGAATGTTTTTATTTCGAGCACTCAGCTTCCGTGACCAAATGGGAATTAATCTGTGGATTTTAAGAGCTATTGTAATTCATTGAGCTGTATCAACATTGAGGCCGGTCGAGTGTCGAGGGTCCTTCTTTATAATTTGGTGCCATTATCGACATATTACTTTTGAGTATTTAATCGAATGAGTAATTGTTGCTTAGTGACATCGTGCGTGAGATTTTGAATTATTTATTTCCAGTTTACTGTCTTTTGGACATATAACCATATTAGGTTATCTATTATAAAAATATTAATAACATAACTCTAACTCTTAAAACCCTTTAAAACTAACCATAAATTGTAATACATTTTTGATGATTGGTACCTACTGTCTACACCACATAATATATGTTACAGCCGAAAAAAGCCGCTAACAAATGTTTTCTGTTGAAATTGTAAAAAAATAATGTTACTACATTATATGTATAGATCTACTCTTTAATAAATATAAAATTAGATGCAAGAATCTGTAGTCTTATATAGTTAAAATATAAATAAATATCAGCTTCTTCCTCTTGACCGCATCCAGCTGAGAGCGGCTCGAATCGTTGACGACCAGATCCTTTCTGATCGGCTTGGCGTTGCAAAGATATGTAGGTTCCCTCTGCATCTTCTATAGAATTTATCATGGGGAATGTTCAGAGGAGTTGTTTGAATTAATACCAACAGCTGAGTTTCATCTTCGAATGTTGAAGCAGAATGCGAAATTTCATCTGTACCACCTCGATGTGCGTCGTTCCACAACTGAGCGTTTTCTAAGGCATTTTTTGCCTCGCACCACCACTCTGTGCAATCAGCTGCCTTCTAAGGTATTTCCGAAGCATTACGACTTAAGCACCTTCAAGAAAAGAGCGCAACCGTGACCCAACGGGCGTTGAGGGTGTCCATGGGCGGAGGACTGCTTCTCGTAAGTGAGCCTCCTGCCCGTTTGCCTCCTATCATGTAAAAAAACAGTAGGTAACTAACCTACCTGCCTATGTAGCTATTACCAAAAACTATAATACTTTATTATCTAAGCTATTTATTGACTTAACTATGAAATTTAATTTAACAATGATCAAATTTTAAAAACAGCATAAATTCTAATTTAATTTTATACAGATACCTTAGTACAAAAATATACCGCTTAATTCCATATTTGGCACACAGTAGGTATTGTTTTTCAAATGTACCTACATACCTTATTAGATTATAAATAGATATATTTTGTCTTATTCGCTAATTCAATTATTATTTTTATTGTAATTAACAATGTCGTTCGCTTTTTAATAAAAATTTAATTATAACTTAACAAGCTCTGACTTGGGTATTGTTAGGCCAGTGTTTATAGGTACATAGAGCGACTTTAATTTCCATTGAAAGCAGTGGTTAACACAAACATTTGTGGGACATAACCAGTAGCGTGAAGTTGGAGAGTCTCACAAAGGACCGGAAGCAAGTAATCCACTTAGCGTCTGTTAATCCTGGCCTGTCATTGTTGCTCGAGTGCTTAATTCGATCAGCCACGCGGTAAATTTATTCATACGGAAATGTATGTCTGTGATACCACTGTGATTTGTTTTGCCTGATTAAACTTTACGGTCTCTGGGAAACATACTTTATTAATTTCGCGTATTAATTAGTTTAAAAAAACGCAAAATACCCCAAGACCTAATCCAATCACAGTAAAAATAACTACTGTTTAAACAATGAGGATGTGACACTGGTCACATACTGAGCGAGCCAGCGATAGCACCAACCAAAATACTTCTGAATGTCCCCCGAAGGAGACAGATTGTAGTGATTAAAGAACAACAAAAAAAAAAATAGTTTAAAGAATACAAAGATTTGTTTAAAAGGCCCAGAAGGCTTTTCGCAAAAATGTGTTTAGGTACACCGCGCTGACACATATCGTTTATAGGTGTAAAAATACTTCTCCAACGAGTATGGAAGTTCTCATAGTCATAAGTTAACTATAAGAAATCTATTTATTTATTAAAATCTTATTTATTAAATTATTTATTAAAAACGGATAGCCATATATTGTACATCCCAATTCTTGTATTATATTAAGGGCCCAGGTCGTGAAATTCACCGAAAAGACTGTTACGATTTTTCATATTTAACCTAATATATGATTGATAACAGTGATAATTTGTATATACTAAAATGAAAGACCACAAATTGATTTTCTACTCATTTTAACTCTTAAAACCTTATAGTTTTTATATAATAAACGTCAACAAACGCACAAAATTGAGAAAAAATGCAAGAAAATGCCTTCGTTTTGTTCAGATTTAACCCAGTACGGTCGCGTAAATTCGATGTCACTAGTCGGCGATCTACTCCCTTAAACTATTACCATAACTTTTTAGCTTAGCTTGGTATCTCGATATTAAAATGTTGTATCAATGGCGCCATGTATCTTGTTATCACTGCATAGTTTAAAACAAAGTCGCTTTTTCTTCCCCTATATACCTTTGTATGCTTAAATCTTTAAAACTACGCAACGAATTTTGATGCGGTTTTTTTTAATAGATAGAGTGGTTGAAGAGGAAGGTTTTTATATATGTTTTATACCCGTGCAAAACCGGGGCGGGTCGCTAGTTATCTATCAATTGGTGTGGTAAGTAGTTTTAGTGTATTAATCTTGCAGACAGTCATTTTCGAACCCAAAAATTTTGCTGTAAGTATAAAAAATAACTTTAAATAGAACTACAATCCGCACGAACAATGCTCAAAATATGACAATTTCATATCTTTCACTTACAATCCTTATCTTCCATCTACCACGAAGATAATGCGACACCCTAAAAAATATTTATTGTGTTTACACAAACGTAGGTGGTAATACGAGTACTTATTCAAAATATTAACTCGGAAAGGGGACGTCATTCTTTGGGATAATTTGAAAAAAACACTTAATAATATTATTGGGTTCTAATTTCGTTTGTTAATCGTAACTATAAAAGTGTCAGAGGATAACAATAGAGGTGCTAACACATTCGATGCGGGGCGCTAGTGTTATGTTACTTTAAATATTACTTCTTCATAGAAAAATATACGCTGTTGTTGTGCCAGAAGGTGTATTATCGTCTATTAGATAAATGCTTGTTCAAGTGTCGCAATGGATTTGATATTTTGAATTAATCGGTTTTTATGGGATATTTCTGAGAATAGCTAAGTGTCTATTATTAGCTTCCGAGGTTATTTTAGGATATTATGAAAATACGAAGGTATTCGTACCCGACAGAGTAGCTAAGTATTTTATAACAATTTTGAGATTTAAATTATTTGGCTATCAAAGTATAGGTTGTATTAATGTATGATAATTTTATTTTATTAACATTAACCTTCTATTATTAATTATATATTATTTATAAATATTTTATTTGTTTTATTGTGCAAACATGCAGATAAATATTAAAAAATCTTAAACAATAACACAAGTTCGAGATAACAGATGGGAGTTTATAGTTGTTATTAAGTATGTAGGTACTTAAATTCATTACACTCTTTCAGCCAATAAACAAGAATAAACAATAAGAAATTTTATTGAAATAAAGGAAATTTATTGAGTAGATTTTTAAAAAAATTCTATTCAGTATTTTGTATGTAAAATTAATTGATTTTCCACGAGAAATGGAAATTTTTCTTTTTAAAAGCTGGTTTTAAAAGACTTCCGCCTTACTTCCGTCGCAATTCCTTGTATAAGAAATAAACACACGAAAGCTAGGAAAGTCGAGAAGCCTTACCGCCGTCGGAGCTCGCCTCCTAAATTTGCATAAAATTATCACAAAATTATTATGGACGCCGCGCAGTTAATACCTCCTTTGTGACGCCAAAATATTTTGCGAACAGTTTTCCACACAAAGTCTGTAATTCAATATTGAAGCGGGCGGCATTTAACAAGAAAGCTATTTACATTCTAAATATTTCGCTAAAGTTTTGTGTTGAATTTGATGTCGCTGAGTTTACGTTGGAAAATATTTAACTCCTACTTAGTTACTAGTAAAAAGTGGAGCTCTTTAGCAAGTGCGGCATTCCCTATTGGGAGGATATATTTTTGCGTCTTTTTAACCGACTTCAAAAAATGATTGATAATTCTTTTTAACTTTGGAAGCTGGCGCTTCCCGTTCTCATTAAAATCTCATTTAAATTTCATCAAAATCTGTTCTGTAGTTTTAGAGTTACATTTCGAAGTAAGTTTTTTTTTTGTTAAAGTTATTAGCTCTGATTATAGATAGCTGATTTTACAGACAGCATCGGTGCATTTTGAATAACTGTGTCAGGTAAATTCGTTTTTAATTATAATCTATTAAACTACGTGAAAATCTGTTATTTTCTCTTCTCCCCTATACTTCATTCCATACCAATAATTTTATTACCTACATGATGTTAGTATATGCTTACATATTTTATGTGCTTACGCATCATACCTGCCTGCATAATACAAAAAAAATGTAGGTTAGACTATGATTGAATAAACAATATCGACATTAACTAAAGGACGTGGTTGCAGGGTAGACTACAATGCGTTCGAAGTACGGGGCGTGGCGTTCCGCCTTCATCTTGCCCAGCAAATACAAATATGCAATCTGAATGAAGTTATAAATAATTTAAATTTTGTCGTTTAAAACATCTGTTGTTTAACCAGAAGAGTTATTGTTGAACAAAACGCACTTTCGTGAGGCGCACCAAATTGGTGCCACCAATCGTAGGTATCTGAACAGCTGCGTTGAAATAGAATAAAATCAGTCCATCTAAATAATAAAATTGATCAGACTATTCGGTGTACATATGTTACAAAGGACACTACAAACGAGGCATAATTGTACATATTTAAAATTGTTTGAAAATAATACCTACTAGTACTGTTTACTCTAAACTATTTTTTCGAAAAAAATTCTGTATCTGTTTATCTTTGTGAAACGTTTGGGCAAATAGCTTAAAATTAGAATTCGTTCGGCGTTCAGGCCACGTCGAGTCCTCGTTGTTTGTCGATCAATTCGTTTGTTTTACGTCACTACTACCCGTACGTGATGCGACCGTTTCGTTGTCTATCGGCCTATGCTAGATTATCTAACTATTAGGTACCTACTTGCTAGATATATTATATATGAAGTTCATACATGCTAGAGTGTTTATTCAATCGTTCTTGTTCAGACGATGATCGAAAAATCCTTCTTTCTAAAGTCTTATCAATTCTTATTGTCTAATGTCTTATCGTTTAGCTATCTAGGTATTAAATTATAACCATGAAACAACTATGACCGCCTCCTTGGTCTAGTGGTAAGCGCGTAAGCGTTACAACCAAGAGGTCCTGGGTTCGATTCCCGGCGGAGATATAAAAAAAACATGGTCTGGCAGGACATAGAAGGCTGATCACCTACTTGCCCCTAAAGAAAAAATCGATCAGTGAAACAGATGTGAAATGCATCTGCCCCATACCCCACTAGGGGACACGGAACTTCACACTTCACATGAAACAACTAGATAATAATGCTATATGCTACGCTTATATCTCGTAGACGCTCGTAGCACTGTTCAGATTAATTTCTTAATGATAAATTTTATAACTAACATTGTAATTTATCATCATCAATTAAATTTATTTATACCTAAATATTTTAACAAGCTTATTATAAGCTTAGAAATAATTAAATACTTCTCCTTAGTCTCCCATGTCATTGTAAAAACAAATCAAATAAGAAATCTATCTACACAAAATTAAATTGGGAGCAATCTAGCTGTATACTTAACAAATGGGTAAATATTTCCTGTAATTTCCTTTTTCCGAAACTGCTTCACAAAGCGAAAGGAGACATAAACAAGATGGCGTATTTAAATGGGCGGCGACGGCATTGTTGGCGCGAAACGCTCACTCATTCTGCACTCTTCGCTCTCGCTCTAAAAGCTTTATTTTCATTCCTCGTTCACTATGTACACAATGCTATAAAAGGCGGAACTTTACCTCAGAAAATGGCACCGTAAGCCTTTTTCACAGAGTTTATTGTTAGATAGCCACTCTAAGCTATAAATTGTCACATGTGAAACTGTTGCATGCTCGACTATCCTCTTTTCTCCTGTACTATGAAGTAAATTTTTATATGTGCATCTCCCTCTCGCACGCCTCCTGAGAAGTAATGTGTTATTGCTTGTTGTGATATCTTCAAAATAACAGGGAAGTACTCGGTACGAAGTTGTCATTTGTAACATTATGGAGTAGAGACTGCAGAAAAGATTTTGATCTCTATTCATCTAGATGTTTCTTTTTTGTATGTTTTTTAGTAGATTATAGCGTTTTTAGCGAAAAGATTAATTGTGTGATTCTTCTTTTTAGTAAGTAAATTCGATTTTTTTCGAAATTATTATTTTATTGATTTGTTTTTTTTTAATTTAAATAACTAAAAACAATTTACATTGGTATATTGTAAATGAATATTATGACTGTTAAAAAATCCAATTCTTTTTTGTATAAATTTTGTAAAATAGCATTTTTACTTTTTAATAGTAGTTAGTAATCGTAGGTAGCAGGTACCATCAGTCTGCTTCTTATTTCTAATTAGTTATAGATATCTAGATAATAAACTATATTTTCAGGGTCGATAGTTTAGATAAGTGGAAAATAAATAAAAGTAGAAAAAGTTTTAATAGTGATCACCTGCTGTCTAAATTGCTATAATCATATTGTGACATATTATTACATACTTATTGTATTATCTATTTTAAATATTAATAAATATAAATTTAATCAAATACTTAAATTTTAAGGACTCGCTAAACGTTAGATTAATCAATTTGAATTTAGTAAAACTCCTGTCACAATATCAAACTCTCTGCAGTCGGTACCGGTTGACTCAAGGAAGGGTGCGTGGAGTTCCAAAGCCGCCAGAGTGGGGCGTCGCTAAACAATAACACGTATACAAAGCGCGAGCGTGTGCTGATTGGCTGACGCCGCGTAAGCTCCCGCCCTCCGCATTGCTTGTCTCTCACCGGCGGCCGCCAGCCGAAGTGTTCACTGGCAGACGCACTCGTGCACCGACCGTCGCCGCAACATGTGCAGCGGAGCCGAGGGAGGCCCGTGGCCTCTCGGCAAAGACGCGCCCTCTGTCACCGCCGCTGCTATTGACCATTACCGGCTACAGCTCTACAACTATGCTATCGCTGAACGATTGCGGCTCTACCCACCTTCAGTGGCCCCATGTTACGGACCTTATGGACCAAGACTCGCCCTTTCCATGTCGCTTCTTCAACAGCGGGCTCTTCAACCGGAAGAACCGAAACCTCAACATAGCTACATTGGCCTCATCGCTATGGCAATCCTCAGCTCACCAGAAAGGAAACTCGTTTTGTCTGACATCTATCAACACATTCTAGACAACTACCCATACTTTCGGTCTCGTGGACCAGGATGGAGAAATTCGATTCGCCATAATTTATCGTTGAATGACTGTTTTGTGAAAGCGGGAAGATCAGCTAACGGAAAAGGTCACTATTGGGCGATTCACCCTGCAAATATTGAAGATTTCCGGAAGGGTGACTTTCGAAGACGTAAAGCACAACGTAAGGTCCGCAAACATATGGGTTTGGCTGTGGACGATGACGGAGAGGACTCCCCATCTCCACCGCCGCAGTCTCCTCCACCTACAGCCTTGCCGTTACCTTTTTGGAGTGGAGGCCGAGTACCAGGAGTTGTTCCAACACGAAAACGACAGTTCGATGTAGCGTCATTACTGGCGCCAGATGATGCACCAGATAAAAGACCGCGACGTGATAGTAGCTGTGAAGAGGAAGTTGAAGAAGATATAGATGTGGTTGCCAGTGATCAAGAAGATGTAAAATTAGGAGAAGATGAGACTAGGACGCCTGTCGCTCCGACGGCCCATTACCCATTGCTGGGAGGATGGTGGCCAGCGCTGGATCCAGCTATTCTTCAGCAATTAAGAAGACATACATCTTCAGCCGCAACGTCGGCCCCACCTAGTCCCTCAGATCAACAACGCCCGCCGGATACTTAATTGAACAAGTTAGCCAGTGTTCTTTGTGTATAAATTATAGGACCCTTATGTACAAAATGTGAATAGTGATTTTATTTAAACAAAATTCGTTTTTCGAACTCTTATCCAGAAAGTATTCAAATATTTCTGGAGTTATGTTCAGTGCTTAGAATATTTTTGAGATATACGACATGAAACCTAAAAATACACACCGTGTACTTCAGTAGGTCGTCAACTTGTTCATAAATTGAAATAAGTAATTCTAGCTAAAAGATGATAATTTAACTTTTGTAGGTAAACTATAAATATCAAGTTAGATAAGTAGGTGAACCTTGTGAACTCTTTATTAAAGTCTGAAAAACGACCAAGCAATTGTATATAGAGCTATGTACTTATTATCTATCTTTTCTGTATATATTTGATGATTAATCTCCGTTGTTATAATACTTATATAATGACGTATATGTTACTAGAAATATGAATACTCATAAAGTAAGAAAAATCTATAAAAATAAAATAGACATTCTAAAATTTAAACTAAGTAGTTTTCATTTCAAATATTGAACAAACCCAGACCCAGTCTTAAAAAAACTAAATTATTTATTAGTCGGTAGTTAATTTTAAACTGGATAAAAATTAATAATACCTACATATTTTGAGTCTATTATCATAAGTGTGTGTGTCATATCACTTAGGTAGATAGGTACATAAAACTTGATTAATTCTTTCATTCTTACCACTGAATAATATTAATTATTTACCTATGATATCTATTTTTTTTTAACATTTATTATCACTACGTCTCTAAAGATGCTGCAGTATTTGAGTATGTATAATAAAAATATAGTATAAGAGTATAATAGTTTTGAGCACCGAAACGCCTTTTGTATAATAATTTTAATGACGAATTTATAATAAAGGTCAGTCATTCGCAAATGAACTCTTTAACTTTTCTTCTTAAAATAAATCAATTTTGCAAAAAGTATTTAGAGTAAAATCGGTTTAGCGCTTGTGTAGGTATTGTAATAATATTATTTAGTGTGTGTTAATTTTTGGAATAATGTGAGACGTGTTATCAATATTCTCTTTAATCACTTCATAGAAATATTTATAAAATATTTGAAATACAATCGCGGTGGACCGGTAATTGAGGCAATCATACTCTTGTGGTTTCAATATAATAGTTAATCATAATTTTCACATTTCTTAATTTGTCGGGTGATAAATACCTATGTGGCGCCTACCGAGAAACATTCATATTTTATTATATTTAAGAAGGAATTTTCATTACTTTGTATTTTGTGATTGGCGCTTTTGAACTAACCTACCAATTTACTGACTTCATGTCTGATGGATATGTACCTACCTATATTTATTGCTATGGACTTTGTAACATATATTATGAAATTCATTGAATTGGTTCAAGAACAACAAATTTGTATATATAATTATATAAAATAATAATAAAAATAATAAAAAGGCTCATATTTCGGCCAACGCGTTAGTGTAGCAATACAACGCGGTAATGTAGCCAGTATTTTGGGTACGCACCCCAGCGGCTTTAATGAACATTTTGTATTTTTATAAATATAATTAAGAACATTATTGAGAATAACAAATATAAAATTCTTAATATCAATTAACCTATCAAGGTTAATACTAAAACTAAAATACATAATCCCCTTAAAATTCATAATAGGTACCTAATGTGAGTTTTGTACCAATACCAGGTCATTCATAAATAGTCAAGAAAAAGCTAATAAATTTTTTCACACACACACACATTTTGAAAAGGACAATATACCAAGAAAAACAATATTTAACATTTTTTTGAGATGTTGATTTTTGTGAGCACAGCGCCGGGTAATAAAAAATAAAATAATGCAAGGAAAAGTGATAATTCATATTAAATAACCGTTTTTAGAACGATCTAAAAACCTAAAGTAAGTAATATTTCTTTTGTTTTTTGTAGTTTGACTCAATGTTATGATTGTTCACATTGACAAGAGAGTAATGTATCCTTATGTTTAGCATTAACAATGTTTTGTTTCTTGTACCTATTAATAAAATAAAATAAAACCCATTTAGGTACATACCAAGAACTTAAAACTACTTGAAATATTTAATATACCTAAATCCAACTTCATAAGTCTTATGTTTTTAAAACTATGTCGTTTTTTCAGTGAAAGAATTTCTAGAATCTGATCAGTGGCTCCGGATTATGTACTCGCTACAGAAGAACAATATCTGTTTAATATATCAGTATAGATTACCTAAATGTAATATTTTCATAAAGTTTTAACGAACTGATAATGCATGAATAATTTTAAGTAATGTTCGTTTTTATCTGCGTATGAAATTCTTAAAAAATTGTTAAGTCGGTATTATTGTTTTTATGTTGTTTTTAAAAACACATAATATTGTTTCTCGTTGAAACTTTCTTTGAAAGATTACTTTCTGTTGTTTGCATAAAAGTTATTACCTATTCAGCCTCTTTCAATGGGTATTAGTATGCTTCCAAGAAATATTAATTCCTTTACAGTTTATGAAAAAGTTATTCAAATAAATTACTTACTTATGGTATAATTGTTCATAGGATATTTACGTCTATTGAAGTGGTTTTAGAGTTTCATGCGTGACGGATTGACTATCTATTGATCAGATGTATGGAATGATACAAAGGTTTCAAACTGAAACTATAATTTAAAGGAACGTAGATTTGTACGAATTACTCAAATTATTTCAACTGCTTAACGTCTATGAAGTGCGAATTTTTTTTGCGAAGTTTTGATCATCGATCAAAAAATATTATCATGAAATAGCAGTTACTATCAATTTACTTACATGCGTATGTCTAGTTTTATAGAAACATTATATTATAGATATAACTTCAAAACATTTTATTAACTAAGTAGATATGTGTTATTTAGTAAAACGAATATTTTAGGTAAGTTGTATTGGTAGGTACTGTTTAACCCATTCAATATGTTAGAAATTTCATTTATACAAAAGTTCCAATTCAGTTATTTTACCCTAATAGTTAATCCGGGATTTGGACTGAAGCATAATAGTCAGGAAGTTGAAGCACTCTTCCTTCAATCTGTTTGTGGTTTACGGATTATCACTGAAGCCATTGTTTCGTCGATTATATGATAACATTGACAAAGCATGCTATAGAAAAACGTAAACATAAGACTTTAAAAAAAATAAAAAATCAGTCAAATGCGAGTTGGACTCGCGCACGAAGTGTTCTTATAATATGTATTATCTATAAAAACTGCAAAAGAATCATGTTTTACAGACATGTAATGTTAGACAGCGGAGTCTTAGTAATAGGGTCTTATTTTACTCTTTGATTACGGAACGTTAAAAAATCGGAAGCCTTATTGCAGTTTCACACATTTCCTTACTTATATGAAAATTGCCTCAGGTATTAATATCTACTTAGGTACATATATAATTAATTTATATTGAATTTGCATCGGCAAATGGTTTACCCCCAACAGCTTGTCTCTCGACATAGGCCTCTTCTAATGACTTCAACGCATGTATGTCCTTTGCTACACGTATCCATAATGGGTCTGCTATTTTTTTGAAGTCGTCCTTCTGTCTCTTTGTTTGTCTTTCTCTAGGTAGGGGAAGACCGGGTAATGGGAGTCACTTAACCAAGAATTAAAATAAAAAAAGTTATAATCAACAAAATCTTTATTGCAACCGCCTCATAACAAAATTTACTTAATTATCTATCATTTGATATCAGTAATTATCACAGTAATAATCATCTTTGGAAAATAGAGAAGTACAAAAAAAAAACTGCTTTGACTCCCATTGCACTGAGGTGCAGGTAATTGAGATCACCCTTGTGGGCAATGAGAGTCATATAAAAATCTAGTAATTCGTGAGCCCAAAAACCACATCTGATACTGAATTATATGAAATAATCAGCCGTCCCAGACGTGGTACCAAGTTATTTTTTTTATTGTATATTTTCTGTAGACTCGAATGGAATATTCGAAACTTTGGCAGCTTTTCGTATTGAAAATCCATCTTCTTCATTAAGTTTCACCGCTTTTTCTAAGGTATCAGAAGACCAGAAGGCCTTTGTGGTAGTTCTAACTCGTATTTTCGGCATCTAAAACAAAAATAACAAATTTAATATTTTAACAAATTTATTAGTTTTACATGGCGGGCAATGTGGGTCACCCGATTCTCATTACCCGCAAGTATTTAATGAAACAAAAAAAAATAAACACAAAATATATACATATTAGGAACACTGAACAATTTAAGTACGAAATCATTACACTGAATGTACAAGCAAAGGCATAAAAAGGTAACAGACAAGTAGATCAATAACTACAATACTTACTGTTTATTTTTCGTCCGTCAAAATTTACATCAGCGAGCCGCAAAAACACCTCTCACTATCTTGGCCGTTGCTATTCTGGCGCCACGCGCTCGCGGCGACAGTCCGGGGCCAGAGCGGGGCTGGGAGGACCGTTGCCGCGTTTCTATTAGTTATACTTTTGAAGATATGGTGGTGACCACCATTACCCGGTCTTCCCCTACTTCTTTTATTTCCTCTTGGATAATATTTTGTAATTTACTTTGTCCATTTCTCTCCACTTTCTCTTAACATACCTATCCATCGCCATTTAAGCTGTTTGTAAAATATAATTGCGTTTTTAAATTTTGTTAAAGTTTTTATCTCTTGTAACTTCACCCTGTCTCTACCTACTTACGTAATTCTCAGTATAATAATTTGGTGATTAGGTACCTATTATATTAGGGAATAGGTAATTGATAACCAATTATTCAATATTGAGGTCATTATCATTTATGATAGTAAAATTACATAATATTTATTATTTATGTAACGAGTGTAATGAGAGTAATGATCAAAATATTTAGCTAGAACATATATATTTGGGATGATGTCATTGAACGACACAGCTCCAATCTGAAAGAGTCCATTAAGCGGGCATTGAGGTGAGAGTGACCCTCGCGAATTGCCTCCAAATCTAAACGCTTCCAATTCCAAGTGACGACAAAGGGCGACTTTTAGCGCCAACAATGAGAGAATGAAGCAAATTATGGCTTTTTCGCCTCTTGAAAGCGCCCATCGGAGCGGATGGACTCGTATTGTCGACGAACGGTTTGCACGCCGAAACAACCGATAACAATAAACAGTAAAAGGAAAGTGTAGTATTTTGCGTGAAGTGCGTTTCACAAAGGGTGCATGTAATAGGTGTTAATGTGACAGAATTGCTGAACATTCTGAATACCGCCGCGGGAGTCGCCCTCGCTTATTTTTATAACAAATCATCGACTTGATTATTGACAATTGTTTTGTAACGAAATGTTTTATTTTGCATTGAGGAAGAGAATTGAAGGGTTAGGAAACAAAAGTATTCTTTAGTCCGACAACTGAAAATTGAGCGCCTATAAGTTATCTGTGCTTTTTACTAATAAACAATTTCGTGCACCTTATAAAGTATAAGACTACAGCAAAATTCAGCCTTAAAGATCTCATTGTCTATCTTACGTATCTAGAAACCTATTATTTGGTAGGTAAATGTCTATATTTAGCACAAAAAAGGTATTATATACTCTCCAAGATTTCAGATTCAAATTAGGCATCGATTTCAGTACCTATACCTAGATAAAAAGGAAATCTAATAAACATACTTTTCCATTTACAAAATTAGGAGCGTTGTAAACCTTTTTTTAACATTAATTACTTGTATGATGGCTTGTTGTTATAAGTAACTTAATATCTAAAGGAGAACATTAGAGGCGTCATTGCACAATAAACCGGTCAACACTTAAGCAAACAAAGGGTGGTTTTAATGCATCACATGAACCCAATTATGGTTTTATTACTCCTACTATTACAATAAACTTAAGGCATATATTCGTGTGAAGCAATTTGTAGTCAAGGAGATGGTTCTAGTTTAAACACCAACAAAACAAACATGGCTGAAGAGCGGTGGAGTGGACCGCCCGCAGATTCGCACTTCAGACCCTTCAGGGAATAGAATATGATATTGGGCAGATGGAAGGGGAAAAATTAGTCAACATTAACTATATCCGGCCACAAAAAATGCTGATATAAAATGAAAAACAATAGAAAACAATTTCACCTGCTGTTTCTAAAGTTGTAAATGTGTAAATTAACATAACAATTGTCATTTTCAAAATTCATTTCTCACATTTCAAGTCAACATTGGTCTCTACACTATCACGACTGCTATATATGTTTTATACCCGTGCAAAGCCGGGGCGGGTCGCTAGTATATTATATTACAGGCCTACGTAAACAAAGTTTCAGAGCTAAACAATTTTGATTCATGTCAAAAACTTAAATTTATTAGTTAGATCAAACTGAACTTACTTTATTTTAACTGAACAACCCACATAAGAAAGATAATATCGCCATGATAATACAATGTAATAAACGTAATACGCTGAAAAACTAACACTTAGGGTCGGTTTATTGATTCATTGTTAAGGTTATCAATGAAATATATACCTATGAGTATTTTAACATATTTAAGGCGTCATTTTTACGTATTGGGTGCATTAATCATGGGCACGGATCAATAAACTCAGCCTTAGAAAAAGTAAACCTACCTTTATGATATAGGTTGTATCAAAACTAATATCGATTACAATCAATCAAACGCGTGGGTTTGGATTGACAATCTCTGAACCAAACAACCCAACGCCTCAACCACTCAACAGCGGATTCATTTCGAATAAAAAACGTACTTATTTAACAAAATAACTTAGAGTACCGTTTATGTAAGTGTTGCCGGTGGTCTAATGTTGTTGATAAACACTTAAAAATATAATCACCGAATCGTATTTATTTTGTACTGGTGCCCGTATTATCTGCGCGTTGAGACGGAATTTACCAATAGCTACAGTCACTTTATATAAATATTCATTACAAAATAAATCGATTAGCGGTAAATACGTAAAAATAAAGCAAAGATTAACGTGATATCAGACTTCATTCAGGTACTCAGATATAGTAGGTATAACACACACAGATATAATTATTACAAATTTTTTTCGTAAAAAATTATTCACAAATTACGATCCCAAACTTTTTCTTGAAGTTGATTAATAAAGAATGGTTGAAAGTATTTTGTCCCGTTTTTGCAGCTCCATTTTACTGAAACTGAAAAATGGCACAGCAAATGCTGTCATTGAATAAAGTACCATGTTTAAGTTTGCTTGTTATATCATAATAAGATAATCCTTCATTAAGAATATTGTTGATTAATAAAAGCTTATCATATAAATAACTAGCGACCCGCCCCGGCTTTGCACGGATATAAAACATATATAAAAACCTTCCTCTTCAATCACTCGTATCTATTAAAAAAACGCATCAAAATCTGTTGCGTAGTTTTAAAGATTTAAGCATACAAAGGGATATAGGGAAAGAAAAAGCGACTTTGTTTTATACTATGTAGTGATTAAAATTTTCAAAAAGAAATTTCTTTTTTTTTAACGCATTTTTTCATTTTTTTTTTGTTTCCTTTGTCTTTTAATTGATTTCTAAGAGGTCCGAATGCCCGTAAATATAGGCGCATTTATCTTTGTTTTGTGTTTTTTTTTTTGTGTTTGATATAACCCCCGTGGGCAATCTAAATGACAAATAAATAAAAACTAAAGTTAATTGACATAAATTGCAACATGAGTTGATCAAGCATTGTGCTACAAAACTTTCTTATTCAAACATATATAAATTGTAGTCAAGTCAATTCGCCCCCAGCCCCAAGCCCCAGTAATCAGCATCTGTTTCCTCCGAGCCACAATTAAATGTGCACACGTGAGCGACTCTCAATGTCCTCACTCAAGCACAAATCGACATTTCATTTCAATTCAATATTATGGGATCTCGCTCGATGTTACAAAACTGTATTTTGTTTAATGACGACGGCTCATTATTGCATGAATCATTTTAACTATATCTACTGATATACACAATATAATATATTGTTAGCACTGCAGGTGTTTGAATTATTTTTGATATAGAAGGACGAGCCCACAGAAGGCTTTTAGGTATTTTAATATTACAAGCCATATTTTAATTTTATACATTTTAGTGTATTTAGGATTAACATTTAACACATCAAGTTTTAAGTTCGCGAGCAGCCGCGTCTCCAATGGGCGCACGGGCTCGCGCGGCAGCCTTAATGTGCGGCTTGCAAGCTTGACCTCAGTAGTTTGCCCGGAAAGTGTGAGGCGAGCCAGACCGAGCCTTCAGAAGTTCTTGAGCATTCAAGACGAAAATAAAACATTTAAAAAGCGCATAAATGTTGAATTGATACGTCAACTCGGAAGTTACAGTAACAATTAAAATGTTTTATTAAGAATATTACGTAATTTAAATGCTAATAGAAATGCTACGTAATAAATTCCACATTTTCTAAATTGAAGTAGATTTTTAATGCATACACACAAATTAAAAAGTTATCACGTTGTCTTCTATTGCAAAGCAGGTTTATAGATTTATTGTAGGTAACTTATGTACAGATATTGCGAATTTTTTTTTTAATTGATAGCAAAGATATCAAAACAAGATATACAACCTGATAATTACTAAATAAGATTTATCTATCTAATAAATGTTCATTAATACATTTTTAAAGTACCTAAGCTACAGGAATTTCAATTAAAAACAAATCTATGAGCTTATCGAACTTTGAAAAAAATGTGTCTCGCTATTCCGTAAATCAAACGAAAGTATGTGCCTTAGAATATTAAACAAAAACTGAAAAAATTGATCCCAATATCAACACTGGCGCATTGTGGCGTGAAGTTTTGTAAGAGAACCCTTCGTGGAAGCAGCAGTGTTGACACAGCGCCACTGACAATGGACCCAAACTTAGTTATGTCATTTTAAGATAATGTCAGTTTGACAAGATGACTGGTACTTTTAGATTTATCCCACGATCAATTAAGGTATACATCACCATATTCAACCTCGGTAGGTAACTGAGTTGTTTACGCCCTGGTATTCAATGCGTGTATCGCGGGAAAATGATTCGGTTTCGGTGAAACCATTTTTTATGAAAAATTATCAACAAATGCAAATAATATGTGTTTACCCCTGCTGTTGCATTTCTTAATAAATCAAATCAAAATACAGTTTAGAAACTTATAATCATTTTCAATCTCTTACTGGACAACTTTAAAATTAATACGATTGCTCGCCGTTAATGTAACTGAGATTAAATTTTAAGTGGTGAATTTCAGGTTACTACAAACCGCCTTAAAACAACTTTTGCTTCTAATATTCACGTAGATTTACTTCTCATAATATTGTGAGTATTATATTGTTAGTATGCCAGGTATACGGTCGACAAACATGAAATCCAAACAGCGCAAACACATTATTTTATTGAAGACACGATCATTGTGCAAACAAAGTTCAAAAAACTTAAAAGATATCGGTAGATCATTAATGGACGAAAGTTTTGGGCAAATATTTGTTGATTGCGGCATTATCGTAATTATGAATATGTACTGTCAGCAAATTTACTCGACAATGATTATCAGATGCAGAAATGTGTCTGCCCCATGTTGGGACATGACTAGATATTTCACTTGTCAGCTAAATAAGTAATCTTCGAAGTTAATACGAAACTTCGCCAAAAGCTGTCCAGTTTAAATTTGTTAAGCAGAACTTAACAAATTTAAACGCACAATTTCTATAATCTAAACTAAATCTAAACCTATCTAACTAAAACTACATATCTATATTAATTGATATCTAAGAATATCTATGTTTCACTCACAAATCTTATAGTTCAAAAAAAATTTTACAGACAGAATTCATGGATATATTTATATATATTCATATACCTACAGATTTTACTTGGTTACTACTTTAATCATTTGCATCTATGATTTAAGATAAAAATATTGGAGTCGATAGACGAGTAGGCTTTAATTCTAAATTAAGTTTGGCGATAAAATAGCTACATAATATTTAGGTGAATATATAGGTGATGAAAAAATGAAAAAAAAAAAAAAGAATGATTATTCTTCGTCTTAAATTTTATTTAAATAAAGCAAATTTGCGTTGCTTGTCGAGTTTATAAAATAACACAAATTTTTATAACGTTGCCGACAGTACAAAGACTGGTAGTTAATATGACAGGGCTGGACAGAAGGCTCATTAGAAACACATCGCTGTACAAGTGTCAATAAATATGCAGCGAGTCGGGGAGACGATACATCCTCAGCGCATCTTTAAGCTTGTACATACGAGTGGTCTAGACATTATATTCAGCCAAACATTAGCTTAAATTTTTAGTAAGTTTACATACATCAATATAAACCGCTTCCGTGCTTAAGTGGTTTAGGCATCTGCGTGTCGCCCCGGAGGTGCTGGGTTTGAATCACGGAGTAGAAGTCAATGTCTCGGTTGGGTCACAAAAGGCAAGGAAATAATCAGTGAAACAGACGTATGACATTACAGGATTTCACTCATACGTGGAGTAAATAGAAGTCGGTTTTTCTATAAATTATTTTGAAGCTTAGCAAGATTTAGTATGTCCAGAAGCTCGTATGTCAGAGAATCATCGAAGAGTGCGTACAAGAGCATTAACAACAATGCAGGAGCCGTTTCGGGTTACATCTTATATGCTGCGCAAACATACGATAGACGATACCTAACTAAGTGAATGTGTACATCATACAAAGAGGTTTTGTAGTGCCGAGATTTATGAATGTTCTTGTTTCTGCGTTAATACCTATCCATGTATACATCAGCTACGATAAGATTTGTAACGCCGATAAATGTTGCTCTAAAGAAAATTCTTTAGTCGAATAGTGAACATCACTAAAAAAAAAAATAACGATTCAAAAAAAAGTTTTAAAAATATTCCTTAATTCCAACGATACTCTAAAACGAACTTGATACCTAGATATGTGTAGTTAAGTGTAAAATTTAATTTTTATTTCTTGAAAATTATCTATCTAAATTGTAATCTTATAAACGGCTGAACTATTTTATGAATGCTGCTAAAGAAAACTCAATAAAAAGACAAATAATACTCAGACACTGTTAAAATTAAAATACAGTACCTACATAAATAAATAAAATACTTTTTTCCCGTTTTATTGTATCGTTCCCAAGGTTCACAAACCACTCTAACGCTCAAGTGCAAGGTTCATTTCATCTCCTAATATTTGTTTCATTGTGTTTGTCTGTCTTCGTGTTTACTTTAACATTCTCTTAAAGGGCTTGACCCATAATGACGTGACGCTTTAGTTTGTTGTTTAATACTCACAACAAAAAGATAAAAGAGTTGAGTAAAACAACCTTATTTTAGATATAGATAACTCTAAAGTCTAAAAAATTCAAGAAAAAACGCTAATTTTTATATTATACTATTATATGGACATTATATGTCATATGATGTCAAATGGCGCTGATGTAGGTAAAATTGTTTTACTTACAAGTAAATTTTTTCCTCAAACGTAAGCAATTAACAGATTTCAATGGTTTGGACTTGGTTTGGTTTGGTTTGGTTTAATATGGTAGAAGTAGTAGTGAGGATTAGACAGGTTAACTTAAACATAAACAATATCTAGCACGTGTCAAATGTTTAATAAAGCAGAAGGTGTTTGAAGCATAGTATATACCTAATAAAAAAGTACACATAACGTCAACTTCACCAAAAGTGTAAAAGAGGCTCTATATAAGACAGTCATGCTTATTTATTCATTTAATTCGGTTCAGTAGTTTTCGCGTGAAACCGCGACACAGACAGAGTTACTTTCGCATTTATTATATTAGTAAGGATTAAAGCGTTTTTCTGAATGTAAACGTTATATTATTTATTTGCCATAATATCATTGTTATTCCACGTTTAATGTTAAAAAGGTAATTGAAAAATAACGTTAGGTATCTTAGTGCTTTTTATTTGATCTAAGCAAAAGACGTCGAGGGTATAAGCTAGTTTTACATAATTCGTGCATACGTGTTCTAATTTTCCCAACTAGCTGAAAATCAACTGTAACCCTTGTACAGCAGTTTCCCAGCACGTAACTGTGAGTAACTGACGTACGTCGTATTAGGTTAGCGTCCAAGTGTTATAGGGACATAGACTATAGAGTAACCGCTTAAAAATATACATACCTCTTTCATTAAGAACTTATTATATTGTATTAGTATACAATAAAGTAGTGCCCACATCTTCGTTCGCGTAACTAAACTTTGGAAAACATTTATGTTATATAAGTAATATTCTGGAAAGGCGCTTATTAAAGCACATAGTCCTAGTGGAAAATATAAATATTGTAGATACCTACGTAAGCCTAATACCTATTGACACCATGTGAGGAGATATTGGAGTTAATTTAATAATTTCAAAAGTTTTTATGCGAAAATGAGTGTGCTGTAAAACTAGTCTGTAGCGTGTATAAGGTATGTATGCAAATGGCGGCACCCCGCCCGCCTCAGGCGCGCTGTTTGTGCGGTAATGTTTGTTAGCTATGTACAACTTTACATACCCCTAACCCCACTTGAGGAGGGTGAATATATTTTTGTTTTGTTTTCGCTACGGTTCACGGTTCCGTAGATGTGCTACGTTTTTTGCTACGTAACTGAATTGCCTATACATTGTCTCATACGGCTTTGGTAATTGTTAATTAAGCTGATGCACACGATTTAGTCTGCGTCTTTCTCAAATATCTGTCTTATCACATAATCTGAACTCATTAAAATATGAAGAGTTGTTTAAGAGTTGCTGTTTTTTTTTGTTTTGTTTATACTAATTTTTTTGTGCGATGACAAACTACTTAATTTACATATTTATTTCAAAGTATTCTCATGTAAGTGATTAGTGTAATTTTGAGTGAGAATAAATGTCTTTAAACCTAAACCTAAGCGTGAAACATAATATTTATTAAGTTCCTACTTAGTCTATAAGAGTGCTGATATCTAAAATAGCATCTTATACCTACTATAATCATACAAGTATATACCTACCTCAAGTAGTCTTGAGACTTAACTACAGTAGTTTACTAGTGTACCTAAATACGAGTACGTACCTACCTAAAATGCTTTTTATGTAAATCGCGTTTTTCTAGAACGATCTATACAGAAAAACTTTGCTTGACTAAATGAAGTTATAAAATAATTAAATGAAACCATATGAAACAATGACACAACAACAAAAGATTTCAAAGATTCTTATCAAACTGTACCTTTGATGAAAGCTTTTGTTTACCACGGCTGCCAATCTGAACCTTCACCGCGCATTTTATTATGTAGCCAAATAACATGAACGACCACTTTCTTTGAACTCCAAAATAAGCTGGTTAACGTAGTGATAGGGGTCTGACTATACCAGATGTCAATTCTGTTGTTAATTTGATTCGATTGATTCTTACCGAAAGCGATAGTGCATTGTTTGTTCGATTTTACATAACGAGCCGACAGTATTTCTTTGTACTGGAACCATTGTGGGGGAGTATCCAAACGTTTGAGATGTGAATTGAAAGGCGATGATGAGGCGCGAGCCAACCGCTGGTTTAAGTTATAGGTAATAGCAATAGAGTTTTAAAATAAGACATCCATTTTTTATTAAATACCCTATTCTTGTAAAAGCAGAATTGAAATAAATGGGCTCCTTGTTTATCACAATATGCTATTCCTTCAGTATTTTTAAAAATTTATTCATTACATCATAATAAGTGAAATTAATTGTAATTATAATCTCAATCACGTCAACTTTCAAGCAAAGACGCATCAAAATCTGTCCATTCGTTTTCCAGCTACGATGCCACAGACAGACAGGTCAAGCTCCCTGTTTTTTGTCGAAGGACAATAATAGATACAATAAATGTGTAAATCTACTCAATCGCTCGTCGCTTATCTCAGCTTCTCGAAGCGGCACGCAGCACTAAGCCGGTGCTCTTTGAGTCTTTCAAATCATTGTTTTATATTTTCTAAAGGCATACAGTACCTCTATTATAATTCGAGCTGACGTAACGTAGTATTTCAATTATCGCGTTATTTTGTGTAAATAATTATGTAACCTAGTGTAATCTCAGAAAACTAATGAAATCTCTAAAATATTAGACGTGAATCCATGATATTTTAGATTTCAGGTGATTTTTTGGAATTCAGCAGCCCTTCTTTTCTTTCTACTACTTACTAACATAACTGTTTTAGGCACAACCCTAGCTTTTCGCTGAACTTTTAACTCCTGCTTTTATTAACAGTAGATAAACTCACAATGTAATGAATACATACGTCTGCTTTTCTTAGCAGTCAAATAAATTTTATTAGTATTACCTACCTACCTAAAACCAAACACTTTGACAGAAGCATGTTTCAACAAAAAGAACCAAAACTAACGCACATCTCCTTGAATAACGTCACGGGCAAACGTTTTTTGTTCTATAAAGCGTTAAGAACAAAAAACATGTCTTCTACTGACGTGTACCTACATGATAGTAGCATGCGGCTTGATAGATCTGCTGATGTTATAATTGATACTTCACTCAATAATAGTAAAAAACTAAATACTTATGTTTCATTCAAAACTAATAACTATTTATTTATAATAGCAACGCAACAATAACTCGAAAATCTCAATTAAATAGGTTTTTTACTATTGGAAGCTGTCAATTCTATAGCGGCAATGTAAATTTGCGTGTAATAGTTAAAGGCACACAACAGATTTACCATACAAATTTTTAACGCAGAGGCTGTCAAAAAATACTTGATTAAACTTATGGTTGGATTGAGGAAATGTTTTATAGATACCGATAAAAAATTTTACAATTAAAACGGGGTATTCAGTAATAGAAAAGCAAACTAAACAAAATTGTGTTCTTTGTTAGATAATCAAAGACATTATTAAATAGTAATGTGAAAATATTATACGCATACAAGATATATATATACGAATAGGTCGTAAAACATTTATTAAATATTTACAATAATGTACTCAAATATATTTACAATAAATTAATTTTAAACAAAAAAATAAAACCGACCTCAAAACGCACTGAAAAGTAAAAAATAAATTTTGTAATATAAATGAACTTACTATAAATAAAAGACGTAGGTAAATAGTGTTGATAAATAAAATTCATCTAAAATTCTACAAGGGCATAAAACTGTTTCTTGTTGCTCTTTGAAACGCGGCGCCAAGCCATTCAATTAATTTTTTTATTAAAGTCCAGGAATATTCATTCAGTTTTTATTTATATATTTGGCACCGCCTTTCAAAAAGCAACATGAAAGTTTTATGCCATTGTAGAATTTTAGATGAATTTTATTTATCAACACTATTTACCTACGTCTTTTATTTATAGTAAGTTCATTTATATTACAAAATTTATTTTTTACTTTTCAGTGCGTTTTGAGGTCGGTTTTATTTTTTTGTTTAAAATTAATTTATTTTATACTTTTGAGTGGCTCTTCTAAGCCGTATAGTTGGTTATCATACCATCAAAACGAAACTAACATGGACACTGACTTTACGCTTACCTTATACACTAAAAACTAATTTAATTAATTTAATTTAATAATTTAAAATTAATGAAAATAAGAAGACGCAAAACTGAATCGTTTAATACTAAAAATTTAAGTAATATCGTTCATATAAATGAAGTTTTCATGATGTTTTATAGTAAGCAAGTGAACGCACATTGTGATTTACAGTAGGAACTCAGTTACTATATTCTCTCTATCTCTAGAAGTATTTCTTCTACCTTATTGATTTTACTGTCATATATGACCCTTTTAATGTTTTATATAATGATATATAAGTCATCGATATAAACTGATATTACATTGAGATATAGAGATCTAAATTGGACGCGTAAACAATAACGTATGACATGTTTTTCTCTGTTGACAAGTTTTGCTCCATAACACCAAATATATGGCTTAGATTTTCATAAAATTCCGTCAAAAGCTTGACAATATGAGTTTTAATAAAATGAATTTATTATAATTAGTATATATTTAATATAACATGGACATCTCTATTGCTAAAGCGAACCAATTGAAGATTTTTCAATTTTTTATTTTATAACCTCAATATCTCTAAAACTATAAATCAAATTATATTTATTCTTATTATCTCTTGTTGAAAATTTAATACTTAATCGAATAACATCTAATTCATCGATAAGGATTCATAAATCATAGAGTTATAAGCAAATTAGCACGACATGGTCGCGCGGAATTCAGCGATTTCTCGTCCGATTGTGCAACTATTCTTTCAATATGCTGAAAACTATTGATCGTAAAAATTCTAAAAAAAAATGGGACCACTTCGACGAGTTACCCTATCGTTTGAGACCTCACTCATCCAAATCGGTCTACAAATGGCGACGTACGAGCGGAACATCGGAAAAAAAAAAAAAAAAAAAAAAAAAAAATACACGTCGAATTGATAACCTCCTTTTTGGTTTTTTTGAAGGTCGGTTAAAAATACAAAAGGCTCATCAAAGCCGTTAGGGTGCGTACCCAAAATACTGGCTACATTACCGCGTTGTATTGCTATACTAACGCGTTCAAGATATTATGTTTCTAAATTATTATTTAATGTCATGGACTTCGTAGAAGTTAGTCGGAAAATAAGCTAAGCTTTCGAATCTCATCTTGAGAAATACCTTTTTTTATCGGATAGGAGGCAAATGGGCAGGAGGCTTACTTACGGTTACGAGAAGCAATCCGCCGCGCATGGACGGCAATGCCTGTTGGTCCACGGATGCGTTGCCGGCCTTTTAAAGAGAGGTACGCTCTTTTCTTGAAGGTCCCTAAGTCGTAATGGTTCAGAAATACATCAGAATACAGCGTCCCACCATTTATATAAACATATGGAATGGAGGTATTATATTATATGGGGTATCATACAATTCGTGATAATTTAATTAGTATTTTTCTATTTTTATCATTATATTTCTATAGTGGAAATGAAAAATGACTTAGCGTCTATATAACGGAAATTATATACGTGACTTATAAGAAATCAGTCGTGTTTATATGTTTCACCATATAAAATATAAACGTTATTTAGGTTATTATTGAAAGTGAAGAATTAAATAGTAATTTTGTGTGAAAACGTGACAATTAGGCGTCTGGGAGTTGAATTAGCCTGTTTGATAACAGAGTGAACGCCGACATTTCCTAAAACATTTCGAAAGTGTCAAATCATGACTTCCATTAACAATATTCCATAGACACGGCAAACATTAGTTACTATTATTTAATCTGTAGTGTTGAAATATTATCTACGGTGCCGTCTTTAAAAATAGAAGGATGTTGTTATTTTAGCTTTTCTTACGGTAGGTAATTAACCTGACACCTGATATTTGGGATCCTAAATATTTTTGCTGATGCTTTCGTATTTTTTTGTGAATAAGTTTAGTATAGATCTATGTTCGATTATTAAGTGGACTGTATTTAAATAGGTATAATAAATAATAAAAAATATAATTACTTATATGTGTAAGAAACGACAGATTTCGGAATATTGGTCAATGGTAAATAGAAATAAACATCCGCTCACCTGGTTTCCCCATCTGCACCACATTGACTCCCTTGGTTGATGCACGGCACCACAATTGTCACGGAAAAAAAAGCACAAGGTTATTGTTGAGAATTCCAGAAGCTCTGGATATAACCTCTGGGCACAAGCAGTACCTCAGAAGTCATTGCAGATACAGAAAATGAGGGTAGGCTAGGCTACCCACAAAGTCCAAAAAGTATATTTTAATTTTACTTTTATGATAACCGAGTTTAGTTGGCAGAGAAATCATTTTTTTAAGTTAAAAATAAAATGTTTCTGAGAGAGTTGATTGACCGTTCCTTGAAATATTTTTTAGAAATGACAATTAATCTGGATATCTTACTTATAGATAATAATGCGAGCATTTAATTAAAATCTCAATGTGTAGTTAAATGCTATTAATTCGAAGAACCAAAATGATTGCTTGTTATAATTAAGGAAATATTAGATTGTCTAACATTAAAGTAAGTACATATATACTTACTAGCTGACTCGGCAAACGTTGTTTTGCCATATTAATTTTTGGGGTGGGCTACCCTTATCACTTATGGGTATGAAAAATAGATAGTAGCTGATTCTCAGACCTACTGAATATGCATATAAAAAATTTTAAAAATCAGTAAAGCCGTTTCGGAAGAATAAGGTAACTAACATTGTGACACGAGAATTTTATATATAAGATTATTACTTAGATATAAGCCTTACATGTCTATAAACCCAATTTTCCCTCCCAGAGTTCGACGAAAAAGTGACTAAATATGTCATGTCTGTGTGAAAGATATTCAGAAATAGGTCAAGTCCATGTGCATGACTACATAATGCACTAGCCTGTAATCTTGACTGTCCGCATGACAGAAAAAAAAAGCCTATGTATAAGTGAAGTCCCTAGCGGGGTACCTATGGGGCAGATGCATTTCACATCTGTTTCACTGATCGATTTTTTCTTTAGGGGTAAGTAGGTAATCAGCCTTCTATGCCCTGCCAGACCAAGTTATTTTTTTTTTATCTCCACCGGGAATCGAACCCAGGACCTCTCGCTTGTAACGCTTACGCGCCTACCACTAGACCAAGGAGGTGGTCCGAATTTTCAGAATGTGATAAGAGGAAAATGAAAAATGTTTGTAGCAGCATTCCAGAATAAAAGCCTTAATTTTATGAATCCATTTTCGTCTGTTTATAAATTTATCTAGAACCTTATGCATAGTGCAGCAACAGAGTGACGTCGGGTGGGTCGCTAGAGTGGTAATAATAACTTGACTGCTAATCGCTAATGCACCAACAATTTGCAATTAACGTCCGCCGATACTGTGTAATTAAATATTTTCGCTTTCTTGAATATTTATTAAGCAATTTTACTAAAAGCGTCACGATCTAAGTGCAGGAAGCCCATCAAACAGCTGTTGTTCAATTTTTTTCATTCTAAAACAGAGAAACAACGAAACATAACTGGGTTCATTCTGGGTCACCATTTTCTGAAAATTTATTGGTCAATACCTACTCAGTATAGCGGTCATATAAGTCTTCATGAAAATGTTCATGAAGACTTGTATGACTATACATACTATTAGAGTGTTCCTCTATAAAAATGTTGTATAGAAAAAACCCGACTTGGTACCAACAAATAACGCTATACTCAATACACATACCTACACATGAGCAAGTTGATACTGGTATTATTGAAATAAACTTCAATCTTCTATGTCTGATAGGTATACATACGATTGGCCGAGCAAATCTTGACGCCTTATATAATAAGTTAAGTGTGAGAAGGCAGTGTAGGTTTAAGTGGCATGTAAAGGAAGAGCCTTAGAGCGTCGGCTTCGCCCCTCTAATTACGCCCCTGATACGTCCGATAGCGCTTGCTTTTATCTCGCCTTCCATTAAGCAAATATACAGCTTGAAACCAGCTAATCATACCCTACACTATTTTCCAACGCTAAAACCAATTAAAAATATTTTGATAGACAAAAGTAAATTCTAATTATACCGCGCATTAGCCGACAGATACCTATTTTAATGGTAGGTTTGCCAGATTTAAATATTAATTTATTCGTAAATTGTTTTGTTTCAAAAGTGGAAATAATTACGTAAATACACGTAAATATTTGGAAAAGAAATTTAGCATGTTTGTCAGCATTTTTGAACCAGATTTTTTTCGCCATTTGGTTTTTTTTTTTGGTTTTTCTACGTGTTAATGTTTCGGAAATTTTCGTAAATTTATTATTAAGGAGATACCTACCATTATAGGTAGGTAGGTAGGTACTAAGTACTTTAAGTATTTTTAAACTTTTAAAAATACTTAAAGTATCTACTTTAACTTTTTAATATGCTTGTTTGAGCTGTGATGATTATGAGCTGTGAAATCATACAATAGCATTTGAATGATATTTTGCACGAAACTATTAACCAACTTTATTACGTTAGACATTTTGTAAGAAAAGTTTACGGGCCCTATTTTAGACGTTTGCGGCTAGATAGTACCTACAGTATTTATTATAGATAGCGAGCTATTCGTTCTAATGAATAAGCTATTTTAGGCGTGAAATAATTTAAGATAAATGTGACATCGGTAACAATGGAATGAACAAAGGCCGCTCTGCTAATTTGCGAATTAGCGCACGATGAGTGCCCGCGCGCCATTCTCGCTGCAATTCAATTAATTAACCTTTGCCGCGGACAGGCGTGTTACTTTGGGAAACTGCTTATAAAATGGATTATGCACATACCTACACAACACGTTTTACTTACTTGCCTACATTGGATTATTAAAAGCTTTCTAAGCTAGACGCTTTTGATAATCCATTCGTATGCTTAGACATGCCAACCTCATTGGTCTTCATAATAACTACTTACAATTTAGAAGTGTGTAGGTAAGAATATAAGACAGAAGTCTTGACTCACAAATCAGAGGTTCACTTTACAGAACTAAATTTTCTATACCTATTAGAATTTCTAAAATAAGATATTTTAGAAATAAATAATAAGAATAGAATTTCTAAAATATCTAGCTTTATATAAACTACTTATACTTAGTAGGTACTTATGTAATAAATACCTATTGTTATACACGGGCAGATAAGTAGTTTACTCATAAATTATAATAATTAATATATAAATAAATAAGAGACTTCATGTTATTAAACACAGCCTATTAACCTAATTATTTCTGTATCTAAGAAGCGTCAATAATGTTATTTAGAAGCGTCTAATGGAGTAAGTGCTCGACAAATGGCCCGTGCCACTGAGCTTTTAATGCAATTTCGTCTCCCTTTGTCGGAGAATTGGCGCAATCGTTCCATTTACACTTTGTTTCGCCAACATTCTCACTACACGTCGCTACACGAGCCATGGCTTTTAGCGACAACTAAATTGCCACTTTTACTCTACGCTCTGTTGGAAAATATTTTTGAGTGCTAACGTAGGGGTTGAAAAACTTTTTATTTAAAGAAATGTTCTCTTCTCACTTTCACAACCTTACACCGGCAGTTTATTAACGCACGTATGTACTTGCAAAGATATACAAAAGATATAAAAAATTAGGTTTTTAGGGTCATTGAATGATATTCCTCATGTATATTTATTTAATTTAAACTCAGACTGTAGGTATAAAAATACCCACAGACAGAGATGTGTTCAGATTTTTCATCTATAATTATGTTAAATGTTATCTAATATATGTTGATTACATAATAACATTAGTTTTTGGTAGATAGTATACTTGTGGTAAAAGGAAAAAAAATATACCTACCTATTTCCATTAGGTACTACAATAAAAAACTCTTTTGTGATATGGACCAGAACCAAAATCAATTTCACCTTATGCCTACACTTCAAACATATACCTATATATGTAATAAGTCAGAAATTGACAATAGATAAATAAATAAATCGTCTAGAAAGTCGTTGTTTATTGTTCCTATTAATGATTTAAAATTTAATTATGTTTAACAAAAATTTTGCACTTCACAGTCGTAAGTAAAAAATCAGAAAATATAATTTTAAACTAAAGTCTAGCTCTAAGTAACTCATACTTTCTTTTAGATATCAATCGCAATGTGGTTCACCCCAGTATAGCGTTAGACCCTGTTCAATTTGAACAAAATACCACCGTGGAAATCGTCGAATTGAATGATTCTTCGGACGAATGCGACCAGAAAAATATTGCTAATAATATTGTTCACGAAGCTGAAATACATCCATGGTCTTACATTAGCCAAGAACTCAACACTGATGAGGATAGCTACAGGATAAATAAAAGGGCGCGGGAGAGACGACGTTTGAATATGGAACTTGCAGATGTTATGACAAATGGCGCTAGTAGTCAAGCACATAGCCCTCGTCACAATTATCCAAGTTTCTACAGTTTTGATAGAGATTATATAAATGATAACGACTATAAATCCTATGCCAGTCGACATGTTAATTGTTTTACCATTCCAAATAACCTGGGAACGTCTAGTGCCTCATCAGATGATCCAAGTGGGGACCTCGATAGAGTACAATGTGGCGATGCCATTCTCAATCAGGACTGTTGTTATAACACGGAAGACTATGATGAAGTTTATTTTTCACAAGATCTTGAAACCGATAAAAGAACCATTTGGATTTATTCCTTTCAAAATAAACGTATTTTATCAGAAAATGATTATGTTATAACAGATATACGAAGTAGAGATTCAAGCAGTGGCACTAGTTCAACGGATGAATTGGAAATAGAGCCAATTAAAGAAAGTCAGAATAATCGAATAGCCACTCCAATACCTTTTATACCTCGGCTAAATTTAAATTTAGCATCGATTCTGCCGACTGTGACAGAGGTTACAGAACCTGCAAAACATTTATCTGCTGTCGAAATTCATAGTCCATCAGATCATGCAACACGAATAATATCTTCTAATAGATCTGCAGTTGAGAATCATTTGACTGACGACAGTCCAAAAAATAAATTAATAAATTGGAAATCTCTCTCACCAAGAATTAAAATAAAATTAAATAATAAATCTGATCGTGCAGATGAAAATACATACTGTGAACCTAAAGTAACAGTCACAAATAAAGAAAACTGTTCTGAAAGAACAGAGGATATTCAGCACGTAGACATTGAAAGTACTAGAAATGTTGAGATTGAAAACACAAAAGATACATTAGTCTTACAAAAGCCACACATAAATGTATATCCCAAACCATTAACAAAAGGTTCTGCAATATCAGATCCGATAGAAAAATTAGAAGGAAATTGGATCGATGAATCACCATCTATTACTAAGCAGAGCGATTTACCAACAACATACGAGCTCGATTTACCTTCGCAAGATATTGATAAAAATCCAGCACCTCCTACAGTTGATCAAGAAGTCCCAAACACTTTCTGTATAAACAACATGTCTCTATTGAAACCAGCAGAGTGGAAAGAGTACATGCCCATAACAGACAGCATGCCTTCTTTAGAACTTAGCATAGTAACTAATGTAGATACAAAAAAATCATGGTTTATGAAATTATTTGAATGCGTTCAATGTTTAAAAAAGGACTAAATGAAAGACAACATACTTAATCGTGATTTTATTAAATCACATTTCTCATTATTGAAATACTTAGACATAATTATACGTCAAGACACAAAATCCTTATTTTAATTACACGCATATCACATTTTACATTAGTACAAAGCTGAAAGAATTTATAAAAAAAAATAATGAAAATCTAAATTTAACTCCTCGTAAAAAAGATTTGTACCATAATTAGATATAAAACGCATTTTTGTTTGCAAAATGGTACCGGTGCTGTATATTATGCGATTTTTGCAATAAGTCGCATAATATACAGTTAATAAAGTAGTGAGTATTGATTTGAATGACTTTGTATTAAATATGAAGTTGAACCTAATGCTATTGGTGTAATTAACCCGAAAATTATATACGCAAATATAATTTTCACAAAGGAATCACATTTTATGCGCTATGATTCTGATATAATATCTACCTATCTACTTTTGCTACATAGATCAAAATTTAAAATTCTCAGAGTACTTTTGTATTCTGGATTTTAAATAAAAATAGCATTACGTATATTGATATAACTTCACTAGAATTGTCAACATGAGATCTTCAGTGAAATAAATGACGAGAATTTTTTCTTTTTCAATACGTGCTTAAACTTATAAATCAGTTAGTCATTTAGTAATATGTAAGTTGTTTCTAACATTTCGGTGAAAGCAAATTAATTCTGTATTGGTGAATGAAATATCAATTGAAAACAATACTTCAGGTATCATTGGTATAAAAATTACATAAACAAATTTCCCGCCACCCAGCGACATTCCAAAATATGGAATTTGTTTTGAAAAATGGCGCCGACTTACCGAAACGATAATTGAAATAAAGGCGCATTGTAAACTTTTCATACTTGCTTATTTTTATCTACCAGGAACTTGGTATTGGATTGTTCGGAACACTTATTATATATGAAATGTTAGTCCCCATAAAACCTACCCTTGCTAAAAAAAATATTCAGGGTCATTTTAAGAAAAACTAGGTTTTATCATAGGATTAAGCTACACAAAATTGTAGCATGTCAATTATCCATACTTATAAATACTATAAAATATAAATGCATTTACCTATAAAAATTGTCTCAACAATGGAGAATGTTCACACATTTTGATTTTTAGCCCACCGTGTTCTCTATTGAAAATGAAAAAATCATGTGAAAAAAACTATTTGATGTGTCAATTTGTTCCAGAGATACAGAATTTTATGAGTAGGGCGAACGTGACGTCAGTTTACAATAGTTCGCGCAGTCCGTCGCGAAGAGAGACAGTGAGAAAGCGGAGTGTTGTACTGTGATGTCACGCTGCTGACACGAGCTGACGAATTTTTAATGCATGTAAAATCAAAACTTCTTGCTCTTTTTGAATAAAACAAAAATTAGTGTAATTGTATACATAAAAAATTCACTGTAACGAAGTCTTCAAGCGATTTTGAGTACCTAGTAACATTCTCCATTATGTCCCGAGCAACCGAGGTTTACAGTTTGTATAAAAGTAAAAAAAAACTTCTTTAATAAGTATCCAGTTAGCCTACATTGGACTTTTACTTCTTCCTGTAAAAATATTACTTAAGTACCGTTTTAAGCGGAATGTTTTGCATTATATAAAGCGCATTCACACGAATCGAATTGGTAAATACAACTTCTTAACGGAAATTGCAAATTTTCCAATTGACGAATGCGAAAATTATTTTCTGTTGCATCTCGATTTTATAATTACATATATTTTGTATAACTTCATTCGCAAATATTATTTTGTGACTATTGAGAATTCACATTGCGACACGAGTTTTATTTGAGAATCATCGTATTACCATAATTTTTACTGGTCAATTGATTTAACCTAAAAACGGATAATGTAGATACATAATAATTCCACATTTCTATACTGCTAGAACAAAGTATAAATTACAAATTTTTGAAAATTAAGTACAGTAGAATTTAATATTATCAAAAATAAATTATAATTTAGTACAACAAAAAGGACTTTTTCGTTATTTTATAAAAAACTTTTTCTTTAATCTTGCGCTCACTCAGTTTATAATATATGGAATGAAATGTTGACTAACATTAAAAATCTAAATTTGATGCACATATTTTAACTAATAAACATTTTATGACAGCAGTCATCTATCTCGTTACACAATTATTGATTGAAAGGTTTCAGTTGAAAATTATAACAGTTAGGTGTTCAAATCGCTATCATTTAGAATTTAATGATTTTTTAAATTGTTCTTTTAATTATGTAATTTAAATCATTGAAATTCCAATCAATAATACGTATTATATTATTCAACTACATTTATCTTAAAGCACACATAATTAGTTTCATCTATAGAATCGGCGTTTCACGAATACAAATTCCGACAAAACAAAAACCTCGCACTAAAGATAATCCGGCATTTATAAGTTTCCTACATTCACAAATAATCCGACATTTATAAAATCCGGCACAAACAGTTTTGATCTTTGAATCCGGTCACGTGGCCGTTGGCAAAGAGAATTCTCGGCGTACATAGAACATAATGTAAGGCTTGCAGGAGGACACTGTGTGGACATCGGCCGGTCTCACAGTTTGATCGTTGAAGTGGAACCATTGCTCTTCGTTTATCGCAAACGCTGTGTAATGTCCGGAGCCAGCACTAAAATAAATCATTTTATTTAGAAAAGGAATTTTATTTAGATATGAAATCCTATAACCGCTATCCTAGATAATGTATCATTTCACTGGTCATTTCCATTTACTAGCAAAGAAGTTCTCTTTTTGCCTGACAAACCAAAACATTTTTTGTTTCCCTAGGATTCTAACCCAAATTATCCAGAGGTTTATTTACCCCACATGTTTTGCAGTAACGCGTTAATTTCGATTGAAAACACCTCTCATTATCTCGATTTCAATTAAGTAAATATGTGTAACTACCACGTATTTTCGTCTACTTCAAGAGGTCGGAATAAATTTAAACAAAAAAACGTGTGAGTGATTTGTGGTTTATATTATATATTATTTTGAACATTACGGCGTGATTAGAGGTAAAATATATATTACCCGGAGCCATGGTGCACAATGACAGCGGCGAGATCGTACAGATTGTTCCCGCGGCCCGAGCGACGCGTGTCCGGAATATTGGCTAACATAAAACGGGACATATCTAAGGCACTCAGCGGGAAGGATATTGCCGTGTCCACTTTTGTCCTGGAAACGAAGCGTCTTAATTTAATATACTTTCTTGGTTAAACTTCGTTAGGTAAGGATAATAAACTTGTCCATATTATGGACAAAATAAAATATTATTCATTTATTGATTTTTGTACTATACAGGAAAGACCTGGTCTGTGCAAGACCTAGAACCAGACATGCTTTTGTTGATAGATTCTATATATTTCTAGGGCCTTTCTTGTATAATAAGATCAATAAATTATTTAATATACACAATCTGAATAATAAACAATGCAGTATAAAAGTGACAGAATATCTGGCGAAATCTAATTATGATGACACAGAGATGTTAGAAATTTTAAAATAAGTTTTAGTTAGATACCTGCTTTAACTATAATACCAATGTTAATATATTTTTCTGTTGTTTTCGCAGGCATAGAGTAAATTTTTTTTTTTTGTATTGTAAATAATTTTTTTTTCTTCCTTAGCAGTCCTTAGCTCATAGCTGTGATGATGAATTAAATAAATTAACTCTTTCCCTTAGTAAAAAGTTTAGGTATTAGTATAGCCTGAAACAGGTTTCTTTAACCTAGTTCAGGCAGATATCTAATATTATCTTTTAGATTTATTATATTTTTCTATTGTAAGTACCATAAATTCTAGCCATACACTTAGTTTTATTTACATTTTAGAATAAACAGTCCTTTTTTTGAAAGTTATAAGTGTTATAGAATAAGTATATACCTAATAATGTGTAAAACTTTTTAAAAATAAAATTATTATTATTATTATACACAAACTACAACTAATGATACAAAACAGAGTGTAAAGGTTGCTGCTACCAAGCGAATTCCAAAACTTGATAGCAGAAATAGTTAAGGAATCAGAGAATTATATAATAAGAAATAAAATTCTCGAATATATAATTTTCACATACTTGTTATTCAAGTATTTTAAGTAGTTATTCAAGAATGCCGTATGTGAACATTTTCCATGAAGTTTACACCAACATGTGAAGAACAATACGATATCAAATATCTTTCTTTTTCTCAAATTTTTTTTTAGTAATTTTTTAAACAACTACAAAAAAGGAGGAGACTTAATAACTGAAAAGACTAACTCTATGTTTTTTTGTTACGCGAAATAAAATCATAAAATAAAATAAACTCTAATGCACTTAGTAGAATTAATGTTTGTTTTATAACTTTGAAGAGGACTAAACTTCATTTGTTGGTAAACTTAAATTCATTAGTAGTCTTTTTTTACTGACTTTAAAAAAGGAGGAAAAAAACTGTATTTTTTACAAATGTTTTGTTACCTCAGAACTTGCGACTGGGTGCACCGATTCTTTTTTCTATAAAAGCTGGTGATGCCCGTGTGGTCCATTTAAATTTCATCAAAATCTGTTCAGTAGTTTTAGAGTTACAATTTGAAGTCGGTTTTTTTTTGTTAATTATTAATAAGGATGATAAGAAATCAGATCCGTTCTCACCTAAAATAATTATGCCATCGAAATCTTTTGAGATGCAAGCAAAGGACGTTGGGAAGACGTCGAATCCAGAATTGTTTGGTGGACTTTTGCTTACTCTTGCAGCTGCTGCAGAAATAACGCTCTGTATCCGCTAACTCTTCCACCTAGAACAAACAAATAAACAATCTACGACTTCATCAAAATATTTACAAGCGGTGCGCCCTTTAAGTATTTTAATTTACTTGACATATGACTTCGTAGACTTTTTATGTAGAGTTCTACATAAATAGTTCTATCGGAGGAATAATCCTCCATACGTTTTGTTATGACGTTAAGGCATTCGATTAAAGCATTCATGGCCATTACAACCAATTTTCAAAAATCTTGAAAAATCATATTAAATATTTTGATGAAAACCTTGTTAAAATAAATAAATTTCAAACTTTTCCATTCATAAGATACGACTCTTACGGTCTCAAAGTCTATGATCTATAATAATTAAATTATTACCTGTACGAAACTGGCTAAGCAGTCTGTTAACGAGACAGGGTCGTCGTGCCTTCCACTTTCAGGCAATTCAAGGGAGAGATCGAGAAATGGATCGAACTTTTTGCTTTCCGTCCCACAGGCGAGGCATCGCACCTGCAATATTACTCACTTGAATATTAAATAAAATAGTATTTGTTGGATTATAAAATGTTTCAATAAACTTACTGCCGCCCGTCGCTTTACTTACGCGGTTATGTGTTTATATTAACTTTTATTATTAGAGTTTAATAGTAAAGTTAGTTATTAGTTTAATAATAAAGGTTATAGCTATGGCGATTCATTTTGTGTTCTATTTTTGCGAAAACAAAAGATATTTTCTTTTTGGAAGGCGCAGGATGCCTGCTATGGCAAGGATGATTGCTAATAGTATTAGAAAAATATGAGTGAAACAAACGCATAATTAGTCATGGTGCCAGGAATTGCGGTAAATTCACTTGTTAATAACACGCATTTATCTGATTTTTTTTTAACGAAATCTTTTAACGTGATTTTCTTTCACTTCTAAATGTCGGAATAAATCGAAACTTTACCAAAGAGCGATGTCAGTTCTATGCAAAAGTAACTCTGTCAGTTTCGCTTTCATACAAAAACAACTGCGCTGATTTTGTTGAAATTTGGTACTGAAATAGACTAGAGCTTAGGAAAAGGCATAGGCTACCTTTTATCTACGCCTTAAACAAACAAAAAGACAAACACACGGACGAAGTTGTGTGCTAGTAAAATAAATGTGCCTAATACCTACAAAGTTTTATTATTTACTACGAACAAAGAACGTTACGTCTATTGAAACTAAACTTTTAAGTATGGTTTCCACGTATTTTTTTTTTAATTTTAGAACTGATTTTATTTATACCTCACTTTGTAGAGTACCTCCGAAGACAGCAGTGACGATTGAAGTGGAAGGGACGCGCGGTACACAAGTCCCGTCCGCTTTTTCTGGAGGCAGAAATTGCAGCAATTCCGTGTGCAGCCTGCAATTATCATAGACATAGTATAAAACAAAGTCGCTTTTTCTTCCCCTATATCCCATTGTATGCTTAAATCTTTAAAACTACGCAACGAATTTTGATGCGGTTTTTTTAATAGATAGAGTGATTGAAGAGGAAGGTTTTTATGTATGTTTTATACACGTGCAAAGCCGGGGCGGGTCGCTAGCATATACATAAATCACCTATTCTGTGAATCCTTGTGAATCCCGAGAATCTCTATCTCAGTCTATATATAGACTGTATGTACTTGATGAAAGTCAACTTCATCAAAGTAAAGTAGTTTGATTCGTCTCCATCCCGAATAGCAAAATATATATTAAACCAAAAAAAAGCACCAGTGTATCTCGTATTCTGATATATTTTATGGAATGACGTTTTAGGTGACACGTTATTATTCTGAACTCTGAAGCGATACGAAGTTCGCGGGGTCAGCTAGTTTGTAATATAATTATTTAAAAAAAAACTGACCGATCAAGCATGTATCTTAGGAACTCGTGGGCATCCTGTTGCTGGTAACCTCGGAATCTTGGTACCACCTTCCAAATTACTAGGAACAGGCATTCAGGAGATATGGCGCCTTTTGAACCACACCCACCATTGTTTAGGTTTATCAGAACCTGAAAATTTTGAAATAGCTGCTGCCATTCAGTTAATTCACTATATATTGTTAGAATAATATAATGTCTCAGGTAATTTTTTTTTTGGATTTCACCTGGTCGATTCTGGGATATAGAAATCTTATTATCAATAACCTTGCAGTTACAAATTGCTAAAAATAAACGTGAAATCTTTCCAGTATTAGGAATAACATTCTTACAGATACCTTAAAAAAATCCATCCTGTATACGAGTATAATGCCTGACCCACAACTTCTCCCACATGAAAATTTGTTAAAAATTACTTTAATTTTCATTATAGACTAAGCCTTAAGTGAGTTTAAATTGAAACGAAGAAACATAATAAATAATCACATTTCTAAAAAACCTGTTGCTGAGAGACGAAAATTAGATGTATTGGAAAGTTACCTATTATTAGTTATTACCTTATTTTTGGAGAAGAATGGACCAGAAAGTAATTTTGGATTATTCATTAATTCAGAATACACGGGACGTGTGGAGAACATGATACAATCGCGAGCTGTACCGCCTATATGTCGAGCCTGATGTCGCGAAAACCGATAAAAAGGTTTCGATGGGCGGTCATATTGCCCAGATAGAAGACATTAGAGTTCCACAGAGACTCTTGGAAGGGAAACCTGACGTTCGACGGAACCGTGTTAAATTCTCATACCAAAATTGCGTTGGCTAAGTGTCCAGCAGGACCTTCAACTCTTGGAAAAAACGAACTAGAAGCAAGAGCCCCAACAGGACCGACCGGAGCTCCTTGCTCCACCAAGCCAAGGCCCAATGGGCTAGAGCCTGAGTAGTAGTAGAATACATCACAGAAGAGTACAGACCAGTGAATAGTGACCAGAATAATATAAGTGATAGAAACAAATGGAATGGAAACATATTATAGCATGAACTTCACTCTGCAGGATAAGAATACAACCCATGAATGACTCAAAAGCAGACAAAATAAAAATAGCTCACAAAAGTACCTTTCTAAGTTCCTCAGCCATGATAACATCATGCATTTCCTGACGGGTATAACTTCGTGAGTGATACACTTTCTTCCCATTCGTTTTAACCTCCAGAGACGGCAACTGACTAAAGTAATAACTAAATTCCTGTATATTATTTAAACTTTGTAGCACAGCATTCATAAAGCATGTGTTACCCAAATTCTTTAAACCCACAATTTTTTTCTCTCTATTTTTGCCATTCACTGGAGGCACCTTTTTCTCTTTACTCTTAGATTGTGGATTGTATTCTGGATCATCATTTGAATGTGATCGTTTTCTGGATCTTGTCTGACGCAGACTTTTAATTGGCTCCTCAGAATTCTATAAAACAATTATATTAGTATAAAATATATAGTATATTATTATTATATTTCAATGATACATCAAAATATAGAAGTACCTTGGACACCTTAGCTGGATTTACTGAACTTTCCTCTGGATCTGTAGTTGCATTTTCTAAATTACTTTTGGAATTGGACTCTAAACATGATTCTAAACTTATGTCATAATATTCACTAGTTACAGAATTATCTTTTTGAATAGATTTATTTCTAGTTTCATGTTTATCATTAATAATGTCATTCTGACTTGAGCAATCACCTTCATTGCTCTTGTTTATAATATGTTTTCTTATTTTATCAATTCCCTGCTCTATACTGTCATTTGAAACATATTCATCACACTTGTAGCTGGAAAATAAACAAAATAAATTATTAATTAGGTATTCCTGAGTTTTAAAGTTACAAGTCTTATTTTGAGCTCATAATATATTTTAATATTTAAAAAAATTGAATTAAGTAATATAATTGATTTTCAGACTGCATTGATATCTTTCTTACGAAATATATTAAAAAACAAAATATTATCTTTTCTTTTTTGATTATTGGAGGGGATTTCTGTGAATAAAACATAAGATGTACCAGTAAACTGAGTAAACATCACAGCTCATACATATTTGATGGTCAAAACTTTCCGAGTGATGTTTTGCATGACCATTAACATATCTACCGCAGCTCACAATACCACACTGTAGACATAGCCAATTCTGCTCACTCACAGCACATTCTGTAATATGATTTAATATAGTGAGGTGTCATTTATTACTCCAAACTGAGAAAAAATCAAAACATTAGTGCATCATATAAAATTATAGAAACTCTATTGAAATTGGCAAATAATAGAATGTCGAAATTTTGAACCAGAATAAAAAATTTCAAACTGAAATATAATAATAAATATTTTACATAGGAAAACTTTTACTTTAAACCCGGAATAGTTTTCCTTCCGAAACAAACTTCAGGGTCATTTACCCCTTCCACCCCGCACTTCAGAAACAGCTGATTATTTTAGTTCACTGTATTGATTTTTCAGTTCTAATTTTCCGATTTTAGTTTTAGTTTTAAGAACATGGGTACATTTCTATACTTTATTCAATAGTAATAATAATATTTAAAAGATTCATGTACATACCTGTACATTCAAATCGCTTTGTAGATGCAACGTTTGCAATAATTTCAGTACTATTTGAATTAATATTATCTAACAAATGTGGACATTCCATGGTTCATAGTATTCACTAAAAAATAAATTAAGATTTAAAAGTAGGTATCTTTAAAGAAACAAAATAAATCACGAACAAACTTGAGGCTTGTACCCACAGAAAATGAATCTCTGTTTGTTATGACTTATGACATGCTTATATCTAATTGTCTATGATCGACCATGGTATAGATGATAGAGCCAAGAACAATACCTAAATAGAACGTGATGACCGATCTACCATAGACCATAGTCCAATTCTGTAAGCAATGTTGCCTACTCTCGATCAAAACGCACTAAGTAGTAAAAAAATAAATGTTGTGTAGGTACATAAGCTTATTAATAAATTTTATTCTTATAATAACCTGTTCATTATAGTAGGTTTAACTATATGTGTATGTGATTATTTTTATATTAAAATTTTTTTGTCTTCACCACTATCAATAATTATAAATTAACTTATGACTGGCTTTTAATGTAGGTAGATACTAAATAAGTACATAATGTGTAACTAAACTATTGATGGGTAGAATAGAAATAAAAAGCACTATGTTTGTAATACTCTGCCAGGACAACGACCTCACCATCGGAGGCACTTTATTTATTCATAGAGACCACCATAAGTACACATGGAACTCACCCGATGGATTCACCAAGAACCAAATCGACCACCTTGCCATTAGCTCCAATTCTTTCTCAAAAAGAAACCTCTATACAAATATATCGATACGTTCACTTTTAATTGATTGTTTTTTCTGAGCTACATTTATAACCAGTAATTTAACTAATTATTGACCACAACATAAAATGTTTTTCTTATTAACTCGGGTAACAGTAATGCAGCTGGCAACACAATTCCTGGAAATTGACAGCTGTAATTGGCCCATCAAATTTATGTATAGTATGCACACCACAGACGACCTTTTTAAACACGGGAATACACAGTACAAATTACAATAATGAGTTGCCGCATTCGCATTTCACAGATACGAAACTGTTTCTACTTTCTAGATAGCATGTTAAGTACACTATGTAGTCGAGGGCAGCCAGCAAGAGTATAATTATAATTATACTCTTGCTGGTGTGTATATATATATAGTTCAATCATTATCTAAGAATAGTACTCATGGTACTGGTTTTTAAAATTTGGCACCTAATTGTAATGAATACTTTTGGATCCCATGTACCCAAGTTTGTGGCTACCTTTACTTTTTGTTTATATGTATTACTTTTAGGTATATAGGTAGGTTAAGTATGTAGAATCATTATCCTTGTCTTCAGTTAGGGCGCGTGCCCACTAAATCGTGACAACAGATAATCGTGTTACACATATTTTGTCGAGGCAGCCACTCAAACCAAATAAATAATTCTAAAAATACAGCCTTACAGTGATTTTCAGAAGCATTAATAATTGTTAAGTAATCCTTTAGTGTTATACTACTTATTTTTTTTTTAAATTCAATAAAATAACTTTTTAATAAAATAAAAATGCCTTTGCCTACAGTGACATCTGGATAAATTGATGGCATAGTTGTCTCTTCAGTGTCAATATTTTCAAAATCCACTTGAATTCAGATTAAATTTGCAAGGAATATATATTTCTGTAGATTCTAAATCTTAAATAAACATGCAATGTAGAAACAACTGCACTTATCTATATAAAAAAAATCATAATAATTACTTTATCAATATTTATTATACTTAATTACGTCTACCACCATAGCCACCCTGAGTTGCAGGTTGTGTGAGTTGAAGACCATTAATATTGTTAAAATCTAACATCTTCAACATTTCCTTGGTGTCAGGGTCAACTTCAATGATGTCATGTTCCAAGGCAGATACCTCAGGAACATAGTTATCACGTCGCTCACGCTCCTCCTCTTGTAATTTAATGGAGATACCACGTACTTGGGAATGTCTGAGACGTCTCATTAAATGAGTAGCAAAACTGAAAAAATATGAGTTAATTTTAAGCATATTTATCAATTTAAGCAGATTTTAAAATTTAGAAGTTTAAATTTTACATAAGCATTTATTTATCAAGTAGAAGTGATGAAAATCTTGCTAATAAGAAATTACTATGCTGGTGGAAAAATGAAGCTTTCGCTGACTATCCACTATCTGATTATTGTAATCATCTAATAAGAATTATCTGCTCTCGCTTTATTATTAGGGGTTTATTTGACTTAAAATTACTGACAAAAATTACAACTATACACAAAGGAGATTTAAATTTTGGGCATAAAAATTTTGCATCAGAAAAAACAGGAATATTATAATTTATAATACCCTCTTGAACCTATAGATAATATTTTAGCCAATTAAGGAAGTAAAGCCCATAACAGTGTTCTTTTCTCAATCATGGGAATTTATTTACATTAAACATATTATTATAAACAAAATTATGGTTATCAACAGCTTATAGCTCATACGATTCAATTTTATCGTCAATCTACACGGCTTACGGTTTTTATTGGTAATGATAATATCTTACATTGTAATTTAAAAATGATACGAATAAACAAATAATGAGAGAAAACAAAAGCAACGAGGTTAGGAAAAACTCACCCAGCAATTTTATTACGAAGAGGCTTTGTCGGTATAATAGCAATTTCTTCGCATATTCTTTTGTTTGTATCAAAATCCAATGTTAATCGCGTGTAGTATTTTTCGATAATGATTTTTGCTGCCTTTTTGACAGTCTTCGTACGTACACGACCCTGAAAGAAATTATTTATTTTGTAAAAATAAGCCTTTTGAGCGTCACTTCGAAATCGGAAAATTTATAGTGGAGACTAAAAACATTTTTTTTCTGATGATTGTATTTATAAAAATAGATTAATAATTGTAGAATCCTTTACCATTCTAAAACCTTGTAGCCTTAACCTGACACTTTCACGAAAAGATTGTGATATTTTTTTATTTGACTGTTCACGGTTCGGCCGTCAGTTGTCACTTGTGAGCGTCGCATAATGTTAATAACGGATGACGATTGACAACTTTATTGTGATAATCTTTTACCAATATTATTGTTCTATGTACAAAAGTTGTTATGCCATCTCTACACTAGCGAATGCATTCACCAATGATATGGAAAATATTATATAGTTTGGTATCTCTTTGGTAGGTATCTGAGTGTCGGGAATCTGTGTGCTATCAGTTTTTTAACGCATATCAAAGGGTTATGCCAAAGTTTTTGGCTGCCGCATCCACATGTTGGCTGCGCGTTTAGTTTTCAACGATCTTCCAGAGTGACTGTACGCATATTATATTAATTTATAGTCTTGTAACTAGTCTGTATGCGTCACACTCTCTATTGAACCACCACTATGACTTTTATATGAAATGTTCATTATTTTATTCAAATAATAAAACAATTTAATTATTATAAAATTAAATAATTTTGCATTCATTTCATGTATAAAAAAAATATTTAAAAAAATAATCCACCATCTTTATTCACGGTGGCGGTGACGCAGTCACTCCGGGAGCTCGCTGCAAAATTAATACGTGGCCAACGTATAGACGCGGCAGCCAAACATTCTCAAATACCTAGGTACCAACCTAACACCGACAAAACCCAAAAACCCCCACGTTTACGAATGTCGTTCTTCATACCAATAACGAACACATTCGCCAATGGTATGTCGAATGTAAAGGTGACGTTCATCAACGTGTAGAGCCGACATCAGTATATTATATTATTAACTATGGCAGTGTATTGTTCATGGTTACTCATCTATAATCTTTGGTACCAACTACCACTACCACATTTTTTTTGACATTTCATTTTCTAGAAGCGTGGAGACAGAAGCGGTTAATTAGTCTCTTTTTCTTGGTGATCGTACTGAAAAAAATTAAACCTATAACTTACCTCGATATTTCGTGATTAAAAACACTTATTTCCTTAAATTTTGTTATTAACTGCAGATCAAATAGAAAAACATCAAGATGTTTTGGGGTAAGTCCATAAACTCAAGTGGCTACCGGCAAACCGGCAACCATGCTACCACGTGTATTTTGCACGAATCATCTTACTTAATAAATCATTATTAATTATTAGACTCTTTCATCAAACGTTTTCAAATTATTGCTTTTTTGATCGATTCACTTAGTCAATCTAATTAAATGATATTTTTTCTATTAATTATGATTTAATTTGGCGGTTCACCACGTTATGAATCTATGTTGGATGTTCTTCATAGAATACTTTTACTAATTTTAATACAATTTTTACTTTCAAGTATTAAAATAGCGTCTACTAGCAGTTGCCGATTTTATATTTCTATAACATATAGTGGTAGCAGCAGCAGGCTGCCAAAATCAATTTGTACTTTATTGATATATTAATGTATTTTCTAGGACTCATCATGGAACCAAATAAACGGTATACACAAGTTGTGGATAAGCCATTCCATATATCACATGCTGCAATGGACATATCAACTGGAGATAATGAGCCATGCCAAGTTATGATTGTTGTTGATGGAAAAAATTTTCTAGTCTGCACATTACAAAAGAAACAGTCTATTCAGATGCCTCTTGACCTTTACTTCAAGACTGGTGAAAATGTCTCATTTTTAACAAATGGTTAGAAAACTTACTTTAGTGAACAATCTATTCCTAAAAATCTATTACATACAATACAAACATAACAGCATTTAATTAATATGTCAATGGAGTTTGCTGTGGTATTATATATAGGAGTAGTTTGACATGTCTATGGCATTCATAGCCCCTAAAATTCCTAAAATAATTTCTTTTGATGAGGTTTTTTTGTTTGAAAACTGGTAGATGGAGGTGGATCTTGGCTATAATTTATGAGTATATGTGTATTCATTCATAAGTTATTCTTATTTGTAAATAACATGTAAGAAGGTTATTTTAAACTAATACTATGATGTTATGGTTAAGTACACTAATGTATGACAAAGTCAAATATCTCTTATTACCTTTAAAATACCTGTGTGTAAAATGTACCTATATGGATAAATCCTTTTTATAATTTTATAACTCACTTTTGAGTTTACACACATACATTTCACACACTCACTAAACACCCCAACACTCCCTCACTGTAGCTAATAAGTAACCAATTTGCTTTATTTCAACAATTCACATTCTTATAGGAAAAATACTTTGCTATAGTAGATTTTCTTTGTACTTACTTAAAGAATGTACTTTTAACTTTTTTTCCTTTATAACTTCGAATTGTTATTCTCTTTAATCTTAAGTTGATGTAACACAAGGGAAGTAGCGAGTCATTCCCAACACGAGTGTCATGAGACTACTCAATGGGAAGTCTCAGTAATGTGATTAATGAAATAAAAAAATTCTCTATTTTCTACTTTAATTCCACTTGTCACAAGTAATATAGTTCTAATAGTAGGATTTTTTTATGATTGTAAGTGAAGAATATGTATGTATATAGTGTCTATGTATTTAACAATGATTTATTTATTGCTATCAGGTAAGTGTAATGTCCATTTGACTGGGTATGTGGATCCTGAATTTGATGACCTTTCATCTGATGAGGAAGATGAAGAAGAGGAAGAAATTTTGGAGAAACTAGAAGGCAAACTAGTGAAAAATAAGAGAAAGTTAGAATCCAGCAGTGAAACAGAAGCAAAAAAACCTAAGGTAGCCTAAACTGAATTTCTACAAAATTAAATATTTGAAATTATTTAAAACTGATTGATACCTATAAACTGATTCTGGTGAATTTTGGCATTTTTACAATGTTAATACAAAAGTGAAGAAGAAAAGAAATAAAGAGTAGCATAGTAGTACGAGGAGGGATCAAAAAGTAGTGAGAATGAGATAGAATATAATGACTATTGATAACTTAATAATTTATTTTTCTACACAGTCTCTTGAGTCTCTACACACCAAGTCCAGCGCTTTTCCAATGCTTCAATCCCTTTCAAAAAAAGAGTTTTGTCTTGGTCCTGCAAAAAGCTCTCCACGGCATCCATCACCTCGTTATCGTCTTCGTACATGTTTCCCCTTAAGTATTCTATCAATTTGGGGAACAGATAAAAATCGCTAGGTGCTAGAGCTAGTGAATCAACCAATTCGAAGCCAGCTTGCTGAATAGCAGCCATGACAACTGCCGACCTGTGCGCGGGTGCATTGTCGTGATGAAACAGCACGCTCCTTCGAAGTTTCCCTCTCCTTTTCTCTTTGATGTCATTCCTCAACTTGGGAATTAAAGCTGCGTAATAGTGGTTCCACGCTCCAGGTAATCAATCAACAAAATCTCAAATTAATGGGGCCATAACCTTGCCAGCCGATGCCACGGTACGAAACTTCTTAGGGGTCGGTGATCATGGTCGTTTCCATTGCGAAGATTGCTGTTTTGTCTCGGGATCAAAATGATGGACCCATGTATAGTCCATTGTTACGAAATGAGACAAAAAGTTTTCAGAATCTTGAAACTTGTCCAAAAAAATCTTCGAAATGTCAAGCCAATTTTGTTTATTGACTGTCGGTTAACATTCTCGGCAAACATCTTGCGGAGACTTTTTTCATATTCAAAGATTGCTTCAATATGGATTGAATAATTCAATATGAAATGCCTGTTTCTTGAATTAATTTTCTTGGGTGACTGACGGCCGCAACGATGTTCGTTTTCCGTGCTCGTTCTCCCTACTGGAAATTGAGAAGCCCACCTTGCGACAGTGAAATACGGTGGAGCAGACTCCTAATGTTGCCTCCGAATCGCAATGAATCTCTTGCGTCGTTAACTTTTTTAAAAAGAGGTATTTAATAACGGCTCGCACTTCGTTTTTCTCCATTTTCTAGAACACATTCCGACACGAAGCAAACAAATGACTACATTCAGAAAAAAACAAGAGACTCAAAGATTTTTTTCTTAATTAATATTACAAATATGTATCTAAGCTATGCCTGTCAGTATTTATTTATTTTCTTACCAAGGAGTATGTCATTCTCACTACTTTTTGATCCCTATTTGCATGCCACTCTTTATTCTCAGTAATTTCTTTTAACAGTTCGATTTAAGAATTTTTTTAGTAAAAATTTATAGATATTGTTTAAGTTGAAGTTCTTGATTAAAATTATAAAACCAATTTTCCTTAATACAGAGGGGCAAGAAAACAGCCGAAGATAGCTCAGACTCCGACAACAATGATCACTTACAAAAGTTACTCAATGGTGAAGACATTGATAGTGATGATAATGATGAGTCATTCAAAGTAAATGCCAGTGGAGAAGCTGATGACAGGTAAGAATGCTTGGATTTTTATACCTTTCTAGAATAAACAATCAAAAATATTCAATATAGTCATCAACCACTATTTTTTTCATACCTTTCCTAGGAACATAATATCTGAACTTAATTTAGGTTTATTACTAGTATTAAATGATTATGATACAAATATTGTTTTATTGTAAATAGTGATGAGGAGGAGAGTGATGATGAAGAAGAAGCAGAGGATGAGGAGGGTGATGATAAGGAAGAGGAGAGTGATGATAAGGAAGAGGAAGCCGACACATCTAAAACCTCACTAGACACAAGTAAGGATGACAGCCAGATTGACATGAGCAAGCTCACCAAAAATCAGAAAAAACGCCTCAAGAAAAAACTACAGAAAGAGAAGCAAGTGAATGGGGTTGAAAAGGTCAAGGTAATAAATAATATTTCCTTTTTGTTGTCGCTAAGTTATTTTATTGAGAAGAAAAGGATGCAACAAAAATTTAATTAAATTCAATGTACACTATTTTAATTCGAATTAAGAGTACTTTTATTTCATTTTTAGAAGGATAAGGCTGAACCACAGAAGCAAGAGAAGAAGAAGCCAGAAGGCAAAAAAGACAAGGAGACTCCAGAGGGTCCTAAAGAAAAAAAGGAAAAGAAATCACTTAGTGGTGGTGTCACCATTGAAGATGTCAAAGTAGGGTCTGGTCCTGTGGCTAAGCCAGGCAAGACTGTTATGGTAAGTATCATTGAAATAATATTTGCAAAACTTCTTTTTACCTATCTACATCAAAAAATGATTATATTTTTTATTCATTATATTGTTATAAAAAAATATTTTAACTTATAGTTCTTAAAATTAATTATTATTTAGTAGTAATGAATGAACTAGTTCACCAAATGAATGAATACTTTGCAGTAGGAAATGTGGGGTCAGGTCAAGTTGACTCATGGTGCCATGAATCAACTTTTTCCTCCTAGCAATCCTACATTGAATTTAAATAGTAGGCTTATTATGGATGATAGAGATCATTTGCTAATAGGAATGTAAAATTTTATAAATCTTGTTTTTTATTAAAAAATAATAAAATAAATTTTATTCTTATTATTTTTTAATTTATTAAGTAAACATGTGTCGTCCTAAATAAACGTTATTCATGCCAAGCATGCAATGCATTATTGCCAAGAAAAAAATATAAGTTAAAACAAATCAAATTCACAGCGCGATTTTTGTACGAAACTAGCGTAAAAAATTGTACTTTTTAAAAATATCCATAATTCATGAGGATTCCAAAATGGTATAATATTTGCTGCATCTAAGTTACAAGGTTTAAGTTAGCAGTTTAAGGTATTTTAGGCCACCAAGTTTAACTTTTGCCTTAATTTTATTTCTTTATTTGTTATTGTCTGGACTGCTTTTTTTTAATATTCCCACAGAAAAAAAATCTAACTCTAAAACTTACCTAGAACAATAAAATTTTGCATGTCTAATGCAAATGATGTCTTCTATCATCCATATTCTATTGATATTCTACTTATGGAACACCCTAAATATAAAAATATTGTTTCAAATCTATAATTTTAGGTATATTATGAAGGAAGATTGAAGCAAAACAACAAAATGTTTGACAACTGCATGAAAGGACCAGGATTCAAGTTCAGGTTGGGTGCGAAGGAGGTGATATCAGGTTGGGATGTGGGTGTCTCTGGTATGAAGGTTGGTGGCAAGAGGAAGATCATCTGTCCACCTGCTATGGCGTGAGTATTAGTAGTAATAAAACCAAAAGTTCTTAAGTTTTATTCAAATTTACATGCAATATGGTTTGTTTGCACATAATTACTTTATTTTATCTATTTTATTAACACACATGTTTGTTCCAATAAGGCTAATAAACTGCAGGCAAAATATAAATAAATGTTGCTGACATCATCAGCATAAAAAAATATATGTTTTCTAAGTGTATAAATTGCCTAACTAATTTAGAGGAATTTTGATATATGGCCGACCGACCCTTCACACATCAATTTGTTTTTTGTTGTTTTAAAACAGATAATATTCTTTTTTTATAGGTATGGTGCGAAAGGATCTCCGCCAGTCATTCCACCAAATTCAACTCTAGTTTTTGAAGTAGAACTTAAGAATGTTAAATAGAGTGATAAGATTTCTTGATTAATGTTACTGTTTGGTATTTGTCTCGCCTATGTAGACAATGTTTAAGTGTTGCCATTTAACATCTTGTAAGGTATAAATGTATTATTTTATTTTTTTCAATTAAACATCATTCATACAGTAAATAGGTACATTATTTGCATTCAGTTTAAAAACTTGATAAAACGAGCCCCCTAAAATAGATTTATTTGGTCTTATTTACTGCTAAGATAAACTAAGCCTAAAATAAGTGTAAAATAAATTAATTAAAAACAAATTCTTATTATATTTTGGGAACCTATTTTAAACTTATTGGGTGGGTCTAATTACATTTCACTTTTATTACATCATAACTAATTTTTGCTTGGATTAAGTGTGGTATAGAAAATGACACAAATGCATTAGAAAAAATGACAAAATATAACTTGCACAATGGTTGAATTTGGAGTGCATTATACTTAGAGGGAGCTGCAACACTGAGTAGTGTTTCCACTTTGGTTTTACCCTAAATTCGTTATTTATTAATGAATTTCCATGAAAATCTCTATTTATAAGGATTTGTTAATTACTGGCACATAACATTCGAATAAAAATGTATATCAAAAAATTAATTTAGATTAATATTGTTTATTAGAATGAAAATTATACTAATTAACCAGCATACATATCATAAAGCCCTAGTAGTTTCATCAATTTATTGATTGCCAGGTGTGCCCAGCAGTTTCCTGCAATTGAATAATTTGGATGGGGGTAGGATTATAAAGATTAATATTCTCATATTCTAGCCATTTTGGAGAAATGCAACAACAATCACCATGACACAATTTTTAATTAACAAGGTAGAAACTATTAGCTCTTAAGTAAAGTTATCCACACAAAATTTTATAAACAAAATATTTAGAATCTTGAGTCCTTAGTCAAAACAATTTATTTTTTCTAATAAACCTAATACTATGCATACAAGTGCTGTTAAAAAAATTTGAAGTCTCATATATTAATTATTACAATACTGCTAGTAGGTAAATTTATTGTGATTAAAATATCACATCTTTATTTGCTGAAAAGGCAAATCATTTATTCAAAAACACCATAGCCACCAAACACCTATATTTGAATATTTTTCTAGAAATTAATGCATTATAATATTTAAATAATAGCACAAGTTTAAATTACATTTAAGTATAACTTTTACATACTTAGAGGTGGTAGGTACCTACTTAAAATGCAATAAATATTTTTTTTACTTTAAAACTGCTTTCTTATATTTAGTCTAGACAAAAAAAATAGGTGTCAATATATGTGTATAATAATTTTACTAAGAATAACACAACTCCATTATTCTGATTTTAGCCTTGTATCTAGAGTTTTCTCATTATTAGATATGTTGGGTGGGGTCTTAACATCATTATCAGTGTTATTTTCTTTCTTCTTAAAGGCGCATACACCACCTTCACATTTAAAGGGGAATTCAGTTGTTGTATTACCCTCAGCATCTTTCACAGCCCATGGATTCCAAAATCGTAAAACGTATGGCTGAATAAACTTATGCCACAAGAACAGCAAGACAGGAATAATAAAGCATGGAACACAAACCATTTTTGTCTTTCTGAATTAAATTTCTTTAAGAAAATTCACTTTCCTATTTTCCTATAAATGTAATATTCTTAATTATTATTATTTGATCTTAATTTGGAGAACAGAAAGCTCTTTTTTATTCGATTTTAATTTGTCTAATTTACGTAAATAAATCGAAAAATGACAGATCATTCACATAGGATATTAGAAAATGACGTATTAGGCAAATTAGCGCGAAGGGGATGTCCGCGATTTACCGTAAAATGTATTAAACCTACACAGATTATAGTGCGAGACGGAATGACCACGTCGCGGAAAGCCATCCGCGCGCGGATGTATATCTCTCTGCGCTGCGGACGTCTGTAATGGAGAAGTTTCATGATGTTATTAATATTATATTCAATATAATAGTATTAAAATATAGATCAAAACCATCAATCACTGAAATTTTTTTGAAATCGATCAATAAATGACTTACAAATAGATTATTGAAGTTTACGTACTTCTGATTCGCCTGTGACGTCGTTTAACCTATCCGCGTGTACAAAATTATTCTTCCAAGCACAACTTTAAAGTCACGTAACTTTTTCATTTCTAGACATATATTATTGATTCTTTCTCGTAAGTACCTATTTTTTTTATTTTACCTTAATTTTTATAGTTAATTCATTTAAAAAAAAGGTAACCTTCTCCATTGGTTCTAAATTTCTAATGTAGTTGTTCAGTGCTCGACGTATTAGGTATCGTTTGAACACAATTATATTGCCAAGGTAAAGATCTCTCATCAGAAACAAAGTAATTTACAAATAATTAATCTCTTACTTTGTTTTATATTGCTGTTCATACTAATATTGTACTCAGTATTAGACTAACAAGTCCCACTATAATCATAAAACAAAAACCGCGAACGCGCCCTAAACCGACCTTTACAGCAAGTCGGAGGACGGAGATGAGGAATGGTTTCCCTTGAGACCCTGCAGGTTATAATATGTATTTATACCTTATTATTATAAAATAGACTTACTCAGAAAATTATTCAAAAGGAACATAAAACTGATCGATCATAAATTGTATAGTTAATTAATTATTTAAACTTCTAACATTTTTTTGTGATAAATATTATTAAATCTTTATACCTGCCCTCTCTTGTGAAACAACTGAACTAAACGCGCAATACGATATTATTAATTTATATGGCGCGTTTAGTAGGTACCATCGTATAATAGAAACGTTTAATTTAATTGTTACTTTATTAAAAATATGGTGAAAAGAGTATTTTCAAAAGGCCATGGGGCTATAGATAAGAGCTTCACCTTTATTTCTCGACACCCACTAACACCGGAAATTTGAATGGAAATGACATAATATTATGTCATGTCGTTGCGATAAAAGCACCAAAATATGTCATTTCCATACAAATTCATAGCGATATGGTGGTGGTGATTAATTTTAAACTTTATTGCATCAGTTTTTATTTCTATTGCTAATGACAATAATATATTTTGCTAGTGGCTAATAGCTAAATTCAATAAAACAGGCATCAATTAGAGTCTGCTAATGGAACTGAAAAGGTAATTTTAAGGGAAGAAAAATAATTCACTGTAAAATAAGTAAAAAAACTGAACTTTCATATTTTTTTAAGAATGCGAACTTTATGAACAAATAGAGAATATCACTATTTATAGAGCGGGAATAAATAAAATGTTATCAAAATTCCAATAAAAATATATTTTTATATTTTATAACTCGTTCAAGGAATAGACAATTAAAATAAAATAAATAATAATTCTTAGAACATAAATCAACTTGGGTCTTAAATAATTCTAATTATTACGATAACCATGACTAAGTTTATAAACCATTTTATACTAATTTAAAAAATCTAACATGTACATTAATTATGTACCTATACAATGCAATAATTAATTCTTACCTACCAAAAAGTACCCTGCAACAAGAAAATATTATAATAAAATCAAAATATATACTTTGACCACAATAGGCATTGTATCGGTTATTAATGAAGTATGTAATTGCACATTTAATAATTTATCTACACATACTTAAATATTATTTGAATTTTTGAGATGGGACAGTAAGGGCAGGTACCATAACCTTTATAGTTACAGAAAAAGGTTCCTAGGAAACCATCCATAATTTTTAAAGATATTCTGAACTGCATTAACAGATTTTGGAAAACATTTCAGTAAAAAGTACTAATATCAAAAAAAATGTTTAATGCCAATCGATCTTATTTCATGCACGGGTCAAAAGACTATGCGAACATTTGAGCTATGTCGAGAGGTAGGACCTACTAGAAATTACAGAAAACTCCAAAATCTTTTTCCATACATTTTGTGTGAAAAAACGATAAATTAACTAGAAAAATTCTTTATTACCTAACGATCCTATATCTTACTGTGATCAAAACTAAAATTTGAGTACAGAAACTACGAGTCACAACACTGATTAGTATAAAAGATTGCTGACTGTAGCTTTTTCCAAATCTTTTCATGCAGTTCAGAATATCTTAAAAAGTTATGGATGATTTCCTAGGAAAGTTTTCTTGTAACTATAACGGTTAAGGTATCTTCCCTTACTATCCCGTCTCAAAAATCGACCTCATAAGTATACCTATTTACCCAATTTAGCTAACTCAACTACTTACATAATTATATAATTAATATCTAATAAATAAAAATACAATTTTTGATTTTGGAATATTTAAATATTAAAACAAAAAACCTTGTTCATATTAAATAGTCAAGTACATGTATTTTACATGTAATTTATTTTTGAAAATTAGGTTTATGCTTAATTCTGAGATCTTCATCACAGCACGCTTTAACGAATTTTCCTACATATAGGCTAGCTTAAATATAAAATAAGGGTAACTAAAAATCATTTAAATAGATTCTAAATAAAAATAACAAATTTTATATTTCTACAATAGTATAGATATAGATATTTTACTAGTGGTTCGCCGGTCGCCCCACTTCCGCAAGAATTACTAGGTATACGTGACCCGTCGTTTTATTTATGGTGTATTATAGATTAGATCTGTATATTACATTATATTATTTGACTTAATACCGAAATCTTTATATCCTTTAATACAGCCCTGTCGCAAAAGCTGACATCACCTACCTAGCAAACTCCGCTTCATACGTCAAATATTTTTTGAGATTTCATTTTTAATCTGTGAATGGCATTTCCCTTTTAAATAATATGTAGATTATTGCGTCGATTAAAAATATACTCTATTCTAATGGCACTCAAATATCAAAGCCAACAAGGCACGTCATAAGTCATAACACTGTATGGTCCGCTTTAGCATCCCGGAGAGCACCTCGTAGTGATACTGGTAGTTCGGGCACTCTATAAATTGGATCTGCAAACGGGGGCAGCTTAATAGCATTTAAAGACTTTTCGTAACTATTGAAAGATAAATACAAGTGTGAGACCCGATCAATTTCATCTTCGGTCATATCAACAACGCGCAACTGTTTCTTGAAATCAGCATTAATGGAATCCCCACACTTCGGGCATATTTCTTCAAGAACGTATTTAGTTTTCGATGCGTGTTTACATCGTACTGGCTCTATGTACTTGTACTTTCTAGAGCGGGATATTCTTAAATCATTCTTTTCTTCATCAGAGAGCAATACAAGCAGATTTTTGCCGGCTTTTCCGGCGCAGGTTCGCGCAATCACCTCACCACCACCCTTCATCAAGGCCATGTAAAGCTGCTCCGAAGGATTATTCACGTCGTAATAAATGCACCTCAACTCCGAACTAGCCTCGTTGTTGTTTTCAATATGTAAACTGTATCTGAGTCGTATTTTCTTTGGTTCAGAGCTGTATTTCAGGTACACGTGTATCGGTATGTCTATAGATGAACATCCGGACTCTTGGATTTCATACGGCGGCTCTTGAAGCACTGGAACAGTTCAATGTTTGATATTATAAATCCATTCGTAATAACGGGTTTAAAGTTATAGGTAGCAACTATTAACAGTATGCGAGATAACGATAATGAGCGTGCGATTCTTCTTAATACTATAAGCAAGATACCTGCGATATTAAATATCATCATATAATTATTAGACAAAAACCTGTTCAGCTTGATTCTGTCAGCTCACTTGCCATTCCAGTCGCTTGAACTGGAAGTGAATATTATTATGAGCAGAAAATGTAATCGGTCACGGTGTTTTAAAGTGATTATTTTTAATGCATGACGTGTGACAACGAGCGATAGCAAACAATGCCTAATACATAATATTATATTATCATCTTATCAATAATTTACGTTAAACTAACGACCCCGCGTTTTTGTCCTCACGGTTATGAAATAGTAGGTTTGAGATGAGATTATTTAAAACTACTTAAAGAGTACCTAAGTGGTTGCTTTAATCCACTGCTACAACAAATATAGCAAATTTAGTCAATTATAAAATACGTGTATAAAAATGTTAAATGTTATAAATAATGTGATTTTACCTCTTTTCGGATAGACGAAGGCACTTGGCGGGTAGAGGTGGAAGACGACCTTGTGTACGTAGGCACTGATGTCGGCGCCGCGCGCGCCACGGACGTACACGCTCCAGTCGAGTGCCAATGCGCGCCCTGACGCGGTGCGGCGCGGCTCACACGTGTGCCCAACCTCTAGCCACACTCGCACACACATCTGCGGTTTTAAAGATTAATGTTACTATTAACATACTAGCACACTATCATTTTAAGCTTCATTAAAACATTAATAAAGCCCGGTTGCTGAAAGGCTAATTAAATCGTTGTATATAATATTAATGTATAATATAAATAAGTAAAAGTATTATATCTTTAAATTTTTGTTAAATAAGCAGCTTGCCTAGTTGCCATCCTATATTTGTGCTATTTTATTGTAATTCTAAACTGGTTATTTTTTCTCAGAAAATGTTATATAAAATCTGTTACAATGTTTTATTACTTTATAACTTTCAATGGATAAAGAAACCCATTTAATTTTTTTAATATTAATCATCACTACATAGTATAAAACAAAGTCGCTTTTTCTTTCCCTATATCCCTTTGTATGCTTAAATCTTTAAAACTACGCAACGGATTTTGATGCGGTTTTTTTTTGATAGATAGAGTGATTGAAGAGGAAGATTTTTATATATGTTTTATACCCGTGCAAAGCCGGGGTGGGTCGCTAGTAATACATATTTTGCAAAATGAATGACATTTAAATATAAATTAGAGTTTTATTATATGAATAGATTGTAATATAAATCATAATATGCCACAAGTTATCGATTAAAATGGGTTAAGAGAAGAGATGACCGCATATATGTATAAGTGTTTTCATTGGTTGTTGAAGGTGCGTCATTATCTTATCTTCTTTAAAAATTAAGTTTCATGACTGTTATTAAAATTCATTTGTAAGTAATAAACAATATTACAAAAATCAAATTAAATTAGTAAATTCACTTTACATACTTTCAGAAAGAAATACCTGTAGGAAAAGTATTAGAGGCTCATAAACATTATTTAAGGTATTTATCAGCTAATTCGCCGAAAAGCAACAGTCACTTGACAAAGGATTTGACTTTAGTTTAATCTATGATTACGGCTTAACCAGCTTTCTATAAACCCAAAATGTCGTTTGACATGAGATTTCTGTCAACTGAGAAATTGATCAATTCAAAATACTGATCTCAAGCTTTCTGCAACTCAATTTACTCTTGACAAAAGATTTGATAGCTGATTACTTACTTTTGTTGTTGAATATCCTTTCAGAAACTTAGAATAAAAATAGAAAAGAATATAATAAAATAGAAAAGAATAGGTACTAACTAAATATTCAATTCAAATTGACTTGAATCTTTCGGATTTTGTGTTCTTAATCATTGAATGAAACAATGAATTTTTGCCAACAATATCAAGTACATATTATTAAGAGAATTGTCATATATATTATCTGTCTGTAATATAATTTAACGAAACATCAAAATATATTTCTCAAATTATATTTACTTAAGTACCTATAGTTGACTCTTAACAATAACCTGCCTAAACAACCTGGGACTTCAAGTCTTGAACAAGTTAAAGTTAATAATATACATTTCACATCTGTTTCACTGATCGATTTTTCTTTTGTGGCAAGTTGGTGATCAGCTTTCTATGCCCTGCCAAGTATAACTTTTTTAAATTTACTTCCCATTTTAATGTCTATCTGATTGCTGATAATATTATTATGATTCTTGCGACTCGATTAATATCAGGACAAATCGCTACGTCATACAGCCGCGACACTAAATTAAGCGAAACCATTTTTCTTCTCATAATACAGAAATAACCATAAAAACTACCAATTTCAATTAAATACTAGTTAAATAATACTGATAAGAGTATTGCAAGAAGTTTAATTAAGCAGTCCCATTACCTGTTGATATATTTAAGTAGATATTTATATCAACTGGTTTATTTTATTTTTAACTAGGTACCTTTTTGCAATTCCTTCCGTATTTTGACAGTTTTCCTTCAGTTAAAGAATTTTTTAAATCGTTGGAAAGTTTTTGAGATTATTCATTACAACAAAAACACAAATTTTTTATCTTTATAATCTCAGTATATACGTGACTTAGTTACTACAATTATATACTTTGTTTGTACTACTGACCGACGATTATTACAAAAAAGGCGAATACTTCATCGACCTTGGCACTGAATGGCACTTGGTAATAAATTACATTACAATAAAATAGACAATACTGAGAGCAACAAAAAAATACAATATTAAATATAATATATACAAGCAAACAGCTATATCTTGTAATGCTTTTAGAAAGCATTAAAATGGGTCTATACTCTATTGGTTGGAGAATCGCTGACAAATTGCAAACGAATTTTGACGAAATCTAGTAGACTCGAACAAGTTATGTTTAAGAAAATCAAAAATCGCTTTACTCGTTAAGTTACCTACATCTCTCTTTTTATTTCGGGTCTCAAAAACAGAAATAAACGGGCAAGTATTTAAGATTCAATATTCTACCTACCTTCATAAAACATTTTTCTACCACAGTCCACATTCAATTTTTAATAACAAGTCACGGCATCTTATACATACCGCTTTCTTCAGATTCTTTTTAGGAGGAAATATTTTTTTTAGTATTTGAATGATTGATTAATTTCTAAATGATTGATCGAGCGTGTACCTAATTTTGGTGTTATGTATGACCAATGTTGACAGAAAAAAAATACTTATCGAATGATAACCTCCTTTTGGTTGTTTTTGAAGGTCAGTTAAAAATATTAAAGAAAAGCTATAGCTCATTATAGTCTCTAGAGTAAAAAAACAATTAAAAGTTAAGTGTTTTTTATATGTATTATGTGCAATACTTATAATTAAAACGTGAAAAAAACCTATTATATTTGAAATTGCAAATTTGTTCTTCAATTATCTTTATTAATTGTATAGTTTAAGTATAAATAAAGCAATGTATAAATAATGTAATAAAATATATCTAAAACATAATTTTATCATCAAAATATCAAAATGTCTTTCAAAAAACGAAGATAACAATCAATATTGATGTATTCTTCAAAAGGATAATATGTTGAATTGATATTTTATTTGTTTACGTCAGAAGATATTTTGATTGTGACGTGTTTAACGGCCGTAAGGTTTGCAGAGTAACAAAATTTTATTAATTACTTCAAATCAATTATTGTTACGAGTTTGTATATGTAGGTATGTGAATGAAAATGAGATGTGTTCGTCAACAATCACGCTTCAATCTTCTGGACCTTGGAAAATAATTTTATAGTTATAAGGCTTAGGCCGCACTACGGTTTTTTCCCTGGAGCGGTTAACCGCTATAACCGTGAAACAGATCGTGATTTTTACAGTTCGAAGATGGATTTCAAAAGAGCAGTATGTATTGTTGCTATGGTACTAAGAAATAGAAAAAAAAAGACGTCAAAGAAAATTTCGCAAATATTGGGTCCATCCACTCATTAGCCGTAGATTTGAGAAAGGTTTCTTTCAGAAAAAATATAATATTTTAAGAAAACATCCAGAGAAATTTTTCAACGTAGTACTTTCGGATGTCAGTAGCCAGCTTTGATAATTTTTTGCACAATGTGCGTCCATATAATATCACCTTCATGGATATTAAATTTCGAAAAAACCGCCCGCGGTTAACGCATAATGCGCCCACTTAGTTCTATGGATTACAAATTTTACTATTACAAAATCACGCGGTTAAAAACCGTTGCGGTTTAACCGTAGTGCGGCCTCAGCCTGAGCGTATATTTTTATAATAAGTTTGCGCACGAGTCGAAGACAGGCCATGAATTTATTTTCATTTTAATATTAGATAATTATATTAAAACAAATGAACGTAAGGTACTTATTTGAGATGTTTAATCCACCCAGATGTTTTTGGGTCATGCCTGACCGTACACAGTAAACAGACAAAATTCTGCGGATTGATATGTTAAGAACACGTATTAAATAATAGCTGTTACTCCCTATCACATCATCTGCCAGTGAAAGTCCCATCAAAATCGGTCCAGCCGTTTCAGAGATAAGCCGGAACGAACAGACAGACAGATGAAAATTGTAAAAAATATTATTTTGGTATATGTACCGTGTATACATCCATATGTATTTAGTAAAAAGCGGCTATTTTAATATTCCAACAAACACTTCAATTTTATTTATCTGTATAAGATATAAGGCACAGACTTGGCTTGTTTACTATCTTTGTTATAGCTAATCGCTATGCAAATATAAAATATTTATTTGACTAGGTACCTATAACTCAATATGAGTGATTTGATACGCAATATTCAGTAATTGTGATAAAAGTTAATTGTGTATCCAATTATAAGGAAGTGTTGAGGGCGCTCGTGCTACACAATAACATTTAGCAGGTGTTTCATAATATAGGTATATATATTATATCGGAACCAGTTACATTTGCTATGCAGTCGACCGCGACTAAACGATTCCACAAATGTTAGTACCCATTCATTTAATACATATTTTATTTGGTCAACGTCCCTTCAAGTGTGCCATTGTATTACGTTGATAAGGAATATGTAAATATTGTTCACATTTAGTGGATGTCACGTTGGACTTTCCAAGAGTTATCATATATACTGCGATTATGATGTTGTTCATCTATGCGGTTTCGTGATAACGTGTTGGGTAACTCGAGTAAGCGCACGCGACTCATGCATTGATCACTCACCGGCTTCTCATGTTGTTGTCGGGGTCCTTCAGTCATTTTCTATTATGTGATAAAATCGCCGCTCCTCGTGCGGTGACGGCTGACATCTGTAACAGGCCATCGAGGTCAAGTATAGTCTTCATAGCACTATTCACATAACAAATAGGGGCACTGGCTCTCACTTGTGCTGTGTTGGTGACAGGCAAAGATGCATGAGGTAGTTTAGGGTTGCAGCGGTAATTCAAGCGCGCAGCATTTCTGACATGGAGTCGTGGCCGAGGTGCGTTTATCACTGGTTGCATGAGAGGCAACGGCCGTGAGTGCTGTGACGTCAGAGTGACGTTAGAGTTTGGACCATCGCACTTCCTCCGCACCTCTTCCCTCTGAACGCCAATGCCAGCCGCCAACCCGCCGCTGACGCGTTCACCGTGTGTGGAAGCACGTTCTTCTACATGAAAATTAGGCGCCAAAGTAATATAAGTGGAATGTAGAAAGATTTACAACATCAAACTTATTATGTTTGATATATTAATATTTATTGAAGGACAATATATTCTGTTGAATTCGACCAAGAAATGTTTTTGAACAAAAATTATTTATCTACAAATAAAAAATTAAAAATCTTGCGCCTTTACAGTCTAAACAGCAAAACATTGTTTTTGTGTTAGTGAAAGAATAACATTGTATAATTAAATAATAAGTATTCAATTCAATTCAAAACATAACTTCAGAATAGAACTTTTAAATTTAAAAAAAATAATTAACTTTACATAGAGAATTATGTATATTTATTATGAGCAAATAAATTTTAAGTTTAAATTTAAAAAAGCATGTTTTTACTTTTTGGTCAATAATTAGCACGTTCAACCAAACATACAAACTCCTTGTTAGATATCCATTTCACACAGACAACTGATGTCGCAATCCCAAGTCTATCACATGCGATAAAAACCAGAAGATACTACGACTGATTCTTTTGTCCGCTCTCCTAGTATCGGCTCGGGCATTAACCGCGTAGATTAACTGGTTAAGTAATTTTGTAATAATTAATTAAATAATTATTAATGTTTTTTGGAGATTCACGATGGCCGCAATTTTCTTTATAATTCCTTAATATTATTAATATAAATAAATATTCATTGTTTGTGCTTTGAACTTAACACCAATTGAAATAGTTAGGTATTCTAGTATAAAAACCATGACGTAAATATATCTGAACTAGACTTTCATTGATAATAAACTTCAATAATGTAAATGGCCTTCTTTAGTCATTGATCCTAGACTTTGGAGCAGAGGTTCCCAAACTTATTTCGTCTAACGCCCGCTTTGAAAATCAATTATTTTATAGCGCCCCCACCCCCCATTTTTTCACCTTAAAAACATCAATAACAGACTTTTCATACCAAAGAGAGCAATATAAAATACAACTTTAGAATATTAAGAGTTCAAAATTATATTCAAAATTAACCAAAAATACAAATTTGTTTTAAAACTAATCTAATGTGAGGTGAATATGATGATTTTTAACAAGTTTGTTGATATCAGGTTTTAATTGACTTAAGAACCTATTTGAAGCTCCCCAATTTTCTTTGGGCCCCTGGATCCCTTTAGACCTCCAGCGCCCACAAGGGAGCGTTGTCGCCCACTTTGGGAAAGACTGCTCTAGAGATTAGTTTATAATATATTTCCGGTCAATATGTTGATAACAAAATCGCTTGGCCAACGTCAACGGAAAATTTATCTTGTATCGTCGGGTTCACTTTCAGTTCAGAATGCACGCGAATTGTAAATATTTAATTCAGAGTTAATTGAATAAACTGCTTTTAAAACCAAAAATAGAATACTGGTTTATCGCAAGATCCTATAATGCTAATGTTATATTCAATTTAAATATGATAATTTATTAGATTATTCTCGTAGAGCTTTCGTAGACAAAGTTACAAACATAGCTTCGCTTGTAGGCGTTGAATTTTTTTTGTTTTATTTCTTAACGCAATATTTAATTTTCGATAAAAACTATTACATTGGTACCTACATGGTACCAAAATGTAAAAAAAAATCAATGAACCGATTTTAATTTCGAATTGCTATCAAGTATAAAGTTTGGGATAGTAATGGAATGGAAGATTGGACGCTGGAAAAAGTATTGGTTTTAGTTCAAACCAATTTTTACCGGCAGTAAATGTAATTTTACTTTACTAGCGACCCGCCCCGGCTTTGCACGGGTATAAAACATATATATAAACCTTCCTCTTTGATCACTCTATCTATTAAAAAAAACTGCATCAAAATCCGTTGCGTAGTTTTAAAGATTTAAGCATAAAAAGGGATATAGGGAAGAAAAAGCGACTTTGTTTTATACTATGTAGGTAGTGATTGGCATTTTGGCATAAAAAATAGTGTCATCTCATGACAAGGTTTCTTATTATCTTGTTATATAAATCTTTTTTGTAAATTTTTCCATAGTATTTTTATTATTTATTTAGTATTTTTTTTAAATATTTTTAAATAGAGAAATAAAGTTTTTTCTAGTATTACATGACTTATGTAACGTACCATCGTACTTTTACATTCGTAACTAGTTTATATTATATCTATTTGAAGTAAATATAGTTTTAAACATAATAGATTACCATGAATCACCCACAATAACTTAAATCTTATAGCTCACATAAATGTCATCGTATTACATACCCATGTTATCCATATCTTTTGTTCGCCCATAAATAAGATGACCTAATAATTAACAGGGCAACAAAATATAACATTTTAAATATGTCATCATACCACACGATATATTTTCTGCTATTCTCTATGGAAACACCATTACTTTAGACGATAAGAAATAGTTTTAAGAAATAACATTTCATTGCTTTTATGGTTCGGTTTCGCAGCCCCCATTAGTTTTTGTGTTAGATTTAAGGTATGAATTATTATGATTAAATTCAGTTAGAAGTTAGCACTTCATTCTTAACAAAGTTGTTTTATTACTAAATCCCGCCGTCGCACAATTTAACGGAAGTATAACATCTTTAGGTAAAAGATAAATTAAGATTTAAAACTTCCTAGGATAAGGTTAATATTATACGTATAATGATAAAATAAACTTTATCAATTATTTCAGTAATTTTTATTACATTAATGCTGTTTCCGATAGTTAACGTTATTATAAAATTTATTTTAAGCTTTTTTACAAAGTGATGAATATGATTTCCAGGAGATCGGATAGTAATCAGATTAAAATCTAAAATGTACTTAGATAAAATAAATATATCTACTGTTTTACGATTATTTATCAAATAATAATTAAATATAATTCATTTAAATAACTTATAATTATTATTTTATTTTATTAATTTCGTTCCTTATCAACAAATAAAGAATCTACTCCACAAAACAAAACTTCTTGCAAACATATTATGTTTATGAAGCTGTTTTTTTAGTACCACAAATGACGTCACTCGCTCTCTTTTGGCGAGATTTTTGAACAAACAATATTAAAACATGATTTTGAGTAGGTACTTAAAAGACTATAAATAAATAAAATTTTATTTTTTATGGAAATAAGTGTCCATGAAGATTAATTTAAAACACTTTCTGAAAGTTTGTCCGATCCCCTATTTGCAATGTAAGTCAGTGACTCGAACAAAAACATACCTACTCAATACCATGCCACTCGGTATAACACAATTTACTTCACTATAATATTCTTAATATAATTATAATAATTATGACATATATTTTTTGATGAATTGAGCAATCAGTCAGTGAATCAATATCTAAATTCTTATATATAAAATTCTCGTGTCACAATGTTAGTTACCTTACCCCTCCGAAACGGCGTTACTGATTTTTACCAAATTTTAATTGCATATTCAGTAGGTCTGAGAATCGGCTACTATCTATTTTTCATACCCCTAAGTGATAAGTGTAGCCCACCCCAAAAATTAATATGGCAAAACAACGTTTGCCGGGTCAGCTAGTAATCATATAATATTATCATTTAACTATTTATGTGATTTGTACTAAAACTAATCTATATTTATTTATATAAGCTAAATAATTATAAATAATTTTTGGGGAAATATGGCAGCCAGCCTGGCAGCGCCCTGCCCAGCGGCAGTGATTTGGAGCTGATTTTTTATTTATAAATTCATATTTTTAAAAAAATATACCTATAAAATTTTAAGTATAATATGGATTATAGATTCTTAGTAAATTTATTTTTCGTTAAATTTAGTATTGATTTAGTGTCTAAATGATTTATTTTAGATAAAAGAATTAAGATGTGAAAATATACCTAATCAATACTACGACCACGTCAGCTATCAATCAAAAAACCGTTTCACACATGCAGACCCAAGGACACATATGCACTCGTACACCATTTTGCGTCACGTGTTAAAAAGTTGCATCAGCCAACGTTTATACATAATATGTAGTTGCTGAAATTAGTTAAAATCTAATTGAAAAGTATCAAATATTCAAATATCAAAAACAATAGCATTTATAAGGGAGAAGTAGATCGAATGGAGGAGTAAAAGATATTTATTTTTTCCATTTGTGAAGTTGATCAAACATTGATTGCAATCAATTGCATCAAGGATTTAAATTATCAGGTGAGTTCTTTTTGCAATATATTAACTCTTTAGATCTTATTAGTGGATATGATAATTTTGATATCACCTAACTGTTTAGATTTTTATCAATTCATATAAATATGAATGTTTATATCGACTTTCTTAACTTGATAAACAAAAGAAGACGCAGTGTATAGTACCTACCTTAGGATTGTGGTCCGTAAAAGCATTATAATGAAAGGTAAGTAGGTGCTTAATTTAAAATATGGTCCTAAAAATTAACTACTTACACAAGTTAATTTTTTTTATTGTGCAATTTATCTTTACTTATCCGTTTTTACCATAATTTAATTCCTACCATACTTATTAAAAAGCTCCAACACAATTAAATATTCAAATCGTTGTAGCTTGATGCAAGTACTTTTTTCAGCCTTTTTTTCTAACTATAAAACAAAAAAAAAGCATGTGTGCAATTCACACCTGGTAGAAGTGAAACCTTCAAAAATTTTAAGAAACACTTTATTATGCTTCCTATCTCATTTTCTCTCACGTTAAATCTTATGAATTTGTGTCTGTCTCTTTTTACTCACTAAAAGCGACATAGCGCCATCTGTTGTCAAGTAGAAGAAAAAATAAAGTTGATTAGATTAATTAATTTAAATTTTTCGCATTCGTAAAAGAAATAATTTTTGTATTTGAAAAATTATTAAATGGAAGCCCCTGCTGTATAATTATCTTTTCAAATTAATTAGGGAATATTATTAGAAGACTTAATATTATTTTAATTACTAAAGATTTAAAATTAGAATAGAACATTCTATATAGATAATGAAAATATTTGCAGTTACATATTACTGCATAAAAATTAAAACATTATTTTTGTACGGATCTTTTGAAAATTTATTATAAGTTTACTTACGAGTATATTATGAAAGAAAGAGCAATACTTATTACAACTATAGACAATTTAGTCTACTTTTATGTCCGTCTGTTTATTCCGATAATTTTTAGAAACGAATGGACCGGTTTTAGTAATTTATTGAGATTTCGTGCTATCTAGCGGCAACTTTAAAAAATTATTTTTGAACCCAGCTATCAAGGACATAAAAGCGGCATCTTTTAATAAATAGCCGAAGTAAATTTTTTAAGAAACACTGTATAATGCTTCCTATCAAATTTGTGAAATGCTTTTCAAATCACAACGATACTAAAGAAGTTTTCACTTCAAAAATCATCAAAGACGATTCATGTTTCGCTTCCCGATTACGTAACAAACAAACAAATAAAAACATATAGTCAAAATAAAAACAAGCTCTATTGATGTCAGTTAAGAAATAGACTTAAAATACCTTGATTTTTAACAATAAAATAATGCATCAATTGTTTCTTGCAGCCACAGCCATCTTTTTGGCGTTCATACTGTCAGTAGCACTTGGAAAACACATACGATTAAATAAATCCGGATGTCCAGAAGATTATACAATCGAACAACTATACCCCCACGCAGAATGCCACAAGTTTTACCAATGTTTCCACGGAGATTTAATAGTTCACCATTGTGCTGCTAATCTTTACTTCAATATAGAAAAGCAGTTATGTGATTTTCCTTCTACCGTCAACTGTGGCGATAGAATTATACCAAAACCTGATGAAGGTAATGAAAGCTCTCCAGGTGACAATAATGAAAGCGGAGATAGCAACTGCAACTGCAGTCCTAGCGAAGCTTCATCCATTTGTGCGAAAGACGGATCTGATGACATCCTGATAGCCCATAAAAACTGTAATCAATTTTACAAATGCTCTAATAATGTGCCGGTGTCGCAGTGGTGTCCTAAGGGGCTATTATACAACCCCAATAAAGAATACTGCGATTGGGCTGAGAACGTAAACTGTGGTGACAGAGTTATAGCTGACATTGACAATGAAGAAAATGGAGATGGAAATGAAGCTGACGATAATAATGGAGAAAGCGATGGCAATGATAGTAATGACGGTGGTGGTGGAAATGACAACCCTGCTGAAGCTCCATCTATTTGTGCAAAAGACGAATCCGATGGCATTTTGGTAGCACATGAAAACTGTAATAAATTTTACAAATGTTCTAATAATGTGCCGGTGTCACAGTGGTGTCCTAAGGGGCTATTATACAACTCCAATAAAGAATACTGCGATTGGGCTGAGAACGTAAACTGTGGTGACAGAGTTATAGTTGACATTGACAATGAAGAAAATGGAGATGGAAATGAAGCTGACGATAATAATGGAGAAAGCGACGGCAATGATAGTAATGACGGTGGTGGTGGAAATGACAACCCTGCTGAAGCTCCATCTATTTGTGCAAAAGACGAATCCGATGGCATTTTGGTAGCACATGAAAACTGTAATCAATTTTACAAATGTTCTAATAATGTGCCGGTGTCACAGTGGTGTCCTAAGGGGCTATTATACAACCCCAATAAAGAATACTGCGATTGGGCTGAGAACGTAAACTGTGGTGACAGAGTTATAGCTGACATTGACAATGAAGAAAATGTAGATGGAAATGAAGCTGACGATAATAATGGAGAAAGCGACGGCAATGATAGTAATGGCGGTGGTGGTGGAAATGACAACCCTGCTGAAGCTCCATCTATTTGTGCAAAAGACGAATCCGATGGCATTTTGGTAGCACATGAAAACTGTAATAAATTTTACAAATGTTCTAATAATGTGCCGGTGTCACAGTGGTGTCCTAAGGGGCTATTATACAACCCCAATAAAGAATACTGCGAATGGGCTGAGAACGTAAACTGTGGTGACAGAGTTATAGCTGACATTGACAATGAAGAAAATGTAGATGGAAATGAAGCTGACGATAATAATGGAGAAAGCGACGGCAATGATAGTAATGGCGGTGGTGGTGGAAATGACAACCCTGCTGAAGCTCCATCTATTTGTGCAAAAGACGAATCCGATGGCATTTTGGTAGCACATGAAAACTGTAATAAATTTTACAAATGTTCTAATAATGTGCCGGTGTCACAGTGGTGTCCTAAGGGGCTATTATACAACCCCAATAAAGAATACTGCGATTGGGCTGAGAACGTAAACTGTGGTGACAGAGTTATAGCTGACATTGACAATGAAGAAAATGTAGATGGAAATGAAGCTGACGATAATAATGGAGAAAGCGACGGCAATGATAGTAATGACGGTGGTGGTGGAAATGACAACCCTGCTGAAGCTCCATCTATTTGTGCAAAAGACGAATCCGATGGCATTTTGGTAGCACATGAAAACTGTAATCAATTTTACAAATGTTCTAATAATGTGCCGGTGTCACAGTGGTGTCCTAAGGGGCTATTATACAACCCCAATAAAGAATACTGCGATTGGGCTGAGAACGTAAACTGTGGTGACAGAGTTATAGCTGACATTGACAATGAAGAAAATGTAGATGGAAATGAAGCTGACGATAATAATGGAGAAAGCGACGGCAATGATAGTAATGGCGGTGGTGGTGGAAATGACAACCCTGCTGAAGCTCCATCTATTTGTGCAAAAGACGAATCCGATGGCATTTTGGTAGCACATGAAAACTGTAATAAATTTTACAAATGTTCTAATAATGTGCCGGTGTCACAGTGGTGTCCTAAGGGGCTATTATACAACCCCAATAAAGAATACTGCGATTGGGCTGAGAACGTAAACTGTGGTGACAGAGTTATAGCTGACATTGACAATGAAGAAAATGGAGATGGAAATGAAGCTGACGATAATAATGGAGAAAGCGACGGCAATGATAGTAATGGCGGTGGTGGTGGAAATGACAACCCTGCTGAAGCTCCATCTATTTGTGCAAAAGATGAATCCGATGGCATTTTGGTAGCACATGAAAACTGTAATCAATTTTACAAATGTTCTAATAATGTGCCGGTGTCACAGTGGTGTCCTAAGGGGCTATTATACAACCCCAATAAAGAATACTGCGATTGGGCTGAGAACGTAAACTGTGGTGACAGAGTTATAGCTGACTTTGACAATGAAGAAAATGTAGATGGAAATGAAGCTGACGATAATAATGGAGAAAGCGACGGCAATGATAGTAATGGCGGTGGTGGTGGAAATGACAACCCTGCTGAAGCTCCATCTATTTGTGCAAAAGACAAATCCGATGGCATTTTGGTAGCACATGAAAACTGTAATCAATTTTACAAATGTTCTAATAATGTGCCGGTGTCACAGTGGTGTCCTAAGGGGCTATTATACAACCCCAATAAAGAATACTGCGATTGGGCTGAGAACGTAAACTGTGGTGACAGAGTTATAGCTGACATTGACAATGAAGAAAATGTAGATGGAAATGAAGCTGACGATAATAATGGAGAAAGCGACGGCAATGATAGTAATGGCGGTGGTGGTGGAAATGACAACCCTGCTGAAGCTCCATCTATTTGTGCAAAAGACGAATCCGATGGCATTTTGGTAGCACATGAAAACTGTAATCAATTTTACAAATGTTCTAATAATGTGCCGGTGTCACAGTGGTGTCCTAAGGGGCTATTATACAACCCCAATAAAGAATACTGCGATTGGCCTCAGAACGTTGATTGTGGAGAAAGAATTATTTCTGACTCTGGAGATGATCAATAACAGTAACAGTGACAAGTATGACCCTGAAGAAGACCCTGTAATGTGTGCATAGAACCATAGTGAAGGATATCTCTTGGTTCATGAACATCATCAGCTCTATAAACGTTCTAACGGGAAGCTTCTTGTGCTTCTTTGTGTCAACTGTGAAAATAGTCTTATAATTAAGACGTAATGAAATTAATTTTTGGGTTTTCCTTGTTAAGTATTATTATTATTAATATTCACAAGATACTATTTTAAAATTTTATAAAAGTATAATTATTATTAAAATAAATTTGATTTGTAATAAACTTGTGTTCTAACTTTTAATCAATATAGGTATATCAAAATAATCCTAAAACTTATTTAAAACATTATATCAATTTATTTATAGATACCTATTTATTTTATAAAAAATATTATTTTTCAAAAACGTATCAATAATATTAAGTAATAAGTAAAAGTATGATATTTTTAAAAGCACGTAGGTTACCTAAACCCTATGGTTAGTAATTCATGGTTAAAAAATTTTTTAATTATGCATTTAAGTTAAGTACATAATACCATTACTAACCTTATTTCAGATTCTAGGTCTTTATTATAAGTTGGAAGGTTGTTGAACATAACACATCAAAAGATGCAGTTGTAAAAACGCTATTACATACTTTTATAGGAATCCTGATTGACAGTTGATTTTCTATTTTCAATCAAAACTTAAAGAAAATTCTTTATTCAAATAGTGAACATCACTAAAAAGAATCAATAACAAACCATAAAGTTAAAAAAAATCCTCAGTTGTGGCGATACTCTAAAACGTACTTGATAACTAGACACTTTTATGTGCTAGTCAAATTGATAATGAGCTTTGATGAGCCTTTTGTATTTTTGTAAATATATTTAAGTAAATTATTATAAATAATAAAAAACTTTTAATCCTTTCACATAACATTTTTCCTACGCATGCACGATGGTTACAAAAATAAAAAAAGAAATGCTGATGCTGAAAAATATATTATAATTTATTACATGTTTGATTAGATATGAGTAGATTACAGGAATGGACTCGGAACAGATTCTACGATTTCTTCTAACTGTACTCTGCGTACGGGAATGTTACGCCCCGAGCAATTTACATTCTCGGGCCAGTCACAAATATTTTCTGTCTCGTTGAAGCAGAGGTTGCCTGGACATTGCATTACCACCTTCTCACCGTGGACACATTGATAGAATTTGTCGCAATCTTCATGTTTGAAGTATTTTTCGGTGCCGTCCGTGGGACAGTCGCAACAATATGCGACCACCACAGCCATAGCTATGAGCACGTAACCACAAACAGCTGGTAAAAAGAAAAAAAATGGTATTTAATATTAACTTCGTAGAAGTTAGAATTTATTGTATTACTAAAAAAGTAAGTTACTGTTCTCGATTAGGTAATATAAATTTAATAATTAACTATGACGAATGAAACAAAGAGCTTGTGTTTGATCACAATGTTCAATGTCAGCTGATGAAAAGGGTTAATGATTGGCAGGTTTTTAATGATTTAATTTTATCCTGATTACACTTACTCAATAAACTCAGGATTAAATTAGAAATTAAGTCTTACGTACAATTATACAACAAAAACTTATCGAAAAATTTGAATAATAAAATTATGCCATATCACTAAACATTTTGCTTACCTTTCATATTTCAATCTTCAATAAAATGATACTGAAACTGCAGTAAATTATGATTTTATACAAATTGTTATCAAAGTAACTCTTCAAAATGAAGTGGATCGCCAAGAACTTAACGAGATTATTTAATTAGCTCATTATGTTAAATTTGTTAGTAAGTACGAAGTGGGTAAGTAATGCACATTAAACACGAATTTGTTTGTGTTGTGTTTAAACCTTGACTGTACATGTTTATAATTATTTAAAAAGGCGACAACTTAGAAAAATTTATGGTCACTTCGATGCGTTGGTCCGATTAGATTTTCACTACACTTGGCACATCAGTTTACTGTTTACGAAGCTCTGCATGTCGCCAGTGATAGGGGAAAATGGCGTAACATCATAAGGGAGATGCTTCTGGGAGGTGGACGAACCTTCAGATATGAGCAGTACAACTCAAGGAACTCCTCATACAAAATATAATTTAATAAAAATTCAAATTGCAACACCGTTAACTTAATAACAGAAAGTCTATCCCACAGTCATTCTTGATGTGACTCAGGCATTAGTAATTACCTGTCATTTGCCATATTAGATTGTCATATAAGATCATACCTTAAAGAACATTGAATACTACAGGAAAATGTAACCTCTGACCTCTGATAAATAAAAGCTGAAGTACCGCTAAGATTTGAATTGGGCAAGGTCCTCAAGATCGGACTCAATGCATATAAAAGTGTTACTAATTATTTTATTTCAGTCTCTTCAATAAATTTTAATTATCTTCAATTACTGTAGATTGTGATAAACCGAAAATTTCGCCATTCCAGTAAATTCTTATGGAATAAAAAAATACTAATTTTAATGAAACTAAATAAATAATATTAATGCAATGTATTTATGTGTCTTTAAAATATCAATAATAGTTATAGATATAAAACAATGGAAGCTTTTGTTTACTAGAAAAATGTAGGTCAATACTTTCTCTCAAAATGTGAATCTGAATAGGAGCCCCTACTACGAGCTTTTAGACCAAGGATAAAACAACTAATAATGAAAGATCACAGTGAAGATTCTGTCTTTTCTTAGACCCGTGATCCATATAAAAAATGTGCTTCTGACTGTTAAAAGTTCCTCTACGCAATTGATACCTAATTAACTATTTTATATTATTTAATGTTATATAACGATAAAAATGGTTTAATAAGTTCTTCTACTTTTATTTAACTTTCTAGGATTCTGCCAGTGTTGAGTAATCATGGAAGGGTCAGATAATTTTGTGACATGTAACAACTTTCTTTATTTTTTATTTTTTATTTCCGAACCCGTGCTAACCTTAAACTAAAACACAAAAACAATGGACGAACAACATAGGAAAATAATATGGGTACGACTTATAAGTCTAATATAATATAAACCACAAATCGACACATTATATTAATTACAAAAAAAAATTAAGATCACGCAAAGCATCCATCGCCTAGCGACGATAGACATATGGAGTTATGAAATATGTGTCTCCATTCAAATTGACAATTAGTTAACTAAAACAGTATCCTAATGTATAATGAGATTCGAAATGGGTCATAGAAATGTGAAGTAGGGGACGGGGGCACCAACGATAGACGCCAGTCGGGCGGGAGCCTACGCTGGCAAGATGAGAGCCTTCGCGCAGTACACTTCCACTGCCCGTATTGATAACTTTCACACAAAATGTACTTAAAATTTATCATCCCCCTTTTGTGTTCTATCAATTTTTTAGATACTAAAGAAGTAACAGAGGACACAATTAAAAAGTCACTTGAATCACACCAGGGACACATATTTGTGAATAAAAGTAAACTGAAAAGCACACATCTTAAAATCGCGAATGTGACTAGTGTTAAGATAAAACCGACTCTGAAAAAACCACAAGATGAACCCAAACCTATAACACGCAAACAGTAAGTGACTAGTTTATTACTTTAGGATAGAGTTAGGAGTCAGTTTTTATATTTTCCTTTTAAGCCTCTCGTGAAGAGAGATAATAAGTTTTTTAAGTATTTTGCTACACATAGACGTGTGTTGCATGGTACTTAAACAGTTCTTAATGATTTCAAATAAGTTACACAGACGTTTTAAAACTTTTTTTTTTCTAATTTATTTATTAAAAGTATTAAATTACCTTTAAAATGTATTACAGACTTAAAGAATGGGCACACGAAATCCACAAACACTTATTTGATATAGAAAATAAAGTAGTTCGCAGAAATGTGCTATCGAAAAGTTTCTCAGACATAAAGATTGAATTAAGGAATGGATCAGCGATATTAGAAAAAGCTTCCAAGGTGCTTGAAGATTTGTTAGACAGACGAGGCAAGGTGGCAGAGGCAATAATGAGAAAAGCTGAAGAGCTGTCAACGTACATATTGGAAAATAAAATACAACCTCCCCCAGACTATACATTTGACCATAGCGTTGTAAGTACTTTTTTGAATTAGATTTCAACATTGTAATGGAGTAATATTACTATTATACAAATACCAATATAATTTACGCAAAAAAAAAAAAATTCACACCTTCTTTTATTTGTATTTAACTTAATAGAAGCATAGCATAGCATATTAAATAATGTTTTTTATATCAGCGTAGCGATTATCATCTATTCTTTGAGTATAATTTTGTATATAAAAGGTACTTTTTGTAGATTAAAATTTAATTGAAATATTTTCTTATATTCTTAAATACCGCTGTATTCTGGCTATAAATTTAATACTATTTGTTTCATTTATTCAATGATTGGCGCTATATTGATTATTAATCATTAAGTACTTTAAAAAGCGCTATGATAAATGGCTGTTCCTGTGAAGTACCTCAAATACGAACAAGGAAATTTAATTACACGTTAATTTACTTAGTAATTGTAATGTTATTATTAAGTCCGATTACATTTTATTACTAAATTGATTAAGGCATTTGCGTTAGTTCTGTTGAGAGATTGGGTGAATTTTCTGTTAATATTTTTCTAATAACATTGATTAGAAGAATATTAATAGAAAATTTGTTAAGTTTTTTTCAGTCAAGTCAATAATTCTACAATATATGTTTTAAATTTTCGTTTTTCTTTTTAAGATTAAAAATAATAAATAAAACGATGCCTCATTTTGGATATAACTGTATTGCCAAGTCTTGTAAGAATAATTTTCATTTCAGGATTTAGACGTGTTAAAACAAGTGGTGCCAACTGAAAGCAAATGGGAACTTCCGTGCTCTTGTGTGAGTATAGATAAAGTGAAACTCACGAAAAGTTCACATTTCAATGCACGAGTTTCACTGGATTCCAGCAGCGTCCATGTTGTCGCCGAAGTGTTTTCTTGTGGTAAGTTGTTATATGTCATAATATAGTATTTAAAAATACCTTGCTAAGTTTGATCTACTGGTTTAAAGACGAAAAATTAACAGAGTATGTTAAAAAAAAGTTAAAATAAATATATTTATATCCAGATACCCGAGTACTACAACACATTTATTGGTCGGAAAAACTCCTAGCTACTTTTCGTTACAATTACGAGCAAGATACGACTCTGGACTTTCAATATCTGTGTAGTGCAAAGGGATTTATTCGTCACTATCCAGGTAAGCATCTAAGTTGACGTTTTAATACTTTTAGGCTAGATTTATAGTTTACGCGACCAATAAATAATTACTAAATGTCAGAGCCAATCGTAAATTTGTCAAAATCATAGACTTAATACAGTATCAAAATTGGTATTTAATACCAAAGTCAAACCATAAATAGTTGATTAATCTAAGCTACCTTTAAAACAATTGTTTTTCACTAAAATAATACGAGTAGCAGATAAAAGATTAAAACCTAAAAGATAACAAATTGATAATTGAATTTATATGACGGACTAAATTATAGCAAAGAAAGAGTAGGTACCTAATAAGAAAAAAGTATAAAAATTCCCTTAAAACACTGGATTCTGTGAAAAAAACCTTATTTCTATGGCTAAAAGTAGGCCGCAACGGCCATAACAAAGCACACTTTACAAAAGTGTTCTGTCAAAGCGTGTAGAAATAATGTAGAGCCTAGTTAAGTATGAGTGTAGGTATATTAAATAAACAATGAAATCTGAATAGTTATCTCTATACATGTAATTATATCGCACTTTTCTAAAAATACATGAACCGTCTGGTTTAGTGTAGCATTTATTTTTCAAAAATAAAAAATATTTTTCAACTTCAAATCGTTATTGTTTGGAAAATACCTCTCTGGAAAACGCTCGCCCAAATATGATACATCATTATTAAGTGTGTGAATATATTATGTATAGCGGCGTTATGGCAAAGTCTATACAATTTGAATGTGGAGGCGGAAGACGTATACGATTGCCGTTTACGGCCGTGGTATGTGAGTGCAAGTGGCGCACCCCGAGACGTCCTCATCTTACTTGACGCTTCTGGATCCATGGACAACTCATCTAACCAAGTCATCGGTAGTGATCACAATTTTATCTAGACTAATGCTATAAAGATTCACCTTCTTCCGATATTATCTTTGTTAGTCAAGAACAACTGGACAGATATTTTAATTTCTTTTTGGTAATAAGCTTGAATTTCTGAATAAAAGTATGAAAAAAATAGCTTGGTGTATCGTGAGCTTTTAATAGCGCTAAAAAGTATACCACACAATACCAAAAATCTAATTCCTTGTTAACTTACGGTTATTAATAATAGCTTTTTGTTAAAATTATAATCATTTTTCCAAGTAAATTAAAAAAAAATCGTAAATTGTATATCTAGCTTGTACGTACTACGTAGCATAGAGTCACGTAGGTACATTCGTAGCTTTGCTAGTTACGCATTTTGCGATGCTACGTCGCGTCTTAGTAATTGAAATCCATTAAATTTAAATGTCTGAACTTGTGCGCTTTGAACACACTTGAAGTGTTTCCTAAGATAAGCTAACTTTGCTTTTATTCTAGCGGAACTATTCACATCAACACTGCTAAACGCTCTCACAGATGACGATCAAGTGAATGTTTTAAGGTTCAATGTTATTGTGGAATCACCTATTAGCTGTTTTAATGATAAACTTGTACCGGTTAGTATAAGGGTTTTAAGGGTTTCAATTTAAAAATAAATAAATAATACGTATACGTTAAAATAATAAATGTACGCTTCTTTTAGGCAAACCACGTTAATTCAGCAGCAATGATGGCAGCTCTTAAACGCCAGGCATTGGTTAATGAATCATTAATTGGAGATGTATTAAAGTATTCTGTGAATTTGCTTCAAAAACAGAATACTTTGAAGCGACCGCGCGCTTGTCAGCAGGCGATTGTATTGGTGACGGATAGCCTTTATTACAACTACACCGAATTGATGCGAAAGTTAGATCCAGAAGGGAAAATTAGGTAACAAAATCTGAGGGAATAATTTTATTTAGGTTTTTTTACAGTATCAATTATTTAGCATTTATTTTTTTATACTAGATAATATAGATTATAGAATAGTTTATAGAACAGAAACTGAAAAATGATACTTTATATTATATTAACTAGCATGACTAACGATTGTCTGAGACTATGATCATTCCCGTGGAAACTATTCCATAGGAATATTTTATTTTTTTATACACTTTGTGTACCGCCCGTATTCCGAATATAGTTGCACTGGAGTGCAACGGGCGGCCTTATCGCTAAGCAGCGATCTCTTCCAGGCAACCCACAATTTTTTGTACCACTCCTCCGTACCACTTATGACACCCCGTCGGGCAAGTGGCAGCCTTACCAGAGACCGAATACAAATTAAATTATAAATTGTATCCGGGACCGGGGATCGAACCCGATACCTGGCTTCACGGTACGCTTATTAGATCGCTTAGCCATGAGGCCTCTAATTAATAATAAATAATTGTACATTACTAGGATAAATGTGTTTGTGGTAAAATTCATTTAACCGTTTTAGCGTGTTTCCAAAATTATCAATTTTTCACTTATTGCTATATATATAGGTATAATATTATTCTTAATACTTAATTAATTATAAATAAGATATGAAGAGTAAGTAAATATAATATTTAATCGTAGGCTCTTTGTAATGTGGCTTCATGATCAGCATGGTTTACGGGACTACACTCGCTTGTATGGAGAGTCGGTGAGCTGTGAGAGAGACGGCTATTTCGCAGAGTTTATCTCTCACTCTGACATCACAGAACAGGTTATGCGAATTCTAAGGGTGCTGGAGCGCCCTTTAGTTGCCCAGAGGAAGAATCGGCTTAGAGTCTATAGTGATGTGTATGCGCATATTGAGGTTAGATTATAGTTACTTAGTACATACATATTTATATATTTTCTTTCTATTAATAAAGAATTAAAGAAGAGAGAAAGAAAAAATACCGTAAATAAGATTTGCTACTACTATTTTATTTAATACACATTACTACTATAATATTAAAGATGTCTAAAACCTCAACAATAACACTGGATTTATTCAAACATCATTTATGTAACATACTACTACTTTTACGTTAGTAACTAGTTTATGTTATCTAGTTGAAGTAAATATATTATAGATAACCACGAATCACCCAAAATAACTTATTCTTATAGCTCATATAAATATATATAATATGACATATCCATTTTGTCAATATATTTTGCTCGTCCATAAATAAGACGACCTAATAATTAAAATAGCAACAAAATATAACAAATACGTCATCATACCATACGATGTGAATATTTTCTGTTAACCCATAGATTAAGATACACCATTAGTTGAGACGATAAGAAATAGTTTTAAGAAATAATATTTCAATGCTTATATGGCTCGGCATCGCACCTCCACTGGTTTTTGTTAGATAAAAGCTAAGAATTATTATGATTAAAGCCAGTTAGCACTTCACTCACAACAAATGGTTTCATTACAATCCTAAAACCCGCCGCTGAACCTAACTTACCTCTCAGAAGTATTCAACTTCCAGGACCCTAGGCGTGGCGAATTTCATTGGCAACAAAAGGAAAGGGCCGAACAAGAATATCGCTACAAACGATTGAGGAAAAACAAGGAATTGTTTCTCAAAAACCTTAATAACGACGACATGCATATGTACAACATGGTATGTTTTTTCATCAATTATAAAAGGAAATTTCGTATCCACTAGTGTACCTACTATTACAGTATATTCCTGTTTGTAATATCTTTTATATATTTCAGGATAAAAAAGGTCAATATTATGAAGGTGAAGACATGAATTATCGTCTACAGATAAGCGTTTCGGTTCCAGTTTTTGAAAGCACTACAATTGAGGTAATAAATATAAAATGATTATTTTATGCTATTGTATGAAACTTAAATAAAATTAAACATATTTTTTATGTTAAATGTATTTGTTTACAGAATATCACAATTCAATTGGATGAGGTAAGTTATAATAATGTCGAGCAAGAAGATAAAAAAATATAAATACAACATTTTTACATCAAGCTGCTATTTTTTATTTATAGGTATATTATTTTTACATAAAAGAACGTTACCATTTTATTTAACTTTCTGGTGATTTTCAATGATAATAATTGATTAAATAATTATGTAAGCTTAAATCAGTCACACGTAAAAACTTTTAGTAATTTGGTGATTATTAGGTACTTACTTCGTTATTGACATTGCGCAATATTTCAAATTATTTTTTTTATATCTCAATTATTTCAACTTCTAAAATCAATTTGAAAAAGTAAAAAAATATGTGTATAGTCCCAATTATCTATTATATTAGCCTGGAATTATTCGTATAATTAAGTCACCGAAAGGTTTTTTTGACTAAATGCAGATCGCTGAAGAAAAAAAAGAACTTCCCCTGAGTCTATATTAAAATAGCATTAAATAGGGTATCGCTAACATATTATAATATAATTTTCAGAAACTACCAAATATTGTCCGTTTCATTATTGTTTGTATTTATTTCAGGAAAACCAACGAAACGCTACACGAACGGTAATTTTCAATTTATATTTTTTAAATCATGCTATGTTTAGTATTCCTACGCAAGACGGTTTTTATAGTAGGTAAGTAGTAGGTAAGGTAATTAATCTTAAACAACAAAATGTCATTTCTAAGATGTGTAACCAGATAAGGTGTGTTTATCAATTAGATAGAATTTAATATGTATTAAATTAATATAACTTACATGAATATTTCTTTGTCTTTTTACTTTTTCCGTCTTTTTCTTTCCTGGAAACGACTGGACCAATTTTGTTGGGACTTTCAAAATATTAGGGTTCTCTGCAATAAGTCATGTGAACTAAATAATTAAATAAAAAATCTTCGGTTTGTATAGTTTTCTTTATAAAATCCAAGTAGATTTTCTAAGTAGGTGTAATATGATTCACACGTCTAACTTATAACAATTCTTTTTGCGTTGGAGGTTAAAGAGATTCGATTTCAATCATCATTAAATTAAAACATAGTTAAGAACCTTGTTCTTTTCTAAAGCCGAACTTATAAGCTTTCTGTATAATTTCAGTACCCAGTTAATCGGCTTCTTGGAGTCGCTGGAGTTGATATACCGTTGGATCATTTGAAACTTGTGTTGCCATTTTATCTGGTATGTAGTTAATATATATAAATAGAGCTCTATCCATATTATCTATACTTCTATATAGATATATAACTTCCTCTTCCGTGACTTGGTTCACGCATTTGCGTGTTGCGCCGGTGGCCCTGGTTTCAATTCCCGGGGAAACCAATTAATGTTTCGATTAGGTAGGCCTTTTTGTGCCTTTTTATTATTAGGCACTTACTTTCCTATAAAGAGAATTATCAGAGAAACTGATATGAAAATGTGTCTGCCCTACGCTCCACAGGATTGTAATTTAGAAAACAACGTTATTTAGGTATGTATAATTTAAAGAATTCCACAATTTATGGAAAGTATGTACTTACACACATTATATAGAGATTATGGCACTTTTAAGTACTTCTAGAAGACATTTAAAAGAAATTTACAAAGTGACCTTTATTATTTTGCATTTGACTGTATTAATATTTTTTATTTCCAATGTATGCATAATATTGAATTTAAAAAAAATTCTAGATTGGAGCAGGTGGAACACTCTTTCTAGTTGATCATCGCGGTAATATCGTAATACACAACAGTACGAAGCCTATTGTAAGTATATATTTCATTATATACAATACGTCATAAGCTTCAAAAATCTGGACCAGCCTCACAACTTATTTCTCGAATGGACATAATATATGTTACAATAATTTAAATTATTACTATTTATTTACTATAAAGTTACACTATAACCGTTTTTTGTAATATTCTTCTTTCAGTTTGATGGTGATATCCTTAAACCTGGGTATCGAACTGTGGACTTCTTGGATGTAGAGCAAGCGGGCATAGATCATCATGCTCGACATTATCCACAAGAATGGCTTGATGTAATCCAATAATTTTTTAGTATGATAATTTTAAAATTATTTATTCATGTTATATTATTGCTCATTTATTATTTATAATTATGTATATATGTAATGCTGTGTTATAATTAAAATTCACATACATTTTCAATGGAAAGACGTTTTAGGTGACTCGTTAATATTCGGAACTCTGAAGCGATACGAAGTTTGCGGGCTCCATTAGTAGATAATAATATGTTATATCAGATGATTACTGATATACTTACAAATGAAATATTTTAAAAAACCGCTAAAATTATCAATAAATACGTATACTTCAAGATTATACTTTAACAATAATTCATAGATAATAATTAAAAAAGTATTATTTGATAAGATTAAATAAGATTATTTTATCAGCAATCTCGGCCAAATCGTGTAAGATATTTTTCTATAATACGTAATATATTCTATTTTGACTTACGTGCTATTTCTTGGTTGTTTTATTAACTTGATGAATTAACTCACGTTTGTTTACATAACTTTATTTAAACGTAAATTAGGAAATGAGAAATATTACCCTCTTTCAACTCCAAACATTACATTAAGATTGGCGAACTTCAGACATTTGACTCAAAAGATTAGCATAATAAAGCTGATGTGTTTACTTTCAGTTTCGCAAAGCACTTGTGATCGATGAAGCTAAGGGCTCAAGATCGATGTACGTTAAAAGTATATTCGAAGGTGGTATGAGGGTCATAATAGAAGTAAAAGACTACTTCTGGCAAAGAATACATAACCATTACACACTGGTCGTATCTTTACCTAAGTATAATTTACTACATCCAGTCCCAGATGGAATATTTACCCAGCAGTTAGGCAAAGAGGCTTTGGAAGCCTTATATGAAACAGATTTTGCTGTCCATCCTGAATGGTGAGTAAAATGTAGATATTTTGTCGTAAGTGGTCGTTAACATACATACGTTACATATTACAAAAACAAAATATACATTATTCAAAATATTACAAATCTTAAAGATTTATCGTATGAGTTATCGACAACGGTAGACTATAGGTTTCATTATAAAATACCTACTTCTCTACTAATATTAAAAATGTAAAAGTAACTCTATCTGTCTGTTTCGCTTACACGCCTAGACCACTGACCCGATTTTGTTTTAGTACACAGATATAGCCAAGCTTGAGCATTCTGTAAACTAAGTTTAGTACTTACAAAATTGAGTTGACGAATATATCAAAAACAATATAATATATAAATACATGACTGTTTGATTCGTTGTAGGTTGTATTGCAGACATGTGGAACCTCACTTTGACTCCCGGAAACATGAAGTGCTGCACTTCCTTAGAAGGAGGAGTGATGAGCACGATTTCAAGATGCAAAAGATCAAACACATCTTTTCTCCGTTTCCACCGACATTACTTGAGAAAACTTATCAATGTACGCAACGTACCTGCTTTATTGACACACAATCATACAAAGTTGATCTCCGTAGTTACAACTTAGTCCTGAGAAAAAAGAACTACCTACCTATTACATTTTATGTATTTTTTTTAACACTTCGTTGCAATGGATTGCAACGGGCGGCCTTATCGCTAATCAGCGATCTCTTCCAGGCAACCCAATTTTTGTTGGTTTACAGGCTTGCCTGAAAAATTTCAACCAGCCAATCAATTGTGGCAGCTCTACCAGAGACCGAAAACAAATACAAATTAAATTATAATTTGTATTCGGGACCTTGAATCGAACCCCATACGTTAGGCTTCGCGGTAGGCTTATTAGAACGCTTAGCCATGAGGCCTTGTGTATACAAAATAAGACAAAAATTTAGAGGCACTATGCAGTAACTATTCACTATATACAGGTAATGAAGAATTAATGGCGCGACTGAGTTATGAAGCAATTGCGACGAAGCAGTGGGCATTGGAACACGAAGATCCTGATACTGAACGGGAATGCTCTGCATGTCTTCTTGGCTCTAACACTGCTTTTTTTGCTACTGGTACGTCAATAATTCATTTTATATCCTTAATCGTTCATAACTTTCCGTGATAAAATAGAATATTCGATGCTTTTGCCCGAGATACAACATCCAAAAAATTCTTAACTTAATGAAATAGTAATGTAACAAATTAATCATAAATATACTTACATGATATTCCGTTAACATAAATAATAACTGTAACTAAGTACATCAAAGTAACTGAGAAAAATGAGCTGTTATGAGCAATTTAATAGTTTAGAATATAATATGTTTCAGTTCACCATTTTTTATACGATGTTTAATGTTTATATACCTAAAGTTATGTATTATATACTCAGGATCAATAGAAACTGAAAACCGTACATTTATGTACATAACGTGATTGCAGAAAGTGGTTTAACACGTTGGCAACTTTACCATGCAACGACGGCGCATGCTAGTCCTCCTGAGGGATCAGTTTGGCCATTGGGGCCTGACGAATCTTGGTATCGCCGCGCTACGGCCAACCCTGACACTCTGGTCATCCACGCACCCATAGCACCTGTGAGGCTTCTGAGGAATACCTTTATACGCCCACCCCCTGTAAGTTCCTAAGTCAAAGCATGCATATAAATAGAAAATTTAATATTACCTAAGAATTTTATATTGATTTGGAAAATTCACTTTTTGTTTGGTAAGTAATTAAAAACCTATCAATGTATTTACTGTTTATTAAATCGCTATACATACTTTTTCTAAACTAATATTATAAAGAGGAAAGATTTGTATTTTTGTATGTATGTTTGTAATGAATAAACTCAAAAACTACTGTGCGTATTTCAAAAATTCTTTCACCATTGGAAAGCTACATTCACCCTGAGTAACATAGGCTATATTTATTGCTAGAAAAGATTAGGGATCCTTACTAAAACTTAAGTAACGTAACACAAGGTGTAAAAAAAGTGCCCTAAAACTTCTTTCGTCGCATGCGCTGCGGAAACTATTGATGATAGAACAAAAGTACACTGTAAAAAAACCTAATGGAGGGTTGGTTATAAGGGGTTGAAAGGGGAGAGATGAAAAGTTTATGGAAGTATCGTCATTTTTAGAGCTAAAAGCTTTTAGACCATATAACATCACATTACGACGAAGTTAACGCAGGTGAAACCGCGGTGCACAGCTAGTATTTTATAAAGTGGTTTAGCTAAAATTTAAAAACTTGGTAATTTGTTTTGGTTGTCAATGAAGTCGATTCTTTTTTAACCGACTTCAAAAAAGGAGGAGGTTCTCAATTCGACTGTATCTTTTTATATTTTTTACCTCAGAACTTTCGACTGGGTGAACAGATTTTGATGACTTTTGAAAGCTGGTGCTTTCCATTTAAATTTCATCAAAATCTATTCAGTAGTTTTAGAGTTACAATTTGAAGTTGTTTTTTTTTGTTAAAATTATTTAATGGTTTAGTTGAGTGAACGTTGGCAATGGCTGACTGCGGCTCGAACTTTGGGTCATCCCACCAAACAAGGCATCATTGGAGTTGCTGGATATCACTTTTATCCGAAGCACTTAGATGACCTACTTGAATCCGTTACCAATTTTCCCGTAAGTAATATAGAATTAAAGTTTTCTTTTATTATAATATTTTATATTGGTACTATATATTATGGTGAATTAATATTTCATTGTTGGACTCACATTATTTATTAACCTGGATTATTGATATAGATAAAAATAAGTTTAAAAGTAAATAACAATATCTACAAGAAAGATTTCTTTTTCTGAAAAATTTTAGCTGATCATTTCAAACTCTTTAGCATCGGCCCATTAGCTCAGTTGGTTAGAGCGTCGTGCTAATAACGCGAAGGTCGCGGGTTCGATCCCCTCATGGGCCACACATATTTTTACTATTTTTATTAATAGGGCTACGTAAAAAACGCTATTTCTGCTTTCGGTGTCCATGACAATCCGAAAAGTGATCAACAACCTTATCCAAGAAAGCGAATCGTGATAATATGACAATTTCCTAACTATGTTATACTAAAGTTAAAATTGTCTAAATTATCCCACAGGAATACAATATCCGTATATAAAGTACCCTATATGCCAAATATCATTCAAATCCGTTCAGCCGTTTAAACATGATTGAGCCACAACAACATGATCGATACATCCTCGCAAACTTTCGCATTTATAATATTAGAATGATAATATAATGAGTATCCTGTTTTTGCTTTAATTTCTGCAATAAGGCGATAAGTAGGCCTTATTGTAAATGGAATTGCCATCATTTACTAGTGTACCGAAGAGGACGAGTCTAAATGCCAACCGCGTTGCGACAATGACATTTGGACGTGTCTCCTAATAGACGAAGCTGGGTGGGTGATAGCAGACCAGACTGACGATGAGAGAATCAATAAACATTTATCCACGGAGCACCCAGCCGCCATGAAGGCATTACTCGACTCTGAAGTGTTCCGCCTCCGCTGGGTACATGACTATCAGGGGGTTTGTTTTCCAGCAGCGGACGAGAAGGCTGGAGCAAATACAATCGTAAGTAAAACGTATCAATTGTAACTTAGGAATGTTTTGTCTACATTTACGTTCCGTTCGTAATTTGACAAATGATTAAGATGTTAATGAATCCATACAGATTTCTACCATTACCATTTTATTACAATAAATATTCTATGGTGGAAAATGTTTGTGCTAACTGGTGCTTTTTTAACGATTTCAAAAAAGGAGGAGGTACCTAATCAATTCGACGCATTGTTTTTTATGTTTGATGATTTGGATAACGTAGCATCAATCTGATAGCCGAAACATTTTATAAGCGGATCAAAAATACAGTTGTTTTGTTGTCCTAATTTAATTCAAATATAAACCGAAGTTGTGATTTTTTACGTCAAGGTCAATTAGGAATTAGTTAGTTAGAGTCGTATATTTTTATCACATTAAGTTTTACTACAGATTTTGTCGTTTCAGAAACTATCTTCAATAATAGTAGCAGTGTGGAGTTCTGTAAACATAATTGTATATGCATCTCACAATATCTTTACTCTCCTGTATGTAATGATGACTAGTGAGTACCAACTATTTACCTAGTAATATATTTTAGCATAATATTAAATGAAAAATAATATCAACTATCTATTATGTACATATAGACAAAAACACGCTTGGCAGCAAGTATTTATACCTCAATTATAATAACTTTGCGAGTCAAAATAAAAATATAGTTTTTTTTACTCAATATAAAAAGTTTTGGTATTCATAAGAACTCCGTCATTTTATCGTTTTAGGAAAATATTTTGCTCGATGCCATTTTTATTGATGATATTAATTTTCTTAGTTAAGTATCTTTACCATGCATGGATGAGATGATGTAGTTGCTATCGAAGTTGGTTCTTCTTTGTTAAATAATTCCTTAAGGTACATTCGTAAGCTGCGACACAGAGACAGAGAAAAAGAAGCGGCGGGATCGCGTAAGGCATGATTTTGAAAGGGAGAAATTCGAGCGGCTGTTTGACGCCAAAGTTATCCTTAACCGCACCCGTTTTGCCGCCTGCGACAGAACTCGCGCACTTTACGAGTTACAGGTTACAATCATTTGTGATCTAGATAAAATAACGTTTAAGGATATGAAGGAATGTCCTGAATGACAATAAAAAAGCTGCGGAATATATCTAATATTAAAGAGTAAAGATTTGTATGTGTGTGTGTATGTCTGTAATGAATAAACTCAAAAACTACTATGTCGATTTCAAAAATTCTTTCACCATTGGAAAGCTACATTCACCATGAGTAACATAGGCTATATTTATTGCTAGAAAAGATTAGGGATCCTTACAAAAACTTAAGTAACGTAACACAAGGTGTAAAAAAAGTGCCCTAAAACTTCTTTCGTCGCATGTGCTGCGGAAACTATTGATGATAGAACAAAAGTACACTGTACAAAAAACGTAAGGAGGGGGAGTTTTAAGAGGTTGAAAGGGGAGGGATGAAAAGTTATATGGAAGTATCGTCATTTTTAGAGCTAAAAGCTTTTAGACTATATAACATCACATTACGACGAGGTTAACGCGGGTGAAACCGCGGTGCACAGCTAGTCAAATATAAAAGTGTGGAGGGACGTTTGACACTCTATCACGCCAGAACGGATCTGAGTGGAAAAGATAATATTCTAAACTGTCTCTCTAAGTTCTCTTTCCATTACAGGGCCTTTTTAATACCGAACGTCATTTCCATACAAATTTAGTTTGCACTAGGTGACACCCGACTTTCATTAATTATGTCGTTTAAGTCCCGGGTCTATTAATGCAATAAGGTTTAATTAGGCACACATACAAATAAATAATAAACTTCTTATGAGTATTTTAGAGAAACAAAAAATCAATGGAGGCACTTAATCGTCCGGCGGAGCCCTGTAAATGGCCGTTGGTGGTAACTGAGGTCCCTCAAACCAACTTACTCTTAATAGCTGTATACAAACCGTGTAACCTCTCCATACAGCTTAATGACCCCCTGTCTAATGAGCCGGTAAGTACCAATATAAAGCAGTTTTTAAGTTTCACCATAGACATTATGCCATATACTTACTAAGACTACAGATTCCGAAAATACTATTTGGAAATTAGCATCGATTTCTGTAATACTTAATAAAAACTTAAATTAAGTAGGTACATTGTACATGTTAATTCCAATTTCCACATTAGTGGGTACCTATTAGTAAACTGAGATTATAAATTTTCATTACCTTTTTTTTATTCTCAAGGTACATTGATTCCATTGTTCTCAGGTAGTGATGGAACAAGACGACGAGGTGATTGGTTCTGCAAGTCGTTTAGCATGTTGGCGGAACCGCGTCCCTTTGCCCGCAAGACAGCCACATACAACTTGCTATTCACACAACTTCACTTCCGTAAGACTATATTTTTAATAACCAGCTTTTCCTAGCGGCTTTATCTCTTTCTGAGTGACATACGCCACTTACACATGTCACTTAGAAAGAGTTTCCATCAGACTTTTTAAATCATTCCAGGTTTTGGAGTTTATTCATTACAAAGATACAAATCTTTTGCCTTTAAAATATATAAATAGATTGAGATTGACTTAATAATCTTAATCTATCTAATATAATATGTAGGTAGATTTTCCTAGGTAGGTAAGTTTCACATTGGGCGTAGTATATTAACTGAATTCCATAGTTTAATTTTTTTTCTTTAATCGTTTCATCTTTAATTATTTCACTTGTCGAAAAGTAAAACAAGTCCCTAAATTTTTAAATGTAAGTTTTTAAAGAGCTATATATATATTATATTATTTTAATAGTAAAAACGTTTTGAATCGAAAAAAATATTTTTCTATTATTTTTACAGGAAGTAGGATATAGACAATGCGGACCATGGCTTCCGGAGCCAGAAAATGGTGAAAGCTGTTTAAGTTTCGGCAATTTAATGTATTTGCTAGTATTAGCCATACATTTTGTTTTAGATGCTCTAAATTAAGGACTATTTTAAATAATAAGTACTCATCAAGTGGCATCGCATCACAAAGAGGTTCAAATTAAGTTTACCTTAGTATTTGTGACTATTTCATTTTATATCTGTGTTTTGGTAATGCCAATAATAAAAAAATTCAATATAAAAAATACCCTTACATGTTTAATTGCAACTTACTCTATAAAATTGAAAGCCAAGTGGAGAGTGTATTGCTGATATCAGCTATACGAGTTTGTGTATCTTAATGTTAATCCAAGTTAAAATGTAAATAACGGAAGTGATTATTAAAAAAAATTAAATTTTAAACTGCTCTTTTCTGATATGTTCTTCCGCAGCTAAGTGGTTTACGCGTCTGCATGTTGCGCCGGAGGTCCTGGGTTCAAATCCCAGTGGGAGTAATGAATGTTTTGGTTGGGTAAACACTAAAATGATCAGTGAAACATATGTCTGTCCAAAGCCCCACTAGGTGCTACGGAAATTCACTTGTATAGTGTTTTATTAAACCTTTGAAAAATAATGTATCGTTAATTGTTTTTAGAAAACATGTTAATCTTCCGTTATTATTAAGAAATAGGTGTTGATAAATAAAATTCGTTATCATTGAATTAGGTTTATTTTATTTATTTGGTTCGGAAATGCCCTTTAATACTGATAGCGCCTTCAGGCAAATCACAAAGTTTGTAACATTACATTTCCCAAAGTCAATAAATGTGGTAACCCTTAAATATTAAAACAATATTGGAATGTATTTGGTGGGTTTAATATTTTAATACATAACGGTTATTACGTTAACTACTCTCATTTTGAGTGTTCAATGAGCACATGAAGTCATACTTACATTTTTATGACTTAACTAGCCTGAATCTAACTACTTTGAAACTAGCGAAAAAACTGAAAGTTCTTTATAATATACTAAGATACTCTTCCTAGTATTAAGTAAGTAGTATTTTACAAAGACGAGTGTATGTGTTAATATTCCATAAACTGCCATGAAATTAATCAGTCGATAGCTGATAATTAAACCAGTTGTTCACGTAACTTTATAGGTACATACATCAAACAAAGTATCCTTAATACATCACCTTAAAAACAATAATTATTCGTTATCTATAAAGATTAACAACGCTTATAATAATTACATCTGATTAATATTCTTATCACCGATATTCACTATTCTGTGAAATTGTGATGTGTAAAAAAAAATAAGTCGATAGTTGACACGTCACAATTAATCGTAAACACCATGAATCGAGACTGAGAATTATAATAACATTCAATTCATATCGCTCTTGCTACCGATTTAAATACAAATGAATTTTAACAAAAAAAAAACTTACAACAAACTCTAAAACTACTGAACAGACTTTGATGAAATTTAAATGGAAAGCAAAGCTTTCAAACAAAACATCAAAATCTGTTCCCCCAGTGGAAAGTTCCGAGGTAAGAAACATAAAAACAACAATCGAATTGAGGACCTCCTCCATTTTTGAAGTCGGTTAAAAATCTTAAACGCCTCAATAAGTTTCTTTCAAATTCAATTCGAGATCGTCAAAACATACTTTAATCAAAGTGGCCTTACTGAGGTGTTTTTTTATGAACAGATTGAGCTAGGTACGTAAAGTAAATTCGATAATATTAAACTATATTTGATAAAAATTATTGCCGGCAGCAGGTATCTTGAGCCAACCATTTATTATTTAAACACATCCAGCAAAATAATAGAGAGCAGATATAATAAGTAATTTAAATTGGAATAAAATAGATTCCCTGAAAATGTTTATTCTAATATATTTGAGCTTTGAAAAATGAAGAGAAATTTATTAATATTAATCTTATTCGGAAAATAGTACTCTTTAATACAGTGCCTTATTACTTACCATTTGGAATTTCTAATTCAATTTAATAAAATATTTGTCCGAACTCATTGAGCCATCTATTTAACATCAAAAATATTTTATTACGCTGCGTAAATTGAAGAGAAATACGAAATATGTGTACTTGTCAAGTTTTCGCGCCTTCTCAGATTTGGCACTAAAAGTTAATTTTTTAATGTCACATTCATACTATAATATTTTATTCATGCAAATATTAAATTTGGCATATAAATCGATAAATATATCATTTGGTGTTTGTTTTTCTATATCAACTGTATGGAGTTTAGACAGAAAAAGGTTACTTAAAGTTAATACTAGAGGGCGCCATATATGTCTAAGAATTTAATGATTCACTTGAAACTGGCGACAAAAAAATTTAAACAACATTGCTGTAAAAGGGGTGATAGCCGTGCGCTCGTCGACCGCGAGCCGCGCAACGCTTGTAGTGTTTGAGTTTTTATAATTTTGAAAGAAATTTCTCAAAATGAGTGATTTCCGAACTTATTCGCACGAATTGCTAGCCGAATTTATAGAAGCTTTCCGAAATAACCCTTGTCTTTGGAAAATTAGAAGCAATGATTACAGAGACAAAAATATAAAGTTTCAAGCATACAATAATTTATTAGAAATTATACGTAAGGTGAAAAAAGATGCTAGTATTGATAACGTCAAGAAAAAAAAATCATTAAGAGCTGGGTAGGTACCGTAAAGAACATAAAAAAGTGCAAGATAGCATGAGGACTGGTTCAGGAACTATACTGATACTGATACTAGTTTTTTTTTTTTTAGTTTTTAAAATGTAATACGATTTAATTCCTAAATAACACAAAGCTTTTGTCGACGACATCACAACACAGAATGAGTAAGCTTCATTCGAATAAGTTCGCGATCTTAAAAACCGCGTTCTTTAAATTCGTGCGTCTATCACCCACTTTACAGCTGCATTCCTGATTCGAAAGCAATGGAGTCGGAAAGAACAAATTTGCGACGTGAAATGTAATTACAATTGACGAATCGTAATCTATTTACTCTTGTCTTCTATATTTCAGAATAGGTGTTGTGGACGTCGAGCCATGTACCACCTAGCGGCAACTCCGGGAACCACACACATCTCGGCGGCATTACTTTACAGACGCGCGAAACAGTTTTCGACCCTCCCGTCCGAGCCCCTCCCCCACACCACGGCATACGAGATTACAGTTCTCCTCAGGAGCTCACCTCCTCGAAAATCACCATAGCATAGATACAATTTCCACCAAAGTACTAAGATGCCTGCCCCCTCACCTGATCGATCTTCTAGTTGCCTTTTTCAACTGTCTCCTAGATAACTGTACCTTTCCGGCCCAGTGGAAGGAGGCGATTGTAATCGGCATTCAAAAGCCGAGCAAACCTCGAAACGACCCGAACAGCTACCTCCCCATTAGTCTCTTAAACACGTCATGCAAATTATACGAGAAGGTGATCAAGACTCGCCTCCTAGACTTTGCCCTAGGAAGCAACCTCGTCCCAAATGAACAGTTTGATATAGACATAAGAGCAGGAGTCCCACAAGGCTCTGTACTCTCTCCCCTCCTCTTCACGTTATACACCAGTGACATCTCTAGACCCCCGAACGTCCAACTAGCTATATACCTCCCATGACAGGCGACTCATAATAAATAGGCTCCAATCCACGACCACGAACCTAGGGGAATGGTTTCGGAAATGGGGCATCCAATTGAACCTAAAAAAGAGTGCGGCAGTTCTGTTCACTCGTTTTCGAGTAAACAGAACTCCTCCGCCCTTCACATTCTTGGACATTTATCACAGGCCGAGTGAGCTGATCTCCCCTTCCTAGGGTTATATTAGGTCCACCCAAAGAACCTTTCCTACCACTCACCTCCTCACCATACCCCTCTACACCCCTCACTGGCTACGTTAATCTATTGAACATAGCAGGGTGTGCGGGCCGAATAGCACCAGCGTAGAGAGTAAACTATTCGGCAATTACGTCGAGGCTATTACCTACCGGAACACTGCAATAATAATTGGCTAGCTTTTCTCAGAGCTACTAGAGAACGTCAAGCCCTTTAATCACTGTCGGTCCGAGGCACCGAAATAAAAGCTGGTTAGCTCTTATCAGAGCTATCATCATAGACCAGTGGCGGAGTGATACGCGGGCTTCGCCCTATTACACTCTGAACGTCACCCGCCTATTTCGCGTGTCTCGAGGGAGGTCTGTGACATCGTTGTTGGTCCTTCGAGTGCGTATCCTGTGACAATACCAGTAACCAGATCACAGAAGAGATGCCAAGAGGTAAGCGGTAGTTCAACCGCTGATACGTTTACATCGACGGCCTCGAAGGAGGTGACCCAGACTACCGAGTCATCAGCAGCCACCACAGCAGCCAGCCAGCCAGGTCAAGCCTTGACCTTGGTACCAGCGGGTTCTACCCGGCAAGCTGCATCAGTCGCGAGGTCCCGAGCCAGCACAGCACGCCGGCGGCTCGAGGTCAGGGAAGAATTGGCGCGATTGGAGTTAGAAGAGGTGCAGGCGAGGGCACGCCTGGCCAGGCTTCGCTTGCAGATATCGGACGAAGCCGATGAAGACTCGACTGCCGAAGACAAAGACGAAGAAGACGAGTCGTCGAGGCGCGAGATGACCACCTGAGAAAGTGGATGCAGTCTTCAGCGGGTGACCAGCCACCACCTACAAAGAAAATCGAAGCCCAGACGGAGGTGGAGGTCATCACAACAGCGTTTAAGGAAGCGCTATTACAAAGTGTGGTGATGCCACAGCAACCGAAGTACATACAAGAGCTGGCAGTCTTTCGCGTCGTTTATGAAGGTACAGATAAAATGTTTACAGATGTACAGAGCATGGCGCGGCTATGGAGAGCAATCAAAGGTGTGGCGAGGGACAGCATCAAGTCTCTCCTGTACTCCGAAGCCAAGCCAGCTGAAGTAAACCACCATGTAAGGTATGCAAACGTTGGCATCATAATCTTTCACACAGTGAGTTTCACAGGCCACAAGAAGCGGCACCGCCAGCGCCGCCGTCAGCAGCGGCGGTCAAGACGATGGGCACTATGAGAGCATTTCTTAAGGTGATTCCGGTCGAAGCGTAAGGGCCATCTGGAAGTAAGAAAATACCCTAGGGCCTCATACCAGCCTGTCAATCGGGACTATCGGTGGGCGCCTTATGGAGGCGCAGAATTCAATGACGCTGGACCTACAACTGCGAGGAAACAGGCAGTCAAAAAGGAAGCTTATTAAACAAGTAAGAACAATTAAAAATCTTAAGCTTACACCGAAAATAGTGAATAAAGAGCGACTTAAACAATGCAAACATCTGCGTAATTTAGTTAAGAGACATTTACCACGAAGGGGAGGCACCAAAACTATTGATCGGTCAAGACAACTGGGAGTACATTGTGTCCCGGAGAGTACGCCGAAGCAAGCCAGGCCAGCCAGTGGCCTCGAAGACAAAGCTCGGTTGGGTACTGCACGGCGCCGACAGCAGTAATGTTTCACCTATTAATTTTGTTAATGTTTGTACGCATATTAATGCCGAGGAGGAAGAAGTCGCTCGCTTAGTTAATGAAGACAACTAGTTAAAGTTAACCCGACCTGCGGACCCTAGTCTACTTGCCCGATCAAGTAAGAGCACGGGCCCCTCGGGGCCTGTAACCACCTACTACCAGTCGAATTATTTTATTAGCAACAATACAGTGCTACTGTCAACATCGAAGAGTTGTTTTACTTATTAGACCTATACAATAGGGTGATTTATTTCCATATTGAATTAAATATTGAAAATTCACTTCGCAAATATATTCTTTTCAATTCGAATGAACTGAACCCCATTTTTGTATTGCCAATAGTACGATATATTATTTTACAGGTAGCGCCTCTAGTGGGAAAAATTGGCAGTAAGATTCGCGATTTGATCACATATTTTAACATTTTAAATATCCTCATATAAATAAGTGTTAAATATTAATAACTGTAAAAAAATATAATAAATTAACATATCAAAATATTGTTTCAATTAAATTCATATAAACTCTTTGGTAAACAGTGTGATGTCCACATAAAATAAATCAAAAACAATACACTTCGTGTAACAACAAATATAAACTAATTAAGTAACATATAGTTTTGTGCGAGAAACATTTATCCAATGAATATAAATCTAATAAGTATCTGATACACTTTGTACTCACTGTTTCACGCAAAAATAATTCAATTTGAAAAAATCATTAACAAATTCATTCGTATTCGAAATAAATATAAAATAGGATAATGATTAATCTTCTTCTGATTCGGTATCCGAGTCCGGAATGGTATTAAACCAATTCTCCCAATTAGACGGCTGACCCATTGGATTCCGCCTGGAATTATTAACCATTAGTCGAGTCAGTGAAGCTTTTTCGTCGAAAGTCCTCAGAAACAGTTCCGATTTGGATCATTTTTTTTTTTAAATTTTTGTTCTTTTATATTATTTACAATCAGAAATATTTCAGAGGAGGGAAATAATTTTTTTTTTAACAATATGTAAATTATTTATTCAAGGTGTCCCAAAAATAGCACACCACAGCGACACTGGAAGTAGGCTAGCCCTAGGTCTATTCCACAAAAAAATGGCTAAAGAAAAGTCTCATGGATTTCGAGATATTAGAATTTTTCGAATTTTTCGAAAATTACCCGATTTTTTGTTAATGTTTATTTTTTTTTATTCTGAACTCATTACTGATAGTTTTTAGAGTAAAGTAAACTAATCAATGGTCGGTAATTGGTGTAAAATACAAAAAAGACACTTTGACTCAATCAAGTGAATAAAACAGTTCAACTTTATTCAGCTGCCGTTGAAAAAAAAGGTTCTACGCTTGGCTCGCAATTAATTTTAAAAACTAGCCCTTTCTATGCTGATTTAGAAATGGTACAATAAGTACACAATAAATTTATTAGAATCAGTTTTTGCGTCACCTCTTGTTAACGAACGCCTCTGGTTTTAATTATCACATAATACAAAATAGCTTAATAGGAAAGGCGAATGAATTTTTCATTATTGAAATTTGTCTCAGAAACTCTTAATACATAGTACATGACAACGTAAAATTAAAAGTAAAATAACAGCATACATGAACATTAAACGTTGTAAACGTTCGTTACTTTTCAGCGTAGACTTGAACACTTCTTCAATGTTGCTATAAAGTATTAAAAAATTTAACAAAAAAACCGATTTTAAATTCTAACTCTAAAACTATTGAACAGATTTTTATGAAATTTAAATGGTACCACACGGCAAGCACCAGCTTTCAAACAAAAAAAGAACATCGAAAGTTCTGAGGTAACAAAAAAAAAAAACAACGTTGAATTGAGTACCTCCTCCTTTTTTGAAGTCGATAAAAATGACTAATGATTAAGAAACAAAATTAGGTTTCTGAGTAGTATCTTAGGTGAAATTCGATTTTTATTATATTCGTAGTAGGTTCGATATAAATCTGATCGAGAACTTCATAGAACTGAATTTTTAGCTTTGGTTTTGGGAAATAAACACAGAAAAAAGTACTGACTCGTGTCGGGTGACGGGCTGCGGCAGAGTAGCGGTGTGGGGCGGCGGAGGCGCGGGAGGCGGGGCACGTCGCAAAAGAGTTTGGGTGCCGCAGCCCCAACCTTCGGGGGCCTCTTCCCAACTGCTATATACAATATTGCATCATTCATCTATCTATGCGAATATTTAAAAAAATACTATACTCGACCGATTTATTTTTATTTCAATATCGTAACATAAAACCTGTAAAGATTCTAAAGAAATTAGTTTTATTGCTTATTTCCTATAGATAAAATTGTCAAGAAAGTAGGCTATATTTTAAATAATATAGCCAAAGCGTATCGGTCAGTTGATAAGTTAGGTATCTCACCCTGGGTCCGCGGTGGCCTTACAATTCTCACACTCGCTTCGATAGTCGTCGGCCTCTTCCTCCCCGGTGCCCCGATTTCCGCGCCCCAAGTAGCTGCACCCGCACGAAGGCTGTTACGGCACAATCATAATCAACATCGCTATCAAAGCTTACTTAACAGCTTTAATAAATATTCTAAAATTCATGTGACATCTGCGACATCCTCTTTGGGAGGTCAAATGGAAATGTGGTTGACATTAAGCTGTATAATAAATAACGCATTTTTTACAACACACGTTTCTGGCTGCTTTCACATCTATAAACTAAAAGAAACTGTTGGATAATTGGAAGATTGCATACATACCTTATCTACAGTGAGCGGCAAAGATGTCTGTGGCTGAAAATTTGCTGGTAAAGGCGGTGCTTCTGTCGATGGCTGAATTGGCGGTGTTTGCGGAGGCGGCGGCCTAGCTTTGGCGCGCTCGGAGACCACTTGCTCTTCACTGTGCGCGCGTGATCGACCACCAGACTTAACGCTCCTAGGGTAAAGTAAAAAATCATTTATGCTGCGTCTGCTCAGAAAGCAAGATATAATTATACATAGTATATTTAAAAATAATCCAGATGAAGTTATATGAGTTCGTTATTCGTTCCTTTTGTACTTATCTTGTAGCATTTAGATAATCACTTTACGTTTTCAAGCTATTTAATAATAGAAAAAAAGCATTGAAGTGTTTCAAATACATATAAATTTACAAGATATTTACACTGAATCGTCCAAGTTTATTTCATCATCCGTAGTTGAGGCGATATTGAGATTCCTGAAATAAAAAAAATCATTAAAAAAATTGTAAATATTTTGATTTCTTTTAAATATTCATGTACTCAAAACATTGCTTTAGCGTATATCATAATATATTCATAATATTAACAATAAAATAAATTAAGAAACTACTTACAACTACATCAGCCGTGTTAAAGCTGCGAATGAATTATACCTGGGAACACTCCTAGGATGTGCGTGTGTCTGTCTATCGATGCGGTCATTTCGGTCCCTGGTGGGCTCTGGACGGTGAAAAGAGCGCCGTACTTCACCACAAGCTCGTTCACCGCGAGTGAAACATTCCACGGCGCTCGCTTCACTGGCCGTCGATATACGCGGGATGGTACGATGACTGAAATCAGTACAGTATGAGTATTCACGTTTAAAAACACGATTGGAAAGGACGGGGCAATGTCAACTTTCAATTTTTAATTTATTAAAAATAGAAGAAAAATAGAAATAGAATCCAAACTCAAAAATAAGCACCCATAAAAAACGGCAATTGCAAATATTTGCTTTGTAGAATAATTGTTTATTAGGTGCATTTTTACTTTGAAGTTAGTTTTTTTTAAACAAATTTTATTGTTTTAAGTATTGTAAACTAAGAACATTCTTTAATATGACATTGAATTAAAAACAATAATTTTATTAATACATAATTATTAATATTAATGTACATATTTATATTTGATATAGACTTACAGTGCAGTGTGGGTGGTGTAGAAACCGGGCACATTGTGAGGCCTCTCTCGGTCTCTCTCGAAGTCGTCACGAGCGACACTCAAGGCACGGTTGGTGATCGTACCCAGCGATCCCGTCAGGCGAAAAAGCCCTTAAAATAAAATATTAAAAGATAGAAAAGAATAAGTTATTTATTAGTGAAAACGATTGATTGCTAAACAATATAAACGCGGCAACCTTTATTTTATATTAAGCACTGATACACAAAAGTATTCATTACACTATTGTGTATTAATTAATTTAATTGTTTCGAAAAGCCAAATTAAATATAAAAACAGATAAGCTAAAAACACATTCACATAGGCCTTGATAGTTATTAGTGAATAGATACCTCTTCCAATTGGTGGTGGTGGTAAAGGATGGTGGGGTATGATGTTATTCTCTCTTCCCTCAGGAGCATGCACCGGTTGAAGTAAGGGTGCTGTGAAACAGCTCTGCGGGTTAGGTAGCTGTAAGAAATTATTACAGTATAAACCCCAAAAGCTAACAAGCCTAGTTGGACATCATGGTGACCTAAAATTTTGGGACACCCAGTACCGCCAGAATATTTGTCCAGCAAACATAATAGTACAATAATTTAACATATTATTAACTTTTTGGCTAATTGTACATACCTTTTATTCTTTAAGCAGTGTAAAACGACAAACATTATACATATATTAAGTGTAATATATATTCACTTACATGGGAATGATTATATATACTAGCTGACCCAGCAAACGTTGTTTTGCCATATTAATTTTTGGGGTGGGCTACCCTTACCACTTAGGGGTATGAGAAATAGATAGTAGCCGATTCTCAGACCTACTGCATATGCATATAAAATTTGGTAAAAATCAGTAAAGCCATTTCGGAGGAGTAAGGTAACTAACATTGTGACACGAGAATTTTATATATAAAAGATTATACTATGATATATTTAAAAATTAAATAAATAAACACTTTAATATGAGAGTTTTTGGATGGCTATGTAGCTGTAGCTTCATAAGTATACACTTACGAAGTCAATTTAGGATTACTTTTAAAAGGTTCCTGTGCATTAGTAACTTGTGAAGTTTATAGATATTTGTAAGAATATTATATAGTACTTATTCCCCACACTATATGAAAAAGAATATAAATTTTAGCAACATAATCTACGGTGCTTAAATTTATTGCATATTATGTAAAAAAAATTACTAAAATTTAAGCTTTTAAATCTTAGATATTATTTTTCAATTAACCTAGATATAGGTAAGCAGTAATAATACCAATACAAGACTATCTTTTTATAATAAATTAGTGGATGGCACTAATTGCCAACTACAGAAGTTCACACAAATCACAAAACCTTATACGAACTTGCTATATACAAGGACTACATATCCATGAAAAATTACATATCTGTACTAACAGAGATAAGTAAATTTGCACATCTTTGCCATCCAACATATACAATAAGACATTGCCTAAGCTTGATGGTTATCAACTCACTTGAGAAACTGGCCTTGTGAGGTTGACATATCCCAGTCCCACACATTGCACAGTATCCTCGGATCTTGCTATTGGTTCCAAGGTATTTGTATATGCAGACCGGATTATAGGTTCACCAAATCTAAAAACGTATTCAATCTTAGAACTAACATGACAGTTATTACCTTAGTAGGAAACTTGAAGTTGTAATAACTTGAACTTGAAAGCATTCTACAGAAATGTAATGGTTTCAAGGTTTTCCCCGATTCCCGATTGTTCTCCTTCACTCAATGGATCTTATCATAGCCCCACTACCTATAAATGATGTTACCGTATTTGATCTGAGCGGCACTGTGCCATAGCCTCTTCATATGGTGGAGGAGCTTCACCACGTGGTAAGTAATGACCTGGAGGTTTCCAAGCACCCGCAGCAGGCTCACATGCCCCTCCCATACAGCCCATACTGCCACTTATATACCTTAAAAAAGTTTATATTGAATCCAAATTAATAAAATACTATAAATATATTATAATAGTATTGTCCTTGACTTGGTATAGCTTAAATTGTAATACAGAATGTGTTTATGGGAAGTAATCCAATAATAACAAAGCTTAATATGATTGAGAAGCAAACAGATCAGTAAGGATTGTAAGTTTTGACAGTAGAGTAAAACCATTATACCAAAAAAACAAAACATTTTCAAATAATATATAAAAACAGACTAATCTTGAAAACATAGGCTTCTCTGTATTTAATTTTGCACTCTAAAAGTGCCAGGCATTAGAAAGTAAATAGTAAATATTAGAAATTTCTAATATTGAACACAAACACTTACCCAATACTAGTCAAGCTTCCTCTATCATCAATATGTGGTGGGCGACGTCTTTTCTGTTTACGAACTCTGTAGACTGAAAAGGCAAGAGTGATCAACACTATGCCTCCAACACCTCCACCCACAAGTCGGAAATTAGCATCATGAGCTTCTGATGGCTTTACAACATCATCCAGGCAAATAAATTCACAACAAGTGCTTCCGACTCGGAAGGAACGGCAATCCTGAAAACAAGTTTACATAGCTTGAGATTTGTATTTATGTGCAGTCTGGCGCTGCATACGCGTTAATTTACCTGTGGCGGTGAACATAACACTGCTTTGCAGACTCTGGGCAAGCCATTATCACAAATACAGAGCGTACAAGTATTGGGGCCAGGAATATAATGTAGACCATTGGTCACTGTTCGCCCGTGTAAATCAATGCAATCGCCTTGGGCCGCTACGCCTTAATCAAAATCGGAAAAGTTTTTATTATACATTAAAATTACAATCAAAAAGTACCTATTTGTTTTAATTTAAAACAGCACTTACTATATCCGAGTATAGTCGTAAAACACAAAAAAGCCTTTCCTAACATTTTGTATTCACGTCCACATTATTGTAAACATACGATTTTTCTCACATATTATTACGCGAAAATCAATATTTGTTCAATAGAGGCATGCTCAACTCATCCCAAGTATTCTCTAATTTCTTTTTCCACCACAGTCTCTGACTCCTCTGACTACAGTGAAATCAGAACTGGGTTATGGGTATGGCTAATTGGCTATGGAGTATAGACTATGGAGAAATCTAAAATTTATCGATCATGCGTATTGGATTTTGAATTCGAAATTACAATTAAATTTTTAAAAATAAATGTACGTAAGTACGTATAGGTAAGTACCTAGAAGGTATTTTTTGAAAGTTTTAAACAAAGCAAAATAACCAATATTTAGAATAGATGTACGAACTACGAAATACGATTATTCGAAGTTATTGTTAAGCGGTCCCTAAACGATCATGCGGCATGACATGCATTACGTGCTGTCATGCGTGAATGATCGTTTAGCTGTTTGCATGACATGCAAACTACGTGCTGGCATTGATTGACGATTCCTTTATTCATTTTCATCATGCAAACTATGAGTGTCATGCCGCATGATTGTTTTGAGATCGGCATATCATGCAAAACCTCAGTTTGCTTCGACACGGCGTCAGTAATGGACATATTATACGGTGGACAAGAGCTTCCCAACGACGACGTAAACGCGAGCGCAGATGCAAAAAAAATCATTCTGTTACTAATATCTATGTATAAAGATTGTCCAGAATTATGGAACTCGAAAAGCAAAACATACATGGACAAAAACAAGCAAAATATTTCATTAAACAAAATAACCAAATGTTTGAAAAAATTAGTAATTATAAATTAATATTTTTGTATTTTTTGTTGCGTATAGGTATCAACACCTTCACCGGTATAAATAATAATAATAATAATAGCACAGCGTAGTAGTGAGTACAAAAAAAAATCTGCCTTTGACAATTCCATAATATTACAACATTATACAGGTTTTTTTAGCGGATTAGGAGAATTATCATAAATTATAAGAAACGACTATTTAGCCAAATTTTATACTTTCAAAATATAAACCTATATATTTTTAGGAGTAATTATTTTACTATGCAAGCAACACCAATTCATTCCCATAGACATGGGAAAGCATTCACGGGGATTCACCGTTAAATATATTTAGTATAAGGCGACTAATAAAAAAAGATGGAATGCAAGGGCGAGATCTATCTGTATTCTGCTCTACGGAATACTAAAATATAATATAATAATAATAATAAAATAGTTGAAAGAAATATAATTTCCGCTTTCTATTCTATTTGACAGCATTTTACAATACTTAGTCCAATGTTTTTGAACTCGGTCAATTCAGTACGTTGTTGTTTCGTTTCGCGATTACACATTTTTAGATGAAAATATTATTCATACGACGCTATGCCAATACCTCAATATTCCCAAAAATTTAGGTATTCATGGCTTCAAGATCCCGATTTAAAAGAATATCTTCAAAGAAGCAGCGAAAAAGAATGACGCTAACTCTTTTGAAATCAATTCTAAAAATACGCTGCGGTATGCATTTAATAGGAAAGTGCTGCAACAATTATGAAATTCATTCAAATATTATAATACAAATGGTGACGAAGGAGTCATATCAGTCTAATAACAGTGAGGCTGAAAATGAAAATGCGGATTCATCTGAAGAAGGTTTTGTAATATAAATAATATCATAAGCAACTTGATTTTTTTAATTACTAAAAGTAAAAAAAATATAATAACTACAATAAGATTTTTAATTATAAATGCACTTTTAATTTTCTTTTTTTTTTTTTTTGCTTTAATCGTATTCTTACATCTTAGTGGAAATTTGAGCGGTTTTCAGAGGGGGACATCTTTTTGTTAGTGATTTTCTGGTGGTTTGAGAAGTCTTATCTGGCGGATTGCTATTTCATCCGTTGGCAACACTGAATGTATGTATAGCTGCTAGTGCTAGCTGCCGTCAATCTCCGCGCACTAGTTGTAGCAGCCAGGCGTATTTTGGGTTCCGAACTTTTTCAAAAAATTACTTTCGATACAGATAAATATTTAAAAATAATTATATAATAATAATATATATATATGATAAAAATATAATATTTTAAAATAATTATAAGTTCTTCCACATCTATATCACTCGACGGAAGGATCTAGAGTCTTGATCCTTCCGTCCTAGAATCTAGATTCTAGACTAAAGTCGTCGATTGGCTGCTATTAACTGGCTGCGCAAATATTCTGGCTGCCTGGCTGCCTAGTACGTGGGGGGCCATTGCAATAAATCTGTATCTATACAGATAAATAAAAATATTATTTTTGTCTGTCTGCCTGTTTATTCGTTCCGGATAATCTCTGAAACAACTGAAACGATTTTGACGAGACTTTCACTGGCAGATAGCTGATGTAATAAGGAGTAACTTAGACTTATTATAGAAATTAATACAATAATATAATAAAAAATACTGTTCGCTATTTTACTCTATTTATAGGCTATATAAGATCACGTTATGACGAAATTAACGCGGGTGAAACTGCGGAGCACAGCTAGTTTTAGGTAAAATCGTCTTATTTCGATCTCATATAATAATAGATTAGAAATTGGATTACAAAGAAATTCTATTGACATATTTTTTTTTTTAAATTAACGATGTATTTGAGCCAATCCCTATTTTCAAACTGTCAAACCGTACATCTGATTATATTATGTACTATAGTATTAGGTACCTAATGTTGTTCTGTAGTTTTGTACTGCAAAAATCAAAATGTTAATTTTGACATCTTATAATCTTTGAATTTTTTAAAAACATCTGTTTTTCTATAAAATTTATCATTTTAATAGATGTTATCATTTCTTATTATTATTGTTCTTTTCTATCGGATTTCTTAACGAACTTAATCATAAATTAATTTTTAATACTGAATATGTGTTCCCTTTAACGAAAACTATTAATGTCAAGTGGATAGAGTTGCTACCTAGTTAATAGTATATCAATGGCTGGTTTTGGTGATTACAGTAATTATAACAGACCATATGGGTTGGATCTTAACAGAGAAACGAATGATCTATACGATACCCGTTATCAGCAGATATATGGGTATCATACACCTTTAAATGAGGAGTATCAAGGTCCTCCTTTGGTAATGGATGATGTGTCTGAAGAAGGTATTTTAAAATAATTTCATTACTATCAAAGATTCCGTATTAATACAAAACCTGAATTCTCGTAACCCTTGTTCGACATGGGGTGGACACATTTCTGCACCTGTTTTACTGAACAGGCCTACCTAACCAAAATTTTCAATTATTTCTCTGAGATTTGAAGCATTTAGTATACTAAACTAATAAAGTTATAAAATTTTTTAGAAAACCATACATATATAACTACAGCTATCAGTGTAGCAAGTTTGGTAACTGAAAACTTACTAAGCCATCCATTTATTGTTATGAGGAGGCAATGTCAAGTAAGTAAAAGACATGTAACTAGTACATTATTTTAATACAATGTTATGCAAGATATAACAATTAATGCATATGTTAACAGGTACATAATACATTGAAGAATTACCATATTGTACCTTATACTTTAGTACCAGTTGTGGTGCGTCTACACAGACGGCAAGAATGCACAACATTATGGAAGGGCATTGGTTCCACTTGCATTGTGAAAGGCCTTAATTTAGCCGTAGAAGATGTTATATCCAAGGCAACAGGATGGCCTAAGTAATGTGTGATAAGAGATTATTATAACTATAAGATATTATAATAACTTTCTTACTTATTGTAATTCAATTTCAGGGAGATCAGCAAGTGTAGTTCTGTTATCCAATTTATTCAACATCTGGCACTAAAATGGTATGCTCTTGAATTACTTTCTGCAAATTAAGATCAGAAATGGATAAAAATATCTTTAGTGGCGAGAAACAATATTTTTTAAATCTTTTATGCCAATTGTAATTAATTTTATTGTTACACTTTTAATAAAAATATAAATCCTTAATAATTGAATATAATGTTATATGTCGAAATTAAATTATAGGTCTAGATTTAGGAGTTCTGTTATGTTTTATAATTAATAATGAATGTAACTTAAAAAAAATGATTTGACATATCATTATTGTAGATATTTTAAGTTTTGTAACTAACGTTAATAATATGTTTATATAGTTTAGTTATAGAAGAGATTATAAGAGCTTTATTTTTCAGTTTTAGTTTGGCTGTGATAACCCCATTCTATTCTGCAAGCTTAGTAGAAACAGTACAGAGTGATATAGCAAGTGACAAGCCAGCTGTTCTTGATGTGTTCAGGGAAGGTTTTATGCGAATTCTGGAATGGGGTACTCCTAGTCGAGGACGAATGCTTCCTATATGGGCAATTGTCTTTCCAACTGCAGCATTCGGGATTTCAAAATATTTTGCTCAGTATGAAGAAATTACACAAAACAATCCTATATTATTGAATTTAAAATCACTCCTAACTTAATTTCCTTTACTTTCAGCTTAACCCTTAAAAGCATAACACTAAGAGTACTGCGGTTTCATCAGAGACACAGACATGAGTTAAGCCCAACCTATGATATGAATAAAACTAAAAATTCTTCAAACCCATTAATAGAGGATTTGAACTTAAAGGCTAATATTTTCTCATTCATTGCTATGGAGATAATTTTTTATCCTGTTGAGACTATTATTCACAGATTGCACATACAGGTAATTTTCTATTTATATTAATTATAATATTATGATTTATCTTTTTATTAACAAATAATTTTTTTAAGGGCACAAGAACAATAATAGACAATTTAGACACAGGTACATCTGTTACGCCAATACTTACAGGATATGAAGGTTTCATAGACTGTTACAACACAACAATTGCTAAAGAAGGGTTTGGAGGCTTATACAAAGGTTTTGGTGCACTTGTGTTGCAACTGGCAGCTCACTTAGCCATAATTAAATTTACAACTTTTGTTGTGTCTGAAATGTATAACCTTTTGAAACCAGCCAACTCACCTACAAATACTGAGGAGTCAACTAACTCACAACAAAAGTATTTATTTAATTAAGAATATGTTAAAAGGAATAATATATTTTGTTGTTATCTATACTTATATTATTTTATTTCATAATTTATTTATTTTTCATTTTTAAAGCTTTTCTTAAGTCACATTGTGTTGAATAATAATAAGCAATATTGTCAGCTAAGTAATTTTTTAGTTTTTCTTCATGCTTAAATATAAGAAATAAAAGGGTCTTAAATAATTATAATTCTATTATTTAATAAATCATCTAATTTTTTATACTAATGAGTGAGAACATGTCTGCCTTTTAGCATTCTTCTCATAATAATTCTGCGACCATTTTGTGTAGACATTCTTTTCTCCCAACCATGCCGACGAACTCTTTTCACTTCATTGGGACGAGGAAAGTAACACCGTACTTTAGTTCGTACAAATGAAAAAAGGCATAATTCTGTTCTTACTAGATTCGTACAGGATGGTTGAGCTAATGAAAGCCCGAATCTGAAAAATTATCTTTATAATTTATATATTATATTTGACCATGTCACACTCAAGGTAGCAAAAATTAACTTACTTAAATGGTTGAAACATCGCGGACAAGAAACGTGACATGTTTTCGTAAGTTTATATTTTAAAATAATTATCTAATATCTACGATGAAGATAGACCATAGATGTAGATTTAACATAGATTAGGCTTGTTGAAAAAATATCGATATTTTTTAGCGATATTTAATGTTTCGATATATCGATGGAGCGAAATACAATTCCAAGTATCGATAAGGTATAAAAATCGATATTTTTTATGTTTAAAAAATGCTAAAAAGGAATACTTTTTTATAATAACATTTCATTTAACAAATTACATTTTATGTTTGTTTTTTTGTTTCTAGTCGACTCGGCTTTTTAATTTGGTACCTACTTAAGTTGTTTTTTTAAGTTGGCAACTCTGTCAATTTCAACTATCCGTCCATATTATTACCATGACTGTCTTATACATTATAACTTCAACGTGCGCGTATTTCTGCACTTCAGCACCTACTTAGATTTCAAACAATTCACGTAAACAAATAATTTAAGAATTGCAGTGGGTTTCTGTTTTATAATGTCTAGTGTTGCATGGACCTTTTTTAAACAAATAAACCGATATATCGATAGTTTTTAATAAAAATATCAATATCGATATTGATATTTTCAAAAAATATCGATCCTTTATTGCATATCCGACATCCCTAACATAGATGATGTAGCCGGCCAGCGGGCTAAATTTTCATTCGCACAATGAGGATCAGTACTGTTATCGCAAATTCAATAGAACTAGAGTATTCACATTATTCTTTTTGACATAAAAATGATATATCTTTTTGAATTATCCAAATCGGACCACTATTTATGAAGATATTAAGTTATAAACATGTGCCGTAAATGTACGCGGCTGCGTATGACGTCACCTGGATAAAGCGGTAAGACGCGCAGTATTTTGTTTGGTTAATTATGACTGTAACAAAGTAAAGTGACCGATTTATATCTAATTCACCTTTTTAACTTGTATTAATATTATATAGTACTGAAATTTACAAACACTTCTATTAAAACGCCAGAAAAACAATTTTATAACATGGCGAAAGACCCAAAACTTCGTAAAAATTGGTATTCCGTTGTAAAAAGAGATGACAAAACTTTAGCCTTTGCCCAATATATATTATAAATATTTATTTTTTATATATTTTATTTTAAATTTTTTATAAAAATAAATACTGCGCGCCTTATCGCTGCCAACGGACAACTGACGGCGACCCTCCAAGTGACGTCATAGCTACCGCCGTAAACTTCGGTAGTAATTTGGTCATAACTTCGTCAATAATTATCGTAAAACAAATTTTTTGCACTGTATGTTAAGGATTTTTTAGGTCTATACATCTGCATTCTCAATTAAAAACGGTACTGATCCTCATTAATGGCCGGCTAACTAAAGAGTAAAGACTCGCCAGGGGAACACTGGTCACTATTCACTAGACACTAAATTAATGATGTAATTCAATATTTTACTATAAAATTTTTGGGACAGCTCTTCACTCTCATCATCAGTGACTCTAGGCAAGACCCTCACTGCTTAGTGGCTTAGTGCTCACGCTTATTTCTCGATACCCATTGACGCTAGAAATTTGGATGAATCATGGAAATGACGTCAATATCATTCTAATAAAAACTAGCGAAATCTTTATAAAGTTGTCCTTGAATTAACCCTCAGCTTATACTTAGTTACGGAGTGTTTGCTTGTGTGTCCATGCCTAAATTTATGGCTGAGGGTGTCTATTTGTTTGCTGCGTAGAGCGAAAATAAGTATAGAGGAGCTGCTTAAACTTTGAAGAATAATAATTGAAAGAAAAAGGCGCGATTATGAAATTACGAAGGTGTGTGAGGTTTTTTATTTCTATTTGCGTACAGGTTTTTTTCTGTTTACCATCGGTGTCGTCAATGGTAGACAATTTTTTCGTGCCGAAAGAGTTACTCAAAAACAATTATAGTTTCGAAAAAACTATTGTTTTCAAACTTTAAGAGCCCTATTACAAAATTGTTTTGACACATACAACTCTTATACACCTGCCATATCACAAAACTAACACGCAACATTTATATAATAACTTTACACTTGTAATTTTGATTATTAAATTATTTATAATAAAAAACTTAACGGCTTTAATGAGCCTTTTAAACTAACATTATATTTAGATAAAAAAATACGTAAAAATACCTATAGGTATAATAAAGAGAAATTGTCATTACATATTTTGAAATTTTCATTATCAAAATCGGTTTTTGTAATTTAATTGTTATGATTTGGATTTTATTTCTAATTTTTTTATTTTTTTTCAATTTTTCAATAAAGTTCAAACCAAAATTATCATATTTATCTAAGCATTATATGATCTTCTTGCTACAACCATATTCTAAAACTTAAAAATAGGATATTTAATTGGAATGACTAGATTCATTCTCGTTATTTTCTGACATGAGGATAGATGTCTACAAATAATTTTCACGTATTATTTTATGAATTGTTGTAATGTAATCCTAGTATTTAACTTGCTGCAATAAATTTTGAAAAAGTGTTAAGGTGTTTATTTCAGCGCTCCATACATACCACACGCTTATCAGCAAATGGGTCGTCCGTCGTCACGATCCAAAAAACTAAGTCTTAATTAAGGTATGCAAATGATTAAGATGACATAAAGAAATATTAAATGGAAACTAATGGCATTTAAGAGTATAGTTCTAATCATTATAATATATAATAAAATTAAGTTGATAAAATATAGTGTAGTGTTAAAAGTGAAGTCCCTTGTCCCCTAGTGGGGTATGGGGCAGATACATTTCACATCTGTTTCACTGATCGATTTTTCTTTTAGGGGCAAGTAGGTGATCAGCCTTCTATGTCCTGCCAGACCGAGTTTTTTTTTTATCTCCGCCGAGAATCGAACCCAGTAGCCGTGATCGTCTAGTGGTTAGGACCCTACGTTGTGATAAAATATGCGTACCGCTAAATATGAGTCCCGGCACGATTAAGAGACTTATAAAGTGTAATAGCCCATAATTTTAATTATTCAAATTAGTTCTGAAAACAAATTTTTAAATTTTGCGTAGTCGCGCCAACTTTTGTCGAGTAGGTATTTGAACTTCATTCAGAACAACGATTATTTGGGTTACATTTCGAAAGGCGCTGCGAACAATTGCAGCATGTGTAGTAATGGCGCGAAATTTAAAATTCCATCTATACATTAGAAATTATCTTAATAACATGTCTAGTATTTGTGGATTCTAAAAAGGTATGATAATGTGTATTTACGCAAGCAATACTAGCTACAGGAGCAAAAGAACTAAGCTAGGTCGGGATTTAAATTTTTCAAGTAATGTCATAATTTTCCTGATTTAAGTTATAATACTAAAAGGAATGATTTTATTCCATTAAGATTGCAATTTTAATCTAAATAGTATCTCATCATATTTTAATTTGCATTCGTAAAAAATACATGCGACTATGTGTAACCAGTTACTACAAGTTTATTCCAAATTCAAAGGAGTACCTATTCAGGTAAACAAACAATAACAAATTCAGTAAAACAAAAGTTTCCCTGCGTGTAAAAACTTGAAAAGGACGATTGATGTTTATTGTTAGTAAGAGCAACGTTACAAGCTACACAAAAGCTATTAGCGTATATTAACAGAAACTAGGATTATTTCTAGTTAAAAAATTTATTGCTAAGAAGTTACACTAAATGTTCAGTGTTCACCGCTCGCAACAATGCACGCTCTGCATCTCCTAATAAAATATCTTTTGATGCGGCGTGTATGGCCAGCTTCTTCAATTTAAGAGCCGCTTCTTGGATACGTGTTTGTAACTCTATTATTGTATTAATTGTTTGGCTGTACCCTTTTTCTTTCATACAGCCCCAGTAAGAAAAAGTACAATGGGTTTAGATCGGGCGATAAAAATACATAATTTTATTGAAATGGCAACCGATTGATTGGCCAAGGGATAAAATTTTAAAGCTGGTTAACCAGCTTCAAAAACATACTGAAAAGTAAAAAAATAAATTTTGTTAATACAAATAAACTTAGGTATTATTATACCTATATTATATATAAAAAGACGTAAAGAAGTGTTGATAAATAAATTCATTTAAAATGCAACAATAATTCATTCAATTGATCGGAAAAAAATACACGTTGAATTGACAACCTCGGTTAAAAACTGTAAGTTGTATTGCAGCGTTTCGACTTTCGCTTAAGCTATGTCTTACTATTTTATAGCGAGATTAATTAGTTGCGTCCTTGTCGCTACATAGACGCATTGGAACACCACAGGTAATTGCGATATGATTGTTTCATAGACGCAGGCGTTTCACTTTCGCCAGTGGTGTTTCACATCGCAAGGGTCGAAAGAAAAAAAAAAAGTAGGTAGGTAATAGGTTTACACATTTACCTGCGAGAGGGGTAAGCGGTGCGTGGGTTAGCCGAAGATGTTATTTTTGTTTTAAATTTTAGTTGTTATCTAAGTTTGCACGTGAGCTGTTGTCGCTTTTGAAGACATTCAATACCCCGCACAGTAACCACGAAGTAAACATACAAAGTGGATCATATTTTTTTGTCAAATATTTAGCATTTCATATAAAAACTGGTCTCCGTTTTCTCCGTTTTGTTACCTGTTTTATTTTTCGCCGACTTCACTGAGACGCCATGGCGACGTCGCCGGTTTTGTACGCAAGGGAGTGGATCCAAGGACCACGTTAGCAAGATCATTTGCGAAAAGGCAGTTTTTTGTATGGAAATGACAATAGGTGTTGTGAAGTTAGCGTGAAAATTATTACTTTATAAAGTCTTATTGTACGTAAATGCGTTCGTTCTCACATCTCTATGGTATATGTTATTATCTATGCATGTCGATTGTCAAGTCCGAATTCCGAAATCTGAATAATATTGAATATGGCGTACAAGAATAACAAGGGCGCTAAAAATATTTTTGCCACTAAACAATATTTTTTAGTATGATTGTTTCGAATAGCGTATTCGGGTTTTCAACATAAGTGTGATTTGTTAATATTGAATAAAGTTTATTGTAAGTAATAAGAGTGCATTTTGTAAAGTTTTATTTTTCGATGCTATAGAATTACACTGTAGATAACGAAAGTTATTAATATCTCCTAACTATTAAATTTTAGGATTACGATGTCAGCAATAAAAGTTAATTTTGAAATAGGACATGAAGCTTCCATGAAATCTAAAAAAACCCCAGAAGGATTTACTCATGATTGGGAAGTGTTTGTGCGAGGCCAAGAAGGTGCTGATATAAGTCACTTTGTTGATAAAGTTGTTTTTCATCTTCACGAAACTTTTCCCAAGCCCCGAAGAGGTAATGTCTTTTTTATAATTTATTACTGCTTTTAGTTAAAATTTCTTTAATATGTTTCAAAAATTATTTTTTTAATACTACAGTTTGTGTTATTGTTGACATCATTAAGAATATTTAATCTATATTTTTTTATTCAATCTAGAGTTATTTAAAGTTATATTTTAGTTAACTATAATATTTTTTTTAGTTGTCAAGGATCCTCCATTTACAATAAAAGAGGCTGGCTATGCAGGATTCGTTTTCCCAATTGATATCTATTTGAAAAACAAGGATGAGCCTAAAAAAATTAAATTTACTTATGACTTGACTCTCCAACAAAGTGGTTTTCTTAAAGATCGTTATATCTTCCAAAATCCAAATGATGAGTTTAAAAGAAAATTGTTGAAAGGCGGAGGAATTCCAATAAGCAATAATGCTTATTATACAAATCCTGATCAAGAAAGTAGAAGTAGAGAGTCTATTGGTGATGATAAGATACAACTTGTTAGCAAACCTAAGCTGTCATCTGAACATAACAAAAAACATAAAACTAAAGAATATAAAGATGAAATTCCACTTAAAGCTAGTAGTTTTGAGACACTTTTTGGAGCACCAATACAAAAACCTCCTAAGGTTTCACCTGAACCAAAAAAAATGGAAAAGAGCACACAACCTATTAAATCGGAAAAAAAAGAAAAAGATAGATCAAGTTCTGAAAAAAAGTCAAAATATGAACATAAAGAAAGTAAACCAGATAAAATTAAGATTAAAGAAGAAAGGGATAAGCAAAAAGTTGAAAAAATTAAAAATCATAGCAGAGAACAAGAAAGATCTAAAGAGAAAGCCAGTAAAAGATCAGGTGAAAAACAATCTTCTCCAGAGCCACCTAAGAAGAAGTGTCTCAGTCCAAACCGTAAAGTTCCTAGCCCTGCTCCACGTTCAAGTAGTGCATTGAGTATTAAAGAAGAATATAAACCACAAAAACATAGTTTAGATAATTATGAGCAGAAAAAAATGAAAGTCGAAGACAGACCCCCTGATATTAAACCAGACAAAGAACTTAAAGAAAAAAAGAAAAAAGAGAAGAAGAGTCATGACAGAGAAAAAGAGAGAAGAGAAAAGAAAGAGCATAAAAAAGATAGTCATAAAAGTAAAGAGTCAGAAATGCATAAGGAAGTAGTAAAAGAATTACCAAAATCAAAAGAAGTTATTAAAGAAAAAGATTCTAAGGATTCGCCACTGAAAGAGAAACAACTTAAAATAGAAAAACCAATAAATAAATTTTCTATAGAAAATCTAAGAAAAACGCCACCAGCAGAAGTAGAAGAGCGATCAGATACTCATAAAACAAAAGAAAAAGGGGACTCTGAGCGAAAACATAAACATAAAAAGAAAGATAAAAAACGCGATGATTCAAAAGAAAAGCACAAAGAATCTAGTAAAGAAAAGAAAAATAAACACGAGAAACTTCGAGATATGCAAGAAAATAAAGTAGAGGTTGTGGAACACAGGGAAACGCCAATTCCAAGGGAGCGTCACATACCTGAACTGGCCTCACCCATATCCATAGATACAGCTTCACAGTGCAGCTCAAAGAGTGGATTAACTAAAACTATTAATATTGGAACAGAGGATATTAATAGCAGTCATTCAGATTCTGAAAATTCTATCATAAATGATGATGATGATGTTAAAATAAAACCAGAACATCTCTCACCTGAACCAGTTGTAAAAAGGGAACCAACACCAGATCCAGAGCCAGAACCAATTACCATATCTGTTGACACACCACCAGTACAGAAATCTAAGAAGCATAAAGATAAATCTTCAAAGAAAGAAGAGAAAAGACGCAAGAGAAAAGCTGAGGCTGAGGAAATAGAAAATCGTAAGGTTGCAAAGCCTGCTGACTCTGGCCCAGTTAACAGTGAAACAGACTGTGGCGAGAGTAGTGCTTCGACTTCCATGGAGACAAAAGTGCAAGATAATGGGGTATCTAGCAGTTTAGGTGAAGATGCAGAACCTGGTGACTTGCCTTCAGACTACATGGTACAGTTAAGAGGTCTTCAACAACGAATTATGATGATTAACAACAATGAAGATCTGGAGAGGGTCGTAAATTTAATTGCCGAGACTGGCAGATATGAGGTGACAACTCAAACATTTGACTTTGATTTGTGTTTGTTGGATCGTTCTACAGTTCAGCAACTTATACAGTTGGTTGGGTGTTAGTTACAATAGTTAAAATGTAAAAGTGAAGTTAAGTGTACATTAATATTGTTGAATTACCAAACATTCTATGTGTGAAATTCATACCCTATGAATGATGGAGAAAGGCAGGATTATGATGTATCATAATATGTATTGCATTATGATGTATCATATGAGAAAGTATTATGTATGTTATAAGAAATAAATCTCAATCATGATAATAACATAATCGAGAACATTTAAGTGCAATATTTTGTAGGTATGTAAAGATAATAAGACTGTTGAATGATTGTTAAAAAACATGTATATTTTGTACATTATTGTATGAGTTTTAATATAATCTAAGAAATTCACAACTGTGCCACTTGGAATTTAAAAAAATGAATTTAGCACAATAAACATTTTTACATTCACAATGTGACTTATATTTTTTGTAATTGTGAAATTTGAAATTTATTTTCACAAATTCTAGTAATAGTAGATAATTCCCAACTCAACATGTTTTTCTTTTCATATTTTTAATAAAATGTCGAATGAAGTGGCACTTTATAAAAATCAAATATTTAGACATAATTGTAATTAGAACTGAATAAAATTAGCTATTGTCTAATGCCTTATGATGTCTTTGTTACGTAATTTATTTTTATTTATAAATATATGTATTTTAAACAATAAATATGTGTTTAAAATTTCTTCTGTTTCTATAAGTCAACAAAAAAAGCTATTAAGCTAAAGATTATAAAGTGCACTAAAAGTAATTTAAAAAAATTATAATTCTACAAATATATTTTTGTCTAACCCGAAGGGCATTACTTTTTATCACATAATATATTTACGTATGTAAACTTTAAAACTAGCCGGTGCCGGCGACTTCGTCTGCGCATTTATTATTCGATTCGAGTAGCTTATTTTCTTTTTCAAGCTCCTTTATAATACATGTATGTATGTAAACTATATATCATACCAAAATTCATCAAAACAGACAGACAAAAATTGTAAAAAAAAAAAATTAAAATATTTTGGTAAGTAAGGTGTGGTATCATGTCCCGTGTAAGTATATCACCTCATGAGAAACAAAAAATTTCGGGAATTTTATTTTGACAGAAACTTTTTTTTTAAATAACATTTTTTTAAACTAAAACAGGCCATAAATACTTTTTAAAAGGCAGGCAACGTATCCGTGGCCCAACTGGCGTTGCAGCTGTCCATGGGCGGCGAACCGGCTACCCTAAGTGAGCCCTCTGCCCGTTTGCCTCCTATTCTATAAAAAATATGTGCTTTTCTTTTCCTATCTAAATTGTACCGGAATTAGAAATATTAAAACGCTTTTGTCAGATACCAAAGCCACAAATTGTATTTCTATCGATCGGATAACAAGGCTGAACCAATGAATATTTTATAAGCACAAAATACGATATTGACGATTAATTTGTTTTCAACCGACTTCAAAAAAAGAGGTATATTTCGGATCAGATGTATGTTTGTTATGAGATTTGAAAGATACTTTTTTGTTTGATCGGTTCAGGGTCCCATATAAATGTTATTAAAATTGGTTAGGCTCGGTGTCAAACTCAAAAATCATAAAAGCGCCTACTTTCAAATATTTTCCTTGTTATTATTTGTGTTTTATTTAACAATAAAAAGTTTTAGTGCACTTTGAATAAAAGTTTTAGTGCACTTTAAATTCTAGCTGTGTTCCGCCTAGACTTTCCTCGTGGATTTTGAGATTTAAGTATATCACATACAAATTTTTTTATAACATCAGCGAGGTAACAAAACCGGTGTAACCGTTTCTGGGAGCCGGAACAAACGAAGTCATAAAAGTAAACTATTTTCGTTCATGTCTATTTTGTTTTTGATATTACAGAGACACTTAAATATTACTCACAATGCCTACATTTGAATTTAGGTACTTACCACTGGTATAGGTTTTTTTAATAATATTTATAATTGATTTAAATTAAAGACAGAGGTTAACTAAGGTATGAATTTCTTTATTTGTCAAACAATGCATAAGGAAGAAGATACGAGATGATACTAATAATAATAATTCTTATAAAATTATCCCCATGAAACTAGGTTGAATTATTTTAAAATTACAAACTCAAATTGATGCATAAGTGAAGTTAAGAAAGAAATATCGAAAACCGATAATCGGCCACGTAACGGTCACATTTCGAGGGTGCGTTCATTCCATTTGAACAATTAGACCGCTCCTTGTAAGGGACTCAATTCCCTTGGTAAAAATCGAGATCCTGTTTCAAAATGATTCATCGTTCATCTCTTTTTACCGTTTTTATGGCTTGTCTGTCGCCATTTCGCAAAAAAATCGCCAATAAACTCGATAGAAATGCCCGCCGCTTGCGCAGTGCCCAACAAGCTGAATTCTTTGTATTGCTCTTCATTCTTACTCAGCTCAGTACCAACTAGTAACACAAGCAGTGGGGTAGATTTTCCAGAGTTGTCAGGATCTCCATTTCCACCATGTTGCTTCTCATCATTGAAATGGTTACAAAATTCCAAAATTTGCATGAAGTTATGTATGGAAGATGGTGATTTTCGTGGGTATTTGAGCAGGGGCAGTGGTTTGGATTGACCTGCACGTTGTGTTCTAAGGAATCGTGAACCACTCTTGAGTTGCATCTCGAGCCAACGAATCGCGTCGCGAGCGGCGGAACAATCTCGTTTCAATTCGTCCAATTCTTGCAATACTGAAAAACCAATGTATAAGTTGAATAAAAACTTGCCCGTTTAAGTTGCAAAATATGCTGATCATGTGAAAGTGATTAGTGCCAATATGATGTATAAAAATAAGTTACAGGGCAAGCTTTCGTAATGAGACATTCAATTATTAAATTTAAGATGGATTACATACCGACACTTGGGATTAGAATGATGAAATTACGTGTTCTAATCAACTGTTTAACTCTGCGAAGATGTTTATACAAAGCAGTTGTATCAACAGCAAGAAGGGATGGTACTTCAGTTTGTCCTGTACATTCTAACTCCCGCACTCTTGATGTAAGCCACAGGTGCCCTAAGCGACGTAGAAGTCCACTCTCGGTTTTATCACCCTATAAAAAAAATATAAATCTTATTTAATTCTTATCAAAGTATACCAAATGGTACATTTCATTATAAAGTCTGATTTTTAATTTAGTGAATGAATATTTTTTAACCTGTTCAAGAAAACACAATTGAATATTATTTGAAGTTTGAATAATTATTTTTACATTATTATAGAAGTACATTCTGAAAACTAAAATTCCATGTTCACTAATAATTACTTACTTGTTTCTTAGAATTATGCCACTCTCTACTTCTTTTATGGTTAAACTTTGGTGTAACTTTTGGCGGATAAGCCTTAAGGTAAAAAATCTTCATTGTCTTGTTAAACTTAATTCTTGGCACAACCTTTGCTATCTGATTGCCGAAGTCAATAAAGTTTAATATTCTTATTACATTTTCATCATATTCTGTTAATTTCAATTTCTCCTTCAGTTGCCACTCAGCAGCATCTTTGTCAAATTTACCAATGTTAGTACCGCGTAAGTTTACATCTTCAGGCAGTGGAATTGTTTTGTATTCAAGCCTAAATTTCTTAGCAATATTTTTAGCTTGAAAAAGAATGCTGCAAGTAGTTGTACTCATTAAATCATTATTTTTGTGAAAATAATGTTGAAAAATGTTCAATAGATTGACAACACATTGAAACAATGACTCTCCACTTTCTCCACAAGATAGTATCAAATCTTTCTCAGTAAGCACCCAATCTTGCAGTAACTTAAGACTTGGTAAAATATTATCACCATGCAAAAAGTTTCTTATAGATGTAATATCCCAATCAAAGCTAGTTATTGTATTTTCCAAATCATTTTTAAATTCACAGTTTACTTTGCTGGAGTTGGTTCCCATTTTGTCTGTTAACTTATCACAAGTACCATTTTCATTTTTCTCCAAATTTTCATCTTCTGGTAGTGAGCTTGAATCAGATATATCATCTTCATCACCTGAATAAGATCTGTCACTTTCTTCACTACTTTCAGAATTATCACTCAAGTCTGTAGTATCCACTGAATTAGCTCTACGCCGACGCCGCCTTCTTGGTATTATTTTTCTGTTTTTAGCATCATCATTAATTAAGCTTAATTCGTTGTCATAGTCGGAAAGGATTTCTTTAAAGTCTTCTTCATCACTATCTTTGTTTTCATTTTGAAGAGGTGACATTGTATCATCTTGTATTTCCTGAGTTTCTAAGATATTTGATCCATTTTCAGTATTTTGAGGTTGTTTTAATTTATATTTTGGTATGTAGCTGTTTGCTGGATTTTTAAAACCCATTTTTTCCAATTGATTATGCAACTTTTGTAAAATTTGAGATAAAAATGCCAAGGTGAAAGCTTTGCATGCAAATGATTTGGCTTCATTATTTTCTTTCAATTTTGCTATGGTAAATAGACAAATCTTAACAACATTATGTATCATAGCAGGGTTCAGGTAAGCTGGACTTGCATTTTCCTCTTCAATAGCTTGCATATATTCATTATAACTTTTATTTTTATCTGGAAGAGGTACCTTAGTAAATTCCATCGAGATTTTTAACTGTTGAACTACAGTGCTGCATAACTTTGGTATATCTGCATCATCTTTAAGAAAGTACCATTTCTCAATTAATGATAAAAAGTTTGCAACTGTAATTTGGATATGTTCAGATTGGGTTAAACTTTCAGAAGGATTGAGCATATTAGAGAATTGGTTATTCTTTTCAAAAATTTTGTTTAAATTGCCCAGCGCTCCCTCAAAAGGAGCTAAGCAACTAAGACAATGAATATAGCAGCTGACAGAATCCAAATTATAATTTTTTTCTAAATATAAATTACCAAGTTGATTAAAAGGCATGCCTGATGAAAGATCCAATTGAGCAGCTTGAAGATAATAACGTGCTGCAAGTGAAGCTTCAATATTATTAAAAATCTCTACTTGATATCTACTCAAATCACCAAGATATATCAAGCATGAGTACAGAACTGATTTATAAAGATGGTTTATATCTTTGGGTAGTTTTCCCTTAACGTCATCTAGATATTCCTCATCAGTATACAAAGGAGTGTAATCTAATCCTTTTAATTTAAACTTCATTTCAGCCTGTACTTTAGCGAGAAAGTTGTGTAGGTGACCAATTCCAGAGACAATATGCATATCTAAATAATTATCATAATTCTGGTTACTTTCACGAAGTTTCTTTGCTGTATATATTGTATCATAGTATACTTTACGCCAAAGCAATTCAACAGATTTCTTTCCATAATGCACAGGGTCTAAGAAGAAGAGCTTTTCACAGTTGTCTCTTAACTTTTGACGCTGAATTTCAATGTTGATAGTAAATAAATCAGCAATACTTTTACTAGCTGTGGTTGTCTCACCAAGACGTCGAGCGACATCAGTAATATATCTGAAAACATAACATTATATTCAGATTATATTATGGTTACAACTGTTAGAAAAATTTTAGAGGTTAGAATTTAATACGCTACTATTTTTTAATTAGATTAAATTAATAATTACTCTTTAATTAATACATACCGATATATTTTTTTAGCTTGTTCGCTGCACTCAAGACTTTTTATTTCTAAATTCTCATTACCGTCGTTCTTCATTTTTCAAGTCATTATTACGAACATATCAAGATGTTTTTAAAAACACTAATGACGTTTTAGGGATAAAGTCGATGTTTCCAGAGATCGTCATGAAAAACATTTCCATGACATGAGCATCATGAAAATATTAATTACTAGAATGAATAACTGTCATGAAATGTGAATTTAATGACCTATGAATTATTTTTTTACAAAACAATTTAGGGTTCACATGAAATTTTATCTTTAAAAAATAAAAGTAAAAATTGCACAGAATATACTACTGTTCTATGTTTGACGACATCTATACAAAATGATTATGGTGGTCAGTTAACCCTTTACCGCATGGATTTTTAGAATTCCTTCAAATTAATTTAGGATATGTATTACTACTAAGCATACGCAAAATAAATATTTAAAAAATTATAACACATGGAAATTCCAGAAAATTCGAGAAAAACTCCTTGTGCCATATTTGGAACATCATGCTATCATGGTTGCATCATACTTGTGTCCATATTTGGAACAGTATGCGATAAGGTAATTGAGATAGGTAATATATAATAAAATTGTAATATATATACATATATAGAATAACCCGGAGTTTATGCGTGATATGTCGTATAATGTCGGTCTATCGATAGATATAAAGCAAACAGCATAAGTATTTTTAAAATATCGATTTTTTATTAACCTGCGCAAGTATAATTATGAATAATCACAACTTAATTAAACAATAAACCATTTATTAATTTGTGGTAGCATGAAAACTATTGAAACAGTTGCGGTCTTTGTTGAAACAAAAGTAGCACGCACATTTAGTGCAGCATACATGTGACTTTTGGCCACAGTTTTTGCAACGCTGCCGATCATTTGCCCAACAAGGCTAATGATCAATCCCGTCCTCAGCCACTTCCCGAGGTGGCAGTTCCAAGCGCCTTCATTTTGGTTTTTTAACATTTTCTATGTTTTGGTCAAAAACGGGCCTCCCTCTTCTACGCGTGGTGGTATCGGAGTCTTCAGGAAATGCCAAAACACCGTTGTTTGTTTTATTACCTGTAAAATAAAAAAGCGTCATGAAATAAACCTACCCACACATGCCACAAACGTAAATCAGTCTAAAACCACTGGAAGAGTAATATTATAATTGTTTTATTTTATTGTTCTTATGAGGTACCATGTGCATATAGTTCCATATTTGACCAACGGTTAATATAACTCTTACATCATAATGTTCCATATTTGTGCGGTCCATATTACCATTACTGTATAGTGTTCCAATTTAGGAACAAAGTTTGTTAGTTATTTTTACTAGGAAGCAGGTAATTTTACTCACGCGTTATGCCGTAAAATCTTCTTGAATCCATTCTTCTTTCTCAATAAACATAAATTATATTTATATTCGCCTACAAAATCGTAAAAACTGGTGATAGAAAAAACAGAACTAAACACTCTGCACGGAATAGCCGTTGGTGGACATCGGACAATGAAATATATAAACATAGACAACATCAATGGTTGTTACTGCCATTTAACGTTCGGGTACACACTAGGCAAAACTTATACTTCTTATCACGGCATATAGATGTCACAAGTTGGATATTTCAACTAGATTTCAAAGTGTTCCAAATTTGCCACGACATGCGGTAAAGGGTTAAATAAAGAGTAGTTAGAAGATAATGTTATAAATATGTATGTATGTTGCATAATATGTTCTATAGAAACAATGTTCTATTATTATTGTGTGTTCTAATTAAATACCACAAGTGATTGGTGCACACAACATAAATTATGTTAATAACAAGAGGTTTTTACATTCGACGAAAAGCGGAAGTCGGAATTGTGATCATTAAATGCACCAATCATCGCTAGTAACGCTTCTTCTATCCAGGACAGCGTCTTATTATTAATTAATATTTATTATTGGCATTTCACCTATGCTCCCAGATGAAGCCTAACATTTCTAATGATTTTTTTTTCAATTCTAAAAAATTAATTATTTTATTTTAATTAATTAATGATTAAAAAATTTGCAACCATATTTGTATTATTTCAGTATTTTTAAGTTAATAAGTTTGGCTGGATTTTTCCAGTTGGTCACACTGAATATTTTGCACTTTGTAGATATGTACCAGGTAATAGGTACTAGTAATTAGCCAATAGGTACATACCGGCTACGTTCCACTTAACGCCCGCAACGCCATCGACCACGACCGATGAAACTGCCGTTCCATTAACGTAAAAAGGCCGCGGGCGTTGTAGGATTGTATGTTATAGGTGGAACGCACATCTTGAGCGCTGTGTGCTCGCAATATGGCGGCATGGTCAAATAAAATATCACTACATAAAGGATTTAGTTAATAAAGGATTAGTGTTTATCTTATATTATGTACCTACTGATGAGAATATCTCAGATATATTTACAAAGTCACTATCTATTCAGAAACATACTTACTTTTTTACTAAGTTAAATTTGATTTAAATAATTTGTACTTACTAAACTAAGTTATGGTTATATAAGTCACCATGCCGCCGTATTCCAAGCACACAGCGCTCAAGATGTGCGTTTCAACGCCCGCGGCTTTTTTACGTCAGTGGAACGGCAGTTTCAGCGGTCGTGGTCGATGGCGTTGCGGGCGTTAAGTGGAAAGTAGCCTAGTAGTAGGCAAGGTAGTAGGTATTAGGTACACGGTACACCTACTGACAGTTTGCAAATTGCATGTTTGCAAGACAGCTGTCAGCAGTTGTGAAAGGTGGATTTTTGTGATAATTATTTCATCAAGTAGAATTTAGAAAGCGGGAAATCGTAAATGTTGTTATATTTCTTAAAGTTCCTTTTTATTTATGTGTAAACTATGAAAATGTTGCTTCGAAACTTTTAGAAAAATGAAATTAATATGTAAAGTTGATGTCATCAATCGTTCACATATTAATTTAAATATAAAATCTGGTGGAAAAAACATAAAATCAACGTTAGTATTGAGCAAGGAACCAAATAGTGCCGAATATTGCTTGTTCCATTTTTCTTTGTTAAATAAATGTGGTAATAAATACAAAATAAAATGTATAAAACAAGTATTTGTAAAGTTTTTAAACGAGGGTAAAATTACAATACGTTTCGATGAGCCTCCTCATGATTTGTGTATAAAAAGTGAAGTTTTACAGTTAAAAAGTTTTCTAAGTTTATTAAAGTCTTGTATAACGGGACAAGTCAAGAATTCAAAAATTTTAAATCTATCATCGGTTGGAGTAACTGCATTGGAAAAAGCTCCTACAAAGTTAACTATTTTGAGTCGTAATGACATACCCACAAAAGGATTTCCACGTACATTAGAATCTCTTTACATGGCGGGCTTAAAATTATGCAATTTCCGTCGAGACATACTCTTACTGCGCCGCTTAACGGTTCTAGACTTAAGTAACAATGAAATAGAAAAGATTCCCTATGAGTTTGGTGAGTAAACATTAAGTTAATAGTACATCATGAAATGAATGAAACCTTATTTTTTTTTAACTTTTGCAGCCAGAATGCCCAATTTAAGCGAGTTGTATTTAGCTAATAATGCCCTAGGAATACCTGAAAGCTTAGACTGGAGGTGGTTGTTAGGATCCCAGGTAAAAAGTAACAAAATTGGAGGTTTGCTGATTAATTATAATTTTATTTTGGAAAAGGAAGACCAACTTAAGGAATCTGCTCATATTTTATTTAATATGTTATAATTGTATTCTGAATTAATTTGGAATACTTATTAATATATTTAGCAAAGATTTTAAATAATGTATGTTATATGGATGCATCGAAATGCCTTTTTGCCGATACGATACTCTTATAAAAATATTGCCGATACAGATACAAACTCTTAATGAATTAAAATTAAATTAAGGTGAAATATTATATGAAACACAAGTTTGGTTAAAGTTTTTGCTATTAAAAGAGTAATAATTAAAATAAAATCAATAACTGTTAATAATTAAAATTAAGATTTTTGTTTAAAAAAACAGAGCATTCTCAAGTTATGCGAAAAACGCCGAATTCAGAAGTCTGTATAAGACCTGCAGTGATAAATAATCTCTCAGATGTGTCGTATCGGCATTAACAATATCGGCAAACCCAAAGTATCGCCGATATATCGGTATCGGATGCATCCCTAATCTGTTAGTTGTTGTGTCCTCATTCTATGAGTATGGTAACAAAAAAGGATAAAAACAGGTAATAAAATTAAAAAAACAATAAAAAAAAAATTACAACATTGAGCTTCATTTATTATAGATTACAAGGACACTAAAACTGCTAGATCTATGTGGTAACAAGCTGAAAGTTCTTCCAAAGGACATGTGGAAACTGCAAAATTTAGTTACAATAAAATTGGACAACAATGCATTAGAGAGACTACCGGCATCTTTAGGCCGAATTAAGAATCTTAGGTAAATCTAAACATGGAGTTTCTAAACATATTTTAATAATTGCTTACAAGACATTTACTTTGAAGTGAATTTGAAATTCAAATTTTGAATCTTAATTTTCATATGTTTCGTGAGACAAGTGGTGTTTGTTAAAACATCCAATACTACTTAAATTATATTTTAGACATTTAACAATATACATATTATTTAAAACAATTTTTAGTTTTGAATTAAAATCTTTAGAAAAGATTCTGGATTGATAGAAATTAGTCAACTAGTAAATCCATACCACACTTACAATGAGTAGATTATTTTATCTGCTCAAGGACTCAGCTTTCTTTATAGCAATAAATAAATTCATTAAAATTGGTTTAACACTATAATTATGACTTGAAAATAGAACAAGCTGTTTGTTTTTTAATTCTACATGTTAAATAAATAAAATAATGTCTTTAACAGGTACCTTACACTAAGTCATAATAGTTTGAAATACCTGCCTTGCAGTCTTATGCAGTGTAGGTTGGATCAATTAGATTTGTCACACAACAATTTACAAAATCAAGAGGTACAACAATCACTTTCTTTAAAGGGCGATTTCAGCATCAACAGCTTATTAGATATAGCAGCAAGAGTAGTTTTAAAAAACAATATGTATTATGCACCAAATATAATTCCTTGGACTCTAGTTGAAACATTAGATAATGCTAATTTATGTGTTTGTGGTAAGCCAGTATTGAACAATGTTTTTATAATAAAGCAATTTGAATCTAGAGATTGTTTTAGAATGGTAACTGTATTGAATAATAATGTAAATAGTGCCATCAACTTTGAATGTTACTTTTGCTCATCAAAATGCCTTTTAAAATATAGGTTATGTTAAGATTGTTTCAATTCTACATTAAATTCTTTTCCTTATAATGAGATTTTTTAATATCCTACAATTTTTCATATCATATAATCAAAAGTAAATCTACAGTTATTCATAATTATTTTAAATGTATGTAATCAAATGAAATATTTTTTTAAGCAAAAAATAAATATGGTAAACTTCTGGAAACAATGATTATTGAGTTTTTCTTAGTAACTAAATATGGTTCAATTCATGTACTAAAACCAGTTTCTGCTATAGTTTTCATAATAATTAGATATATTTTTCTTACTTAAAATGAATGAAATAGATGTATTTTAATATGGTCAAAATATACATTTCTTTTGTATAAATTAAAAACATGTATAAAAGTACATAGATACGAAGAAGATTTACATAACATTTACATTTAAAATTTGAAAAGAACTTGATTAGATTCCAAAGTGAAATTTTTAGAACATTTATCTTAATCTAGATATAATTTCCAACGCACGTCTTGTATAACAGGTGCAATTCTGACATGGGGCTCTGAAACAAACATACAAAACAGAGAATAAAAATGGGGATTTTTTTAAATTTTTATTATCTAAGTCCTAAAGTACATATATGTATACCAATCAGCAAAAAAATTAAACCAAAACCAAAAAAATTAAAACCCATAATAACAATAGTAATAGTCATTTTAGTCATGACTGCACTTTAAATTGTACTATGAAATCAAATTTAGTAAATTGATCACCAAATTTTAATGAGCAAATTAGATTCCAATTTAGTATGTAAAAATTATGAACGGCCATGGGAGACCTTTAACAAATATAAACAGCAACATTTTAGTGGTGTTTTAGTAGAGTGGGAAGTCATAATGATCCAAGTAAAAGAAAATTGGCTCCATGGAAGGTGCAATTGACCAAATTTTTTTTTGAAGATTACTTTATATGCTAGCATCACAAGTTGAAATGGCATTTCGATTTAAACACGCCCAGTAGCGTTGAGAGACAAAAGCCATTCTAATTGACGTGAAACGTAAAAGAGGACGACCAGCCAAACCAAACCAAGAAAGCATTAATTTTGCCGTAAATAAGTAGTTTTGCAGCAATTTATCTGGAATAATTGACTTTTATAGAATAAAAGATGTCACATTTTTTAATTAAAATACTGTTAAATTTTTGTGGTTATTAAATATTTTTGAACTAAACAATCATAATTTGGTTGTATAATTTTTGGGTCTAATTTGACGCTAAAATGGGGGTTTAATTTGGTGATTATTAACTATTTTTGGCAATATAAAGTCATTTGTTTTACTAGATCTGGTGGTTAGTTAAACATGAGCCATAAAAAAATCAAAAAATATAAAAAAATATAAATTATTTTAAAGGAATACAAGAAAAGGTATCAAAATTGGTTCACATGATGTGGAGCTTCAATGGTACAGACACATACTGTAACAACAACAACATTACACATTAAATTTCACAAATTTATTACTCTATCACATGGGATAAAATATTAGCGAGACCTACAACTAACCTAAAGTAGCAATCCCATTACGTATTTCACTTCTGATTTCAGGAACATTTAGTTCTGCAGCTATCCCTGCTACAGTTGCTTCCATGACAAAGTTGCTAGACCAAATCTGCTGGAAGCTACCCTTCATCTCTTCAAGTACTCCATCCAGAAGGTACTTTAACAAAAAAGAAAATTTTAATTTCGTTTAAATTCTTGAATTGGCAGTTTTTCTATTGCTAAAAATAAAATAAATAAAAAATAGAAAGACCTGTAGTATCTTAGCTTTGTCCTCCAAATACAAGCTGCAAAGCGCCAAGTTAATCTCCCTAACTTGAGGCCGAAGATCAAATGTAGTGGAGACAAGTGAATGGAGCGCCATCACCAAAGCTGTGTCTTCGTATTGTGAACCTTCCTTTAATGAGGCCACTTTCCGTTCATGTTTCCTGCGATTCTTGCTTGAGCGGTAAGATCGGCTTAAATACAAATTTAAATACAACTGTTTATTTATTTTTTTACAAATGAGCTAATAATAACATACTAGTGGTCGCCCATTGGTCGAAATTCAAGAGAAGTCTTCGAGAGAGGTATGTATGTTGTGTGTCATCCAAGCAGTAATGTGTGTAATATTTATTTTATTGATTTAAGTTTTAATGTATTTAGTATGTATAATTAAAAAAATATACATATTGTATTCTGCATTCTTTCTCTATATAAACTATAAGTGTGGAAAATTTTATACTCCTCCATCCAATTTTGGTAAAAAAGTTTTTGCTTCACTTATTAATATTATGATAATGTTGTTATTCGATCCTTCCGTTGTTATTAATTTATGTTTACAAAATACAAAGACGTAGTCGGAGATAATTAATCATTGAGCCGAAAGTGTTGTTTTTCAGTCTCATTTTTTACCGATTTCATAATGGACTCTAATGAAAAATAAATGAGCCGTATATTGTTTTCTTTGTCTAAACTCATTCGATTATAGCGTAAAGTATTATAAGGTAAAAAATAAAATAATTGAACTACCTTGATCCAGTAGATGAGCCGATAGTACTTCCAACATCCGAGTACAAATCATAGTCTCGATGGTAATAGGGAATGTTTTCATTCTTTGGCGGTGCTTTGGATTTATAATCACGGACAATTTCCAAGCGATCTCTATAGTTCTTGAAATTTGTTAAATTAGTCTCCAATAAATCTTTCATATTATTGAACTCTTCTAATAATGCAGGTTTAACATCGGTTTCTAGAAATTAATTTTACTTCTTAAAGTTAAAAGATACATTTATTCACCTTACAAAAATATATGAAGACTGTAAATCTAGTTAAAAATTATACTGCCTTTGATTAGTTTTTCAAGAGTGTAAGAATTTTCAAGAGTGTTAGTTTTCCAAGAGCTATATTTAAAAACTGTTTATAAAATGAATGTGGGTAATCTTAAAGTATTTATCTTTGTTTTTGTGTTTTTTTCGCGAGTGTTTAATGTAGCCTATATAATCTAAATCTATATAGGTATATAAAACAAAGTCGGATTATTTAAACCATTTAAATCACAAGAACGGATGCACCGATTTCGATGATCATTGATTTGCTGAATTCTTCTAACCTGAGAATAGCTGAATAAATATTAAAATATAAAAAAATTAACTAAAGTGTTTATGAAGAAAATTCTTTTCCTTATACGTTTTCTGTGGAATGAAAGTTCAAGGTGTTAGCTATAAATAAATAAGCAATCACACTTAATCAATCGCCAATTTTCGTCTAACACATGGAATTTATGATAATCTGAACTTTAGAAAAAACCGAACCGTAGATCCATTGGATCAATTAGTGGGTTCTGGTTTGAATCCAATTATATTTCAGTTTTACAAAGTGAGTACCTACTGTTTTAAATTTTTTATTCTTATTACCTTATACATCGATTAATTTTCGAAGTCGAAGATTTATATAATAACTCAACTGTCATGATGAAATAATACTCACCTAAAAGATCATGCAAGTCATAGCTATAACAAAGTCTAATGCTAGACTTGAATTCACCATTTTCCAAGGCATATTTTACAGTTTCCAATACATTATCGCCAAGTATCTCTAAAATTCTCAAAGCTTCACTGTGACGCTTTTCTTGATTTAATGCTCCTACAAAATCCCTGAAAATAATAATAATAATAATTCGACCTTTCTTATTGTTCTGTTTTAGATTTTAAATGAGCTTAACTATTTAAAAGAATTGTTGAGCTTTTTACTTCTTAATACAAATGTTTTTGAAATAGCTTCTTAAATATTTTTTGATAATATGTACTTACCAACATATTACTTTCAATTCATCCTTAGGTAAGTGCTGTACTAGCTTTATAGCCAACTCCCATTCTAGTGCTTCTTTGTAACATTCCAAAGCCTTTTCAATATTGTCAGCTCTCTCAAACATCAATCCAGCTTCTAAATGTTGTTTTTTTAATTTTAAATATGCACCAAAGTCATCACAAATTTGCTTATAGATGCTTTGACCAGGTTCCACCATTTTCAATGCATCGCTGTACAAACTATGGTATTTGACAAACGTTGATAATTCTTCGTGTTTACTAGGACCACATTGAATGAGGCTGTCAACAGCTTGGAGATACCTTTTTAAATATTTGTTTATTGTAAATCGCCTATAGTTTTCATCCATGGCATTTAATTCATTAAGCATAGGTAAGTATTCTTTTGGGTCTTTTTGAGATTTATTTGCCACTAATAGGACTAGATCAAAATCATACATTCCTAAAGCTACATCAAACAGCTTATTCACATCGACAATATAAAGAAGATACTTTAAAGCTTCATCTGAAGATACTGGAAGTTTAAAACCATTTGCTTCTTGTTTCTTTAGATCTTTAACAATGAGAAGTGTCTTTTCTAAATCTTCTATTGTATTCTTTTTAACATAGGTTGTTAGTAAAGGCAGCACTCTAGCTAATTTCTCTGTGCCATTATTAAGTCGCTCTCTTATAAGATCACATAAAAAGTCGACTTTTTTATCACAGTCCTCATTCTCATTATTAGAAATATAGCTCGTTGCATACATAGTTTTTGTAACATCATTGTTTTCCAAATCAGTTAAGAAAAGGCTGAGCCAAGAATTATTTGTTATTGTTTCCAAAAACTTGTCAATATTATTAACAAATTGTTGGGGATTGTAATCATATATTAAATTAAGGTTAATTCTTTGTTTTCTCATTAAATCAAATGCTTCATAATACTTAAGAGAATTTAAGTATTCTGCAACAATTTTGAGGGAGAGTGGCCTCGGTTCAATTACTTCTAAATTACCCCGTGGCATTTGTAGTACTGTTCTTGTGTCATTTGGGACCACTACAACAATTTTCGATCCTCTGTCGACTCTTCGTTTGTAAACATCAGGAGATTCTGTGTCATCATAATCAATCACTGCTGCTAGACCATCTTGTGTCAATTTGGTGCAAAGCATAAAATTTTTCAATGAAGTAATAAGAAAGTAATCTGTGTGAATATAGATTGAACCAACATTATTCATGATAACTTTGTCCTGAAGATATAAGAGTCCTTTGTGTGTAAGCCCTACAAAGTAGCCTAAGTCTCCAATTGGTAGGACACAGAATTTTGTGCATGCAACTGGCAAAAATTCAGCCACTTCCTCTAGCCCATCTGAATTATATTCCATCACTTTCCCTGTCTCCATATGAAGGTAGAGCTTAGGTATCAATGAATGGGAGTGCATTCTCACAACAGCAGCAGGCAAATTTTTAGAATAAATCTCTTCCAATGTATTTTCGAGTATTGTATAAAGTAAAAATGTATAATTACTATCATTATCCAATTGGACAACAGCTAGCATATCTTTTTTCCACCAGTACCAATTGTAATATTGAAATGGAAATTCAAATTTGTTTAAATTTATAGTTTTTATAACTTCATATCTGAGTGGCTTCTTTTGGGTCTGTTCATAGAAAGTCAATGTATTTTCAGAACAAATAAAAAATGTATTAAAATCAGCATCATCTGTAGGCTCCAGAAGAAACTGCACTGAGTCAATGTAGGTTTCAGTCAGTATTTCCAAATTAGCCATTGGAGGTGGTACCACTGAATGCCTGAATGAAGATATTAAAACTTTCTTCCCATCAATAACAGAAACTATTGCATCATCTTTTATACATTTTCCAGTACTGTGGTCTACATCCCAAACCCAAGTGTATGTGTAATAACATCCATTTTTAAACAGAATATGAAGTTTTTTGTTGTCTGAGGTATTAAAATTATTATCCCACATGATCTTTTTTATTTTCCTGTGTCCATTAAATGTCAATGTCTGCTTATGGTACCAATGATAGTTGCTACTTGTAAATAGTAAAACTTTAGGAGTACAGTTCAGTACATCCTTGCAAGCCAAAGCCAGAATTTCTGAATCTTGACTCCATAAAATTTTTTGAACTTCTATATTTTCAGCTTCTGGTATTTCAAATTCTCCATGTTTTAAGCCATTTTTCTCAAAGAATGTAACAACATATTTATCTGTGAATCTTTGAGTAGTTGCAATAGTGTTGCTATTGGGACGCCAGCCTAGATTTGCCTCAAGTCCCTGCTGCTTCTCACTGGTATAAAGTAACTTTCCTCCACGATCAAAAACTTTAAAGCGCCTTATTCCCTCCATAGTAAAACCAACAGCAAACAAACCTCGATGATACCTCCAGGATATTAGTACTTGATTGTTAATCAATGCATGTTTATCTGAAAACCATCAACAATTGTAGTTATTTAAATTATTCATAGAATATGTATTAAGCTATAAATATATTTTTATAACATACCAACAAAAAAGTCCCTCTTTGGTTTTGCAGCCTGTTTGCCTTCTGATCCATGAAATTGAGTTTCTTTTTTTCCCCAACCAACAGTAATGAATTCTTTTGCACCAAATTCTTCACTTAGTAACTCCACTTGGTTTACTATGTCATATGCACATGACATCACTATAAGTCTATAATTTTTTGTTACCAATGCTAAAATTTCTTGGTCATGACTCCATTCCATTGCCTAGTGTTAAAAGAGTTGTCTTTATTGTTTCAATATTGTAATTAGCAATAATTTTGAAAAAAACTATATTATTTTAGCTTAAAAATTTAGAACACAAAAATTTGTTGGTGTTATATTATATACCTAGTTATTTTTATATACCTACATACAATATAAGACTAATAAACATTAGTCAAAGAAAAAAAAATAAAACTTACCAAGATTCCATCTTCACAGATACCTTTTAATTCACAATCAGTACCTTTTTCAGTCATTCCAAAAATTTCCCCATTTGAAAGCCCAACACTCAGAGTGTGAACCAAACTCAGATAAGCCATATTGACTGGCGAGTTACGTAAAGAGGAAATTTCAGAAAGGTCCTTAGACCACTTCAACCTTCCATTATTACTAAAACATCGGACGATAAGATTATATGTGCATAAAAACAATTCTCCTGCTGGACATTCCCCATGGTGACCGTAGCACGTGCATGATATTTCTTCGGTCAAATATTCAAGTTTTCTTGCAGAACTTCGCCAAAGTTGTAAATTTCGCATTTTTCTTTACAGAATTATAATAATGTTTTATAAGAAAACATATGAGCAACAAGTCAAAAAAAACACACCCGCCAGGGTTAACTTAGAGATAAATCAATAAAGATTTATACATCAATGCAGTGTTGCCTATGAGAATTTCCCCTCAAAATTTACCCGAAATCCCTGCAAAAGAGTGGTACATATTTTCAATAAAAACCCTCCAACTTAAAATTATAAATAAAAACTAAAAGAAACAGACGTAAAATTAAGTCACCCGTCACCTCAAAGTACAAGTTTAAAAATTAAACAAAACGCTAATTATATTTATTTATTATTATATTTTTTTTTTGTTAATTTAGATTGCAGCAGTAGTTTGCATTAATAATAGTTTAGAAAATTGTGTGAAAAAAAAACTATTTGAAACGTCAATTTGTTCCCGAGATACAGAATTTTAAATGTAGGACGACTTGACGTCATTTTACAACAGCCGTGCAGTCCGTCGCATCGTTGCTTGAGAAGGGAGACAGAGCTAGCGAGTGATATACTGTGACATCACGAGCTGACAAACTAAATGGATGTAAAATCAAAACTACTTGCTCTTTTTGAATAAAACAAAAACTAGTGTAATTGTATACATAAAATCTCTATTGTGACAAAGTTTAGTAATATTCAAAAAGAACGTAGGTGGTGTAATAGCTATCATTAATTATACTTCATATGTCTTTATTTCGTGCCCCAAGTAAAATGGCGGCAATTTTACTCGTAGCTTATAGGAAATTTTTACCACATCACAAAGTCACGTTTTACAGAATTATATCACTTTCCTTTAATCATGCATATCGCCGAACAGTTTACGCTTAAAACTCTACCAATTTTACATATAAAATCTCGAAAATACACAACTTATAGAAAATTCTATAAAACATTACGCGCTCGTTAATGCCATGATTTCAAAACTCCAAAATATTGTCTACTTAAATTAATTTTATTGCCATTTAACTGTAATCTAACACGGGCACTATATACTTACTAGTCTGTGTTAATGAATTATTAATATACGTAGCGATACCTACTAAAGTTGGTATTGATTATACTTAGAATATAAGATATATTATAGAATAAAATAATCTGACGAGATGAGCTGGTAAACCTCTGAAGCACAAACTATGTATAATACACGCCGGTCACACACTTTAAAACATAGATTACTAACTATAACATACTGCTTTACAATCATCTTCATGCTTACGAAATTCGACCAATTATCCTATGGACAGGCCCTTTTGGTTTTATGCGTGTCCGATTTTTGTTAGTGTGCAGTTGTAGATATGCATTAGTGTGCGTGACTAGAGAAGTAACTACGTTGTCGAACCTATCGATAGAATAATGCTTTAAGTTAATAAAAGGCGTTTTAATTGGAAATCAACTCTTCATTATTATTTTCACCTGCATATATCCACTCACAAGCACATAAACTGCATCAAAGTGCTGAACGAATTTCACACTTAAAACATTTTGATGAACGCTAAGTATATAGATTTATTTGACTGTCGAAGACGGGCATTTTTTACGTCGTCAGTAAAAAAAAATCCTATATCTATATTTTGCATAATCATTAAAGTATATTTTAGTTTGAATTGTTGGTACTGCATCAGATTTGAGCTTTTTTATTGATAAGCCGGCAATGAAACAGGATTTATCAAAATGTTTCGAACAAAGCCTAGAATATTTTGTGGGCTCCCAGCTTGTCTAACAGCTTTGATTCACTCACATGTTGTTTCTTTTGAAAACCTAAAAAATAATTGTTTAATTAAAAAAAACGGAAACAAAATATTATCGATATAGTTAAATTACTTTGTATACATTACTAGCACAGATGCCTAAAACAACGCATTAAATTTTACAATAATATATATGAATACATGATTTAGATCTAATACAAGGTAATTCCTATAGGTTACCGGGTTCTTTTGGCCTAATACAAGTTGATGTTTTTTGTCAAAAACTTACGTGTGAAATGACAATTCTGGGTCTTTTACACCTCCTTTTGTTGTTCTTGATGAACAAGACACAGCTGAACACGACATATTTTCACTTTATTAAATGATAAATTGCTAAAACACTATATTTCTTAAGATTTGTTGATAGTTATGTACGCTTTATCGCAATGTTATGGCCGACTAGTCGGTCATGAACTGACACGATTCACACAGACAGTGCAGTGTTGCAAAACTTACTCTCTCTATCTCTTTTACTCGAAGCTGGGCTTCGTGGGATAGACAAAGATACGTGATCACTAGTTTTATACACAGATGTATGAATGGCAACGTCTTATGACTACGTCCATTATGATAATTGGTCCGAACTACGCAGTGTCAAAAAAAATCACATTAAAAAATAATAATGAAGCTAGCCACTACATTATAAACTCCTAAATATACTATATTCTTTGTTTACTATCTCCATAAGACGTGTCCTATCTACTTTGAAAGCTTATACATATTATACCTTATGTACTATACATAAAATTTATAAATTAAATACAATACTTTCAGCTAGAATTATATTATTATGATCTACATACACACAAATATTTTTAAAATGCTATAAAATTTCACACTTTAGGATAATATGTAGTTTCAAACTTCTTCCTTGCCTTTGGATATGGCCTCAGCACTTTTGGTATGTATGGAGGTAAATGTTCATCTAATCTACGCTTGAATGGATTTATATCTAATTCAAATGGTCTTCTTTTAGCTTCTAAGAATCGCGTTTTGTGTTGTATTTTATAAATTTTTTCCCAAGGATATACTTCTGGTAGTAAGTTGTGTTTGGGACGGTTAGAAACTAGGTGTTTGTATCTGGCCTCGAGCCAACATCGCCTATTATCATCCTCTATATCAGCTACAACCTGTTCTTCTTTACCCAGGTATGGTTTCATTTCATGTTCACGCTCTTCTGGCACATTAAGATAAAATTGAACAAGCAATTTTAAAACATCCTCATTAAGGCCTTTTACTTGACCATTTTCTATAGATTCATATAGTTTCATAGGTGCAGTTCCAAAGCAGATGTTGTATTTAGGATTATTGTCAACCATATCAATATTCATAGATATTGTGTTTAACTGGTATGCATAGAGAGATATAAGTTGTCCATCTGTTATCACTGTTTGAGTGGTTAATGGATACGTAATATCATTATATGACGTAAAACCTTGGTAATTTGCTTGTGCTAATAACCAACCAAAGCTTGCTTTTAAAGCTTGACAGTGTAAGGCTTCTAGATCATCTTGTGGTCCAAATGATTGCTTACGATTTAAAATATGTCCACTACTATGGAATGAGAGTAATCCATATTCATCTAGGTCACCTGGCCAAAATCCTGAAATTTTTAATCATTGGGATCAGTACTATTATTATTAATTACATGTCTAAAACACCAGCTGAACTGATTTGCATGAAATTTTATATCTAATCTACACCACTATTATACAAAAATATATATTATCAGTGAAGTCCCGTGTCCCCTAGTGGGGTAAGGGGCAGATGCATTTCACATCTGTTTCACTGATCGAATTTTTGCTTTAGGGGCAAGTAGGTGATCAGCCTTCTATGCCCTGCCAGACCGAGTTTTTTTTTTAATCTCCACCGGGAATCGAACCCAGGACCTCTCGGTTTTAACGCTTACGCGCTTACCACTAGACCAAGGAGGCGGTCATATTTTTATTTTTATATTACAAATGCATATGAATGTATACATATACCAAAATAACATAAAAATATATATTATGGTTTATAATAAAAAACACTCAAAAATAACTAGCATATATTATGTCATATTATGCATATATTATGACCATGGAAGCAAAGTTGTGATTAAAAGCTGGCTTTTTAGATAAGGTCTCCCATTTATTATGCTATGATAGTGTTGCTGATTTTTTACCTGGTATGTTTGTTCCATGTCTGAACTCAACACCATAACCAACACTTTCAGGAAAATAAGAAAACTTTTCAACTTTAAATTCTGGGTTTTCTGCCTCACTGTATGGAATCAACGGTTTTAATGGAAGTTGATTTCTAACTGTTAAAATTGGTTTTCCTGAAAAAACAAAGCTTTAGATATAAATTAGTAGATAAGTGAAAACACTAAAACACATAACAAACAAACTTTTAATTTGAGTTATTAAGACTACCTAGTAGATAAATTTTAACCTTTGTATTGTATTGGTCGGTCAATTGGCTCATATAAGCGATCTTTTAAGCAAGAATATTGTTTTCTCCAATTCACGACTTTATCTGGCACATTAACACCTCCCATAAACCAAAATGCTTCATGTCTTGGGTCATAGTCAACCTGAAATATATGTTCACAATGTGTTTTTAATTCACATCTATATATATATTATTTATATATTTTTCTAAGCAAGCAATCCTTATTCCAAAATGAAAGTAATACAAAAGACAATAATAAATGAATGTGTGACCAACTAAGGAATAAACACATTCAAATATTTTATTACAATGTTAATCTATGTAAAATAAAAGATAACATAACAATAATTATAATTTTGAACTAAACAGAAAAACATGGTTATTATTTCAAATCAAATAATAAAACTAACCTGTGATGATAAAATATGAGGTAGTTTTTCAGATGTATTGTTAATTATTATTCTGTTTATTTGTCTTACAATATTTTTAGCTAGTGCATCCTTCTTTTGAGATATTTTGGAGTCAAATGTATTGTTCATTAAAATAGGGTTCTTACTGAAAAATTAATAATGCTGCATTACACAAATTATAAATGAACAATGTAAGTTTAGTATTAACTAAGGTTTTTGTTTACACTTACTGAATACCCTGATTTTCAATTATAATGCAATCTTCAACTTGAGATTTTATTTCTTTAACAATTTTGTCAGCCAATTTTGATGTTTCATTGTATGAATTGGGCAACTTTTCGATACTTTTGAAATGTGTTCTTGTATAGAATTGCACAAGAGGCAAAGCATTATAAGGTATCATATCATCTCTTAACAAAATACAAGGCCAACCATAATAACGAGGCATATTTAGCCCAATTTGTTTTTCTTCAACCGTATTAATATTTTTTATTTTTTCATAAAGCGCTTCTCTATCTCGCAATTTTCGTGCTTGTAAGGACATATCTTGAATTGGAGGATAGTTTGGAGTTTCTGTGTACTCATTTTCTTCAGTTGCTTCTTGTGTATACCTACGTAAGATTAATCGTTTAATTTTAGAAAATACTCTTTGTCCTCTGACAGTAAGCATCTTGCTAATTTCTAATGATTATATAATCACCATTTAATATTTAATAAAATTTAATATATAAATATAGTAAGTTTACGCATAGGTTAGGATAATAATAACTAAATTATAACTTGACAGTTGACAGTTAACTCTCGACTGGATGATGGAAATAAACGGAATAGGAATATGGATGGCTTTCAGTTGTATTATGTAGGCAGTAGGCACATATTGGTCCGTTAGGCGCCAATTTTTTTTTCTTTCAGCTCTGCCAAAATTCCTCTTGTAGTAACCAAGGGCGGATCCAGGGGGGGGGGTCATGGGGCCATGACCCCCCCCTGGGCTGGGTTCAAGACCTAAGTGGACCACTAATTTGAATTGTTAAACATAATGGGCTAAACTTTGAAACATGCCAATCGATTTGGACGTTCACACTTTTTATACGTGTGTATGTGTAAAATCTTTTACTTCGAAACTTTTTAATTTTCGAGATATAATTTTTTGAAATTCGTAAAATTTTATCAACTTTTTGACACTTTGTCGATCATTAACCGTTCCGTTTTATGTATTTTCGTGGTCTACTAATCTGTGAGTCTTAAAGAAATATTTATTCTTGTTGTTCTCAAATTTAGTCTTTTTAATAAAAAAAGTTATAATTAAACTTTTAAGTCCGTTTGATATCTTAAAACAATATTTAAAAAATTTAAAAACATTATTTTATTAATAGTTTTATCAACATAATTTGTTAATTGGAACATAAAAATTTACCGCTATTTTGATGACACTTTAAAATTATCAAGAACTTTTTAACCGACTTTCATATAAACCAAAAAGGAGGTTATCGATTAGACGTGTATTTTTTTTTTTTGTTTTTTTTTCCGATGTTCCGCTCGTACGTCGCCATTCGTAGACCGATTATTAGACTCGTCGAAGTGGTTCCATTTTTTTTTAGAATTTTTACGATCAATAGTTTTCAGTATATTGAAAAAATAGTTTCACAATCGGGTGAGAAACGCTGAAATTCGCGCGAATTAAATTTGAAACTAGAATAAGCCAAGCCATTCAATTTATTTTTAATCACTAATCAGTACTGGAATAGTATATACGTCTTTCATATATGTATTTGGCACCGCCTTTCAAAAAGCAACATGACAGTTTTATGCCCTTGTTGAATTTTACATGAATTTTATTTATCAACTATAAATACACGTCTTTTTATTTATAGTAGGTTCATTAATAACACAAAATTTATTTTCCACTTTTTAGTGCGTTTTGAGGTCGGTTTTTTTTTTTTTTATTTAAAATTAATTTATTTTATACTTTTTACTTTTTAACCGACCTTCAAAAAACCAAAAGGAGGTTAACAATTATGACAAAAAAATTAATTCTTCATTTAATTCATTTCTGTTTTATTATTTTATTAACCGACCTTCAAAAAAACCAAAAAGGAGGTTATCAATTCGACGTGTATTTTTTTTTTTTTTTTTCCGATGTTCCGCTCGTACGTCGCCATCTGTAGACCGATTTGGATGAGTGAGGTGTCAAATGATAGGGTAACTCGTCGAAGTGGTCCCATTTTTTTTTTAGAATTTTTACAATCAATAGTTTTCAGCATATTGAAAGAATAGTTTCACAATCGGGCGAGAAATCGCTGAATTCCGCACGACCATGTCGTGCTTATTTGCTTATAACTCTATGATTTATGAATCCTTCTCAATGAATTAGATGTTATTCGATTAAGTATTAAATTTGCAATAAGAAAAAATAAGAATCAAGATAATTTGATTTATAGTTTTAGAGATACATATTGAGGTTATAAAATAAAAAATTGAAAAATCTTCAATTAGTTCGCTTTAGCAATAGAGATGTCCATGTTATATTAAATATATACTAATTATAATAGACTCATTTCATTAAAACTAATATTATCAAGCTTTTGACGGAATTTTATGAAAATCTAAGCCAAATATTTGATGTTATGGAGCAAAACTCGTCAACAGAGAAAAACATGTCATACGTTATTGCTTACGTGTCCAGTTGAGATGTCTATATCTCGATGTAATATCAGTTTATATCGATGACTTATATATCTTTTTATAAAACATTAAACATTACATATGACAGTAAAATCAATAAGGTAGAAGAAATACTTCTAGAGATAGAGAGAATATAGTAACTGAGTTTCTACTGTAAATCACAATGTGCGTTCACTTGCTTACTATAAAACATCATGAAAACTTAATTTATATAAACGATATTACTTAAATTTTTAGTATTAAACAATTCAGTTTTGCATCTTCTTATTTTCATTAATTTTAAATTATTAAATTAAATTAATTAAATTAGTTTTTACTTTTTAGTGTATAAGTTAAGCGTAAAGTCAGAGCGTCCATATCAGTTTAGTTTTGATGGTATGATAACCAACTATACGGTTTAGAAGAGCCACTCAAAAGTATAAAATAAATTAATTTTAAACAAAAAAATAAAACCGACCTCAAAACGCACTGAAAAGTAAAAAATAAATTTTGTATTATAAATGAACTTAATATATAAATAAAAGACATAGATAGTGTTGATAAATAAAATTCATCATATCATATCTAATTCTACAATGGCATAAAACTTTCATGTTGCTTTTTGAAAGGCGGTGCCAAATATATAATTAAAAAGACTAATGAATATTCCTGGACTTTAATAAAAAAATTAATTGAATATGTATGCCTTTTATTTATATAGTAAGTTCATTTATAATACAAAATTTATTTTTTACTTTTCAGTGCGTTTTGAGGTCGGTTTTATTTTTTTTGTTTAAAATTAATTTATCTGTTATTAGGCTGTGAATGTATTTCCATTAATAAACTGCCAGTTATCAAAAGTTAGGTTATCAACTTACCTATATTTTTGGCAATAATTGTTGTTAAAAAAAACTTCCTAAAAAATACAAGTTTTTGGACTGAAAAGTAAAGGTGAATTGACTTATTTCTATATCTCACGTTTATTTACCAAATTTTACCCTTTTTGGACAGTCAAATTACGAATTTTGTATTTTAAGGTTAGAATTTTAAAAAAATGCGAAAGGGTCCCTCCTTTTGGAGGTGAGCTTCTACACCCCCTCCCCCCCAAAACCCCGTGCCCGTCCCACCCCTTAAATCGATTGGCATATTTCCAAAGTTTAACCATAAAATTAAATTATAACTTCTTGTAACTTGACCATGACTATGTGACCCCCCCCTGACAACAAAGCTGGATCCGCCCTTGGGCTGAAGTGGCAGTTATTCGAGTTGCTCCATAAATTGAGGCATTAAGCCAAAAGATTTAAATAAATAAATTATTTTGGTAGTTACAGAATTATTTTCTAATATATTTACATTAAAATCACCACATGCAATAATATTTTTATTCGATTTAGTTATTTTATGTAAAATTTCTTCCATAATTTTTTCAAAAATTTCAAACGAAGCAGAAGGTGGGCTATATATGCTTACAACTATGAACCGCTCCAACTCTACACATGCTATTTCAATATGTCTTTCTACAGAGAGATGAACTATATCTAGGCTATATATTATAGTGTATTTGTTTATTAGTTAATATTAAAGAACCACCACACTCAGCCCACACTCTGCAGAAAGAACTACCAACTTTGTGATTACTGAAATTAAACATGACCTCATGACTTTTAATAAAATGTTCAGTAATGCACATGATATCAATGTTGTTTGAGTTCATAAATAATTCCAGCTCTAATATTTTACTTTTAATTCCTTGGATATTTTGATGTACCTTAAATTTTATTTATTGTGTATTTTAAATTTTTACTATTTATTGACTTTTTAAATGCTAGACTTCCTCTATTGTCCCGTCATATGATTTAAATGATACTGCTCATGCTCAATGAAAGCAGTATGGTTAGCCAAGTTTTTGGCTGTTATTGTAAAATAATATGATAGCGAAATAGCTACCTGTCGCTTATAAAAACTAGGAAGGTAATATCTACCTTCAGTCAAATGTTAGAGTCAATTAAATGAAATAATTTATTATTGCATGATGAAAGTTATTTTCTGCTTGTGACAAGCTGTTGCTGTAGGGGAATGTAAACATAATAATATGTAACATAAAAATGTAGCCTAATATAGTCTATAAACAGAGTAAAACTCTGTTTATAGGCTATATTTAAATAACATAATTTAATGACGATATCAACGCGGGTAAAACCGCGGGACGCAGCTAGTAAAAATATAAAATTGCGTCAGGTAAGTAGCACTGAAAATAAGTACTTGTAATTTAGGAAAAAAATGATGCTAAAATGACAGTAAAAGAAACATCTTTTTTTGTTTTATCCTATGAAAAATTTCTGTACATAATAATTTATTATATTCTTTAATCTTTACTCATGACGACAAGTATTTTGTGTACATACCTAATGCATTAGATATTATTATTGTTTGTTTATTTATTTTTTGAAGACTGAAAAACACTACTTAAGTGTAAAGTTTGTCAGGAGAAGCAACAAAACTGTTAACCAAGTACCTAGGTACCTACATAATAATTATAATATTATAATATATTTTTTAATTAATGTTTGGTCTTTTCTAGATAATTATTATAGATAATTATTATTCCCTTTATTTCATTATTTTATAAATGAAATAGGTGCATTTATATGGGGCAAAACAATTTTTGCCCGGTCAACTAGGCAAGTTAAAATTCAAATTTAAAAATGTTTCAACATTAATTAAATTATTATTTAAAAAAAATAAAAGGACAAAAAAATGCTGATCTTGTACCGTCTCCCCCGCCGTTCCCTTCCCACTCGAGCCGCGATCCGCGAATAGCGTCGCGGTTCGGTCGCCGCTAAATTTGCCGCTCGTTAGACCACATCGACCGTTCGAACACCTCACGATCTCTATATTAAAAAATGAAAACTAGCTCAAAAAATAAGAGTATCGCCGTCTGCTACCCAGTGTGCACACGAGCCGTCCTACGTTCCGAGTCTTTTACTACTTTAATTGTAAAGTTGTGCAAGATCGCCGTTAGCGGGAGCCGCCTGTGTCTATTTATCGCCGACGTGCTAGGCTGATTCCGTGCTGTGCCTACCCCGGCCTCCCACCAGCGGGTCTCACCGGGTGATGCTCATGTGCGGAGGACGCTGAACACGTCTCGGCTGTGCCTGGCAGACTCCCTGCTTCGAAATGAAGCAACGCTCTCGCGAAACCAGCCCGCGCGCTGGTGCCTCCCGCCCTAGCGGTCGAGGCATGCTGGCCCGAGCTGGCTCGTCGCGATCCCATCCGCGCTCTTCTTCGCCGCGTCCTAGTGCTAGTGTCAGTGATGCGAAAAGCCGCGCAAGGGCGCATTCTTCGCCGAGGCATTCTAGCCGCGAAGAGATGCACCCCCCAACCCCCCGCACCGCGGTTACCACTACTACGCCAGGGGGCGGGGGCTACCCTCACTTCGCCTCCTCCACACCGCACCGCGCATCTTCCCTGCGCGCTACCCCTCCGCCCTTTCCCGCGACTAAAGTACCAGCGGACACCGCGAGTTTCGCTCTTAGCGCGGGAGAGCCATCTTTTTTCATTCGTACCGTCGCACCTGGTGATCTCTCCAAAGACCCCAATGAGTTGCTGACGTTCCTCGAGGGGGACTTGCGCCCGCTTGAGCCGGTTTCTCCGCGGTCGGAGTATGAGGCGGATGCGCTCTTTGTAGCGCAGACGCTCATCAACCGATTCGCGTCTGCTGGCCTCGCGCGGGCCATGATCGACTACTTAAGTTCGGTCAGAGGCCGCCTCCACCGTGATGGCGCCTTGACGTCCCCGCTGTCACTGGCTGAACACAGCTTTGTCGAGCAGCACACCCGACGCTTGGCTGTTCGCCGCCCAGCAGATGACTCCGCTGACAACGCCCGTGCAACCAAGCGGCCGTGCACTGCGGCCTCGCCGCCACCGCCACCGCCGCCACTGCCTACACCTCCACTGCTTCAGCAGCGCCCTCTGGCGCAACGTGACCCACGCCGCACTCGCGCGCTGGCCGCTGCCGCCTCTGCCACAGCTCCAATCTCCACTGCTTCGTCGCTCGTGCTGCGCTCCGCAGCGCCTACGCCTTCGCCGCGCAACCTTGCCCCAAGCGTTGCGCTTTCTTCAGCTGCGCCGCTTCAGCCCTCCGAGCAGTCTCCGCTGCCTGATCGTGCGGCCGCGCAGCCGCCTCACATTTCTCCTGCGCCTCACGCGCAGCAACAATCGTTTCCTGCAGAACTTTCGCAGCCCGCGCAGCAACCTGCGCCACCACCGCCTGCTCACCCCATCTCTCCGCCGCCTACCTTCGCGCAGATGGCTGCCGCCCCGACGGTACCTTGTCGCCCTCGTCTGGCGCCTCTGCCAAATCCGCCCTCCGAGCCGCCCAAGCCCAAGTACCCGCCCTTCGTGATTGAGTCTTTGCCTAACTGGCTCAACCACGTGCGGGAGATGCGGGCGCGCCTTGGGCGCACAATCAACGCCAGGGCCTTTGGTCAGGGTCTCAAGATTACACCCACTGACGAGGAGGAGTACCGTGTGGTCCAGCGGTACCTCTCTGAACTCGAGCGGTCAGGAGTCCAGGTTACCTGGTTTTCGTATTCCCTGCCCGCCGAGCGTCAGCTGAAGGTCGCTATCCGCGGCATTCCGGTCGACACCGACCCGGAATTGATTGTCGCCGAGCTGCGTGAGCTGGGCTTTGAACCAGAGCACGCCCAGCCCATCCGCGCCAGGAAGGGCAAACCAGGTTGCCTTTTCCTGGCTATCCTTCGCCGCACTCCAGATTTGACACCTGCCATCTATAATATTACGGAGTTGCTCTGTATGCCAGGTGTCAAGATCGAGGCCTGGCGGGGCAAGAGGGGCCCCGCCCAATGTCACAGGTGCCAGGGGTTCAGGCACTCCTCTCACCTGTGCCATCGTCCTGTTGCCTGTGTACGCTGTGGCCAAGGACACCGCGCAGCTGACTGCACCATGCCCAAGGAGGGCACCCCCCACTGCGTCAACTGCCAGGGGGCGCACTCCGCGAACAACACCTCGTGTCCGGTGTTTCGCGACGAGGCGCGGAATAAACGCGCCGGGACCATTGCCAGGTCGACTCCGGCTCCGCGACCTGCTGCTCCTGCTGCTCCTGCTGCCTCCTCCGCACCATCCGCACCATCTGCCGCTGTCGCTGCTAACTCTGCCGCTGACTCCGCGCAAGCTGCGCCCACCACAACGGTGCGACGCGGTAAACGCGGCGGCCGCCGCAAGGCGCCCTCTGCTGCAGCCAAAGCAGCAGCAAAACCAAATCCAACACCAGTTGTTCGTCGCGACGCCAGTCGCCCCTCTAGCCGGGGGGGCCCTGCCAGGAATACCCTCCTGTCAGATGTGGCGATCGGCGCAGCTGTAGATAGAGCAGTCCGAGAGCTTTTGGGAGCTCTCTACCCGGCCGGTCCCCCTGGGGAGGGTGGACGTAGGTCGCGCAGTCGAGGCGTAAAATTCTCACAATGATTCTACGCCTCATACACTGGAACGTCAACGGCCTCAAGGGGAAGGCCGCCTATTTACGTCGCCTCCTCCGAGCGCAGAACATCGATGTCGCCCTGCTCTCGGAAACACAACTCCGCCCCGACTTCCGCCTCAGCGCTGCGGGCTATTGTGTCTACCGGGTGGACCACATCTCGCCTCAAGGGTGCGCCTATCGGGGGTTAGCGGTTCTCATACGCCGCTCCATCCCGCACAGGACCATCGCAGCCCGTGACTCCATTGGCCTCCACTCTCTCGGGGTAGAGATTACTGTTGGAGGGCGGCCCACAAATCTCTATGCCATCTACGCCCCTCCCAATGAACGACTCAGTTTTTCCGAGGTGGAAGCGATCGTCTGCTCGGGCCAGCCGACGATAGCCGCAGGTGATTGGAACGCCAAGCATACTGCATGGCACTCCGCTTCCACCAATCCACGTGGCCGCTTACTTCTCCACCACGCCGAGATGCTGGGGTACTCAGTCGAGGGTCCCGACTCCCCCACGCACTATCCAGCACATGCAAATCACCTACCTGATATCCTCGACCTAGTGGTGCACCGCGGGATCGACCTCCCCATTCTGCAGGAGGTAGTTGTGGATGAGTTCCTTTCGGATCATCTACCGGTGCTCTGCGTCATAGCGGATGACCGTCCCTCCGCGCCGACGCGCCCCGCTCGGATGACCGACTGGACGGCGTTTTCGCGTCTCCTCGCGGACGCCCCTCCACCTCCCGCACCTGCATCACCGAGTGCCATTGACTCCACGGCCGCGCACATCACGGCAGAGCTCCAACGGGCCTTGTCCGAGGCCACCACAGAGCGTCCACCGGAGGTTGTTATCTCCGACCTCCCACCCCATGTCAAGAGGATGATCCAGCTGAAGCGGAGCCTCAGGAGGCGCTGGCAGCACAATCGCTGCCCGGTGCTCAAAGCTCAGCTGAATCGCCTCGCTTCTCGTGTAAAGGACGAGCTCGTGAACCACGAGAAGCGGACATGGGAGTACACTCTAGGCGACGCCACCACGGACCCGGTTCGCCTTCACCGCATTTGCAGGAGCCTCTACAAGACCCGGGAGCCAACGCGGCCTCTTCGTGACCAGCATGGCACCCTTATTTACGACGACAAGGATCGGGCTGAACTATTCGCTGCGCACCTGGAGCAGCAGTTCACACCAAACCCCGCGGCGTCCCCTAGCCGCGTGGTAGAGGTTGAAAACGCGCTTGCTGCGCAGCCCTCCGGCCCGATACCTCCCGACCTCGACCCGATATTCTTCTCGCCATCCCAAGTGCGGAAGAATATATCCGCCCTGAAACTGAAGAAGGCGCCCGGACCAGATGGAATCCCCAACAGAGCGCTCCGCCACCTCCCTATGCGTTGGATCGTGGCGTTGACGCGCCTCTTCACGGCGGTACTCCGGTTCGGCCACTTCCCGACTTCATGGAAGACCGGCAAGGTGATCGTATTACCAAAGCCCGGCAAGGACCCTTTGAAGCCCGAGAGCTACCGGCCCATCACCTTGCTGTCGACCCAGTCCAAGCTGTTCGAGACCCTGCTGCTGCGACATTTTGTCGCGTACGTACAGCCCAGGCGAGAGCAGTTTGGCTTCAGGGCGGAACACAGCACGACACTGCAGCTAACGCACGTGCTGCACACAGTGACCGCGGCCCTCAATAAGAAGGAGGGCGCGGCGGCCGTGCTGTTGGACATGGCTAAGGCCTTCGACCGTGTCTGGCATGCCGGCCTCGTGCTGAAGCTCGCCGAGTCTCCACTCCCCCGCCGGATCGTCGCGGTGCTGCGCTCCTTCCTGGAGAACCGACAGTTCTTTGTCTCTGTCGGTAAGGAAGCGTCAAGCCTGCGACCCATCACGGCGGGTGTCCCGCAAGGCAGCGTTTTGTCACCCGCCTTGTACACTCTCTACACGGACGATGTTCCATGCGCCGAGGGCTGCTCCGTGGCTCTTTACGCCGACGACACGGCGTATGTCGCCACATCGCTCTCGGCGCGACACGCGGGTGTCAAACTTCAGCGCTGCCTGGACCTCCTGCCAGCCTGGTTGCAGAATTGGAGACTCGCAGCTAACCCTGATAAGACCCAGGCGATAGCCTTTGGCCGCAGAAGGCTGCCGACTGCTCCTCTCCGCTTTCTGGACCGAGACCTGCCGTGGTTGAGTGCCGTCACCTACTTGGGGGTGACTATCGACTCGGGCCTCACCATGCGGCAGCACGTCGGTCGGATCACGGGGAGAGCTAAGTATGTTGCGGGTGCTCTTCGCCCGCTCTTCAAGTCGCGCCTTCCGCTCCGCACGAAACTCGCACTGTATAAGACGTACGTGCGCCCCCACCTCACTTATGCGGCGCCAGCGTGGTTCGCTCTTGCTGCAGAAACCCACCGCCGACGACTGCGCGCTGTGCAGAGCCAGACGCTCCGGCGCATTGTCGGTGCGCCGCGCTACGTGAGGAACGCCACAATTGCGAGGGACCTGCGGATGGAGTGTATCGACGAGTTCATCACACGGCTCGCGAAACGGATGTTTGAGAGGGCGGACGCCTCTCGATTCCCCCACCTCCATCGCATCGCGCCGTGGCACTCCAGGCCACCTGACCAGAGACGACCGTACCCGCGTGAGCTCTTGAGCGCGGGTACTTTGGATTTGACACCGGGGCCGAGCAACCGCCGGCCCCCCCCCGGACTTGACACCCCGGATTTGGCACCAGGGTCGAGTGAGATTACTCCTCGGCCCCTCCCCATCTTGACTAGGGCGGACACCTCAGCTTCGTCCGCTGGTCGCCTCACTGGGCCTCTCCCGGATTACCCGGGAGTCTCACCTGGCGGGGCTTGACCGCGAGCTGCGGGCCCGCCCCTCACACTCTTGGACTTACATCTCGGGCCGAGTGAGTAATCTCCTCGGCCCCCTACCCAGGGCTATATTAGGCCCGCCCAAATAACCGCCCTGTATCAACAGGGCGCGGACCACAGTCTTTTTGAAGGGCCTCAGGGCCGATCAAAATAGAGCACGGGCCCCGCGGGGCCGGTGACCACATACTATCGTCAAAAAATAAGGTGATTGGAACGCCAAGCATACTGCATGGCACTCCGCTTCCACCAATCCACGTGGCCGCTTACTTCTCCACCACGCCGAGATGCTGGGGTACTCAGTCGAGGGTCCCGACTCCCCCATGCACTATCCAGCACATGCAAATCACCTACCTGATATCCTCGACCTAGTGGTGCACCGCGGGATCGACCTCCCCATTCTGCAGGAGGTAGTTGTGGATGAGTTCCTTTCGGATCATCTACCGGTGCTCTGCGTCATAGCGGATGACCGTCCCTCCGCGCCGACGCGCCCCGCTCGGATGACCGACTGGACGGCGTTTTCGCGTCTCCTCGCGGACGCCCCTCCACCTCCCGCACCTGCATCACCGAGTGCCATTGACTCCACGGCCGCGCACATCACGGCAGAGCTCCAACGGGCCTTGTCCGAGGCCACCACAGAGCGTCCACCGGAGGTTGTTATCTCCGACCTCCCACCCCATGTCAAGAGGATGATCCAGCTGAAGCGGAGCCTCAGGAGGCGCTGGCAGCACAATCGCTGCCCGGTGCTCAAAGCTCAGCTGAATCGCCTCGCTTCCCGTGTAAAGGACGAGCTCGTGAACCACGAGAAGCGGACATGGGAGTACACTCTAGGCGACGCCACCACGGACCCGGTTCGCCTTCACCGCATTTGCAGGAGCCTCTACAAGACCCGGGAGCCAACGCGGCCTCTTCGTGACCAGCATGGCACCCTTATTTACGACGACAAGGATCGGGCTGAACTATTCGCTGCGCACCTGGAGCAGCAGTTCACACCAAACCCCGCGGCGTCCCCTAGCCGCGTGGTAGAGGTTGAAAACGCGCTTGCTGCGCAGCCCTCCGGCCCGATACCTCCCGACCTCGACCCGATATTCTTCTCGCCATCCCAAGTGCGGAAGAATATATCCGCCCTGAAACTGAAGAAGGCGCCCGGACCAGATGGAATCCCCAACAGAGCGCTCCGCCACCTCCCTATGCGTTGGATCGTGGCGTTGACGCGCCTCTTCACGGCGGTACTCCGGTTCGGCCACTTCCCGACTTCATGGAAGACCGGCAAGGTGATCGTATTACCAAAGCCCGGCAAGGACCCTTTGAAGCCCGAGAGCTACCGGCCCATCACCTTGCTGTCGACCCAGTCCAAGCTGTTCGAGACCCTGCTGCTGCGACATTTTGTCGCGTACGTACAGCCCAGGCGAGAGCAGTTTGGCTTCAGGGCGGAACACAGCACGACACTGCAGCTAACGCACGTGCTGCACACAGTGACCGCGGCCCTCAATAAGAAGGAGGGCGCGGCGGCCGTGCTGTTGGACATGGCTAAGGCCTTCGACCGTGTCTGGCATGCCGGCCTCGTGCTGAAGCTCGCCGAGTCTCCACTCCCCCGCCGGATCGTCGCGGTGCTGCGCTCCTTCCTGGAGAACCGACAGTTCTTTGTCTCTGTCGGTAAGGAAGCGTCAAGCCTGCGACCCATCACGGCGGGTGTCCCGCAAGGCAGCGTTTTGTCACCCGCCTTGTACACTCTCTACACGGACGATGTTCCATGCGCCGAGGGCTGCTCCGTGGCTCTTTACGCCGACGACACGGCGTATGTCGCCACATCGCTCTCGGCGCGACACGCGGGTGTCAAACTTCAGCGCTGCCTGGACCTCCTGCCAGCCTGGTTGCAGAATTGGAGACTCGCAGCTAACCCTGATAAGACCCAGGCGATAGCCTTTGGCCGCAGAAGGCTGCCGACTGCTCCTCTCCGCTTTCTGGACCGAGACCTGCCGTGGTTGAGTGCCGTCACCTACTTGGGGGTGACTATCGACTCGGGCCTCACCATGCGGCAGCATGTCGGTCGGATCACGGGGAGAGCTAAGTATGTTGCGGGTGCTCTTCGCCCGCTCTTCAAGTCGCGCCTTCCGCTCCGCACGAAACTCGCACTGTATAAGACGTACGTGCGCCCCCACCTCACTTATGCGGCGCCAGCGTGGTTCGCTCTTGCTGCAGAAACCCACCGCCGACGACTGCGCGCTGTGCAGAGCCAGACGCTCCGGCGCATTGTCGGTGCGCCGCGCTACGTGAGGAACGCCACAATTGCGAGGGACCTGCGGATGGAGTGTATCGACGAGTTCGTCACACGGCTCGCGAAACGGATGTTTGAGAGGGCGGACGCCTCTCGATTCCCCCACCTCCATCGCATCGCGCCGTGGCACTCCAGGCCACCTGACCAGAGACGACCGTACCCGCGTGAGCTCTTGAGCGCGGGTACTTTGGATTTGACACCGGGGCCGAGCAACCGCCGGCCCCCCCCCGGACTTGACACCCCGGATTTGGCACCAGGGTCGAGTGAGATTACTCCTCGGCCCCTCCCCATCTTGACTAGGGCGGACACCTCAGCTTCGTCCGCTGGTCGCCTCACTGGGCCTCTCCCGGATTACCCGGGAGTCTCACCTGGCGGGGCTTGACCGCGAGCTGCGGGCCCGCCCCTCACACTCTTGGACTTACATCTCGGGCCGAGTGAGTAATCTCCTCGGCCCCCTACCCAGGGCTATATTAGGCCCGCCCAAATAACCGCCCTGTATCAACAGGGCGCGGACCACAGTCTTTTTGAAGGGCCTCAGGGCCGATCAAAATAGAGCACGGGCCCCGCGGGGCCGGTGACCACATACTATCGTCGTCAAAAAATAATAGTATCACCGCGTCGTCGTCGTTTAGTATTATCTTCATAAAATTTATTATTTCATTAGATAAACGAAATGTCCGGACGTGGCAAGGGCGGTAAGGTGAAGGGGAAGGCGAAGTCGCGTTCGAACCGCGCCGGTCTGCAGTTTCCGGTCGGTCGAATCCATAGGCTGCTGAGGAAGGGCAACTACGCGGAGAGAGTAGGTGCTGGCGCTCCGGTGTACCTTGCGGCCGTAATGGAATATCTGGCGGCCGAGGTGCTCGAGTTGGCCGGTAACGCGGCGCGTGACAACAAGAAGACTAGGATCATACCGCGACACCTGCAGTTGGCGATACGGAACGACGAGGAGCTGAACAAACTGCTCTCCGGCGTGACAATCGCTCAGGGTGGTGTGCTGCCCAACATTCAGGCGGTGCTGTTGCCGAAGAAGACTGAAAAGAAGACGTAAATCAAGTGGAATCGATGAAATCACGCGTTGTTATTCGTACCTAATGACGTGTACCCCCAAAAGGCCCTTTTCAGGGCCGCAATATGCTTCTTGTTTTTTGATGATAAATAAAATGATTTATCTGCGACAATATGAACGTCTCTCGACTATAATAAATAGCACGTGTGTATTTTTAGAAGATAAAGTAAATATATCTTTTAGTCAAGCTTTTCACAGAATTTCATGAAAATCTAAACCGTGTATTTGATGTCATGGAGCAAAACTTATCAACAGAAAAACAAAAACGTATACGCGTCCAGTTTAGATCTTATATTGATGAAATATTAGTTTGTATCAAATTTATAAATCATTAAAAGGGTCATATAATAATATGATACCCAGTAAAATGTATAAGGTAGAAAAGATAGTTCTGGAGATAGAGAGAATAAAGTGACTGAATTCGTGCGATAAATCACAACGCTCACTTGCTTATTATAAAGCACCACCAAACACAATTTATATGAACGGTATTACTTTAATTTTTAGTTTTTTAAAAACTCAGTTTTGTGTCTTGTTACCGTTAAAAAGTCAGAGCTTGCACGTCAAAAGATTGTAAATTAGTAAGTTGTGCGAGAAGCTCTAAAAAATATGCATTTAAAACAATAAATAAATAAGATACTGTTCATTTTTCTAAAATACTGTTTAATATCCTTATAGACCTGAATACACTTTATTTCTTGTAAACAAAACACACTGATATAAATGATTTATGACTCGTTCGCACGTTTGTAATGGTTCAACTATAATAATAATAATAATTATAATATTGTAATTATTATGATAAATAATTAAAGTAAAAGACGCGGGGCGAGAGGTGAGAGAAGAGTTGCGGCAGCGTGGAGGGCGGGGGAGGGAGCTGGCTGACGGTGCCCGCCGCTCTCCGTTGCTATTGGCCGTCGCTAAAAGCACATAAGCGTTATACCACAATGGCTGCATGGAACCCCTTAAAGTGATATGGACCGACTGTACAAAAAATTTTTCACCAGTCTCTACAATATCTAAGGCGGTTACTACGCGTTAACGTGTCTAGATAGACGAATTTTTTCTATATCTGTAATTATCTATCATCTCTAATATCTACGATGCCACCCAAGACTAGCGGCAAAGCGGCGAAAAAGTCTGGCAAAGCTCAGAAGAACATATCGAAATCTGACAAGAAAAAGAAGAAGCACAAGAGGAAGGAGAGCTACGCCATCTACATCTACAAAGTGCTGAAGCAGGTGCACCCGGACACCGGTATATCATCGAAGGCAATGTCAATCATGAACTCGTTCGTGAACGACATCTTCGAGAGGATCGCAGCGGAAGCCTCCCGTCTCGCCCACTACAACAAGCGCTCGACGATCACGTCTCGCGAGGTGCAGACCTCTGTGAGGCTCTTGCTGCCCGGCGAGCTCGCCAAGCACGCAGTCAGCGAGGGCACGAAGGCCGTCACCAAGTACACTAGCTCCAAGTGAGCGACGGGCGCTGCACGCTCGTCGATGACAGACTGACAACGGCGTGGTTGAATCGCTCGCTAATAGTAAAAACGGCCCTTTTCAGGGCCAAAATATAGTTCTGAACAGTGTCGTCTCGACAAATGAAAAAATAAATATCACAACGATCTATAAACGTCATAATAATAATTAACAATAAACACTGGAAAGGTCCCCATTGATTATTATCTATTATTAAGCACAATAATATCTACATAATTAATATGCGCATTGTACAACTATCAATTTATACTAACGACACGCCCCGGCTTTGCACGGGTATAAGACAGAGTGATTGAAGAGGAAGGTTTTTATATTATTATATCTATTTAAAGAAACCGCATCTAAATCCGTTGCATAGTTTTAAAGATTTAAGCATAAAAAGCGCAGAATTACTAGGTATATGTAACAAAACTTTCATATTTTGCGCTTTATGAGCTCCAAACAAATTATTTAGTCCTGGTTAGCTTCAAATTTTGCCTTGCGCAGCTCGACAATGTATCAGAGTAGACTTAAATAAAACGATCCTATTTAAAACAGTTTCTTTAAAATTATAGTACTATTTAATAGGTAAAATTTTGGTAAAAAAGAAGAAAAAAAAATATTAAAACAAATCTGGACGCCTGGAATATTTTTTGGCCAACTTATTATATTTTCTAAATGACCAGACACACCCATTTGGTTTGTCTAACCCTAGACCAAACATTCTGTATAATAATTATTTTTACAATAGTAATACCAATAATAATTAGATTTTTCCTTTATCCAATAAACACTATTGATACACAGACCACAGTACAAACCCTCCCGTCGCCTCTCGCATCGAACCGCGTTATAAATAGAACCCTCTAGACGGGTTTTACTTCATTTCTATTCCGTGTTTGTAACGAGATTGACTTGCGCGCCGCCGCGACCAGTTCTTATAATATTTTAAGAAGTTCACGCGTGGTGTTTGTTGTTTTATTATCATGGCACGTACGAAGCAGACCGCTCGTAAGTCGACCGGTGGGAAGGCGCCGCGCAAGCAGCTCGCCACGAAGGCTGCCCGCAAGAGCGCGCCCGCAACCGGCGGCGTGAAGAAGCCTCATCGCTACAGGCCCGGCACAGTCGCCCTGCGTGAGATCCGTCGCTACCAGAAGAGTACCGAGCTCTTGATCCGCAAGTTGCCGTTCCAGCGTCTGGTGCGAGAGATTGCACAGGACTTCAAAACCGATCTGAGGTTTCAGAGCTCCGCCGTGATGGCGCTCCAGGAGGCCAGCGAAGCGTACCTGGTGGGTCTCTTCGAAGACACCAACCTGTGCGCCATTCACGCGAAGCGGGTGACTATTATGCCTAAAGACATCCAGCTGGCCAGGCGTATCCGCGGTGAACGCGCCTAAGCCTCGCATAGTAACTGTACTGAGCAATAATAATATTATATAATTGCATACGTACATATATACAAAAGGCCCTTTTCAGGGCCGCATATGATTCCGATTATTATGCTTTAATACAACAATGCATTGCGATATAGTTTATCGAAGCGATTAAGAACGTCACAACAAAACAAGAAAATAAAATTTATACACAAACCTTAATTAAATAATCAGACGAAATTATGATAGGCTAGGGATAGATTTATATTATAATTGCTGGAATATAAAAATTAGTAAACTAATAATCTTAAATAACGGTGGTAAAGAAACCAGACAGTTATTATTATAGATAATAATTATTCCCTTTATTTCATTATTTTATAAATGAAATAGGTGCATTTATATGGGGCAAAACAATTTTTGCCCGGTCAACTAGGCAAGTTAAAATTCAAATTTAAAAATGTTTCAACATTAATTAAATTATTATTTAAAAAAAAATAAAAGGACAAGAAATGCTGATCTTGTACCGTCTCCCCCGCCGTTCCCTTCCCCCTCGAGCCGCGATCCGCGAATAGCGTCGCGGTTCGGTCGCCGCTAAATTTGCCGGTCGTTAGACCACATCGACCGTTCGAACACCTCACGATCTCTATATTAAAAAATGAAAACGAGGTAGAAAACAACACATAAAAAGGCCGGTTTAATCGATGGCGGTACCAGTTGTTTAGTGATCGTCGTACGGTTCGGACGTGTGCGTTCAGCGTTATATAATAATATACATTTTTTTCGTGAGGTGAAACGATGACCGGCCGCGGTAAAGGAGGAAAGGGATTGGGAAAAGGTGGTGCAAAGCGTCACAGGAAAGTGCTCCGTGACAACATCCAGGGCATCACGAAGCCGGCCATACGTCGTCTCGCGCGCAGAGGTGGCGTGAAGCGTATCTCCGGGCTTATATACGAGGAGACCCGCGGTGTTCTCAAAGTGTTCCTCGAGAACGTCATCAGAGATGCGGTCACTTACACCGAGCACGCAAAGAGGAAGACCGTCACAGCGATGGACGTCGTCTACGCTCTGAAGCGACAGGGACGTACGCTCTACGGTTTCGGCGGTTAAGAAGACCGGTGTCAGACTACGTCCGCCGCCGCAATAAATCCGAGATGACATGTGAATGAATAAAAAGGCCCTTTTCAGGGCCGCAAATGTTTCGAAAGCTCTCTGAAGCTCCTTTTCATTACGATTAAGAAAACGTCACTAAATAATATTATATACTTAACAATATTTAGATACTGTCACAGACCTCCCTCGAAACAGGCGGATGACGTTTTTTATCACTAACTTTCTCTAACAAAGGCACCCCTTAGACCATTTATTTTCCTTTCAAATAATGCATACAATAGGCATGATGACTAATTTTTAAAATCTATGATATTCAGAAGTATCTATTCAATATATCATCAAAAATATATCATATTTCTGTAGAAAATAAAGGTTTTTCATGCAATAAAATGAAATTTAAATTTTAAGTTTTTCAGTGTCATGGTGTCTATAAATACGTCACGGCTCAGTAAACTTCAGTACGTCAATAGTAAACATTAGATGCTTGTGTTAAATCAAGTTATTTTGCATATTAAATATGAATTCAAAAGTGTATAAGCGGTGTGTGGTCCCTCAGTGCAATAATACATCTATAAAAACTCCGAACAAGTTATTTGTTTACGTCCCAAATAACAAAACAATGAGAAATAAATGGTTGACTCTTGCACGGCGAGATCCAACAGATTTAAGTCTAAATACTTCAATTTATTTCTGTGAAGATCATTTTGATGTAAGTTTGTACATATTTTATAAATTCTACAATGATGTGTGACCTTAATTGAGGTCTAAAAGTTCATAAGTTCAATATTTTCTGAGATTACAGTTTATCTCTTGAATAACCAGTAATATTTATTTCAATGAGTGCTTTATTCATTTTCCAGTTACCAAATGATATGGACAATTATATGGAATACCATGTAATGGGATTGGTGTCGCAGGTTCGCATGAAACCAGGCTGTATTCCCACAAAATTTGAATGCCAGATAGATAGAAGAAAACGAACAGCTAATACGAAAGATCGACCGTACATTGTCAAGAAACAAAGACTGGCACTAATTGAAGAATTTGAAAAAAATTTGGAGAATAAAATCATTACTAAAAAACATTTAGAACTTGGAGAAGCTTCATCCAGCGGTTCAGGTACCTACTCATCTGTTTATATTTCAATAACAATATTAAAGATTAATTTCATTTACTATTTACCATAATTAATCAATTCAGACAATAACCATTAAAATCATTGTCTGTTATCATACATACCTAATATTTAACTCGCTAAAGCATTTATTATGGAAAAATTAAATTATAAAATATCTAAAATACTTTGTCAACTTTGTTTGATTCATTGTTTGTAAAAAAAAAATGCAGATTGTATTTACCTAGGTTACTAGGTATGTTATTGTCCTGCATTTTATTTGTGTCTAATAATTTCCTATTTTTACTTTTTAGTTTTGCATGACAACATAGAAGAAAATTTAACAAAAAACAGTGCCTTGAGAACTACTGATAAGTCTATTCAAGTATTTATTACTCACAAGTTCAGAAGTAAAGCCATTCAAACAGAAAATAAATTAATAAATCAGATGACATCACCCTTGAAACCTCATACCCATTCTGTTTCTACATCACCATTAAAAGTTACAAGAGGCAATTTCACGTCGCCATGGACATCCACATTACATAAACCTTCAAGGCAAATATATCCCCCTGAAAATCAATCTGATAGTGATACTTCTTTTACACCATCTGTAATGCACAGAGAATCATCACCATCAACAATATATCTCCAAATTGAATCTATATCAGACTGCAGTGAGATGATACAAGATGATAAAAAACAGGAGGCATCTAAAATTCTGGAATGTACCTTGCTTAAAATTACAAAGAGCCCGCGTTTTTACATTGGAGTTCCCAAAAGCTGTTATTACTTAATTCATTTAATAGAAAAACATACTAATATTCCTGCTAACAATATACTCATGTGTCTAAAGAAAATTAGATTAAATAACCCATTTAGAGAGCTTGCTGATGACTTTACAATGACTCCAAGTTATGCTAGCAAAATATTTTTAAAAAATATACCTTTATTAGCAAGTGTCATGCGTCCTTTCCTTGTTAATTTAAATAAACATTCTATAAAAAGTAATTTACCTATGGCTTTTAGGCATAAATATATAATATAATACAAAAGCCTTCAAAGGCCTTGCATCAGTCTCTGACATGGTCAGAATATAAAAAGGCCAATACTATTAAGTATCTTGTATCATGCACTCCCAACGGTTTAGTTAATTATATTTCACCTGGTTTTGGAGGTCGAATCACAGACACATGTTTAGTGGAATCTTGTAACTTTATAAAGTGCTTGCAATCAGGCATGTGTGTGATGGCTGACAGGGGTTTTAAGCATGTGGAGCAATATTTACGCAGAGAGGGAGTGCAACTAGTAAGACCTCCAAGTGTTACAACAGGGGTAAAACTTTCTAAAGCTGAAGCAAGGGAAACCAAACAAATTGCTAGTTTGAGGATCCATGTAGAGCGAGTGATTCGGCGATTGAGAGAATTTAACATGTTAAGGCCACATGCATGTCTAAATCACAATCTTATCAAAGTACTTGATGATGTTATTACCATTGCCTGTGGTTTAATTAATTTGCAAGATTCTTTGATTAAATAAAACTAGATTAATTTAAAGCACACAGTTTTATTTTAAAATCCCAATAATTAAATTGCACTTTGATATAATATAGGATACACATTGTCTTTCCATGAAGAAATTAGCACTTTGACAAAATCAGATACATATTGTGCATCAAATTTAACTTGTATTATATTAACCTTTTTATTTTCACTAAAGTTGTAATCAGCTACACAGTAATAGCCATTTTTACAGCCTGTCAAAGGCATTTGTAGCTGCATCTGCGCATAGTATTTTTTAGTGGGTTTCCCATTAATAACATAATTGTTATATGTTTTTACACTTGTGGGGCACTTAATTTCGATTATATTGTCATCACAAATCCCATCAGGTGACGTTGCTATAATGGGATAGTTTTTACAAAGCATTAGCCCACATTTTTTAATTTTTTTTCCCAGTATGCTGCTCACTGTTTGCCTCACTTCATTCTCCAACATTCTACCGCGCTTCATGGCCCATGTATCTGGAATTTTCCCTCCCATTATCAATGAAATCAAGGTGCCATCAGTGGTTTTGCACCTACTGAATTCAAAAGCTCGTGAAGCTGTCACTCTGCCATACCTCAATTCATACCAAAGTGAGCTTTTATGTTGTTCTCTAGTTGCTTCCTCAACTTTTAGAATATCATCATTAGTTAACACAACTTTTTCAAAAAAGGTGTCACAGGATTTTTCTTTGTATTTCTGTACCAGTTTATGCATTGATAATCTTTCTAATGTATCAGGAAAATAGTCTGCTTGATACTTAAGTACCTCACAGTCACTAAGTTTATGTTTCTTCCCTTCTATAAATTTTGTAAACACACCACTATTTGATGGCAAGCTAGGAACTCTGCCACCATCAATGAATCAACTCTAGGCAAATTAGCAGAATTTGCCTTGTTAAATCCTTGTTCCATCGCTGATGTCTGTTGTGGAAATGGTAAACAGGTAAACTACGACTATAAAATGTATTTTAGCGAAAGGTAAAGCGAAAACAATAGTTTTTTTGTTAGAATTGCAGTGATCGCGCGTAAGCTCAAACGAAACAAGATGACGTTACTGAGACGTGACGTAATTTGCTCTGATTGGTGTTTAAGCAATCATGGCTGATTGTTGTATTTTATAGATTTATTTTAACAAATAAATCATAAATCTCGTCATTATTAAGAGAATAAATACATTTTTCAAAATCCTTGAATCTTGTTTCATTAGATCAGTTAAATATTTTGGCGATACTTGACTACTGTCATCATGCCTATTATCGTTTTTACACATTCGGGTAGATCTTTCTATTATCTAGCTTATGGTACATAACACGTTACACACAAATGGAGGCTACATACAATATTCTTTGTTAAAGGACATGCAACGGCCATTTACTAATTACTCTTTAGTTATATAAAGAGTAATTATGTAGCCCCTGCTGCATCATACAATCTGAAACAGTCATAAACACAAAGAACAATACAAATGAGTCGTAAAAACCGTATGAACCTACATTACACAAAAAACATTAATAAAACCCTAATAGACAAAGTAATATTTTTAAACCTATATACTGCCTATCACCTAAATATCATAAATTAATCGATATAATAAAAAGTTTATTTTACCATACATTTTACATACTCGTTGCGGGACGCCCTCACACCGCGCCCGCTATTGGTTAATGATTAAAACAATGTTCGTTAAGCCACATCGTCGGATTTGACCCATACTAAAATTACATATATCAAAACTTTATCTATATTTGGTTTTCGCACACTTCCGCTCGTACGTCGCCTTCTGTAGACCGATTTGGATGAGTGAGGTGTCAAACGATAGGGTAACTCGTCGAAGTGGTCCCATTTTTTTTTAGAATTTTTACAATCAATAGTTTTCAGGATATTGAAAGAATAGTTTCACAATCGGGCGAGAAATCGCTGAATTTCGCGCGACCACGTCGTGCTTATTTGCTTATAACTCTATGATTTATGAATCCTTATCGATGAATTAGATGTTATTCGATTAAGTATTAAATTTGCAACAAGAAAAAATATAATTTGACTTATAGTTTTAGAGATATTATAATATCAAAAATTGAAAAATCTTCAATTAGTTCGCTTTAACAATATATATGTCTGTCGGCGACTACATAAAGTAAATGTAGAATGTCATAAAAAATTGTTTATCTAGTTAGACGTAATTTTGAATCATATATACGCTAGGTATAGATAGTTTTGATATATGTAATTTTAATAGGTATGGGTCAAACCCGACGATGTGGCTTTACGAGCGTCATTTTTAATAGCTAGATCTGTGTGAGTACTGTGTGTGTGTGTGTGTTGTATAACGCACGTGTAAAATCATTAGCCAATAGCGGGCGCGGTGTGAGGGCGTCCCGCAAAGTATGTAAAATATATAATAAAATAAACTTTTTATTATATCAATTAATTTGTGATATTTCGGTGGTAGGCAGTATATAGGTAGGTAAAAATAGGTTTAAAAATATTACTTTGTCTCTAATAGGGTTTTATTTAATGTTTTTTGTGTAATTTAGTTTCGAACGGTTTTTACGACTCATTTGTATTGTTCCTTATGTTTACGACTGTTTCAGATTGTATAATGCAGCAGGGGCTACATAATGGTGTTAAAGGACTCTTTATATAACTAAAGAGTAATTAGTGAATGGCCCGTGAACGGCAACATTAGTACAATAGGCGGGTGAAAGATGTCCTTTAACAAAGAATATTGTATGTAGCCTCCATTTATGTGTAACGTGTTATGTACCATTAGCTAGATAATAGAAAGATCTACCTGAATGTGTAAAAACTATAATTGTATGCATTATTTGAAAGGAAAATAAATGGTCTAAGGGGTGCCTTTGTTAGAGAAAGTTGTAATAAAAAACGTCTAAAAAACAAAGGGGCGGTCGCAGCTCTCGTCGCAGTATACTGGCGGCCTAGGTAAGCTGCGCCCGTTTTCTGTAATGTGTGTGCGCTGAATTGTGCTAAATCGTGAGTGTTAATTGTAAAGTACCTACCTAAGGCTACCTACCTAGAAGAAGTTATATTTTTATTTTTTATTATTTTAAATTCCAAGTATCCAAAATTCCCAGTTACCCTTTACCCCTCTACCCCTCACCTCCTTACCATAACCCTCTCCCCTCTACACCCCTCACTGGCTACGTCGACTTATTGCACATAGCAGGGTGTGCGGGCCGGACAGCACCAGCATAGAGAAAACTGTTCGGCATTTACGTCGAGGCCACTACCTACCGGGACGCCGCAGTATTAATTGGCTAGCTCTTTTCAGAGCTACTTCGGAACGTCAAGCCTTTTAATTACTGTCGGTCGAGGCACCGAAATAAAAGCTGGTCAGCTCTTATCAGAGCTGTCATAGACCAGTGGCGGAGTGATACGCGGGCTTCGCCCTATCACACTGAACGTCATCCGTCTATTTCGCGTGTTTCGAGGGAGGTCTGTGACATCGTTTTTGGTCCTTCGAGTGCGGATCCTGTGACAATGCCAGTAACCAGATCACAGAAGGGACACCGAGAGGCAAGCAGTAGATCAACCGCTGACACAGGTACTACAACTACCACGATGACGGAGTCTACGTCCACATCGACGGAGGCGACGCAGACTACAGAGTCAACAGCAGCCACCACAGCAGCCAGCCAGCCAGGTCAAGCCTTGACCTTGGTACCAGTGGGTTCTACCCGGCAAGCTGCATCAGTCGCGAGGTCCCGAGCCAGCACAGCAAGGCGGCGACTCGAGGCCAGAGAAGAATTGGCGCGACTGGAGTTAGAAGAGGTGCAGGCGAGGGCACGCCTGGCCAGGCTCCGCTTGCAAATAGCGGACGAAGCCGATGAAGACTCAACCGCCGAAGACGAAGACGTCGTCGAGGCGCGAAATGACCACCTTAGGAAGTGGATGGAGTCTTCAGCAGGTGACCAGCCACCACCAACAAAGAATATCGAAGCCCGGAGGGAGGTGGAGGTCATCACAACAGCATTTAAAGAAGCGCTGTTACAAAGTGCGGTGATGCCACAACAACCGAAGTACATACAAGAGCTGCCAGTCTTCGATGGAGACAGCGCCGAATGGACGGCGTTTCGCGTCGTTTATGAAGATACAGATAAGATGTTTACAGATGTACAGAACATGGCGCGGCTACGGAAAGCGATCAAAGGCGCGGCGAGGGACAGCATCAAGTCTCTCCTGTACTCCGAAGCCAAGCCATCTGAAGTATTAGACGCGCTGCGTCGGCGCTTCGGAAGGCCCGACGCGTTGGTGTTGGCAGAACTTGAAAAAATCAAGGCAATACCTCGGACATCCGAGAACCCGAGGGACATCTGTGTGTTCGCAAGTAAAGTGAATAATAGTGTGGCAGCCATCAAGGGCCTGAAAAGGCCGCAGTACCTGCATTCGCCGGAGATAGTTAAACTCATCATCGAAAAGCTGCCGACCATCTTAAAGTTCAGGTGGTACGACTACTCGAAGACAAGTGATGAAGACTCGTTTGCAAACCTGGAATTGGTAAGTGCTTTTATTAATAATGAGGCAGATATGTGCGGCGCGTTCGCGGCTGTCGAAACTTGTCAACCCCAGAGGCAGAGCGCGACCGCAAGAAGACCCGTCAGGCAGACGACGTACAGCATAGCGGACGAACAGCGCAGCATCCAGTGTCCGAGCTGCGAAGGAGCTCACCGGCTTCCTGAGTGTCAGGAGTTCGTCAAGGCGGCGGTTGCAGACCGGTGGAGCACCGTTAAGAAATTGAACATCTGCTTTAAGTGCCTGACTGGGAAACACAGGAAAGAAACGTGCAAGAAGCCACCATGTAAGGTATGCAAACGTTGGCATCATAATCTTTTACATAATGAGTTTAACAGGCCACAAGAAGCGGCACCGTCAGCGGCGCCGTCAGCAGCGTCGGTCAACACGATCGGCACGACGAGAGCCTTCTTAAAAATGATTCCGGTCGAAGTATACGGGCCATCTGGCAGTAAGAAGATACTGGCGCTGCTGGACGAAGGATCGACGGTGACCTTGCTCGACGAGGAGGTAGCCGCTAGCATCGGGGCACGAGGGCCCCATACCAGCCTGTCAATCGAGACAATCGGAGGGCGCTTTATGGAGGCGCAAAATTCGATGATGCTGGATCTAGAGCTGCGAGGAAACAGGCAGCCTAAAAGGGAGCTTATAAAACAAGTAAGAACAATTAAAGATCTTAAGCTTACACCGCAGACGGTAAATAAAGAGCGGCTTAAACAGTGCAAACATTTACGTAATCTAGTTAGAGACATTTACCACGAAGGGGAGGCACCAAAACTGTTGATCGGTCAAGACAACTGGGAGTTCATTGTGTCCCGGAGGGTACGCCGTGGCAAGCCAGGCCAGCCAGTGGCCTCGCAGACAAAACTCGGTTGGGTATTGCACGGCGCCGACAGCAGTAATGTCTCACCTGTAAATTTTGTTAATGTTTGTACGCATATTAATGCCGAGGAGGAGGAAGTCGCTCGCCTAGTCAAAGAACACTTCGCTATCGAGTCGCTGGGAGTGCAACCAAGGAGACCCTCCACTGATGCAGAGGGACAAGCGTTGAAGATTCTAGAAGCCACCAGCAACAGACTCCAAGACGGCAGGTTCGAGGTCGGCTTACTATGGAAGAATAAAGATGTCACGCTACCGAACAACTATCTGTCAGCGCTCAACAGATACAAGGGCATAGAGAAGAAGCTGCATAAGGACGCTCTTCTACATAAGCAGTACGGTGAGCAAATTAATAATCTTTTACAGAACAACTACGCGGAGGTAGCACCAGCCGACTCGACCTCGACAAGGAAGTGGTATCTGCCGCACTTCCCGGTAGTACACCCGGTGAAGAAGAAGCTTCGAATCGTGTTCGACGCTGCAGCCAAGACCAGCGGAGTCAGCCTCAACGACACCCTGCTGCCAGGTCCAGATCTACTCCAGTCCTTGTTCGGGGTACTCGTACGATTCCGACAAGGCCCCATCGCAGTAGCAGCAGATATAAAGGAAATGTTTTTGCAAGTAAGAATCATTGAATCAGATAGAGATAGTTTAAGATTCCTATGGAGAGACGACCTAAACGCGCCCGTAAAAGAATACAGAATGACGTCTGTCATATTTGGCGCTGCGTCCTCACCGTGCACAGCGATTTATGTAAAGAATAAGAACGCGCAGGAATTTGAGAAACAGTTTCCTAAGGCTGTGCGCGCTGTAGAAAGGAATCATTATATGGACGATTACTTGCAAAGTTTTCACAGCATTGAGGAGTGTAAGGCGATCATCGAGCAGGTTGACACGATTCACAAAAAGGCCCGCTTCGAGCTGCGAGGCTGGGCATCAAACGTTAAGGAAGTCACTGGCGCTGAAGGAGCCGAAGAAGTGAACCTGGGAGACGGCGCCGAAGAAAAGACGCTGGGTCTCCGATGGCTGACGCGCAATGACAAGCTGGGCTTCCGGAGCCAATTCAGAAAGGTTCCCGCGGATGTGGCTCAAGGTTGGAAAACGCCAACAAAAAGACAAGTAACAGCTGCAGTAATGTCAACATTTGATCCATTAGGTTTGGTGTCTCCCATCCTGATACAAGGCAAGAAGCTGATCCAGAGCATATGGCGGAGCGGCGTCGGATGGGACGACGAAATAACGAATGAAGACACCAAGCAGTGGTTGCATTACTTGGAGGACGTGAAGAGGATACACAACATCCAGTTGGCGCGTTGCATATCGCCAACATCCACCGAAGGGGAGCTTCACGTCTTCACAGACGCCAGCGAGACGGCGTACGCAGCCACGGTATACTGGCGAACGAAGACTAACGACAGCTATGAAGTCAGCCTCATCGCAGCGAAAACAAAAGTTACACCGCTGAAGCCAGTCTCAATGCCGAGGCTGGAGCTGCAGGCAGCTGTGTTAGGAAGCCGCCTAGCTGACTCCGTAGAGAAGGAACTAGACCTCAAAATCGTGAGTAAAACTTATTGGACAGACTCGAGCGTCGTGCTTTCGTGGATTAAAACAGACCCGCGAACTTTTAAAACTTTTGTAGCGCATCGCCTAGCGGAGATTGAGGAGTTAACGAAACCACAAGAGTGGAGGTGGGTGCCCACCGCTGAGAATCCCGCAGACGACGCGACTAGAGAGCTACCAAAGGAGTTCGACGACACACATCGGTGGTTCACGGGTCCTGCATTCTTAAGAAAACACGAAGATAACTGGCCTGCTCCTAGGACCTTCCGCAAACAACCTACGGAAGAAGAAAAAACTGAGGTAGAGAATGCCTATTTTTTATCGACCAAGGAGCAAGTCTTGCCAGCGCCCGAAAGATTCTCTAGCTGGAAGAAGTTGTGGAGAACGACAGCCCGAGTACTCCAGTTCATCAGCCTCTGCAGAAGAAAAATGAATACTAAACCGAAAGTAGTTCCAAAGACAAGACGATTTTTTATTCCAATAGAAGAGGAACAACTGCAGCGCGCTGAAGAACTTCTAGTTCAACAGAGTCAGAGAGAAAGCTTTAGCAAAGAAATAGCGTCATTACGAGCAGCAAAAGCGCTTGAGAGCTGCAGCAAATTGAAAAGGCTCGATGTGACACTTGATAATGACGTGATACGATTACGGGGGCGAGCCGACGCTATCAAAGATGTGCCAAGAAGCTACCTCGCACCTATCATCTTAGAAGCACGAAGCCATGTAGGTAGACTTCTGATTTCAGATTACCACAGACGATTCAACCACGGCAATCAGGCTACCGTGATGAATGAAATCCGGCAGAGGTACTGGCTGATCGGACTGCGATCAGTGCTGCGCAGTATCCAGCAGCATTGTCAACACTGCAAGGCGACGCGTGGCAGACCCGCAGTACCACCGATGGGCGATCTACCGCCCGAGAGACTGCAACATGGCGCTCATCCCTTCACCTGCACAGGAGTGGACTACTTCGGGCCACTCACGGTCACCGTTGGCAGACGAAGAGAGAAGAGATGGGGCGCACTGTTCACCTGCCTGACAACAAGGGCAGTCCACATGGAACTGGTGCCAAGCCTGACGACCGATTCGACCATCTTGGCACTGAGAAGATTCGCCGCCAGAAGAGGTACTCCCAAAATTCTCTATTCAGATAACGGAACGAACTTCGTGCGAGCCAACAAGGAGCTGCAGGCAGCGCTTCAGACCCTGAAAGAAGACGAGCTCGCGACAGAGGCAGAGAAGATCGGCGTGCGATGGAAGTTCATTCCACCCGGCGCGCCTAACATGGGAGGCGCGTGGGAGCGTCTAGTGGGCTCCATCAAGACGGCGCTGAGCGCCACACTGAAAGACCGACACCCCCGAGAGGAGGTCCTCTCAACCCTGCTGCTAGAGGCCGAACATATGGTCAATTCGCGGCCTCTCACCAACATCGCAGACAACGCAGAAGAAGAGGCGCTGACCCCCAATCACTTTCTTATAGGTAGATCTTGCGGAGCAGCGCGCATCGGTATATTTTCAGATGCACGACCTGTCGGCCGAGAAGACTGGAAGGCAGTGCAGCAGCTAGCAGACCACCTATGGCGAAGATGGCTTCGCGAATACCTACCCACGCTGCTACCACGGAAGACTGATGGACGAGCCGGGGCTGACCTGCAGCCTGGCGACGTGGTCATCATTGTTGACCGCACTCTTCCGCGGTGCACCTGGCCGCGAGGAAGAATTCACAAAACTTACCCCGGGCCAGACGGAAGAACAAGGATTGTCGACGTGGCGACAAAGGGTGGCGTGCTGCGCCGGCCTGCATCGAAGATCGTGCTGCTGGTTCCCGCAACGGAGTCGCCGTAACAAGAGGGAGTGCTGCGCAGAAGGGGAGAATGTCGGCGACTACATAAAGTAAATGTAGAATGTCATAAAAAATTGTTTATCTAGTTAGACGTAATTTTGAATCATACATACGCTAGGTATAGATAGTTTTGATATATGTAATTTTAATAGGTATGGGTCAAACCCGACGATGTGGCTTTACGAGCGTCATTTTTAATAGCTAGATCTGTGTGAGTACTGTGTGTGTGTGTGTGTTGTATAACGCACGTGTAAAATCATTAGCCAATAGCGGGCGCGGTGTGAGGGCGTCCCGCAAAGTATGTAAAATATATAATAAAATAAACTTTTTATTATATCAATTAATTTGTGATATTTCGGTGGTAGGCAGTATATAGGTAGGTAAAAATAGGTTTAAAAATATTACTTTGTCTCTAATAGGGTTTTATTTAATGTTTTTTGTGTAATTTAGTTTCGAACGGTTTTTACGACTCATTTGTATTGTTCCTTATGTTTACGACTGTTTCAGATTGTATAATGCAGCAGGGGCTACATAATGGTGTTAAAGGACTCTTTATATAACTAAAGAGTAATTAGTGAATGGCCCGTGAACGGCAACATTAGTACAATAGGCGGGTGAAAGATGTCCTTTAACAAAGAATATTGTATGTAGCCTCCATTTATGTGTAACGTGTTATGTACCATTAGCTAGATAATAGAAAGATCTACCTGAATGTGTAAAAACTATAATTGTATGCATTATTTGAAAGGAAAATAAATGGTCTAAGGGGTGCCTTTGTTAGAGAAAGTTGTAATAAAAAACGTCTAAAAAACAAAGGGGCGGTCGCAGCTCTCGTCGCAGTATACTGGCGGCCTAGGTAAGCTGCGCCCGTTTTCTGTAATTTGTGTGCGCTGAATTGTGCTAAATCGTGAGTGTTAATTGTAAAGTACCTACCTAAGGCTACCTACCTAGAAGAAGTTATATTTTTATTTTTTATTATTTTAAATTCCAAGTATCCAAAATTCCCAGTTACCCTTTACCCCTCTACCCCTCACCTCCTTACCATAACCCTCTCCCCTCTACACCCCTCACTGGCTACGTCGACTTATTGCACATAGCAGGGTGTGCGGGCCGGACAGCACCAGCATAGAGAAAACTGTTCGGCATTTACGTCGAGGCCACTACCTACCGGGACGCCGCAGTATTAATTGGCTAGCTCTTTTCAGAGCTACTTCGGAACGTCAAGCCTTTTAATTACTGTCGGTCGAGGCACCGAAATAAAAGCTGGTCAGCTCTTATCAGAGCTGTCATAGACCAGTGGCGGAGTGATACGCGGGCTTCGCCCTATCACACTGAACGTCATCCGTCTATTTCGCGTGTTTCGAGGGAGGTCTGTGACAATTATGTTGAATTAAATAACTTGATAGAATTGCGCAAATTTTGAGTATTCAAGGACTTAAATTAAAAATACCCAAGTACATATTATCATCATCATAATCACTACATAGTATAAAACAGTCGCTTTCTCTGTCCCTATATCCCTATGTATGCTTAAATCTTTAAAACGTATTTAAGGTTTATATGTATAATAATACCCGTGCGAAGCCGGGCGGTCGCTAGTATAAAATATATTAGAAATACATTAAATTAATTAAATTAAACATTATGCACATTGCACACTAGAATACACACATACATACCTGACTTATTAATAATTGATATTTAATAATTGTAGTCAAAAGCATGATTCATGTCAGTTTTCAATAAAAAACACATCATCTGTCCGTTCGTTTAGGTCTTAGAAGCTACGATATGGCGTCGTCACTAACAGTGACATGTCTAGCTTTTAATATGTAACAACTTTTATTGCGGCGGAGATTAAATATTGATTCTGTTTTTAATATAATAGCGTAAAAAACTCATATTTCTATTTAAAATTGCGCTCACTTAAGTAAATTTATCTCCAAATTTTGTTTCTTCCTGACCTGCTCTATACTGACGCCTCGAAGTTTTTTAAGTTGGACATACCTACTCAACATCCCACCTGCCTTGACTCCGACAATTGTGTTTGTCGAAAGCCACATTTAGACTATAGGCGGTATGTAATAATATTAAATATTTCGAGTAGTAGATACAGCTAGATATATATTAGAGCATGAAAATAGTATCATAGGCCGGGAGGTAGGACAGATTTTACTGAATTATATGTTAGTTGTTACAGTGTGGCGGTTCTTCAGGGGTTTTACGCAATAACAAAAAGAAAAAAGTATGGTCATAGCGCTGGTACCGGCGCGGCGGCCCAATCGCGTGGGCGTTAGTCGAAGTCGTCGGATTAATTATGAGTGTGAAACGATTTGTTCCACAAAAATTCTAGTATTTTCCGATAGTCCATAAAAAAGAAGAGGCGGTAGTGTCATGCCATACTTCTCCGGTGTGACTTACAGCCCGCCATATCGACGCGAATGCGTTAATTTAAAAAAAATTCAACCATTTGTACCAGGATAATTTTTGCACAGTTAATCATCGTCATGCAGCCATTTACGAAAATCTCCTTGCCATACTTTTCCAACGGTTCCCAATGGTCGCCATAACACCACAAAGGAGTAAATTGCTTTTTTTGCAGCGTCTGCTTGTCGTCTTTATATACAAAGTGCAACTAAATAAATAAATAGCTCACAGCCCTTACATGCAGCTACTAAATTCGATGTAGAAGGATAATATCAAAGAATAATTAACAGTTCAGGAAGTTCTTGTATTACAAAAATACATACAATTGTATTAATACGTCTTAAATGGCAAAACCATACAAAAAAGTACTCTTCACGACCACCACAATATTTTAAAATAAATTACTGACCTTACCTTATTTCATTAAAAAATCCACTAGACCTAAAATAGTATTACATTTATAATCAAAACATCTGTTTAAAAATATATCTTTTGTCAGTCTGTCTGTTTGTTCAAGGTGCTAAGCTGATAATTGATATCATTAATTTATTTACTAGGTACATTATACCTTATTTGTGTGTACCAAATTAAAATTTCGACCTATACAAACTAATAACGCTCAATAATATAATTGCTCAATTTTTAATAAAATTTTATTACATACGAAATTAATTTTTATACATACAAAAGCTGCATGTATATCAATATCTACTGATTTAAAAAAAATTAAGTTTAAACAATAGTCAAAAGTAGCGGATTGAAGACATTATAGTAATATAATTATTGTTAGAATGGGTCTCTCGCCAATTTACTACAAGACGTATAAGGCTACTTTAACAGAGGCCATTTCCTCTTTCTTTGCAATTCAATTTGTTTGAAGCCTAGTCTCTAGAACTCTTAGTAAATAAAACTGTATTTATAAAGAACCATTTATTAAGCCACTACTACTAAAGCACAAGTCAAATCCAACACCAATTCAAAAACATACATGCATTACATACTAAGTATCTATATCTTATTTACAAACGTTGCTAAGATCTTTGCTCAGTGTTTTGTCCCTTTTGAGCAACAAAAATAACAAGTCAGCGAAAGAGTGACAGAGAGTAGAGACATTAAAGTTTATTAGGTAATGTAACAAATTATTCCAGAAACCGACTGACATGCCAATTCTGTACCTTATAATAGAAAGTTCAATGTAAAGGATTGTATTTAGAATTATCATAAAAATTGGCATTGTTGAAATTTGTTTTTGCAAAATGTTTTACATTATAATACATATTATAACAGCAATATATTGGCATTATAATATATTTCCTTAGAAAAGTGACAGAATTTCATAGAGAAACTTCCAGTTTTTCCATCAATAGACATTAAATTAGAAAAATATAAACAAGTTAAAAGTAGTGAAAAGTCATGCAAATTAGTCTGTTGTACACATAATCAAATACATATCTAAATAGAGTGCCAACAGACGGTATTTTAAAAGGATTTACTTATGTTAATAACCAAATTGCTACATAAAAAAAAAAATGCAGTGTAGCTGATTGCCCAGAGTATTAAATCGCAAATACATTTTTTTCTCTCCCGGGATTCAAACACAGGTGCTACAATTTTAACACATGAATATAATATCAGTGAAATGATGCAACAGATATATTATGTATTTGCTGAAACCGTGCAAGCAAATAAACCATGCAAGGAATCAAATGGACTGACCACTCTTCCAGCTTGCACCGGGCGACACAGGTGAGGCCCTATATGGCCTGTAACTGCAGGGCTTGTAATTTAGCTGTGGGAGGGACTTTCGCATTGTATCCACGCTGTGGGACGCCGGCTTTACGGCGCGTACGACATTCGTTGCTCTATAAAAAACACAAAACAAAAAAACCAAACAAAAAAGTCAACATCATGCGGTGTTTTGATATTTATTTAAAAATAAAATGCAAAAAGCCGCCAACATCACGCGGTGTTCCCAGGCGGTCACCCATCCAAGTACTGACCGCGCCCGACGTTGCTTAACTTCGGTGATCGGACGAGAACCGGTGTATTCAACGTGGTATGGACGTTGGCGATAGAGAAACTAAACTTTACAAACACAACTTACCTTCAACTTTGTCAATTTCAGGCGATTTTTGTTTCAAATCTGTTGACTCCTCCTTAAACCTATTAGTCTCAAATTAGCCTGATAGCCAGGCGTTCTTTCTCAACTTGGTACTCCTAGCTATAGGTGTATTCGGGAGACTATAATTTTTAATATCAAAGCTATAAGACGCGCGTTCGCCATTTTGAGTCTTAATCATATTACGAATAGTCGAAATTACAATCAGGCACTGTTATTTGTAAAGGTTTGTACGATTTCGGTGTGAAACTTCGACTCAGCTTAGCAGTTGCTGGCTCTGTACTTCGGTCCTTAATACTCTGATCGGTAAGTTCAATGTTGTGTGGACTTAGAATGCTGCAATATTGAGTAGAATCGCTTCTGTGTAGATCAGGAGTCGCTTCTTTATTCTGTTTGCGAAACTTTGCTACTGGGGTTGAACAGTTGCTGGAATAACCCTGCAAAACATGAAATTATTTTTAGACTATATACTAAATTCTAGGCCAATGTTACATGACATTTAGGTCTCTGGATTTGAGATTAAAATGATTGGCGTAAACTTTAAACATGCAAAAGATATCCTTTTTTAATCGCGACGCAAAAATAAGGGTAACACCCATAAGCTTGACTTGCCTGTATGTGTGTCTGTGGCGCAGCTACTAAACAAATGCACCGATGATAAATTTATCATTGAAAGCGTGATCGGGATGGAATTTAGCTACAATTTATAAAAACACCTATTCATCAGTTTGCACCGCGATAGACCAAGGAGGTCTAGTGGTAAGCACGTTAGCGTTACAGCCGAGAGGTCCAGGGTTCGATCCCCGGTGGAGATAAAAAAAAACTCGGTCTGGCAGGACATAGAAGGCTGATCACCCACTTGTCCCTAAAGAAAAAAATCGATCAGTGAAACAGATGTGAAATGCATCTGCCCCATACGGCATACAATTTTTGGGGTGGGCTACCCTTATCACTTAGGGGTATGAAAAATAAACTTTTCTAAATGTATTCGTTTGACATATATAACTGTCAGTTGTTTAATGTTTAACAATCATAATTTCTCATTTCTTAGTACACATTCCGTTTGGTATTTTTAATTATACCAATTATTCGAATTCAGCTAGTTTGCAATAAAACAATTTTAAAGGAACGTATTAAAAATAATGTTTTAATTTAAACGAGCCTGCTAAAAATAAAAGATGAATATAGTTAACCGCTTGACACCTTATTAAACGAAATGGGTAATCGGAATCATAAATATTCTTTAGGTTTATTGAAGGTCAGTTAAAAAGCCATTCGGTGTTCCCAACGCCAGATTAAATATGGTATAGGTCTGTTTGGTTTATTATAATAATTAGTAAAGAAATTATATATTTTTTATTTATCAATCAATCAATACATAGTATAAAACGAAGTCGCTTTTTCTTCCCCTATATCCCTTTGTATGCTTAAATCTTTAAAACTACGCAACGGATTTTGATGCGGTTTTTTTAAATAGATACAGTGATTAAAGAGGAAGGTTTTGTACCCGGGGCGGGTCGCTAGTTACACTATAAAGATACTGAATGATAAGTAGGTATATATTATTAACAATATCTGTAAGAAATTAAATTGCAAAATATATAATTTTTATAATAATTTTCTAGCGGTATACCTATCTTACTAGAATTTTTACTGCCCGACTCCTCCAGCCTGCATTAACAGACTGCCAGTCGGTTAATAATTAATTTATTACATATTCACTTATACTTAAATATCATATAATTATTAATATTGAAGGAGAAAAATTCTCTTAATCTAAACGTAGCGCGCGCGGTGCCGCCTGCCGGCCTGAGCCGGCCGTCGCGCGCCGTGTGTTCTACAACATGTCACATTCGACGTGATAAAATGATCCGTAAACCTAATATATCCGCGTGATGAATTGATTAATTGTGACATCGGAATCTTGGCGTTCAACGGGAGAGATAATTTTGACGATTGCGTTTCGATTTAATGGATAAATTATCAATTTAAAGTGGACTTCGCGCGCAGGAATCGTCCATTACAAACTTTAAACGTTCATACCGAGGTATACGCGTCGTGTACGAGCTAATTGGTGATCTTGTACCGTCTCCCGTCTCAAACGGTCCCTAATCGTTATTGTTTTAATTAGATTCTATACAATATCAATGCATAAAATACTATTAAACTGAAGCGTGTTAGTGAAAAGTTTCGACGTTCAACACGGGGAAACGTATCTCGACGCCGAAGCTCTCGTCGCGGTATACTGGTCTGTGTAACAGTGGCTCACTAGCGCCGCACGCCCATAATATCTACCTAAGTACGTACGTTAAAAGTAATAATTATTATCAAAACATACGTATATTTTATTATAATATTTTTCATTCACTGTATAAAACGTGTTAAGTGTTGTTGTTGTTGTGTGCGTGTGTATCATCATACCTACCACCTCTAATTTCAAATACAAATAATAATATCGATAATTAGTAGACGACAATATTATGGCAGACACAGCGATCGCGCCTGAGACACCGGCACCGGCTACGCCCGCGAAGAAGGCACCGAAGGCAGCGGCCGCCTCCAAGAAGCCCAAGGCTAGACCCACTCATCCGAAAACCTCCGAGATGGTAAACACGGCGATTAAGGAGCTGAAGGAGAGGAGCGGCTCCTCACTGCAGGCGATCAAGAAATACATTGCCTCCAACTACAGCCTCGACGCCGAGAGATTGGCTCCGTTCATAAGGAAGTACCTTAAAGGCGCCGTCGCCTCCGGCACTCTGATACAAACGAAGGGCAAGGGAGCGTCGGGCTCATTCAAAATAGACAGCAAGTCTGCCGCGGGAGGTGGCGGCGGCGCCAAGAAGAAGCCGGCCGCCTCGTCCACATCCGGCGGCGGCAGGGGGGCTGGTAGTGGTGTTGCAGCTGCGCATTCATCCGCTACCGCAGCCGCCGCTAAGACACCGAAGAAACCGGCCGCACCGGTGAAGAAGACCGCCGCGAACGCTGGCGCCAGGAGCAAGAAAGCCGCAGCGGCCGCCGATGCCGCGTCGCCTTCGAAGGGCGGCAGCGGAAGAGGAGCCACCGCTAAAGACAAGAGGGCCATCGCCACAGCGGCCGCGAAGAAAAAGCCGGCAACCGCTGCGGCGTCGAAGAAGGGCCGCGGTGCGGCCGCCGCATCCGGCAAGAGCGCTGCCGCCGCCGCCGCGCCAAAGGCGAAGAGAAGCGCCAAACCACCCACCAAAAAACCGAAAGCACCTAAACCTAAGAAGGCCGCGGCCGCTGCTCCCAAATCGAAGGCTAACGCCGCTAAGAAAGCGTCGGCCGCTTCCAAAAAGTGAACACAATATTTATTATAATATTAATTAATCTACTACTGCCGCACGTGAGAAGTTCGCCACCGTCCCGTCCCCGGCTGTGCTGTGCTGCCCCGGGCCGCCCAGCGACGCGACGGCCAGTGAGGAGAGAGCGACGAACGCAGAACATATGTGGTGGTCGTTGATTGATATTATTGTATTACATAGTAACGTAATACATACATTACTAAACAAACAAAAAAGCCCTTCTCAGGGCTAACACATGTTTCTATGTTATTATCGTTCGATATGAGCGAGCGAGCATATCAAACGTATAAGAAAACGTCAAGAGATGAATAAAATAATATTACATAGGTATACTTAAAACTAGCCGGTGCCGGCGACTTCGTCTGCGCATTTATTATTCGATTCGAGTAGCTTATTTTCTTTTTCAAGCTCCTTTATAATACATGTATGTATGTATGCACCATACCAAAATAGCGCACATAAGGGTATAGTCCTTTCTGACTTTTTTTTTTAAACTCCTCACTAAAATTATATTGCTTATCACCATAAAGATCATACAATTTCAGTCTACTTTTATGTATGCCTGCTGTTGCCCACTCACAAAACTTTGTGGTGTCTGAGACCATGATAGACTTGGATGTAAAAATGAAATTGAATACATTACTAAATTTATTAAAAAATGTCTCGTATAGGTAATTTGAATTATTATTGTCATACCTCAATGGAAGTAGAGATGACAAATTTAATCTCAGTTTTTCCAGTCTATCCATAGTCATTGGTAGGTATATAATTAATTTTTCTCTTAACAGGGTTTTTTGTTTTAATTTCTAGTTTAATAAATTGGCCAAGATGGTCAGAAGGAAGGTTACAAATTAATTTACTATTAATAATATTAGCATTTGCATAAATATTGTCTATACATTTGGCTGAAGTGGCAGTTATTCGAGTTGCTCCATAAATTGAGGCATTAAGCCAAAAGATTTAAATAAATAAATTATTTTGGTAGTTACAGAATTATTTTCTAATATATTTACATTAAAATCACCACATGCAATAATATTTTTATTCGATTTAGTTATTTTATGTAAAATTTCTTCCATAATTTTTTCAAAAATTTCAAACGAAGCAGAAGGTGGGCTATATATGCTTACAACTATGAACCGCTCCAACTCTACACATGCTATTTCAATATGTCTTTCTACAGAGAGATGAACTATATCTAGGCTATATATTATAGTGTATTTGTTTATTAGTTAATATTAAAGAACCACCACACTCAGCCCACACTCTGCAGAAAGAACTACCAACTTTGTGATTACTGAAATTAAACATGACCTCATGACTTTTAATAAAATGTTCAGTAATGCACATGATATCAATGTTGTTTGAGTTCATAAATAATTCCAGCTCTAATATTTTACTTTTAATTCCTTGGATATTTTGATGTACCTTAAATTTTATTTATTGTGTATTTTAAATTTTTACTATTTATTGACTTTTTAAATGCTAGACTTCCTCTATTGTCCCGTCATATGATTTAAATGATACTGCTCATGCTCAATGAAAGCAGTATGGTTAGCCAAGTTTTTGGCTGTTATTGTAAAATAATATGATAGCGAAATAGCTACCTGTCGCTTATAAAAACTAGGAAGGTAATATCTACCTTCAGTCAAATGTTAGAGTCAATTAAATGAAATAATTTATTATTGCATGATGAAAGTTATTTTCTGCTTGTGACAAGCTGTTGCTGTAGGGGAATGTAAACATAATAATATGTAACATAAAAATGTAGCCTAATATAGTCTATAAACAGAGTAAAACTCTGTTTATAGGCTATATTTAAATAACATAATTTAATGACGATATCAACGCGGGTAAAACCGCGGGACGCAGCTAGTAAAAATATAAAATTGCGTCAGGTAAGTAGCACTGAAAATAAGTACTTGTAATTTAGGAAAAAAATGATGCTAAAATGACAGTAAAAGAAACATCTTTTTTTGTTTTATCCTATGAAAAATTTCTGTACATAATAATTTATTATATTCTTTAATCTTTACTCATGACGACAAGTATTTTGTGTACATACCTAATGCATTAGATATTATTATTGTTTGTTTATTTATTTTTTGAAGACTGAAAAACACTACTTAAGTGTAAAGTTTGTCAGGAGAAGCAACAAAACTGTTAACCAAGTACCTAGGTACCTACATAATAATTATAATATTATAATATATTTTTTAATTAATGTTTGGTCTTTTCTAGATAATTATTATAGATAATTATTATTCCCTTTATTTCATTATTTTATAAATGAAATAGGTGCATTTATATGGGGCAAAACAATTTTTGCCCGGTCAACTAGGCAAGTTAAAATTCAAATTTAAAAATGTTTCAACATTAATTAAATTATTATTTAAAAAAAATAAAAGGACAAAAAAATGCTGATCTTGTACCGTCTCCCCCGCCGTTCCCTTCCCACTCGAGCCGCGATCCGCGAATAGCGTCGCGGTTCGGTCGCCGCTAAATTTGCCGCTCGTTAGACCACATCGACCGTTCGAACACCTCACGATCTCTATATTAAAAAATGAAAACTAGCTCAAAAAATAATAGTATCACCGCGTCGTCGTCGTTTAGTATTATCTTCATAAAATTTATTATTTCATTAGATAAACGAAATGTCCGGACGTGGCAAGGGCGGTAAGGTGAAGGGGAAGGCGAAGTCGCGTTCGAACCGCGCCGGTCTGCAGTTTCCGGTCGGTCGAATCCATAGGCTGCTGAGGAAGGGCAACTACGCGGAGAGAGTAGGTGCTGGCGCTCCGGTGTACCTTGCGGCCGTAATGGAATATCTGGCGGCCGAGGTGCTCGAGTTGGCCGGTAACGCGGCGCGTGACAACAAGAAGACTAGGATCATACCGCGACACCTGCAGTTGGCGATACGGAACGACGAGGAGCTGAACAAACTGCTCTCCGGCGTGACAATCGCTCAGGGTGGTGTGCTGCCCAACATTCAGGCGGTGCTGTTGCCGAAGAAGACTGAAAAGAAGACGTAAATCAAGTGGAATCGATGAAATCACGCGTTGTTATTCGTACCTAATGACGTGTACCCCCAAAAGGCCCTTTTCAGGGCCGCAATATGCTTCTTGTTTTTTGATGATAAATAAAATGATTTATCTGCGACAATATGAACGTCTCTCGACTATAATAAATAGCACGTGTGTATTTTTAGAAGATAAAGTAAATATATCTTTTAGTCAAGCTTTTCACAGAATTTCATGAAAATCTAAACCGTGTATTTGATGTCATGGAGCAAAACTTATCAACAGAAAAACAAAAACGTATACGCGTCCAGTTTAGATCTTATATTGATGAAATATTAGTTTGTATCAAATTTATAAATCATTAAAAGGGTCATATAATAATATGATACCCAGTAAAATGTATAAGGTAGAAAAGATAGTTCTGGAGATAGAGAGAATAAAGTGACTGAATTCGTGCGATAAATCACAACGCTCACTTGCTTATTATAAAGCACCACCAAACACAATTTATATGAACGGTATTACTTTAATTTTTAGTTTTTTAAAAACTCAGTTTTGTGTCTTGTTACCGTTAAAAAGTCAGAGCTTGCACGTCAAAAGATTGTAAATTAGTAAGTTGTGCGAGAAGCTCTAAAAAATATGCATTTAAAACAATAAATAAATAAGATACTGTTCATTTTTCTAAAATACTGTTTAATATCCTTATAGACCTGAATACACTTTATTTCTTGTAAACAAAACACACTGATATAAATGATTTATGACTCGTTCGCACGTTTGTAATGGTTCAACTATAATAATAATAATAATTATAATATTGTAATTATTATGATAAATAATTAAAGTAAAAGACGCGGGGCGAGAGGTGAGAGAAGAGTTGCGGCAGCGTGGAGGGCGGGGGAGGGAGCTGGCTGACGGTGCCCGCCGCTCTCCGTTGCTATTGGCCGTCGCTAAAAGCACATAAGCGTTATACCACAATGGCTGCATGGAACCCCTTAAAGTGATATGGACCGACTGTACAAAAAATTTTTCACCAGTCTCTACAATATCTAAGGCGGTTACTACGCGTTAACGTGTCTAGATAGACGAATTTTTTCTATATCTGTAATTATCTATCATCTCTAATATCTACGATGCCACCCAAGACTAGCGGCAAAGCGGCGAAAAAGTCTGGCAAAGCTCAGAAGAACATATCGAAATCTGACAAGAAAAAGAAGAAGCACAAGAGGAAGGAGAGCTACGCCATCTACATCTACAAAGTGCTGAAGCAGGTGCACCCGGACACCGGTATATCATCGAAGGCAATGTCAATCATGAACTCGTTCGTGAACGACATCTTCGAGAGGATCGCAGCGGAAGCCTCCCGTCTCGCCCACTACAACAAGCGCTCGACGATCACGTCTCGCGAGGTGCAGACCTCTGTGAGGCTCTTGCTGCCCGGCGAGCTCGCCAAGCACGCAGTCAGCGAGGGCACGAAGGCCGTCACCAAGTACACTAGCTCCAAGTGAGCGGCGGGCGCTGCACGCTCGTCGATGACAGACTGACAACGGCGTGGTTGAATCGCTCGCTAATAGTAAAAACGGCCCTTTTCAGGGCCAAAATATAGTTCTGAACAGTGTCGTCTCGACAAATGAAAAAATAAATATCACAACGATCTATAAACGTCATAATAATAATTAACAATAAACACTGGAAAGGTCCCCATTGATTATTATCTATTATTAAGCACAATAATATCTACATAATTAATATGCGCATTGTACAACTATCAATTTATACTAACGACACGCCCCGGCTTTGCACGGGTATAAGACAGAGTGATTGAAGAGGAAGGTTTTTTCGCGTACGTACGAGGAAACGGATGTTTGAGAGGGCGGACGCCTCTCGATTCCCCCACCTCCATCGCATCGCGCCGTGGCACTCCAGGCCACCAGACCAGAGACGACCGTACCCGCGTGAGCTCTTGAGCGCGGGTACCTTGGATTTGACACCGGGGCCGAGCAACCGCCGGCCCCCCCCCGGACTTGACACCCCGGATTTGGCACCAGGGTCGAGTGAGATTACTCCTCGGCCCCTCCCCATCTTGACTAGGGCGGACACCTCAGCTGCGTCCGCTGGTCGCCTCACTGGGCCTCTCCCGGATTACCCGGGAGTCTCACCTGGCGGGGCTTGACCGCGAGCTGCGTGCCCGCCCCTCACACTCTTGGACTTACATCTCGGGCCGAGTGAGTGATCTCCTCGGCCCCCTACCCAGGGCTATATTAGGCCCGCCCAAATAACCGCCCTGTATCAACAGGGCGCGGACCACAGTCTTTTTGAAGGGCCTCAGGGCCGATCAAAATAGAGCACGGGCCCCGCGGGGCCTGTGACCACATACTATATTTGGTTTTCGCACACTTCCGCTCGTACGTCGCCTTCTGTAGACCGATTTGGATGAGTGAGGTGTCAAACGATAGGGTAACTCGTCGAAGTGGTCCCATTTTTTTTTAGAATTTTTACAATCAATAGTTTTCAGGATATTGAAAGAATAGTTTCTCAATCGGGCGAGAAATCGCTGAATTTCGCGCGACCACGTCGTGCTTATTTGCTTATAACTCTATGATTTATGAATCCTTATCGATGAATTAGATGTTATTCGATTAAGTATTAAATTTGCAACAAGAAAAAATATAATTTGACTTATAGTTTTAGAGATATTATAATATCAAAAACAGACCCCTCTTTCCCAGTGGGCACTTTGGGCAAGTGCCCAGGGCCCCGCGATCGATAGGGGCCCCCTCAGATCAAATACAAAGTACCTAGATCCTGTCAGATCACCAAACGATAATCAAAATTTATTACCAAAAAACTTATATAATTGGAAGAAATCGAATCTAAATTACTGACTACAATACGAAATTATTAGCTTATTAAAATTAGGCTTTCCGACTTCAGCATGCTTAGATAAATTTAAATTGTATAATGGTATACTAAGCACATACACATTTTAAAGAAAAATCATCAGTAGTACACTCATCAGTGTGACTCGCTCCATTAAAATTGAGCGAACGAAGCGAAGTATGAACGTCCAAGTTTGAATTAACCATTTAATATATTATTTTAACGGAAATTTGGAACTGTATATTGGAAATAATAGACAAAATAAATAATTATCTTCAGAAAGTAACAATAACACTGGACGTTGCAACTAATATGTTTACTTCACTTGATGATTTTATTATTAACTTCAGGGATAAATTTGATTACTTCGAATCGTCTGCCAAAGAAAGAAACCCGGAATCTGACTACAAGGACCTATCTCAAAGAACAAAACGCAGAAGTTCTCGCCAGAGTTTTTTTTTGATGGCTCCGCGCCGTCAGTCCAACTGAATGGAAGAGAAAAATTTAAAATAGAAACCTTTCTTCCTATAATTGATACCCTCAGCGTTCATTTAAAACAGCGATTAAGTTCGTATAAGAATATCAGTAAACGTTTTGATTTATTTTTTTCGCTTGAAAACTCTAAATTCTGAAGAGTTGAGACAAAGTTGCAAAGAATTTGCAGAACTTTATTATGAAGATGTTAATGGGAAAGAGTTAGAAATAGGATGTTTGTATTTAACAGAATACTTGAAAATTTTTAACAGTGAAAATGAGGATTGTATATTAAAATTAATTTTAAACAAAAAAATAAAACCGACCTCAAAACGCACTGAAAAGTAAAAAATAAATTTTGTATTATAAATGAACTTACTATAAATAAAAGACGTGAATAGTGTTGATAAATAAAATTCATCTAAAATTCTACAAGGGCATAAAACTGTCATGTTGCTCTTTGAATTTATTATAATTAGTATATATTTAATATCACATGGACATCTCTATTGCTAAAGCGAACTAATTGTAGATTTTTCAATTTTTTATTTTATAACCTCAATATCTCTAAAACTATAAATCAAATTATTTTGATTCTTATTTTTTCTAGTTGCAAATTTAATATTAAATCGAATAACATATAATTCATCGATAAAGATTCATAAATCATAGAGTTATAAGCAAATAAGCACGACATGGTCGCGCGGAATTCAGCTATTTCTCGTCCGATTGTGAAACTATTCTTTCAATATGCTAAAAACTATTAATCGTAAAAATTCTAAAAAAAAATGGGACCACTTCGACGAGTTACCCTATCGTTTGACACCTTATTCATCCAAATCGGTCTACAAATGGCGACGTACGAGCGGAACATCGGAAAAAAAAATACACGTCGAATTGATAACCTCCTTTTTGGTTTTTTTGAAGGTCGGTTAAAAAATATATCAACTTTTGAAAGAAAACAAAATTTAAGACACATTTCTTAAGCATGATGGTAACTAACTGCAGTGGGGAACGCTCCTTCTCCAAATTAAAAAGAATTAAGAAGTACAATGCTTCAAGAGAGATTAACTAGTTTGTCGCTGATGTCCATAGAATCTGATGTGCTAAAAAACATTGATTTTGAAGAAGTGATTAACGATTTTGCCCATCTGAAATCTAGAAGAGTTCCTCTTCAAATAACATAGATTTTTAAGCACTTATTGTAAATGCTAAAAGTTTACTTTTGTGGACTCTATTACATTTAGCTATTCGTTTCACGTGATTGTTAATTTAAATTTGTTTTAACCTTGTTTATCTACTTTCTTTGTCTATTCTAACAAAATAGTGTTCTGTCAAAGTCATAGGGGCCCCATTATCCTAATATGCCCAGGGCCTCCAATAGGTTAAAGACGGCCCTGATCAAAAATTGAAAAATCTTCAATTAGTTCGCTTTAACAATATATATGTCCATGTTATGTTAAATATATACTAATTATAATAAATTCATTTTATTAAGAGTCATATTATTGTCAAGCTTTTGACGAAATTTTATGAAGATCTAAGCCATATATTTGATGTTATGGAGCAAAACTTGTCAACAGAGAAAAACATGTCATACCTATATCTCGATGTAATATCAGTTTATATCGATGACTTATATATCATTTTATAAAACATTAAAAGGGTCATATTACATATATGATAGTAAAATCAATAAGGTAGAAGAAATACTTCTAGAGATAGAGAGAATATATGTGTAGTACCTAACTGAGTTCCTACGGTAAATCCATGGTAAATCACAATGTGCGTTCACTTGCTTACTATAAAACACAATTAATATGAACGATATTACTTAAATTTTTAGTATTAAACGATTCAGTTTTGCGTCTTCTTATTTTCATTATTTTAAATTATTAAATTAAATTAGTTTTTAGTGTATAAGGTAAGCGTAAAGTCAGAGCGTCCATGTTAGTTTCGTTTTGATGGTATGATAACCAACTATACGATTTAGAAGAGCCACTCAAAAGTATAAAATAAATTAATTTTAAACAAATAAATAAAACCGACCTCAATAACGAACTAAAAAGTGAAAAATAATTATTTAATTTAAATAAGCCTACTATTAAAAACACGTAGATAGGGTTGATTAATAATATTCATACCTATATCTAAAATACCATAAAAAAATTATAAAATTATTTTTGAATGTCGGTGCCAAGTAATCCTATGTTTTAAATTCAATTATTAGCAATATAAGTAAATTATCAATCTAATCAAATCAAATGAAATGAATAGTGGCAGAAATAAATTGAATATGGAATTCAAATTTAAAATATAAAATCTAAGTATCCTGTAATAATATAAATGAAAATGTCTTAAAACAAAATCTGCCGAAAAACATTAAATTACACAAAATCTACCATACAAAAAGAGTAGCTGAAATCAAAACACTTACATTCCCTCCTGTCAAGACACCAAACACCAACCACCAACCACTCAAACACAGATTCACTTTTGCACACTAGATTGATAACGATATCTACTTATTGGTAACTATGATAATTACATATATTAATAAAATATAACACAGGCTAACTATTTCTTCGATAATACTAACAACGCCTAAGATGACTAACTAACTTGTGAACACACAACACTACTAAAATAACTATATATATATATAACTCAGCTCAGACCAAAAGAAAGGTATTTAAATGCGCTTGTAATTATATGGAATGCCCTCGAAAGACTGCCAGAGTAGGTAATAGCCTGAGAGACTGATCAACACTGAATGCAATAAATACAATTTCTTGGGAATATCAGGGCGTGAGAATATTCGAAGAAACAAAAATAATGTTTTTATCCTTCAGTGTTCCAGCCGCTTTCTATAGTAAGGAACACCTGCACGGTCATAAAACTCAATGCTTTGTCAAAAACAAAGACATTTCGCCGGCAATCTCATTGTGCCTCACTAATAACGTTACACATGTTCGCAAATATTGATAAATATAAAATTTTATTGCAGTTAACAAAAGCATAGAGCCATTACTAGACAATAGACGGCAAATTGAAAGTTTTATTTTTATGGCGACCGGCCTCAGATGCCTACAATTACGTAAAATTAGATGTAAGTATATTATGTTGAATTAAATAACTTGATAGAATTGCGCAAATTTTGAGTATTCAAGGACTTAAATTAAAAATACCCAAGTACATATTATCATCATCATAATCACTACATAGTATAAAACAGTCGCTTTCTCTGTCCCTATATCCCTATGTATGCTTAAATCTTTAAAACGTATTTAAGGTTTATATGTATAATAATACCCGTGCGAAGCCGGGCGGTCGCTAGTATAAAATATATTAGAAATACATTAAATTAATTAAATTAAACATTATGCACATTGCACACTAGAATACACACATACATACCTGACTTATTAATAATTGATATTTAATAATTGTAGTCAAAAGCATGATTCATGTCAGTTTTCAATAAAAAACACATCATCTGTCCGTTCGTTTAGGTCTTAGAAGCTACGATATGGCGTCGTCACTAACAGTGACATGTCTAGCTTTTAATATGTAACAACTTTTATTGCGGCGGAGATTAAATATTGATTCTGTTTTTAATATAATACCGTAAAAAACTCATATTTCTATTTAAAATTGCGCTCACTTAAGTAAATTTATCTCCAAATTTTGTTTCTTCCTGACCTGCTCTATACTGACGCCTCGAAGTTTTTTAAGTTGGACATACCTACTCAACATCCCACCTGCCTTGACTCCGACAATTGTGTTTGTCGAAAGCCACATTTAGACTATAGGCGGTATGTAATAATATTAAATATTTCGAGTAGTAGATACAGCTAGATATATATTAGAGCATGAAAATAGTATCATAGGCCGGGAGGTAGGACAGATTTTACTGAATTATTTGTTAGTTGTTACAGTGTGGCGGTTCTTCAGGGGTTTTACGCAATAACAAAAAGGTACCGGCGCGGCGGCCCAATCGCGTGGGCGTTAGTCGAAGTCGTCGGATTAATTATGAGTGTGAAACGATTTGTTCCACAAAAATTCTAGTATTTTCCGATAGTCCATAAAAAAGAAGAGGCGGTAGTGTCATGCCATACTTCTCCGGTGTGACTTACAGCCCGCCATATCGACGCGAATGCGTTAATTTAAAAAAAATTCAACCATTTGTACCAGGATAATTTTTGCACAGTTAATCATCGTCATGCAGCCATTTACGAAAATCTCCTTGCCATACTTTTCCAACGGTTCCCAATGGTCGCCATAACACCACAAAGGAGTAAATTGCTTTTTTTGCAGCGTCTGCTGGTCGTCTTTATATACAAAGTGCAACTAAATAAATAAATAGCTCACAGCCCTTACATGCAGCTACTAAATTCGATGTAGAAGGATAATATCAAAGAATAATTAACAGTTCAGGAAGTTCTTGTATTACAAAAATACATACAATTGTATTAATACGTCTTAAATGGCAAAACCATACAAAAAAGTACTCTTCACGACCACCACAATATTTTAAAATAAATTACTGACCTTACCTTATTTCATTAAAAAATCCACTAGACCTAAAATAGTATTACATTTATAATCAAAACATCTGTTTAAAAATATATCTTTTGTCAGTCTGTCTGTTTGTTCAAGGTGCTAAGCTGATAATTGATATCATTAATTTATTTACTAGGTACATTATACCTTATTTGTGTGTACCAAATTAAAATTTCGACCTATACAAACTAATAACGCTCAATAATATAATTGCTCAATTTTTAATAAAATTTTATTACATACGAAATTAATTTTTATACATACAAAAGCTGCATGTATATCAATATCTACTGATTTAAAAAAAATTAAGTTTAAACAATAGTCAAAAGTAGCGGATTGAAGACATTATAGTAATATAATTATTGTTAGAATGGGTCTCTCGCCAATTAACTACAAGACGTATAAGGCTACTTTAACAGAGGCCATTTCCTCTTTCTTTGCAATTCAATTTGTTTGAAGCCTAGTCTCTAGAACTCTTAGTAAATAAAACTGTATTTATAAAGAACCATTTATTAAGCCACTACTACTAAAGCACAAGTCAAATCCAACACCAATTCAAAAACATACATGCATTACATACTAAGTATCTATATCTTATTTACAAACGTTGCTAAGATCTTTGCTCAGTGTTTTGTCCCTTTTGAGCAACAAAAATAACAAGTCAGCGAAAGAGTGACAGAGAGTAGAGACATTAAAGTTTATTAGGTAATGTAACAAATTATTCCAGAAACCGACTGACATGCCAATTCTGTACCTTATAATAGAAAGTTCAATGTAAAGGATTGTATTTAGAATTATCATAAAAATTGGCATTGTTGAAATTTGTTTTTGCAAAATGTTTTACATTATAATACATATTATAACAGCAATATATTGGCATTATAATATATTTCCTTAGAAAAGTGACAGAATTTCATAGAGAAACTTCCAGTTTTTCCATCAATAGACATTAAATTAGAAAAATATAAACAAGTTAAAAGTAGTGAAAAGTCATGCAAATTAGTCTGTTGTACACATAATCAAATACATATCTAAATAGAGTGCCAACAGACGGTATTTTAAAAGGATTTACTTATGTTAATAACCAAATTGCTACATAAAAAAAAATGCAGTGTAGCTGATTGCCCAGAGTATTAAATCGCAAATACATTTTTTTCTCTCCCGGGATTCAAACACAGGTGCTACAATTTTAACACATGAATATAATATCAGTGAAATGATGCAACAGATATATTATGTATTTGCTGAAACCGTGCAAGCAAATAAACCATGCAAGGAATCAAATGGACTGACCACTCTTCCAGCTTGCACCGGGCGACACAGGTGAGGCCCTATATGGCCTGTAACTGCAGGGCTTGTAATTTAGCTGTGGGAGGGACTTTCGCATTGTATCCACGCTGTGGGACGCCGGCTTTACGGCGCGTACGACATTCGTTGCTCTATAAAAAACACAAAACAAAAAAACCAAACAAAAAAGTCAACATCATGCGGTGTTTTGATATTTATTTAAAAATAAAATGCAAAAAGCCGCCAACATCACGCGGTGTTCCCAGGCGGTCACCCATCCAAGTACTGACCGCGCCCGACGTTGCTTAACTTCGGTGATCGGACGAGAACCGGTGTATTCAACGTGGTATGGACGTTGGCGATAGAGAAACTAAACTTTACAAACACAACTTACCTTCAACTTTGTCAATTTCAGGCGATTTTTGTTTCAAATCTGTTGACTCCTCCTTAAACCTATTAGTCTCAAATTAGCCTGATAGCCAGGCGTTCTTTCTCAACTTGGTACTCCTAGCTATAGGTGTATTCGGGAGACTATAATTTTTAATATCAAAGCTATAAGACGCGCGTTCGCCATTTTGAGTCTTAATCATATTACGAATTTTCGAAAATTCCATCCCGATCACGCTGATCGGGATGGAATTTAGCTACAATTTATAAAAACACCTATTCATCAGTTTGCACCGCGATAGACCAAGGAGGTCTAGTGGTAAGCACGTTAGCGTTACAGCCGAGAGGTCCAGGGTTCGATCCCCGGTGGAGATAAAAAAAAACTCGGTCTGGCAGGACCAAGGGCGGATCCAGGGGGGGGGTCATGGGGGTCATGACCCCCCCCTGGGCTGGGTTCAAGACCTAAGTGGACCACTAATTCGAATTGTTAAACATAATGGGCTAAACTTTGAAACATGCCAATCGATTTGGACGTTCACACTTTTTATACGTGTGTATGTGTAAAATCTTTTACTTCGAAACTTTTTAATTTTCGAGATATAATTTTTTGAAATTCGTAAAATTTTATCAACTTTTTGACACTTTGTCGATCATTAACCGTTCCGTTTTATGTATTTTCGTGGTCTACTAATCTGTGAGTCTTAAAGAAATATTTATTCTTGTTGTTCTCAAATTTAGTCTTTTTAATAAAAAAAGTTATAATTAAACTTTTAAGTCCGTTTGATATCTTAAAACAATATTTAAAAAATTTAAAAACATTATTTTATTAATAGTTTTATCAACATAATTTGTTAATTGGAACATAAAAATTTACCGCTATTTTGATGACACTTTAAAATTATCAAGAACTTTTTAACCAACTTTCATATAAACCAAAAAGGAGGTTATCGATTAGACGTGTATTTTTTTTTTGTTTTTTTTCCGATGTTCCGCTCGTACGTCGCCATTCGTAGACCGATTATTAGACTCGTCGAAGTGGTTCCATTTTTTTTTAGAATTTTTACGATCAATAGTTTTCAGTATATTGAAAAAATAGTTTCACAATCGGGTGAGAAACGCTGAAATTCGCGCGAATTAAATTTGAAACTAGAATAAGCCAAGCCATTCAATTTATTTTTAATCACTAATCAGTACTGGAATAGTATATACGTCTTTCATATATGTATTTGGCACCGCCTTTCAAAAAGCAACATGACAGTTTTATGCCCTTGTTGAATTTTACATGAATTTTATTTATCAACTATAAATACACGTCTTTTTATTTATAGTAGGTTCATTAATAACACAAAATTTATTTTCCACTTTTTAGTGCGTTTTGAGGTCGGTTTTATTTTTTTATTTAAAATTAATTTATTTTATACTTTTTACTTTTTAACCGACCTTCAAAAAACCAAAAGGAGGTTAACAATTATGACAAAAAAATTAATTCTTCATTTAATTCATTTCTGTTTTATTACTTTATTAACCGACCTTCAAAAAAACCAAAAAGGAGGTTATCAATTCGACGTGTATTTTTTTTTCCGATGTTCCGCTCGTACGTCGCCATCTGTAGACAGATTTGGATGAGTGAGGTGTCAAATGATAGGGTAACTCGTCGAAGTGGTCCCATTTTTTTTTTAGAATTTTTACAATCAATAGTTTTCAACATATTGAAAGAATAGTTTCACAATCGGGCGAGAAATCGCTGAATTCCGCACGACCATGTCGTGCTTATTTGCTTATAACTCATGATTTATGAATCCTTATCGATGAATTAGATGTTATTCGATTAAGTATTAAATTTGCAATAAGAAAAAATAAGAATCAAGATAATTTGATTTATAGTTTTAGAGATACATATTGAGGTTATAAAATAAAAAATTGAAAAATCTTCAATTAGTTCGCTTTAGCAATAGAGATGTCCATGTTATATTAAATATATACTAATTATAATAAACTCATTTCATTAAAACTAATATTATCAAGCTTTTGACGGAATTTTATGAAAATCTAAGCCAAATATTTGATGTTATGGAGCAAAACTCGTCAACAGAGAAAAACATGTCATACGTTATTGCTTACGTGTCCAGTTGAGATGTCTATATCTCGATGTAATATCAGTTTATATCGATGACTTATATATCTTTTTATAAAACATTAAACATTACATATGACAGTAAAATCAATAAGGTAGAAGAAATACTTCTAGAGATAGAGAGAATATAGTAACTGAGTTTCTACTGTAAATCACAATGTGCGTTCACTTGCTTACTATAAAACATCATGAAAACTTAATTTATATAAACGATATTACTTAAATTTTTAGTATTAAATAATTCAGTTTTGCATCTTCTTATTTTCATTAATTTTAAATTATTAAATTAAATTAATTAAATTAGTTTTTACTTTTTAGTGTATAAGTTAAGCGTAAAGTCAGAGCGTCCATATCAGTTTAGTTTTGATGGTATGATAACCAACTATACGGTTTAGAAGAGCCACTCAAAAGTATAAAATAAATTATATATTAAGTTCATTTATAATACAAAATTTATTTTTTACTTTTCAGTGCGTTTTGAGGTCGGTTTTATTTTTTTGTTTAAAATTAATTTATCTGTTATTAGGCTGTGAATGTATTTCCATTAATAAACTGCCAGTTATCAAAAGTTAGGTTATCAACTTACCTATATTTTTGGCAATAATTGTTGTTGTGGCCCCCAGCCACATAAAACAATTGCAGACGATCCAAACGAGATTCATGCGAATCGCGACTGGAGCGCCCCTTTACGTGCGTAACGTAGACCTACACCACGACTTAGAACTCCCCACATTAACCCAATGGATGAAACTAGCCTCCCAACGTCACTTTGAACGTTCCAAAAATCATCCTAACCCGTTAGTACGTAAAAGTATAAATTATAACGCCTATCCTGTCAAGGGACCGTGTCGTCGTCGCCCTAAACACCTTCTACTGGATCCGGATGATCCAATCACCCTAGCAAACGCAAGACTGACAGCTGCCCGTGCGGCCCAAACAGACAACAGCCAAAACAGAGCTAGAAACCGCTCCCACCGACATAGGCGTGGACCCTTATTCATCAAATACCGGCCAGCCCTTCAGGCAATCCCTGCCTCTACGACGGCCCAAGCCGAGGTTCGAGTCTCAGAGGAGACGCCCTTGTGCTAGTCGTAGTAAAACAAAATAAACTCGGCCGAGCTTTCTAGCTCGCCAACAAGTCCGCGTTTGTGCTGTAAAAGCCAGCAGGCTAGCAGCGTAAAACCTTCCGAAAAAAAAAAAAAAAAAAAAAATATTTGGTTTTCGCACACTTCCGCTCGTACGTCGCCTTCTGTAGACCGATTTGGATGAGTGAGGTGTCAAACGATAGGGTAACTCGTCGAAGTGGTCCCATTTTTTTTTAGAATTTTTACAATCAATAGTTTTCAGGATATTGAAAGAATAGTTTCACAATCGGGCGAGAAATCGCTGAATTTCGCGCGACCACGTCGTGCTTATTTGCTTATAACTCTATGATTTATGAATCCTTATCGATGAATTAGATGTTATTCGATTAAGTATTAAATTTGCAACAAGAAAAAATATAATTTGACTTATAGTTTTAGAGATATTATAATATCAAAAATTGAAAAATCTTCAATTAGTTCGCTTTAACAATATATATGTCCATGTTATGTTAAATATATACTAATTATAATAAATTCATTTTATTAAGAGTCATATTATTGTCAAGCTTTTGACGAAATTTTATGAAGATCTAAGCCATATATTTGATGTTATGGAGCAAAACTTGTCAACAGAGAAAAACATGTCATACCTATATCTCGATGTAATATCAGTTTATATCGATGACTTATATATCATTTTATAAAACATTAAAAGGGTCATATTACATATATGATAGTAAAATCAATAAGGTAGAAGAAATACTTCTAGAGATAGAGAGAATATATGTGTAGTACCTAACTGAGTTCCTACGGTAAATCCATGGTAAATCACAATGTGCGTTCACTTGCTTACTATAAAACACAATTAATATGAACGATATTACTTAAATTTTTAGTATTAAACGATTCAGTTTTGCGTCTTCTTATTTTCATTATTTTAAATTATTAAATTAAATTAGTTTTTAGTGTATAAGGTAAGCGTAAAGTCAGAGCGTCCATGTTAGTTTCGTTTTGATGGTATGATAACCAACTATACGATTTAGAAGAGCCACTCAAAAGTATAAAATAAATTAATTTTAAACAAATAAATAAAACCGACCTCAATAACGAACTAAAAAGTGAAAAATAATTATTTAATTTAAATAAGCCTACTATTAAAAACACGTAGATAGGGTTGATTAATAATATTCATACCTATATCTAAAATACCATAAAAAAATTATAAAATTATTTTTGAATGTCGGTGCCAAGTAATCCTATGTTTTAAATTCAATTATTAGCAATATAAGTAAATTATCAATCTAATCAAATCAAATGAAATGAATAGTGGCAGAAATAAATTGAATATGGAATTCAAATTTAAAATATAAAATCTAAGTATCCTGTAATAATATAAATGAAAATGTCTTAAAACAAAATCTGCCGAAAAACATTAAATTACACAAAATCTACCATACAAAAAGAGTAGCTGAAATCAAAACACTTACATTCCCTCCTGTCAAGACACCAAACACCAACCACCAACCACTCAAACACAGATTCACTTTTGCACACTAGATTGATAACGATATCTACTTATTGGTAACTATGATAATTACATATATTAATAAAATATAACACAGGCTAACTATTTCTTCGATAATACTAACAACGCCTAAGATGACTAACTAACTTGTGAACACACAACACTACTAAAATAACTATATATATATATAACTCAGCTCAGACCAAAAGAAAGGTATTTAAATGCGCTTGTAATTATATGGAATGCCCTCGAAAGACTGCCAGAGTAGGTAATAGCCTGAGAGACTGATCAACACTGAATGCAATAAATACAATTTCTTGGGAATATCAGGGCGTGAGAATATTCGAAGAAACAAAAATAATGTTTTTATCCTTCAGTGTTCCAGCCGCTTTCTATAGTAAGGAACACCTGCACGGTCATAAAACTCAATGCTTTGTCAAAAACAAAGACATTTCGCCGGCAATCTCATTGTGCCTCACTAATAACGTTACACATGTTCGCAAATATTGATAAATATAAAATTTTATTGCAGTTAACAAAAGCATAGAGCCATTACTAGACAATAGACGGCAAATTGAAAGTTTTATTTTTATGGCGACCGGCCTCAGATGCCTACAATTACGTAAAATTAGATGTAAGTATATTATGTTGAATTAAATAACTTGATAGAATTGCGCAAATTTTGAGTATTCAAGGACTTAAATTAAAAATACCCAAGTACATATTATCATCATCATAATCACTACATAGTATAAAACAGTCGCTTTCTCTGTCCCTATATCCCTATGTATGCTTAAATCTTTAAAACGTATTTAAGGTTTATATGTATAATAATACCCGTGCGAAGCCGGGCGGTCGCTAGTATAAAATATATTAGAAATACATTAAATTAATTAAATTAAACATTATGCACATTGCACACTAGAATACACACATACATACCTGACTTATTAATAATTGATATTTAATAATTGTAGTCAAAAGCATGATTCATGTCAGTTTTCAATAAAAAACACATCATCTGTCCGTTCGTTTAGGTCTTAGAAGCTACGATATGGCGTCGTCACTAACAGTGACATGTCTAGCTTTTAATATGTAACAACTTTTATTGCGGCGGAGATTAAATATTGATTCTGTTTTTAATATAATACCGTAAAAAACTCATATTTCTATTTAAAATTGCGCTCACTTAAGTAAATTTATCTCCAAATTTTGTTTCTTCCTGACCTGCTCTATACTGACGCCTCGAAGTTTTTTAAGTTGGACATACCTACTCAACATCCCACCTGCCTTGACTCCGACAATTGTGTTTGTCGAAAGCCACATTTAGACTATAGGCGGTATGTAATAATATTAAATATTTCGAGTAGTAGATACAGCTAGATATATATTAGAGCATGAAAATAGTATCATAGGCCGGGAGGTAGGACAGATTTTACTGAATTATTTGTTAGTTGTTACAGTGTGGCGGTTCTTCAGGGGTTTTACGCAATAACAAAAAGGTACCGGCGCGGCGGCCCAATCGCGTGGGCGTTAGTCGAAGTCGTCGGATTAATTATGAGTGTGAAACGATTTGTTCCACAAAAATTCTAGTATTTTCCGATAGTCCATAAAAAAGAAGAGGCGGTAGTGTCATGCCATACTTCTCCGGTGTGACTTACAGCCCGCCATATCGACGCGAATGCGTTAATTTAAAAAAAATTCAACCATTTGTACCAGGATAATTTTTGCACAGTTAATCATCGTCATGCAGCCATTTACGAAAATCTCCTTGCCATACTTTTCCAACGGTTCCCAATGGTCGCCATAACACCACAAAGGAGTAAATTGCTTTTTTTGCAGCGTCTGCTGGTCGTCTTTATATACAAAGTGCAACTAAATAAATAAATAGCTCACAGCCCTTACATGCAGCTACTAAATTCGATGTAGAAGGATAATATCAAAGAATAATTAACAGTTCAGGAAGTTCTTGTATTACAAAAATACATACAATTGTATTAATACGTCTTAAATGGCAAAACCATACAAAAAAGTACTCTTCACGACCACCACAATATTTTAAAATAAATTACTGACCTTACCTTATTTCATTAAAAAATCCACTAGACCTAAAATAGTATTACATTTATAATCAAAACATCTGTTTAAAAATATATCTTTTGTCAGTCTGTCTGTTTGTTCAAGGTGCTAAGCTGATAATTGATATCATTAATTTATTTACTAGGTACATTATACCTTATTTGTGTGTACCAAATTAAAATTTCGACCTATACAAACTAATAACGCTCAATAATATAATTGCTCAATTTTTAATAAAATTTTATTACATACGAAATTAATTTTTATACATACAAAAGCTGCATGTATATCAATATCTACTGATTTAAAAAAAATTAAGTTTAAACAATAGTCAAAAGTAGCGGATTGAAGACATTATAGTAATATAATTATTGTTAGAATGGGTCTCTCGCCAATTAACTACAAGACGTATAAGGCTACTTTAACAGAGGCCATTTCCTCTTTCTTTGCAATTCAATTTGTTTGAAGCCTAGTCTCTAGAACTCTTAGTAAATAAAACTGTATTTATAAAGAACCATTTATTAAGCCACTACTACTAAAGCACAAGTCAAATCCAACACCAATTCAAAAACATACATGCATTACATACTAAGTATCTATATCTTATTTACAAACGTTGCTAAGATCTTTGCTCAGTGTTTTGTCCCTTTTGAGCAACAAAAATAACAAGTCAGCGAAAGAGTGACAGAGAGTAGAGACATTAAAGTTTATTAGGTAATGTAACAAATTATTCCAGAAACCGACTGACATGCCAATTCTGTACCTTATAATAGAAAGTTCAATGTAAAGGATTGTATTTAGAATTATCATAAAAATTGGCATTGTTGAAATTTGTTTTTGCAAAATGTTTTACATTATAATACATATTATAACAGCAATATATTGGCATTATAATATATTTCCTTAGAAAAGTGACAGAATTTCATAGAGAAACTTCCAGTTTTTCCATCAATAGACATTAAATTAGAAAAATATAAACAAGTTAAAAGTAGTGAAAAGTCATGCAAATTAGTCTGTTGTACACATAATCAAATACATATCTAAATAGAGTGCCAACAGACGGTATTTTAAAAGGATTTACTTATGTTAATAACCAAATTGCTACATAAAAAAAAATGCAGTGTAGCTGATTGCCCAGAGTATTAAATCGCAAATACATTTTTTTCTCTCCCGGGATTCAAACACAGGTGCTACAATTTTAACACATGAATATAATATCAGTGAAATGATGCAACAGATATATTATGTATTTGCTGAAACCGTGCAAGCAAATAAACCATGCAAGGAATCAAATGGACTGACCACTCTTCCAGCTTGCACCGGGCGACACAGGTGAGGCCCTATATGGCCTGTAACTGCAGGGCTTGTAATTTAGCTGTGGGAGGGACTTTCGCATTGTATCCACGCTGTGGGACGCCGGCTTTACGGCGCGTACGACATTCGTTGCTCTATAAAAAACACAAAACAAAAAAACCAAACAAAAAAGTCAACATCATGCGGTGTTTTGATATTTATTTAAAAATAAAATGCAAAAAGCCGCCAACATCACGCGGTGTTCCCAGGCGGTCACCCATCCAAGTACTGACCGCGCCCGACGTTGCTTAACTTCGGTAATCGGACGAGAACCGGTGTATTCAACGTGGTATGGACGTTGGCGATAGAGAAACTAAACTTTACAAACACAACTTACCTTCAACTTTGTCAATTTCAGGCGATTTTTGTTTCAAATCTGTTGACTCCTCCTTAAACCTATTAGTCTCAAATTAGCCTGATAGCCAGGCGTTCTTTCTCAACTTGGTACTCCTAGCTATAGGTGTATTCGGGAGACTATAATTTTTAATATCAAAGCTATAAGACGCGCGTTCGCCATTTTGAGTCTTAATCATATTACGAATAGTCGAAATTACAATCAGGCACTGTTATTTGTAAAGGTTTGTACGATTTCGGTGTGAAACTTCGACTCAGCTTAGCAGTTGCTGGCTCTGTACTTCGGTCCTTAATACTCTGATCGGTAAGTTCAATGTTGTGTGGACTTAGAATGCTGCAATATTGAGTAGAATCGCTTCTGTGTAGATCAGGAGTCGCTTCTTTATTCTGTTTGCGAAACTTTGCTACTGGGGTTGAACAGTTGCTGGAATAACCCTGCAAAACATGAAATTATTTTTAGACTATATACTAAATTCTAGGCCAATGTTACATGACATTTGGGTCTCTGGATTTGAGATTAAAATGATTGGCGTAAACTTTAAACATGCAAAAGATATCCTTTTTTAATCGCGACGCAAAAATAAGGGTAACACCCATAAGCTTGACTTGCCTGTATGTGTGTCTGTGGCGCAGCTACTAAACAAATGCACCGATGATAAATTTATCATTGAAAGCGTGATCGGGATGGAATTTAGCTACAATTTATAAAAACACCTATTCATCAGTTTGCACCGCGATAGACCAAGGAGGTCTAGTGGTAAGCACGTTAGCGTTACAGCCGAGAGGTCCAGGGTTCGATCCCCGGTGGAGATAAAAAAAAACTCGGTCTGGCAGGACCAAGGGCGGATCCAGGGGGGGGGGTCATGGGGGTCATGACCCCCCCCTGGGCTGGGTTCAAGACCTAAGTGGACCACTAATTCGAATTGTTAAACATAATGGGCTAAACTTTGAAACATGCCAATCGATTTGGACGTTCACACTTTTTATACGTGTGTATGTGTAAAATCTTTTACTTCGAAACTTTTTAATTTTCGAGATATAATTTTTTGAAATTCGTAAAATTTTATCAACTTTTTGACACTTTGTCGATCATTAACCGTTCCGTTTTATGTATTTTCGTGGTCTACTAATCTGTGAGTCTTAAAGAAATATTTATTCTTGTTGTTCTCAAATTTAGTCTTTTTAATAAAAAAAGTTATAATTAAACTTTTAAGTCCGTTTGATATCTTAAAACAATATTTAAAAAATTTAAAAACATTATTTTATTAATAGTTTTATCAACATAATTTGTTAATTGGAACATAAAAATTTACCGCTATTTTGATGACACTTTAAAATTATCAAGAACTTTTTAACCAACTTTCATATAAACCAAAAAGGAGGTTATCGATTAGACGTGTATTTTTTTTTTGTTTTTTTTCCGATGTTCCGCTCGTACGTCGCCATTCGTAGACCGATTATTAGACTCGTCGAAGTGGTTCCATTTTTTTTTAGAATTTTTACGATCAATAGTTTTCAGTATATTGAAAAAATATTTTCACAATCGGGTGAGAAACGCTGAAATTCGCGCGAATTAAATTTGAAACTAGAATAAGCCAAGCCATTCAATTTATTTTTAATCACTAATCAGTACTGGAATAGTATATACGTCTTTCATATATGTATTTGGCACCGCCTTTCAAAAAGCAACATGACAGTTTTATGCCCTTGTTGAATTTTACATGAATTTTATTTATCAACTATAAATACACGTCTTTTTATTTATAGTAGGTTCATTAATAACACAAAATTTATTTTCCACTTTTTAGTGCGTTTTGAGGTCGGTTTTATTTTTTTATTTAAAATTAATTTATTTTATACTTTTTACTTTTTAACCGACCTTCAAAAAACCAAAAGGAGGTTAACAATTATGACAAAAAAATTAATTCTTCATTTAATTCATTTCTGTTTTATTACTTTATTAACCGACCTTCAAAAAAACCAAAAAGGAGGTTATCAATTCGACGTGTATTTTTTTTTCCGATGTTCCGCTCGTACGTCGCCATCTGTAGACAGATTTGGATGAGTGAGGTGTCAAATGATAGGGTAACTCGTCGAAGTGGTCCCATTTTTTTTTTAGAATTTTTACAATCAATAGTTTTCAACATATTGAAAGAATAGTTTCACAATCGGGCGAGAAATCGCTGAATTCCGCACGACCATGTCGTGCTTATTTGCTTATAACTCTATGATTTATGAATCCTTATCGATGAATTAGATGTTATTCGATTAAGTATTAAATTTGCAATAAGAAAAAATAAGAATCAAGATAATTTGATTTATAGTTTTAGAGATACATATTGAGGTTATAAAATAAAAAATTGAAAAATCTTCAATTAGTTCGCTTTAGCAATAGAGATGTCCATGTTATATTAAATATATACTAATTATAATAAACTCATTTCATTAAAACTAATATTATCAAGCTTTTGACGGAATTTTATGAAAATCTAAGCCAAATATTTGATGTTATGGAGCAAAACTCGTCAACAGAGAAAAACATGTCATACGTTATTGCTTACGTGTCCAGTTGAGATGTCTATATCTCGATGTAATATCAGTTTATATCGATGACTTATATATCTTTTTATAAAACATTAAACATTACATATGACAGTAAAATCAATAAGGTAGAAGAAATACTTCTAGAGATAGAGAGAATATAGTAACTGAGTTTCTACTGTAAATCACAATGTGCGTTCACTTGCTTACTATAAAACATCATGAAAACTTAATTTATATAAACGATATTACTTAAATTTTTAGTATTAAACAATTCAGTTTTGCATCTTCTTATTTTCATTAATTTTAAATTATTAAATTAAATTAATTAAATTAGTTTTTACTTTTTAGTGTATAAGTTAAGCGTAAAGTCAGAGCGTCCATATCAGTTTAGTTTTGATGGTATGATAACCAACTATACGGTTTAGAAGAGCCACTCAAAAGTATAAAATAAATTAATTTTAAACAAAAAAATAAAACCGACCTCAAAACGCACTGAAAAGTAAAAAATAAATTTTGTATTATAAATGAACTTAATATATAAATAAAAGACGTAGATAGTGTTGATAAATAAAATTCATCATATCATATCTAATTCTACAATGGCATAAAACTTTCATGTTGCTTTTTGAAAGGCGGTGCCAAATATATAATTAAAAAGACTAATGAATATTCCTGGACTTTAATAAAAAAATTAATTGAATATGTATGCCTTTTATTTATATAGTCCTAAGTTCATTTATAATACAAAATTTATTTTTTACTTTTCAGTGCGTTTTGAGGTCGGTTTTATTTTTTTGTTTAAAATTAATTTATCTGTTATTAGGCTGTGAATGTATTTCCATTAATAAACTGCCAGTTATCAAAAGTTAGGTTATCAACTTACCTATATTTTTGGCAATAATTGTTGTTAAAAAAAACTTCCTAAAAAATACAAGTTTTTGGACTGAAAAGTAAAGGTGAATTGACTTATTTCTATATCTCACGTTTATTTACCAAATTTTACCCTTTTTGGACAGTCAAATTACGAATTTTGTATTTTAAGGTTAGAATTTTAAAAAAATGCGAAAGGGTCCCTCCTTTTGGAGGTGAGCTTCTACACCCCCTCCCCCCCAAAACCCCGTGCCCGTCCCACCCCTTAAATCGATTGGCATATTTCCAAAGTTTAACCATAAAATTAAATTATAACTTCTTGTAACTTGACCATGACTATGTGACCCCCCCCTGACAACAAAGCTGGATCCGCCCTTGGTAGTAACTACCGGCGAAAGCACGTAGAGTACAACAATTAAAGCAGTGGACTGGGCAGATTGCTCACTGAGAAAAAAAGCCTTGACCACCATTTATGAAAACGAATTTAGCAATTATCGTAATTGTAGCTTTTTTGTAACACAAAAAGCAGGCAAAGCAAGCAAAGCATAAAGCATTGAACAAATTTATAGCAATTTAAATAGGACTTCAAGTTCAAGCGCTTCAAAAAAGTTCATTTTATAGTTACACTGTACAAAACTATTATTTATCTGTGATTCGATAACTAGGTTTCTCTCACTATGGTATCTGTACTCTGTAGACTATAAACCTGATGCAACATTTTGATTTGTGTAATTTTCTGAACCACCTGCCAAACTGAAGTATCTACTTTATTCTAACCAAGATTTATTTTGAGGTAATCGTTAAAAGTTAATTTAATCATGGATGATGATATGATTTTTGATCCATCTTTGAAGAAGAAGAAAAAAAAGAAGACTGGTTTCGATATGGAAGCAGCAATGGCAGGCGAGCCAAGTGAAACCACGAGTGCAGAGGTGCCTGCCGAAACGGGTGACGTCGACGTACCAGAAGATGATAGTTTGGATTTAGATAATTTTGGCAAAAAGAAAAAGAAGAAAAAGAAGACTTTTTTTAATTTAGATGAATTAGAGAATGTTTTACCGGAAACAAAAGATGAAAAACCTCCGGCAGATGAGCCCGAACAACAGGATGAAGAGCTTATTGATGATTTAGATCTGGACATTGATTTTACTAGGACAAAAAAAAAGAAAAAGAAGAGAAATCTAGATGAGATTGTTGCTGATGAAGATGTCAAAGCCGGAGAAGACCCAGAGAGAGAGGACGATCAAAATGGTGAATGGCTTGGCAGTGATCGGGACTATACCTATGATGAACTACTTGAGAGGGTTTTCGATATTATGCGGGAAAAGAACCCTAGCATGGTTTCTGGGAAAAAGCAAAAGTTCATCATGCGTCCACCACAGGTAGTTAGAATTGGAACAAAGAAAACTTCATTTGCAAACTTCACAGAAATATGCAAAACATTGCATAGGCAACCAAAACATTTGTTAGATTTTCTGCTTGCTGAGTTAGGAACCAGTGGTTCTGTGGATGGTAACAGTCAACTTATTATTAAAGGCCGTTTTCAACAGAAACAGATTGAGAATGTGCTTCGTCGGTATATTAAGGAATATGTTACATGCCATACATGTCGCTCTCCTGATACTATCCTTCAAAAGGATACTCGACTTTTCTTTCTTCAATGTGAAACTTGTGGATCCCGTTGTTCTGTTGCAAGTATCAAATCTGGTTTTCAGGCCGTTACTGGCAAGAGAGCAGCAATACGTGCAAAGACTGCATAGAGTATTAGTGCATAGTAATAATCAAATTTTAAATCCTGGATTTGGGGTACATACAGTGAATTTCCTTAAACATGAAGTTTATTTCTTTTATTCAAATTTATTCTTGTTGCTTATCATTCTGGTGCTTTAGAATGTGTTCCATAAACTTATCCAGGCATAAATAATGACATTGTAAATTTGTCATGTCATAAATTTTACATAATGGAATTATGTTGTTTTCTTAGTAAGTTTTATACTGTATTTATTTTCAATGTTGATCATTATATAATATTTAATTAAAAATATTATACTGTAATTTTTATAAAAACAAAACAAGGTGTAGGCATTTTATACAACTATTATGTATTACTGTGAATGTTTTAAGAATATAACATTAATCTGAATGTACCCCAATATAAACTAAATATGTATAGTTCATGTCTGTAATATTCTCATTGGTACACAATGTTTTACAAATAATGATTTTTATTTATTTACCTTTAAACTAAAACAAATAATTAATCATTATGATTTATTATGAACTTAAAAATACATAATAATAACAATGTAAAATATAAACATATTAAAGAATTCTAGGTTCAATAAATTTAAAATAGTACAAAAAAAAATATAAACTTAATATTAGTTATAAAAATTATAATATACATTCTAGGATATCCTATTTATAATTATTGACTTTTAACTAGTTGTAGTTCTTTTCCTGCAACATAATTAGTCAAACATTTAGCATACATGTCTAAACGTTGAGTCATAGCAAATCCCCATTTATCTTTTATTTGGCGACACATGTTTAAATCAACTTGTGAAATCAATAGACCATCCATAGTTCTCGATAGGCTGGGTGTTCTAGTACCATCTGGGGCTGTAACATAACTGGATCCATAGAAATGTCCAAAATCATGATGTGCTTGTTTTCCATCTCCAGATGTAAACTCATTTGGAAAAACTTCTGTACCGACTCTATTTATAGCACACGTGAAATAACTGTTAGCTATAGCAGCATTCCTGGCTTCAATTGCCCACAGATGTTCACTTAAACCAGAGACTGTAGCAGATGGATTAAATACTATTTCTGCACCATTTAATCCGAACATCAACCAATTCAAAGGGTGGTGCCTTCCATAACAAATATTTATAGCTATTTTTCCATATTTTGTTTCAAAGACAGGATGTCCTGTGTTGCCTTCATAATAATATGTAGATTCATTAAAGTCACCAACTCGTGGAATGTGATTTTTTCTGTGACTCCCTATCACATTACCCTTTTCATTAATAACAACTGCAGTATTCCAAATAAGGTCACCACGCTCCTCATCTCTTTCTAAAATAGGTGAAATGATAACCATATGATACTTTATAGCAAATGTTTTTAAGAATTGTGTGCTTGGGCCATCTGTAACACTTTCTGCAAACTCACACCATGGAGCTTTCTCACGCGTACAAAAAGCAAATGGCATGCTCCAAGCTTCCTGTAAACATAAAATATTGACACCTTCTTCACCAGCTACTTCTATCAATTTTGTTACTTTGTTAAATATAGCCTCTCTCTGTTGCTTTATTGGTTTATCAGTTGAAATAGCAATTGAATGCTGTATAATACCAATTCGTGATTTTCTTGGAATTCTAGTTTCTTCTATCCGTCCTGAGAAATCATGTGCAGAAATTTCAAAGTGATTTTCTGCAGCCATTTTTAAACTGGATTCCTTCAACGCAATGCAGTGATGATCTACTCGTCCATAAAAAATTCTGTTAAACTCCTGTACTTCTTCATTATCTAGAGAAGTTGCTATCATTTCATCTATACTTTTGACCTTCTGATTAGCCATATTATATTCCATTATATATCGTGGGTATTTAATTGTAGCTGAAAGCAAAATAATTAATTTATTAGATTAAGTATCAGGTAACTTTAAGTGTGTACTGTTGGCTGTTAGATAAGTTATTGTTCTTAATTCACTATTATCTTTACTTTAGACTATCACTTTCTAGAAAAGTCGGACATTAGTTATTATATTATGTACATATGATTATATAGTATATACATTACTTTACAATACATATATTACAAGTTGCAACACATTGTACAACCACAAAATACCTATAATTAAAATTTATAGATATTAGGTACAGTATTGGCAACCTGGGAGATGACGCTGATCGTACCAGGGGTGTAAAATTATCGTATCTGCCGAACAATTATCGTACATGTTCAAATAACATAAAAACGCGTTAGTTATTAATATGGGTGATCTTATAGTCACGCGTACGCCCGCGGTAAGTGCGGCCCGTAAGAGTGTGGATGATCCGCTCGAAACTGTTGGTCAAACTATGTAACGATCCAAGAGACGCAAAGCTCGTGGCCCGCGACGCTGACCAACCGCGCGGGCGTACAAAATCACCCTAAAAATAGATATTTATCATGAACTTATGTTGCGCTCGACCGTCCGACCGGCCTAACACGTCATTTTTTGAAACTCCGATCTTCGATTTTGTTCAGAAAAAAATTAATTTGATTTTCCAAAATTATCGTATATTTGCGTACGATAATGACTCGCAATCGTACATCGTACGCTGGTATAAAATTATGGTACATGTACGATAATCATCGTACGGTTTCCAACACTGATTAGGTAGTAGGTACCTATTATATTATCAACACAGACTTATGAATCAGCGCTGCCAACTCCAGCTAACAGTAAAATTACAGACATGCCTCCAAAAAAAAAAAAAAAATTGAAAACTAAATCGTCAAAGTTTCATTTCATAGAAACTACGAAGTGATTTTCTCCGTGATTATTATTATTAAAGGTTTTGGGCTTGGTTGCAGGACTTTTAAGCCATGTCTTTTAATTTATTTAATACCTTTGTTACGTGCCTCAAGTAAAATGTTGGAAATGTTACTTGTGGCTTAGAGAATTTTGACCACATCACAAAAATGAGAGGCCTCATGGCTAAGTGGTCTATAATATTAATAATAAACCTACCGCGATGCTTCCTCAGGCTTCGATCCCCGGTCACGAAAACAATTTATAATTTTATTTGTATTATTTGTCTCTGGAGTCTGGTAGGGCTGCCACTTGCCGGACGGTGTGTCATAAGTAACATGGAAATGTGGTTGAATTTCTACAGGCTTTCCTAAAGAAATTCAACCAAACCACCAAAAATGGGATGGCCTGGAAGAGATCATTGATTAGTGATAAAGCCAGTCCTTGCACTCCATTGCACCGAAGTGTAAAAAAAAAGTCCCGTTTGACTGAATTATACTCGGACCAATTATCATAATGGACGTAGTAATAAGACGTTGCCATTCTTACATCTCTGTTTAAAACTAGTGATCACGTATCTTTGTCTATCCCACGAAGCCCAGCTTTGAGTAAAAGTAATAGATAGAGTAAGTTTGGCAACACTGCACTGTCTGTGTGAATCGTGTCGGTTCATGACCGACTAGTAGGCCATAACATTACGTTAAAACGTACATAACTATAAAGAAACCCTAAGAAATATAGTGTTTTAGCAATTTATCATTTAAAAAGGGGAAATATGTTGTGTTCAGCTGTGTCTTGTTCATGAATAACAACAAAAGGAGGAGTAAGACCCAGAAGTGTCATTTCATAGTTCACACGTAAGTCTTCGACCCTCCCCCTTAAAATTGGTTTCATTTATTTTGGGTAGTAGGTACACAGCACTACCCAAAATAAATGGTTATTAGTACTACAGATTACTATATCATATATGACATTATATCTGTGGCCCGTGCCCAATCACTTCAAACTTTCAAAGTTCAATCACAACATTCACAATTTTATAAACCAAACGAAGTGATTGTATTATAATTTATTACGTATAGTATATAAACTGAAAAATCTGATAAACCCCTTTCGAGTACTTCGTAATTTTGTATGAAGATTTGGATACAAAAGATAAATTAAAAAACAATATATATTACATATATTATATAAACTACATATTATATATTAACTAAATACTGAGATCCTAAATTAAAAAATAAAGAATAGTATGAAAAAATGAAAATAGTACGATGTAAAGGGAAAAACGATTTTTTATCGTAAATTTGAGAAAAAAAAATTAAATTAACCTAAAATTGTAACTTAAATATTTGACATTCACGATGAATACCAACGTTTTACCAGCACAGCCTACAGGCATTCAAAGTACAGCTGGGGCAGTTCCAATCCGAAATGAAAAAGGTTTGTGAGACATTAACATCACAACATTGTTAGATACCAAAAATACTGTTATGCAAGGAGGTGCGGTGAGGTTATGGTTTGTTGTGTAGCAAGGATCCATTCAAAATCAATGTATTCAAAGACAGTTTTCAATTACAATTTCATTAAACATCATATTTTAGCTCATATCTCTTGCCACATGCTCTCCTCACATTACATTTTTAAAAATATGGACTTGAATCACTTATACAGATATTTACAATTATAAAATGGAACTATTTATTTTTGTGTAAATCAATTCTTATCTGTCTGTTGTATTCTTACAGGTGAAATATCTATGCAAAAAGTGAAAGTGCAGAGGTATATATCAGGGAAAAAACCCGAATATGCACAAGGTGTATCATCATCTGATGAATCCGACACAGAGGACTTTATAGAGCAGCAAAGACCTGAAAGAAAACATCAGCTTGCACAAATAACTGGCAAGGAAGAAAAAAGTGACTCTGATAATGAAGTGAGTTTAAAAATTAGCTTCTAAACTACAGGCAAATATTTGAATCTTTTATCATAGTACCTCACACTTTTTTTACTATTGTTAAAAAAAGTTGTGAAGTCCCATATAAAGCATTATGAATAGAGCATGCATGCATGCATGCTTGGGAGCTACCAATAATAATATGTCTAGAAACATAACTCTCATACAGATAGCGTTTCCATTTTGAGTTTGAGTTACACTTCTATACATATTATTATTCGTAGATTGGGAGTCATATTTTTTTTGCATGCCTATTACAATTTCTGTTTTATTGTGCATAAATACAGTATGTAAGTATTAAATGAACTTGAGGAGATTTGTTTAATTTTTAAATGAAAATAAATTTGTTATTTAGGTAGATGATCCTAGATTGCGTCGCTTGCGTCAGGCGGTAAAGTCACCACCACGTCGTTCGGAACATAAGCCTGAGGTGATAGATGCTGAACCTGAAGAACCAGAACATGAGTCTAGTGAGGAAGCAAAGAACAGTTCCGAAAGTGAGGATGATCTTGATGAAGAGGAAATTGAGAGACGTCGGCAAGCAGTCAGAGCTAAACTTTCTGCAAGGTAAAGTCATTTAAATATATGAATGCCATGTGAAAAATTCTAATTATATTTTATCAATGTTTAGATATTAATAACAAGTTATTAAGAAATACTTCTTAAACTTTAATAGATTCAGTAGTTATTAAATGTAATTAACAGCTTCACGACTCCGTGTGAACGCGCCATTATCTGTTAGATACCTTTTGGCATATACAGTTATCGCAAATATAAGTAAAGATAAAATAATTGTTCAACTAAGAAGACCTATCACTGAAATGAAAATGTTTTAAACATCTTTTTTAAATTCATAATCATTCTTTAACTTTACTTCAATAATAGAATAGGTAAATGTAAACTATGTACAGAGGCAAAAAATTCCAAATATAGCTTCAAAAAGGTTCTTGAATTTTTATTGATATTTAACTTTCACCAAAGTAAAGCGATTGTGCTGTCTACAAACCCCAGTCCTGATACATAAGTGTTAATGTTTATATAATTTAATTTTGTTATGAATGTTAAATATTTAGGGAAGCTGAAAAGGAAGCTCTGGGTAGAGATGAAGAAGAAGAGATGTTGGGGGGTGACAAGGAGGAAAGTGGCTCCTCAGATACTGAGTACACGGATAGTGAGGAGGAAACTGGTTAGTCATTTTATCTATATCATCCGCTATATGTGTAATAAAATGGAAACTAATAAAAATCAGTAGTAAGCACCGATTTGTCTTAGTTTCTATTTTGTTTTTTGAAACCTGAAATTGCTACATGCAACAAGATTTTAATTTTTAAAATTTTTGCCATTTTTTTTTGATGTATTAATATCACGCAATAACTGCTGATTGGATTTTATTCAAATTTCGCAAACTAATGATAGCTTATTATGTATTCAGATCATAACATTGCTACCCTTATTTCGGCATTGTGTCGTATGCTGCCCTCGGGCTAGTTTCTAAACCCTGCAGTAATGGCTGTTACTTCATTTATGATACCACAGAACCAATTCTATGTCTAATTATAACATCAATGTAACAATCTTCAAAGGGCCAAGAGTTAAACCAGTTTTCGTGCGAGCGTCGGATCGTATGACAGTAGCAGAAAGGGAGAGAAAAGTGAAACAGCAGAAGAAAGAGGAAGTCGAGGCGAGAAGAGACAAAGAAGAAAGAAGAAGAGAGGCGCTCAAACTTGTAGAAGAAACTATACGCGCAGAACAGAGAAATACACAGGTTAGTCTATATTAATATAACTTCAACACAGGTATAATATAAAAAATAAAATATTGTTACAGATTAATTTCATCGTTTGGCATTCGTATCAGGAGCAAAGATTGACTCACAGCTAATATAAATAATAATCATGTTATAATTTTTTAAACGACTGCAAAGATGAATGTGCCGAAGTCGGGTGTATGTTTGTCACGAAATGAATCCAATATAAAACCGATTGAATATTTTTTTTTAACAAAACTGATTGGGTACCCTTGAAAAATCCAACAAAAAAATTAATACCTAGATGTAGTTTCAATCTCTGTTCATGGTTACTATTGGGTTCGGAAACGTTTCCATTCAAAAGCGTTTAATAAAATGTATTTAAGAGAAACTATAAGCCGACTTCGAAGTGTACTAAAAGATAATAAAAATAAAATAGAAATAATAATTCTACAAAGAATTCTATTTAAGTTTAAAAAAAAAATGCCACCGAATAATAGGGGTTAAAGTATGAAATTGCCATTGTGTAGTAATAGACACTTTGAATTGACATAAAACCTTCATGGTGTGAGATTTTCGTGTCAACTTTTTTCACATGTTGATATGAAGTCCTTCTTTTAAAATATGTGCAACATTCGATTTTCGATATTCTATTGTTTTTTTTATTCAGCTTACACCTGAAAGATTTATACTTCGAAAATCCGAGTTATTTTTGAATAATAGTGCCAACGGGGAACTAACGCGGGTAAAACGGCTCGCAATATCAACGCTGCGTTTGGAGAGAAGACTGCTAATAAACGCAGCGTGGGTTTAAACGCTTTCGTAATGGCTTTTGATACATTAACCTACACAAAAAATACAATTGAGTTTGTGGTGAAAAAAATCTACAAAAAAATTCTGAAATGTTCGAGTATTTCTTTTAATGTTTGAACAAATTAACTTTCTAAAAAATTTTCTAAGGCGGAGACAAAAGAGGCAAATATAGAAGATGTGTGCACGGACGACGAAAATGACGAACTCGAATACGAGGCGTGGAAGTTGCGTGAAATGAAACGCATCAAACGGGATAAGGAGGAACGTGAGGCGTAAGTATATTTTTGTAATTGAAACTGCACATTGATCTATTCCAATACAATAATTCATTAAAAAAGTTAATGAATAGTAAAGTTTATGAAAGAAATAATTAAGATTTATAGATGGCGCTTTATGTCTTTGGAATTGTATTGTTTATTATAGGATAGTTTTCTGAGTGCTTCCGATTTTTATACTATGTTTTCTATAAACAAGTAAATGCAATTGATTCAGAATTCAGTTTCGTGTAAAGAATAGAGTTAATCAGCTCCCCTCTGTTAAGTTTTATAGTGTGTATTAATTAATGTATAAAAATCCTTGACAAATGATTTATGAATCTAATGCATAAAGTGTGTATTAAATAAAAAAAAAAAATAAAATAAAAAATCTTTATTCGTTATCTCAAAGATTTTACACTAGCTGATAAGTGATTGGGACCTCCTTTTAAGCGCATAAGCACTTGTGTTAGGAGAACCCGCTCTTCCATTACATAGGTGTACTAACTAATTATAATTTAATTTAACATGTATAGCTAAGCTAAGCATTACAATCTTATAATTTACTAAACATAATCTAAGGTTAAAATGTGAATAATGATATATGTGTGTATGTGTATGTGTGTGTGTGTGTGTTTGTGTGTTTATGAGAATGAATTTTCATGACTGATTGTAGAAGTTGACTGTATTTACTAGTGCATTATGATTCATGATTACCTACAAAGGCTTCAGTGTCTTCATAGCTAAATGTTTCTAGGATGTTAAGTAGCAACGTTTTACATTCATGTTTATTCAATGTGTATATATTTAATATTTTATTTAATTTATTATAAAGTTTAGCAGCTTGGCATTGAAATTGTCTCATAGCAAAAACTGATTTAGATCTCTCAACAGGAGCAACAGTATATTTGCGTCTTTTACTCAGTTTGCGACCATCATATTTTAGAGACTTGTGCAATCTTAAGGTAGTGCAAAAAATGTACAGTTGCCTGACCGATAGGACACCACTAGAGGCATAAAGATCTGAGGTGGAAAATCTATAAGGCTTAAACATCATTACTTTTAGTAAAATTCTTTGTGCCCTCTCCAGTTCCAGGAACTTCATCTTTGTAGCACCCCCCCAAACTGGGATACAGTACACTAAAATTGACTGAGCCAGCGATGTGTATATCTGTTTTAGTAGATGTTTGTCAGCGATGTGCCTTAGAGTTTTAAATGTCCAAATAAGCTTTCGAATCCTACTTATAACTTGTTCTAGGTGCTCATGCCATGACATTCTTTGATCAACTACCACTCCTAGATATTTAGTGTGATGAACTTTATTTATAGTCTTACATGTACAATTTACTCTGGTGCTACAGTTATGTATTTTTATTTCTAGATCTGTTTGAGGTTGGGCGCTATTGTATTTAGTGAAGAAAATGTAGTTAGTTTTACTTACGTTTAATGATAATAAGTTTTCTCTTAACCAGTTATCTATTTTGGAGAGCCCTATTTCTGTATGTCGACGCACCGAGTCAATAGTTTTCCCAGTGAAGACAACAGCAGTGTCATCCGCGTAGGAGTAGACTTTCCCACTATCAATTCTTAAATCGCATAAGCTGTTTATGTAGATTAAGAATAAGGTCGGCCCCAGAACACTACCTTGTGGGACCCCATATGTGACGTCAGATTGTTCGCTGATGTATTTACCTATTTTAACTGCCTGCTTTCGTTCACTGAGGTAATCAGCGAACAATGTGAGTGGAATACCCCTAATACCAATGTTCTCTAGTCTCTGCACCAGAATAGGGACAGAAACCGTATCAAATGCCTTTTTTAAGTCGATAAAAACTGTGATACATTTATTACCTTTATCAACTTCATTAACAATTTGACAAGATAGTGAGGTAACTGCATCTTCGGTTGACAGACCCTGTCTAAAACCGAATTGTGAGTCTGAAAGTAGACTATACTTCTGGAGGTAGGTAATTAGTCTTTTATTAATTAATTTTTCAAGTACTTTTGATATGGCGGTGAGAACGGAGATTGGGCGATAATTTGAAACATCTTCTCTGTCACCATTCTTGTACACAGGTGTAATAATTGCTTGTTTTAGCGCGGGTGGAAACACTCCCTGTCGGAAGCAGAGATTAACCAAATGAGTAATTATGGGCACAACTAGCTCCCTAGTATATTTAAGAAACTTGGTGCTTATACCATCCCAGCCAGGAGCACTGTCAGTTTTGAGACTCACAATAGTCAGGTATACTTCATGAGGGTCAGTTTCTAGAAGCACAAAAGACGACACCTGGGAACAGTTGGGTCCAATCACATCTGTTCTATTATGTAACGTCGTAACTGGAATTATCTCTTTAGCTAAATTTTTACCAATGTTTGAAAAATAATCGTTTACCAAATTAACCGAATTTTGAGGGGATGCATTTAAATTTAGTAATTCTAGATTTTGCGTTTTAGGTTGGTTACGATAAGTGAGGGTATTTATTTTCTTCCACAAAGTTTTCGGGTTTTTTATACTTTTAGCAAGGTCTTCTTTTTCATATTTACGTTTGACTTTCTTTATTAAACTATTGCAGAAATTCCTATATCTCCTGTATGTAATTTTAAGAATTTCATTATGAGGATCAGCTCGGAGTTTTGCTTGCATAGCATTTCTATTACGAATACATCTAACAATTCCTAAGGTAATCCATGGTTTAATAAGGCGTTCCCTATTCGGGATAGCTCTAGTGATAGTATTGGATTGCATACACTGCTTTAAAATAGATATTAATTTATTAGTTAAGATTATAGGGTTATTATAGTTAATTAGATCATTTATGTTGCTGTTTTTTAAATAACTTAAAGCGCCTTCCATGTTGATTGAAGATTTAATTTTCGAGGTATTGTAATTCGACTTAGCGAGGTAGGATATTTTTAAGAATAACATTTTGTGATCAGTAACTGTAGCATCAATAACGATAATAGACGCACACGTACCTATGCCCCTATCAAGTTTTAGTATGAAATGATCTATGCAATTGCTATCTCGAGTAGGCAGTGTATGACCCGGGAGCAGGCCATGCATGGCTAGCATGTTGAGGTAGTGTAATCGGTTCGAGCGCTCCTGAGATGTTTCACTGGATTTTTGTATTAGATTTATGTTGATGTCTCCTGTTATTATAATGTTATTCTGAGTTTGTAGAGTTACTAAGTGACTATTTAATGAATCTATAAAATTTTCAGCGTTAAGGTTAGACGGGGAGCGATAAATACACAACATGGTATAGTTACCTACTTTGACTTGTAAGCAAGATGCATGTTTTAAATTTATTTCTTGAACGATAGTTTTATGGTTGCATTTTACGTAGACAACCACGCCATCACTACGATTTAGATGGCGGCTTGTAACGAAGTGAGTGTAGTTATCCATTTGGGGTATAGGCTTGTGTGGATCGATCCATCCCTCGGTCAGTGTTATTACATCAGCTTGAAATTTGAACTCAGATAAAGTTATTAAGAGATCATCAAAATTATTGTAAATGCTTCTTATATTTTGTGATATTATCGTGAAATCAGATTTTTGTATGGTTGTCTGTCTTGAAAAGTTATTTATAGTATGGACGTTAGATTGGGCTATTTGTATGTTATCTAATTCGTACATGATTGCAGTCTGACTATCCATAAATGAGTAACCAGATACTTTCCTTACACTTCGAGAAATTATAATTTACTTGGGATAAGAAATTCGCAGTAAAGCCGAGATGGAATAAATGTTTATAATCACTTGTGTGTTTGTAGCCATGAGCCATGAGATAAAGTGAGATCGCACTAGAATAGTGTTTAATATATGTGAGTGTATCAGTGCGTGAGTGTAAATAGTATATGTAGTGTAAGGGTTTGTGACTATTGTTTATAGAAAACAACTGTTTAATAATGGTATAACAAGAAAAAAATTTTACAAAAAAAGGACAATAGTTAAAGAGTCATGCCTGCATGAGGCTGTGTACCTGTGATTCGTTTATGACCTTAATTACCGGGGTGTTTTCTTTCTTTCTTAGGTAAACACGTCCGTAAGAAGTCCAACAGAACTTGTAGTCTTTTGATTTAGCTAGATCGCGAGCGAGAAAGTGTAGTCTAGCGCCTTTCGCAGTGAGCTGCTCGGAGATAAACACTGCAGTTTCTTCATTTTTAGTAGCTCCCAGATGCTTCGCTCGTAGCTTTTCTTTATTTTTGATGTTGTATGTTTTACAAGATTTTAGTAAATCTGATTTAAGAATCGAGGATGATAACTCAACAATTATTGGAGTATTCGTTTTAATAGAATCTCTTTTCCCTTTTAGCCTGTATATGTCTTTGATATCATCTTTTTTAATACCACTATTCAGGGATTTTGATAAGCTTACAACCATGTTAATTAAGTCTTCCTTTGATTCTGTAGGTAGTTTTGGCATATTTTTTATTTCAATATTAGCCTTACGTTGTTCCCGCTGCAATTCCTCAAGCTTGTCCTCTAGAATTATAATTTGTTCTCTGTCTTGCTTTAAACGTACTTCAAGCTGTTCTATTTTCTTCCTAAGGTCTTCATGTTGCGATGAGAGGAATGCAAGGCTACTTTCTATGTTGGTATTACTCTCTTTGATCTCTACTTGGGCAGTCGTTATTTTTTTAAGCTCTTTTTGTTGTTCCGCAAACAATGACTTAATCATATCTTTCATCTCTTTTTTAAAACTTAATAATTCATCCTCAAATCCATGCTCTCTAGCCCTTTTTTGACGTTGTTGAACATAGCTCGGTGGTTCATTGTCACCGTAAAGGTCTGTGTGAAAAGTTTCCATTTTGTCGACGTTTGGCTCAGAAACACTTTGTGATTTATTGGCCAGAGGAGAGCGTTGAACTTTTGGCATCTTATAAATTCACTAATTGGGAAAACACAAAATTGAATATGAATTTATACTTGGGCCAGACCCTTATATTTTGCTCCGCTACCGCTTTCGCCTTTAAATTGCACTAAGCGATTAATTAATATGACTCACGCACAGCTTTATTCTAGCGTCGCATCGGCGCGTACGCAAAGTAAAGCGTAGCTCACGAAACTGTTTCGTTCACTGTTGTTGTCCTTCTCACCCGTAGTTAATTGACTTCTTGCGCGTTATGGGCACCTGGTACTTCACCAAATTTGAGGACAAGATATTATATTTAATTTTATAAAATATTTTACGTAAGCCTACACGTCTTAACGCTTTCGCGGTCCGAGGGGAAGAGGAAATACAACTGTTGTTTTTAATAGTACCGAGTATTTTAATATCGCACTATGTGCAGTTCATACACTACTTGAGATTTATGGCGATTATTAAAATGTTTATAATAATCAAAAAGTTACAGTTTAAGAGTAGATAATTTTTTTTCTTAATTTATTAGTATCGAGAAGGAGTTGATGCAAATCGAGAAAATGCGGAACATGACAGAGGAGGAGAGACGCGCGGAACTTAGGCTTAATCCGAAGGTCGTCACTAACAAGGCCGCCAAAGGGAAATACAAGTTTCTGCAAAAGTACTACCACAGGTCAGTTTTCTACAGCTCATACTCACTTGTAACTTGCAAAGTATCATAAATGTTTTCACTAATTCGGTATTTTATAAAAGTGTACTAATTTAAATGTAATGATTTCAGAGGCGCTTTCTATTTGGATAAAGAGGAGGAAGTTTTCAAACAAGACTTTTCTGGAGCTACACTTGATGATCACTTTGATAAAACGGTTCTACCAAAGGTATTACTTGCCTTACGGGGCTGAATATATTAAATAGAATGCATGTTTTAAGTAGGACAGTAAGGGGTCAAGTCCATTTATGATTATTAGATTGTCTTATAATAATCAAACAGATCAATGGAGCCATTTGTTTCATGTTTTTTATGATCCATATGGTCAAAGGCTTGGTCTATTTCATCTGATAATGGTTCTAACCATTAGAATTAAACGGACGTTTTCAAATTAAAAAAAAAAAAATGAAGGACGGCTACGTTGTACCTGATAAAGAAAAATATGTTTTGGAATTTTTTAAAACAAAAGTTACAAAAAACCCTATTTGAAGCGTAACCCGCAATTGATATTTTTCTTTGTGTTATGATTAAAATTTCGACGATTTCTTCGTTTTTAGGTGATGCAAGTGAAGAAATTCGGTCGCTCTGGTCGAACAAAATACACTCACTTGGTTGACCAAGATACAACGGAGTTTGACTCGGCTTGGAGCAACGAAGGCGCCGCCGCGAGGCTGGCTAACTTCAGGGGAGGCATGAAGCAAATCTTTGAAAAACCCTCCGCTAGAAGAAACCATACTACTTAGTTCTTCAACCCGATATCATCTTGTATATTTCGATGTGATTGACTTTGCGTTGAATTGATATAAAACAAGCTCTGGCCTGCGATTTCAATCGGGTTAATTTCGTCGTAACGTGATGTTATATAGACTATGTTTCAGAGTAAAATAGCGAACAGCAAAATAATAATAGATATGTATTATGTATTTTGTCCGCGCAGAATGGTTTTTTATTATTATTTATTTATATTAATTTTCAAAATAAAAGTAGCCTATGTGACTCCGTATTACAGCAGTTATCTGCTAGTGAAAGTCCTGACAAATTAGGTTCAGCCGTTTCAGAGATTAGCCGAAATAAAAAATGTTATTTTGGTATATGTATACATCCATATGCATTTGTAATATAAAAATAAAAATATGACCGCCTCCTTGGCCTAGTGGTAAGCGCATAAGCGTTACAACCGAGAGGTCCTGGGTTCGATTCCCGGTGGAGATAAAAAAAAACTCGGTCTGGCAGGACATGGCTGATCACCTACTTGCCCCTAAAGAAAAAATCGAACAGTGAAACAGATGTGAAATGCATCTGCCCCATACCCCACTACACACACGGGACTTCACATATGCATTTAGTAAGCGGTTATTTTAATATTACAAACAGACACTCTAATTTTATTTATCTGTATAGATAATGGCCCGTTCAACTTCATATCACCTACAACGACCAATCCATTATTTGCAATAATTTTTGTATGTCAATAAATAAGTAATTTTTTTTTACAGTCAGTACCGGTTTTAGCGCATCACTGTTTACGTGAATCTTTCGATATTTTAATGGTTATTCTGCTAGTATTATTTCTTTGATGCGCGGTCATACGGGCTTAAGTTAAAATTTTGAATTTTTCAGGAGAGTTACAGCAAAGTTCAAAACATTATATAAAATCTAATTATTGATATTATATGTAATTGTTATTTTTATAAAACAATATAGTAGTAATTCTATCTGAAGCATACATTTATTTCTTGACTGATCATTCCTGATTCTTTTTATGATTTCTTGTTATATTACGACATAATCTCCAAATGCTCAAATAGTGACTTAAGCCCTTATGACCGCGCATCAGATTTATTTTTATTATTCTACCTTACCGCGTCCTTTAGTCACGTGTCACCTAAAACGTTGTCCATAGAAAACGTATAAGGAAACTAAGTTTCTTCATAAACACTCGTTATTTTTTTTATTTTTTAATAGTTATTCTCAGATTAGACGAATCCAACAAATAAGAGATCCTTCCTTGAGTTATAAATGGTGTAAATAACCCGTCTTTGTTTTATTAATGTAGATATCTATAAATTGCATACAAGAAGAATAGATTACATTATTTTCCCTAATTAGTTTTATAGCTTGAATTAGTTAGATTTGTGTGCTTTCCCAACTAAAAGAATTTCACTGGGATGCGAATCTCCGGAGAAAAATGTATTAAGAGGCCCTAAACGATCGGATCGCTATGGTGGTAATAATAATCTTTAGACGCTATAAAAATGTATTTGTAAATATTTACGTGTTGATTTGGCCCAATATAAGTACCTTTTTTTAAGAGACTTGCTGTTTTATTACCGTATGAAACCGTGTGCAGTACTATATTAACAAATTGTTTCTTATAAATAAACAACGAAAGGATTGATTGAAAAGATTGTGTCCATTTAGAAACTTTGATTTGAAGAAATTTTTCTTACGAATGTTCGAATTTGGAACAGTCATTAAGTGAATTTAAGGAAAATTCTGAGCTTTATTTACAAAGGGAATTTGACAATATTCTGGAGGTACTTGTTCTGATGAGTACATTATAGTTTTATTTCGATAAGGAAGACTTGTGAATGCAAATATAAAAGTGATATAAAAATGTAAATTAGGAACTCATCGAGGTGGGTAAGTAATAAAGATTGATCAATGCAGAGGTCGAGTTATGAAGGAAGTTTTACTATTTAAAGCCGACTAAAGCTTATCAAGGCATGAGTAATCTCTCAGAAATTATGATATTTAGCGCGTAAATTATGTAAGTAGAGCTTTGATTCAGAGGTTCTGTTTGGATCAATACAAGCAGCTGAATTTTATCTGCGAACATGGAGGCTGAATACGAAAGTTTATCTGTATCACCTCGATGTTTGTCGTTCCCAAACTGTTCTAAAACATTTTCTACAGCACACCACTCTCTGGAACCAGCTGTCTGCAGAGGTATTATTATGACTTAGGGACCTTCGATCCGTGGTCCGTTAAGAGTGTCCAAGTGCGGCGAACCGCTTACAATACCTCCGTTTCCTATTCTATACAAAAAAAGTTTTTGTCTAAAGAACAGGAATTTGTCGTTTTTGAATCCGATCAATTAAGTTACCTACTACTTTTATGCCCTTAAGCTGCCGTGGTATACAAGGATTCCTAGATCAGACCTATGATTAAGTTAAGACCAGTATTTGAATGAGTTACGGAGCTAAAAACTAATAATAACAATGAAAATAATTTCTTTTATTGTAGCCATTATGGTAAACTCCTGAATTAGTAGGTAGAACATTTAAAGTTCTTAGTCACAAGAGGTTGTGTGTAATAAGAAGGATCTGGTTGAGGGCCAGACCGAGATAATACATCCCTTTTATATGTATAAACGCGTCTGTTTGAGTGAGAGTATTCCGTCTTACTTTCTTTCAACTTCCATCCACACGTATTATTGCTAGTTTCGCAGGAATAATATCGCTGCTCGGGTATTTTTCTAGCCCTCTTCCTAAGATATTGGAGCCGACCTCCGTCTGGCAGGCTTTCGTGGAGTACTTTTGACACATTTTCTTCGACAGGCATCATAATCGAGTTAGGCATTTCTGTTACGTTCACAAGTTCGACCTCCTTACTTAATTTCGCCTTTATTCGAGGACTATACTTTGCTGATAAGTTTATTACGCCGTCTCGAATAGGTTTTCGCCTTCGATTTAATTTACTACTTTCATGCTGTATTGATAGAGATGAAATACATGGTTCTATATTTTGTCTAAAAACGTCTTCAGTGCAATATTTTGTTACCTTCTTGTACTCAGCCGCCTTTATGATTTTTTCTTTATTTTTGTTGAACCACAAGATACGTCGTTCAGTTTCTTTAGTGAAATTTTCAATTAGGAACTTTAATACATTAGGATCTGTGTAATCAATTGGCATTTTATTATTAAGTAGTAGTCAATGTTTTATAAAAGTAAATAAATATAAATAATAAAAAATAAATCTCGATATAAAAGATAAAATGTTATACGGCCGTATACGTCATTTTGACATGATTTTTATTGAAAGTCATGTTGTCATTTGACTGTTCATCACAATATTTATGGCACCATTCTTAAAAAGTTATTACAATATTTAAAGGTGGAATGAGACCAATGGACAATTATTTTTGGCTCATGAATAAGTATTATCTGATTTTCACACAACATTGTCACAGTACCAGACACACAGTGACAATGTTGTGTGTGTAATTAAACAAATAAATTATAAAATATACTTACCCATTAATAATGAGTTGTGCTCGTCTAGTATAACATTTATTCCACGATCTCGACTATGAATTTTATCTAACTTCTACTCATGAAGCTCATTGAAATGCAAACCGTAACTAGAGTTTAAATTAGACACGGCAACGATTTATCATAACTGCATAATTTTTTGCTATTTACATACCTACGATTACGTTTCATTTTTACGTGCGATTTTCGCAGTAATGCATGCTTAAAAATTTTTGATACTATTGAAAAGGTACTAGTTCTTACTTCTTATACTAAGATACTATACTTACTTCTTTGTTTAGATTTGTGAGTATCTAAACATAGGTTTCTGATTAAAGGTAGTAAATAAAAATATTTATGTACAATTCTTAGATCCTAATAATATAAAATATAAATGTTTTGTTAATTACAGACTTATATTAATTACAGTCATAACTAAAATGTCGTACCTAGAATCTACACTATGTGCATTAGAAATCTTTATCAATCGGGAAATGAACAGGGGTTCCGTCCCCTAATCTTTTAGCTGCTGCATTTACCATGTCAGCAGTAGCTTCTCTCAAATCATAGACCAGGCCTAATTTATGGAAACATTGAATGAAAAAAGACGTAAAGTTGAAGAAATCGAAATGCTCTGCCGCCTTGTAGTCGAAGGGGAAGACGTGGTGATAGTTGTGCCATCCCTCGCCAAGAGTTATTGTAGCTACGAAGCGATTTTCTCGCGGGATTATGTTTCTGAAAAGTAAGTTCAAATGTTGTAATTGTCTTGTTTCATAATCGAAAATTATGTATTAGTTTCGAGTTAATATTAAAGTTGAAGACAATGAATTTTAGCTTTTTAAAGATATTTTCCTTGCCATAAAGCGTTTAAGGTAACTTACTTGTTATAAGTCTTATATCCGTAAGCATGTGCGAGACTATTGACAGTAAGTTCGCTGTGAAACATTCCCAAATATCGTAGAAACCATTGCCATGCTATCGCACATCGCCAATTTTCGTCCCAATAATATATCGATATTGTCATAGGCAGGATAAAGCACATCAGTGCTTTTAAATATGAAAAATATCTAAAAAAAATAGAGGCGTCATTGTAATTTAACGTTTCTTTGCATCTCTACACCTCTGTGGCTGCGTTGGCGCTCTGGTTTAAATATTATATTATTTATTTTTTCAACTAACCAAGAAAACCGAATTTCGTATTCATAGTAGCATTTTAAACCACAAAAGTGACAAATGGAAATGTAGAGAGCCCAAGTGCGACTAATTTAATTAGTGTCGGTCCCCACCTATTGTAAAACCGTAACAAAGGATCGCCTGTAATATCGCTCATATCTAGTTGCTTTCCTCGCAAAATGACTTGGTCGTTTTTCTTCAGCATCAGCCAGCCGATGTGTGAGAAGAATAATCCCCGGTTTGCATTGTGAGGGTCAGCGTCCGTGTCGCTGTATTTGTGATGAACTCTGTGATCTCGCACCCATTGTTCAAGGGAATTCTAGAACATTACGCAAAGCTTTAACGATATACTAGATTAACTTTTAGATACTAAGATATAAAAGCCGTGTCTATAGTGGTTTTTACTAACCAGCTTTTATTAGTTTGACCTATATATATATATATATGTATCTAAGAAATAAATGTATCTAAATATTTCAAACGTTTAAAATTGAAACTTTGCACACTTAACATTTTTCTTGTTCTGACAATATTTAATATTTATTTATACATAAACTCATGACTTGTGACACGTTTCGTCCACCACTAAACTCTCGCTTAATGCCCACTGGGCAGATCGCAAGAAAAAAGGAGATTAAAAAAAAAAAAAAAAAAAAATAAAAAAAAAAAATAAAAAAAAAAAAAAAATTTATACATTAATAAACACTAAATTTCCAATTCTATATCTGTGGTCAAAACCGTTTTCTCATAATAAGGATTTGGGTATCAAAATTTTGGGCTGGCGAGATACTTTGCATGTAATAACGTAGGCACAGGACAGATGCTCGCAAAAATATAACGTCGGTTTATTTCTTATTTAATTAAACCGTAAGCACAGCTGTTGCTGCCGATTTCATAACGCCCATTAAATTTTGAATGCATAATTTAACGATTTTCAAAATATATTTGTAATTTTCATTCGACACAACACTTTTAATCTAGGGATACTTATTAGGCTTCATTTTCGTATGGGAATATCACACTTAAGTCTCACACAATCCATGTATTAGCCAAGAAACCTTATTTGGTGTTGCAGATTGTTTTATAAAAAGATTTTGGTGGTTTACGGGAGTAACCAGGTAGTAGTTCGACATTAGCTAATGTTAACTGACATTTTTATCAATATTTATTATACTGTAATAGAGTCAAAGGCACTAGACACCGAGGCTGATCATCAACTCGCTGGATTGACCGTGTGAAGGCATTAAAGCTGAATGAGAGCCAGACTAAAGAAGCAGTAGGTATATCATTAGTGTAGGACTGATTAAATAATATATATTATAGTAGTATCTCCTTAACGAGCCTTTCTAAACAGACCTGACCAGAAGCCGCGAATGCGAGTAATAAGAAAATCTTGACTGGCAGTTTTGCCTTATAAGCCTTGTGGGTCCATAATCTATGCGCTCCTCCGGTGATGCCAAAACCCGTAAAAACGTACATGCATACAGCTGAAAAGAATTGTTTTACATTACAAAATTGTAATTTTGAACTTTAGGTTCGATGGAATCCTTTTGTAAAACATAATTAAATAACCTATATATCTCTACAATGTCCTGTGAGATAGATTTAAGACAATTTTACGTCACTTTATATTTTACGCTTTTTATCTTTGTATCTTTGTATGTGATACGTCATTATTATGTGTATTGTATATATATTAATAACTAATATCTATTGAATATATACTGTCACAAAATTTATCTCAGCCACATATATTGAAATGAATTTATAAATGCAAATTTCCCTAACCCCTACCCTATTGTCCATAGTTTGCTTGAAATAATAAGCGATATCTCGTCGAATAAAGCACGCATCATGTTTATTGTCTCTGACACAATCATATTATACGTTATTGTTACAATTGTGGTCGATAAGATTAAGTTTCAATTGTTAATTATCTAAGTAAAGTATACTTTGCCTCCCTGTTTGACCAATAATGAAATAAGCAAAATTAAAGAACAAACTTACAATAAAGGCATATGTTACGTTAGTTATTTTAACAATATTAATATGACAGGAAAGAATTTCATATGAACTAGTTTTAGTTTTTTATTACGCATTTAATAAGTTCTATATACATGCTTGAATTAATGATTGCAATATGCGGGTGAGGCTGCGTCGAATACCCTATGTGAATTTATTACACGTAATACTGTATTTAGAAAGGAAACTCATATAGTTTCAGAAGCTCACCAAATAAAATAGTTTGCCATTTCACTGGAAACGCATAGTTGTAGCACCAATACACTGCAATTAAATGGTATAAAACTATAGTAATTGCAGATGTCCACTTAATATCATTTTGAAATCCGAGTTTATTTTCAAATGAACGAAATGTTTCACATAGATTGGTCACTGGTTTTTTGTGCTCTGTCATTTTGACACTACCAACATTATTCAAAGACTTGATAATTTAAAGCATCGGAGTTTCGTAAGAAATATTCATTAAGTGCCCTTATTTGTGTTGACCTGTTAACATTTTACAGGCGTATTTCAATTGTTAATTGATCTTCATTATAAGAATGTTTTAAATATCTTATATACACGTAGTAGGTAGTTCCTACTACGGTGGATGAAATATAACAAATAAAATATAAACTTTAATAGGTGTACATAATTAGAACTAATTTAAATTATGTTTTTTTTAAACAATTAATCTTTAGGTAGATTCAAGTTTTAATCGAATGTATTAACAAGGTTGCGTTTGTTAAAATAACTTTCAATAATAAATATAATTCATGTTTTTTTTATTAATTTTTTAACCGACTTCTAAAAAGGAGGAGGTTCTCAATTCGACTGTATTTTTTTAAATGTTACCTCAGACCTTTCGATTGGGTGAATCGATTTTGATGTTTCTTTTTTTCTTTGAAAGTTGGTGCTTCCCGTGTAGTCCCATTTAAATTTCATCAAAATCTGTTCAGTAGTTTTAGAGTTACAATTTGAAGTAATATTTTTTTGTTGAAATTATCATATTATACACGTATATGATGAGGCTTCGAATATCGGAAGTCAACTTATCTAATCAGTTATGTAAATAAAACATTTTATACTTACTACCTAACTTACTTACTACTTAGTACTTAAATGTACTTAATACAATTTATTACTAAATTGTATTTAAATTTTTAAGTCAAATTAAATAAAAGGGTCGTTGTATTTAATATAGGTTAACGCATTGTTCTGTAACTACTTGCTGATTCAGTGACATTAACAACTAATGACAGAAGTTGGATGAGTGAAATTATGTAACTATTAACATAAGAAAACGTGAGTTAATTTATATATTTAATGGATTTGACTTCATCTCGAGTAGCAATAAAAAAAAATGAAAAAACAAAATAATATTAAGAAAGTTTGTATATTGTATCAAGAATGAATTCTTAAGCAATGCAGAATCGATGGGATCAACTAGCCTTGTAAAATAAAAATAATTTTTTAAATTCATACTTTGTAGGTTAACAAAGGAAACATTTACAATGTGATTTTTTAATTCTTCGAATTATATTTGAAATACATATGTTTATTGTATATGTCATTGACAAACACTTAATTACAGTAGGTATAACAGAACTGTCCTGTATTTACATACAATGAATATTCAAATTGATTTATTTAATACCGTCTTCAAAAAAAGGAGGTACTCAATTCGACGCTATATTTTTTTATGTTTGTACCTTAGAACTTTCGATTGGATGAACCGATTTCGATAATTCTTTTTTGTTTGAAAACTGGCGCTTCCCGTGTGGTCCCATTTAAATTTCATCAAAATCTATTCAGTAGTTTTAGAGTTACAATTTGAAGTCAATTTTAATTTCGAATAAATTTGAATCGAATATGTTAAAATTTCAACACGAGAAAGAAATGAAAATCAGTACAACTACAATACATTGTTTACTAACGCAAATGTACGTGTCTTCGAATTGAATAAATTTATTAACTCGTCATTGTATTCGAATAATTTATGAACAATGATTATTAAGACAATAGCCTGGAATCACAAATTGGATCGCCAATCGATTTCGTTTTCAATTTCCTTTCAAATTTACAATGTCAGTTATAAATTTCCTTTTATCTTAGACTGTGTTCCTAAGGAAGGAATCTTAATTATGATAACACTGTATTGATGTGGACATATTGTTCAAATCATCAAGTCAACATTAAAAAAATATTAAATTTGAATATAAGGGTATGAGATCGAGTAATTGAAGAATAGAATTTTGGGGGTCGTGCGGCGATAATGTGCGGTCATCTATTAGCTTAAATCGTAAATGTTGTAAAAGTTACAATGGTTAGGTTTTTTTTTAATAAAAATATTATAATGTCACCTACACGAGAAAACTTTAAGATTCAGATTGAGTTCTTCAGAGTGCATCCAAGAAACAAGATTCGACGCCAGATAAAAATTAATTACTTAAATACGAATAAAATTTACCAATAAATTGTTCTTGTGAAATATAGCCTAAATCAATGTCTGAATATTTTATTCATTATAAATAATACAATTCTTTTCTCGTTGTAATATTTATATTATGGACGATTGCTATAAACTGTCACATTCAAATTTGATAACCGGTCAATTGGTTCACTTTATTAATATAATTGAAATCAATTATTTTATCGACATAATTAATTCATGTTACAATTGTTTAAATTAATTACGGGTATTCGAATATAGTGAGTTTTTTTCCCAAAAGTCCATATCTAAATTGTGTACCTGGTTAATAGTTTTGTTTTACTTTTTTGTTTTCTAACCGGTTTCAAAAAGGAGGAGGTTCTCAATTCAACTGTATTTTGTTTTTTTATGTTTGTTACCTCAGAGCTTTCCACTGGGTGAACCGATTTTGATGATTCTTTTTTTCATTGTATGCTAGTGCCTTAGATAAATGATTGGTCTAGCCTTTGGTAAATTATTGGTCTCGCTGTGGTCGATTCATTTATCTGACTAGTGCTTTCCGTGTGGTCAAAATTTGTTCAGTAGTTTTAGAGTTATAATTTAAAGTCGTTTTTTGTTAAAATTATTGATAACTGCACTCTTGTTATGATACACTCAAATTGAAGACAACTAAATACATCCGACTTGATGATTATAACTAGGAATATCTCAAAAACGGATGAACAATTTTCATATATACCACCTCGATCATATCAGCTCTCAAACAAAGGATTTCGTTTCGGCGCTACGATGCCACCAGACACTCGTACCCGCAGACACAGAGACACACATCCTGTCAAAAAACGTATACAATAATCTGAATATTAAACGATAACAATAGTTCTAGAAAATAGGAAGAGGAAATGGAGGCTTAATTATTGGCTTAGGAGACCATATTTTTTCAGAGATAAGTTGCATCCCCATCTAATTCATTAAGATAAATATAAAATCCCAAATACTCGATCTTGTTTAAATAATCCGAGCGCAGCGGTAGGAATTATAGGATATAAAATGAACGCGCGTGGTCACGATACTGGCGTGATAGTGGTAAGATAAATAGTGGGATACTGTCGCATACCGCATGCACTTTGTCAACTCCTACAGATTACGTGTTTCAAAATTCACATTTAAAAAGGTTTTAATATTAAAAACGAAGTTAAACCATCTACAAGCATACCTACTTTGATAAAAACTCTTACGCGACGATGTATTCTAGGCAAAAGTTAAATAATATGTATGTCTGGTTATCTTTTGTTGGAACTAGGTACTTTCTTGGTAAAAAAACATTATTTTAATTCGTTTGTCAGCATTCATAGAAATAATAGGTTGATGATTAAAACAAATACATTTATTTGATCATCAATCTCAGCGCAATGCATATAAATCAATACTGAACGAAAACAGTAAACGACGTAGCAGATTTCATTTTATTTATTCCTGGTTATTTACATTCTGTTTATTTGGTTCAGTGTATACATAAATATTACGAAATATGGTCATACATCTATACTAACACTATAAAGAGGAAAGATTTGTATTTTTGTATGTTTGTAGCGAAAACTACTGGACCGATTTAAAAAATAATGGGATTTGATTGATGGCAATTTCTGAGTGCCATATCATATGGCCACGTAGCCGAAGTTGCGAGTAAAAAACACTGAAAATGTATTCAAGGATTAAGTATAGTTTTTTTTTCATTATAATTATCTATCTATGTGGAATATATTTATTTATGTGGAATATATTAACTTTTATCAAGGTAAGGAGTTCTTATTATATTTAGTTGCTTTTCATTTTCATTTTTATGTAATAAATCACGCGACTTATAATTTTAAAAATTAGATTGTATAAAAATGATTAATCTATTCATTATAAAATATTACAACACATTTTAAACCAACTTTTTAAAGGTATATTATGTTATAGATGAAAAACTGGCATTTGAAATCTCTACTGAATTAACTATGTGAAATCGTTTATTCATCAAACGTCAGGAAGTTGGATACGTTTGAAACATTTTCACTCAATAAAAGGTGACGTAGTTTGCATGCCATGCATATGCATGAGCCTCCTGGATACATGAAAGCGCGGCTGCATGTAAATGCACCAGACTAGAGGAAATAATGCTGAAATAGGGATGATACTATTTACATATGCGTGAGTTCTACGAATGTTAATATTGGTCCTTTTGAATGGCTGCGGTCCAGGTATATACATTCGACACAATATAATAGCCGCCAAATTTCTTGATTGCTATAAATATAGCCGTATAAGGTATGAGTTTATATAATGAAATGCGAAAATTCCTACTGAATATTACTCCCAAAATTCTGTAATGTAAAACTGTATTGAATGTTTCCTATTTCAAATCCATAATCACAAAATTGGCCCATAATGATAATGATTATATCATATAATAGTAGGTAATATAAAGCTAGCAATGCAACGATAAACGTGGTAGGAAAAGTTTGGATTATGTCTTAAGGATATAGAAATAAAAATCTAAATAATGCGAAGCAAATGGAATGAATGCCCATAAATCTTCTATAAACGAAATGTTGCCAGTCCAAACTGTAAACCAGCTTTAACGTCATTATAAGGGAAGTAAAAAGGCTTGCCAATTTCGGACGATTTGATATAGTTAGAAATGCACAAAGCTTTGTGAGATTTTTCAATTTGGCGAAACGAACACTACTGTCAGGCCACCGCTGAATGCCTGCTTTGGACATCGTAATCTGTTAAAGCCATGGTTTTCGATTCAAACGTGCCTCTGATCGCTGTTAGTCCTCTGTGATTCGAATTAAGCCGTTCCTCAATTTCACATTTCAGTCGCAGTAAACCTTCCATTTCCCAGCGATTACTAAATTTTTCTACGCAACGTTCTGTTAAAAAATTATTAATTTAATAAAATGAGAGTGTTAGTGGCTATATATAGATATAACACAAAGAATACTAAGTCAAAACTTTAGATAGAGATAAAAAGAATGATTTTTTTTTAATTTTTACTAAGTTTAGTGTTTAATCATCAAAAATATTACCTAGAATTAAGATCCAAATGTGCTATTATTATACTACTATTATATCAAAAATAATTTAACCGTAAATTAGAAAGTATAAAAATATTATCACCCAAATTATACATGTTGAGAATCTCTGTATACCGCCTCAATAGCTTTTATCGGTGTAATCAAAGACTCGATGATATTCATAATTCACATTCGCTTATCACTTACCGATCACTTATCTTTCCAATTGTGCCGAATCCACATAATAGAGAATATTGTTTCTTTCTTTTATTATACACGTACGTATGTACGTATTTAATCTACGTTAATATAACAATTCAAAACGTGTCCTTTTCCAAAAGACACCTCTAGTGAGGAAAAAAAATTTAGTCGAACTACAAGTTAAAATTTACTATTTTGCTATAAAATTTACTTAATTGAAGACTAATATTACGGCGAACTAAAATAAACACATTCATATAAATAAATAAAATTTTATCCCGTTAGTGGCGCGTTTGCTGACGGATGTCTATAAACGATGGTATTTTTTTTGCAAACAAGCCCGAAACTCAAGGGATTTCAAATATCAGATGATAAGCGAGACCATTTTCGCATGAATGGAACTAAAGCTCGCTTGCTCAAAGAAATTTTACCTGCAATTGACACAAATACCACGCTTAACTACCGGTGACTTAGGCATCGATCCTACAGACCTTTGAGCTTTAATGTAATATAACTAATTCATATTCATTATTACGTATGTATATATCGATTATCATGACTTAAACAGAAATATTCTAATGTCTATTCCCTGTGTGAAAGAAAAAATTTAAGTAAAAAATGGATTTTCATACACCAATGCCTCGTGGCGTTAAATGAACGGAGCGATTCATGAGATTGGTTTATGTATGTAATAAATAGAAGCATTATATACATCTTTAGATGGGTGTGATGGGTGGGATATCTTTGAGATGGGTATTTGGGTAGTAAAACTGCTAGTAATACCCACTAAAAATAAATATATTGTAGATTTAGAGACCTCGGGATCAGTTTTGGACGGAATGTTAAGGTGGCAAAAGACACATATAATTGTTGCGGTTCCCAGCCCTCATCGGAGAGTGCTCTTTGTCAGCAGTCACAGAACTTATTACTACTCTTTACCATCTTGATGTAAGCTCATACTGAAGTCGCAACCATCGCGAGCACTGAGTCAGGGTTTTTGTGCCGTACTTAACAATCGTGATACTAGCCCGATATTTTTTTTTACCTCTTCCAAATAAACAAATAATTTTCCATAGAAAAAGAACTCATGCTATTCAGATTAATTTTCAAATCGTTTAATGAAAAACGAGAACAAACAATGCACACATTATGAACGAAACCTTAAGCGTTGCTCAGCGAAATCAGCTTAAGGCGCAGTCCGTCTGAACAGAGGTACCTTATCAGAGGCTTACACAGTTCGCCCTCTAAAAAATATTCCTGACCCAACTAAAAGCCGACATAAATTGCTCTAGATAACGAAGATCTATCTTTTGTATTTAAAACGTTATTTTAATGTAGATTTTTTTAATCTCAAAACACCAAGAAAATGTCAAACCTCTAGCTAGATTGGGATATTTTTAGACCAACGTAAATTCGTAATTTGTTTTTATTTATACCTAGATACGACAGAAACATATAATAACATCTATATTTATTATATGTGAAGCCATATAAGTAGGCTTAAAGCAATCTTTACTTTAAAAATAAAAACGCACATAGTCCGGTTCGTTATTTGGTCTCTCATGTAACCCATAGAGGACTTTAAATGCTTGTTTATATGTTTGTATTTGTAAAAAAAAAAACTACCGCACCGATTTAGCAAAATCCCATTGACCGTAAGCTGTTTCTAAGTGACTAAGATATTGTATATGCCCACGCGAATGAAACCGCGAGTATAAGTTAGTGTTAAATGAAAGAAAATAGCAATAAATTGGCGAAAAAACTGATACAGTTACTTAATATGATTATTATCTTGCTGCGAAGTCTGGAACTTTATGTACTTTATAGAACAAACTCCGTCTTTGTCAAAGGTAATGCTGCTAATTTGATTTCTATGTAAACGTACCACAGGAGACTTGTGTGCGAGCCGTGTGCTTGTAAATAGTCTCTACCTTTAATACATAGTTTCACTAGAAGTTAAGGTATAATGTAAATTAAAGAAATGTTAGGCAGTGGAAATGAACGTTCTAGTATATAACACAATAATAACACTTTCCTGTACACTTATTTGAATATAAAAAATATATAATATTTATATGTTTTCTATATTCTACATGTAATATTTGACTTTATTTTAAACAGTTAATAAAGTTTTTTTTATAGTTTTATGTTTATTTTAACCCTAAAATTTTAATGTTGTAAAATCTTATCGGTTGTAGTTCTTCGTTTATTTCATTTTGACTTTGTTGTTCCACTAGTGTTCATTAAAATATATTGAAAGACATTAACCATAGGTACGGCATTTTTATTGCTTTACAGTATATTAATATCTTACATATTTTACAATGTCACGTACGGCTTGTTAATTAACTAGGCATTTATTATGACACTGGGTCCGTAATGTTTATATATTCAACATTAATTTATTTTGTTTGCGAATTGGTCTCATTTTAATAGATAACTACCAAAATATTATATATAACTAGCTGACCCGACAAACGTTGTTTTGCCATATTAATTATTGGGGTGGACTACCCTTATCATTTAGAGGTATGAAAAATAGATAGTAGCCAATTCTCAGACCTACTGAATATGCATATAAAATTTGGTAAAAATCAGTAAAGCCGTTTCGGAGGAGTAAGGTAACTAAAATTGTGACATGAGAATTTTATATATAAGATTTCAGGCGAGAAGATGTGGGGGTGTTTAAATCTTAACATCATTGCATTCAATTTTTTAATACTAGATGCAATATCGAATACTTAATGTAAATTGCTTTAAATTGGAAATCACACAATTTCCGATGCTCATATATTTCAAGTTAACCTTAATGAAATTAAAAATCCTAGCAAATTATTTAGATAATAACATCACCTAGACTTTTTTAAAATAGAAATTAGTATATCACAAAAAAAAATATTTTGTATTATAACTTATGTAATACCAAAAATGTATATAATACGTCATTTATTAATGTATGGTTTTAAAGTGTAGGTACCTATTTTTTCATATCGTGTTAAGTATCTTCAGACACATTATATATTAAGAACTACTGATTAACATTTTAATATTATAACTGAGTGGGTACATTAAAGACGTCCTAAAAATATTTGACTATTTCTTATAAAAGGGCTAAATATTAATCTAACTAAATAAAATAGATACGAAATTTAGTATAAATTTTAGACACTTAATCTCATAATCCGTAAACGCTTTTAGTCAAAATGAGATGATTAAAAATTCTGGCTTTAGTAATTGTTTAAGCGCTTGGGCGAGATTTTCTTCAGAGAAGCTACCGCTAATAATGAACCGCTGTCATGTCATTAATAAAGGGATTTTAGACTCTTTATTCTTCGATTAAAATTAATAACAAATTATTATGAATATGGACATTTAATAAATGCCTCAAAGAACCTTTAAGGCTTTATATTGCAATGAAAATCTAGTTATCGAATATATCATAGAACCTATCTACATACGATTCGATAGTCATTAGACAGGTCCTTGATTAGTTAGTATCAAATGATCATTAGTCAGTAAATCTATACAGATAAATAAAATTGGAGTATCTGTGTGCAATATTAAAATAACCACATACATATATCAAAATAACGTTTTTTTAAATTTTTATCTGTTTGTCTGTCTGTTTGTTCTGGATAATCTCTGAAACGGTTGGACCGATTTTGACGGAACTTTCACTGACAGATAGTTGATGTAATAAGGAATAACTAATGCTACTTTTATATTATAAATTAAAATAAATAAATAATAAAAAAACTATTCCGCGCAGACTTATTTTGCTGTACGCCATTTGGCTGTTTATAGGCTATATAACATCACGTTACGACAAAATTACGCTGGTGAAACTGCGGGGCACAGCAATACACAATATAATATTAAAAACTCACCATATATAAGTGTTATTAATATGTGGTGGTGTATTCAATACTAATAAATTACCCGAAAGTTAAATGGACTAATCAAACAAGAACATTGAATAAATCATGTATATATAAATCCACTAAAATACGGTAAATATATAATATGTGTGGAAATGCGTAATTATTTTCAATTATTACTGCATAATCTGAATAACCTGAATGCAATAAATTGAATAAATCATACACAGCCCAAATTCAGAGTCCTATATAATTTAGTAGTTTGCAGTTAGATTAATATGAACCTTAATGATATTGCCTGTTAAATAATATAGGATAATCGAAAGCTTAAAATGACCAAATGCAATAATAAAATTCTTTTTTTTATTATTTTTGTAGTAAGTAGGTGTAGGAGCCAAACGGGCAGGAGACACACTTAGGATAAACGTTGCCGGCCTTTTTCAAAGAATTGGGCGCATTTCGATACATTGTGTAAATAACTTAGTACCTACTAATTTTTTTTATTTTGATTGGATCGTTGTTATACTATAACCTAAACACGCTTCTATAAAAATTACGATAATACGCAAGCAAATTGTCTACGCCAAATGTCTACGCCACTCCTTTATCGCCGGCCTGCGCTCCGTGGTGGGTGCATGCGCGGAGGAGCGGGGGTGGCGGGGGACGTTCGCCTGACCAGAGCCGCGCGGCCGCCGCCCCGCCACCGACACTGGCCAACAACAAGCTCACGCGCGTCCACGCGTGCGTCTTAGTAAATAACTTAACAATAAATTAATCTTGTACTTTTTCTAGTAATACATTTTGCACCAGTTCAAGTATGTTTACTTTATACGTACTCAAATCCTAATTGATTAAACACAAATTATCTTTTCTGTAGATTTTGCACGCATACATGCATTTTAGTATGTCATCTATAACTTATACCGAAGATTTATAATGTTTATTTAGGCTTACTTACCTACTGTTGAATTGAAATGGTTTAAAAAATAAACAATAGATAAATAACTTTAGTCCGAATGGTGACGTCACGGGCATTACTCAGCATTATATAAAAATGTAATGACGCCAAAAAGTACAGAAAAACACGAGACGTATTGTATCTCGGATTATTTGTCTTGACTTGGTTTCGTCGAAGTAATTTTAATAAACGATGCGCGCAAGATTCTCACTGCAATTTTATTCTTCAACATTTCACCCGAGGCGTTATTCTTTAGTCAGCGATTTCTTGTCTCGATATTATGAAAATATTTTAAATGCAATGTATAGGCGCATTAAATTTTGTTGATTCTTTTTTAAAATATCTGTAATACACCGTCAAAAAATAAATGACGAAAGCGCATGCTGCATTTGTTTAAGTTACGATGAATACTCTATTCACCACAGCTATATTTTAAATTATATTTTAATAAAACGAAAATTCTGTTACGTATGATGAAATGAAATCTCGTTTTAATTAAAGCGTAACTTACAATCTCTCATAATTATTTGAATGCAAAACTTTCAGAAATGTACCCGTGAAAGCGTGAAGCGTTTATTTTCATGAAATAACAGTGGACTCATAAAATAGTGAAAGAAGAATATCACCAACGAATGCTAACATAATAGACGAATGGAATTTTATCTCGCCTACATGCAAAATTGCGGGCTCATTGTGCGCCATCGGGGTGGAAAATATAGAAAGGTTTACTCTGTTGATTTAAAAATCTATGAATACGTCAAAAGTACTAAATTGAAAAATATTACAGACATCTAAACGGATATGTATATTAATGTACCGCCAAAGATAGAATAAAATAGGGTAAGGATTTGAATCATCATCAATTAATACAACCTACGATACGCACAACTTAATATCTTAAAACGGAATTTTTTTTTTTTTTTTTAATCTCCTTTTTTCTTGCGATCTGCCCAGTGGGCATTAAGCGAGAGTTTAGTGGTGGACGAAACGTGTCACAAGTCATGAGTGGTATGTGCCCAGTGGCCCAACCAGCTAATAATATACAGTTCTTTCTCCTAATCTTTGATGATGTCTTGAGGAGCTCTTCTCCTAATTCTCGAGAAAGTGACTGTGTTGGGATTCATGAGGTCAGAGGCTAGCTCATTAGGATGGCGGTCTATGCGTTCGGCGTATGATTTCAGTCTCGATGATATTTCTTCTCTGACAGTCGGAATCGAAAGATCACGGTGAAGCTGGTCATTTGTTACATACCACGGTGCGTTTGCGATCATTCGTAGTGTTTTCGATTGGAATCTTTGGATTATATCAATGTTTGAATTAGAAGCAGTACCCCAAAGCTCGGCACCATACGACCATATAGGTTTTAATATAGATTTGTATAGGAGAAGTTTGTTATTTAGGGACAGTTTTGATTTGCGGGTCAGGAACCCATGGAGCTTGCGAAGTTGTGTACTTAAAGCTTTTCTTTTGGTGAAAATATGTTTTCTCCAGGTGAGACGTCTGTCAAGGTATATACCTAAGTATCGTACGTCTTCTTGCTGAGGGATTTGTATTCCGTTTAGTGCAATTGGGGGGCAAGAGGCGTGTTTAAGTGTAAATGTAACCTGGACTGATTTACTTTCATTCGCTCTTATGCGCCAGTCTTTGAGCCAGTTGGATATAAGGTCGAGACTTTTCTGAAGCATGTTAGATGCGACTAACGCATTGGGATGTGACGCAATCAGAGCTGTGTCGTCTGCGAAGGTCCCCACGAGTACATCGTTTAGTGTCGGCAAGTCAAAGGTGTAGATAAGATACAATACAGGTCCCATAACACTTCCCTGAGGGACACCTGCTTGAAGAGGATGAAGTCCTGTTCTGTCTTCGCCTTTTTTGATATAAAAATTTCGCTCACTAAGGTAAGATTTAATTAATAAGTAGTGATTTATAGGTAAGGCTTTTAGTATTTTGAAAAGTAGGCCTTCGTGCCATACGCGGTCGAATGCTTGAGAGATGTCCAAAAAGGCTGCAGAACAGTATTTTTTGTGTTCAAAAGCATCATTTATTTTTGTGACCAGACGGTGGACCTGTTCAGTGGTGCCATGTGCTTCCCGGAAGCCAAACTGGTGGGAAGGAATTATCTTTGACTTCACCAGTTCTGGAGTCAATCTTTTCATGAATAGAATTTCGAAGACTTTGGATAGCACCGGCAGAAGACTTATTGGGCGGTAGGACGATATATTTTCTGGATCTTTTCCTGGTTTAAGAATTAGAATGATCTCCGCTACTTTCCATTGCGCTGGGACAAATTCACGGCGCAAAACTGCATTGAATATAGCAGTAAGTTGTGAAATGCCTAATTTAGGAAGTTCTTTTAGGACCTTGGCTGTTATCAAGTCGTAACCAGGTGCTTTGTTTAGCTTGAGATTTCTAATCACGCCGAGAACTTCATTTTTTGTGAATTTTTTGAGCGGTGGAGCGAGTTGGTATGGTATAGATAGGCTTTCCGTAATTTCACGGGTTTTTGTTGAGCCGGTGTCAGGATTTGGTGTAAAAACGTTAGATAGATGCTCTGCGAAGAGTTCAGCCTTATCGGTGTCGCTTCGGGCCCAGGTTCCGTCAGTTTTGCGTAGAGGTGATTCGAATGTTATTGGGTTTTTGATTGATTTTATAGCCTTCCATAATGAGTACTCCGTGGCTGCTGTAGCGTCAAGTCCTGTTAACATATTTTCCAGCTTCTGATTTTCAATATCTTGCATGGTTTTTTTCACCTTTTTCACCCATTTATTAAAGGTTTTCTTATCTCGAGGGCTTCTGGTAGTTTGCCACTGCTTTCTGTAATACCTCTTCTTTTGGATAATGTCAGTAACCACTTGAGGGAAGGTTGGTATGCAAGTGTTGGAGTGGTTTGGTGTTGCCTGCCAAGCCGCTGACTGGATACAAGTTGTTAATTTTTCAACTGCCTCGGTTATATCATCATTATCCTTTAATGCAATTTGAGGATTAATGTTGTTTTCTACCAGCTCCCGAAAATAGGCCCAATCGGTCTTTTTGTTGTGAGTTTTACATGGCTTGGTCACTTCGATGGTGTCATTATGCAGTTTAGCTAGTATAGCTGTGTGATCAGATGACAGATCGTAGGTGGAGTAGCAGCGCAAGGAGCGATTAGGTAGTCCTTTGGTAACGAAAAAGTCTACCAGGTCTGGTCTCTTTTTGACATCACTTGGCCAATAAGTTGGTTCACCAGTGGAATAGATATTGAGATTAAGTTTTTGTACTGATTTCTTGAGCTCCCGTCCCTTTGTAGTCGTTGTTCTAGAGCCCCAGTCTATGTGTTTAGCATTATAGTCTCCGCCAGCTATAAATTTGTTGCCCAATAGCTTAAAGAAAAAGGAGTATGCTTCAAACTTTAAGTTGTGTTTTGGAGGTATGTAGAGAGCTGTTATCTGTAAAGGGCCAGTTAGGCTTTCTATGATGATGTTGGTAGCCTGAATCTCATTAGTGGAATGAGAGTTAGATACATGGTGCTTTATCTTTTCCTTCACGATAATGGCCGACCCTCCATGGGCTGTTCCATCAGGGTGATTGGTGAAGTAGATTTTATATTTAGGTATCTCAATGTGAGTTTTCGATGTGAAGTGGGTTTCAGATACTAGCATGAAGTCTATGTCATGGGTATACAGGAAAGATTTAACTTCGGGAGTGTGTTTTGATAGCCCATTGGCATTCCACAGAGCAAGTGTTAGCGGTTTGCATTGCCGCGGGGAGGCAAGGTGGGCCGCCTGCCATCCCCCTGGACAAAATCCTGGCCACTGCCTGGTGAGGTTTGTACTCTCAGGTCTGATATTAAGTTTAAGAGTAGGTTAGACATGGTGTTCATCTGTTGCATCATTTGTTTGAACATTTCCATTAGTTCCTTGAAATTATTGTAGTCATCATTAGAGGTTTTTGCAATATGCTGTTGTTGATGGTGCTCTTTACTTTGACTTGTGACAGTTGCATATGTTTTATTTTGGTGGTTTTTGTTTGTTTGTTGTGGTTGATTTGTCATATCTAAATTTATATTATGTTTGTTTGTTTTATTTAGATCATGGACTTTGCATTGTTCATTCGAATCTTTTGGGACTTTGCTTTGAAGGAAGGTTTTATTTCGCAGCGGGGGAAACCTTTGTTTTTGCAGTTGTTTGTAAATAGAACACCCTTTATAGTTTGCTGGGTGGTTTCCGTTACATAGGGCACATTTGACATCGTCGGATTTTTCTTTTTTAGAGCAATCAGCGGAAGCATGATCACCAGCACATTTGATGCATCTCGGTTTGCGACGGCAGTATGTTTTGGTGTGTCCATAAGATTGACAATTTGCACATTGCGGAATGGTTCGTTTAGGCCTGGGTGGTTCAAACTTTACAATGCAATGTAGGAGATTTTTCACTTTGTATATGTCTTTGTTATTTGGTCGAGGTTCTAGTTCTACTACAAACATGTGTAAGGGGTTCCCAGTTTGCGTTTGTTTCATGTTCCAGATATTTCTAGTAGTATGATCAAGAGTAGCCAAGGCCTCTTTAATGTCTGCTGTGTTGGTGGATGGATGTAGATATTTTAGGATTACTTTAAAGCTTCTCTCCTGTTTTGGTTTATAGGTATAATATTCTGTGTTTTTTTCATCTAGTTCCTTGACAATGACTCTATATGCATCCCCAGTCGCGGGCTGGATTCTCACCCGGTTTCCAGAGAGGATTTTAACAACAAAAAGTCCCGGTACTGTTTCCTTTAGTAGTTGGACTAGAGGAGATATATTAGCAACTTTGTCAATAAATATTGGCGGTGCTTTTGGCTGTCTCTCAGTCTGAGTTTGGGATTTCTCTTCTTTATCATCAAGCTCTGAAAAAGAGTTGCTAGTTGGGACCGGTTGGCTTAGCCAATAGGAGCCAAGTTTGGTTTGTTTATGACTTTTGTCGTTCTCAGGGCTGTTCCGTTGCCTTTTGCGGTTTGGTACCTGTGTCCATGCTGATGTTGTAGGTTCTGCAGCAACGTTTGACTCACAATCTTCACAAGGCTGGTCACTGGTTGTTCTGAAATCCGACAATGACTGGGATCTTGTCCGGATAAATAAACTAGGATGAAAAGTTTGTTGGGTTAATGTCTTGTTAGCTGGTTTTTGCTGTTGGTTAGTTGGTTTATTGGAATTTAAGGATTGCATATTGTTCCCACGAGTAGGGTCGAAATACAAAAGTCACACACGAGGTAACGCCCATTCTCGTGTGAAGGCTGATACTACAATGTTTGCCAGGTCCATTGAAGTTGGCACTATCGACTGAGCTGCCCTATCAGTCAAGCATCCATCTCTTTGGCATGTTCCCACCATGAGATTTAGGGTAATTTTTTATAGAGGCTTTCTACCTCATAGTCCGGGCAATGAAGCCAAGACCGCCGTCCCCGCGAGACATGACCACGGGATTACGGTGGTGAAGGTTGGTACCAACACCTACTCAGGTTTGTTAAACCTGGTTTGGAACTTTAGAGGGGATTTACCCCCTCAAGGCCTGCGGTGGCCTACGGGTTATTTACCGCCGCCCGTGCTCGGCGTTGGCAACTCATTTTGCACCACCCAGGGGGCACGTGTAGGGTGGGCCTTAGGAAAGGTGGGACTCCTACGGACGCGAGCTGCCACTACCCCCCAAAAACGGAATGGCTAAATAAATTTTTCCTTTGTATCAATACATCCGATGCTGTTTAAACCTTTTTTTGGGCCATGGGCCTCTAGACATGCAATAATAGAATAATTGGTGTTGCCTGTCAAAAAGTAAATTTGTATGAAAGCTACACTAAACGTTATTTTGACATAAAATTCCTTTGCGTGACATTAATGTCGCCTATCTAAAGGCATTGGCCTCAAATGCAGTGATACTTTACCGATGGGGTGCAGTATTGTTTACCTACTGTTCTACGAGTATTCATTAAAAAAAATCTCTGATCCTTGTAATAATAGTCTAATAATAATATTATTAAGTAATAAAAGGTTCCATAAAAGACTATTTGGTCATTTTATGTTACTTCCTGTTTATGAGTCTTTCATACGTGACATCACGTATCACATTGAATGGTGAAAGTTACGATTCCTTTTAATAAATTTTAAAAATAGTATACTATTCGCTTTTTTTCCATTATCTACAGCTCACACATCTCATTTAAGTCTTCTTTATACATACACTAGCGACCCTCCCCGAATTTGCACGGGTATAAAACATATATAAAAACCTTCCTCTTCAATCATTCTATTTATTAAAAAAAACCGCATCAAAATTCGTTGCGTAATTTTAAAGATTTAAGCATACAAAGGGATATAGGGAAAGAAAAAGCGACTTTGTTTATACTATGTTGATAGTGAAATACATGTCAATATTTGTGTCAGATCGATCACTTCAGGTAACTATTAAGTTGTTCATAGAATATAAATATGTATTATGTCTGTGTAGCTAATTGTTTATTTGTCTAAATCATTGTACAAATTTAGAAGTGACTAAAAGATGAATTGAGAATTTGAAAAAGGCGAAAAATTGTAAAAATTATAAATTACCAGTGATTAACAAACATTTGTCCTTCCCAAACTCGGTATGACGTTTGTTCTTCTACAATTGATAAATGGATGATAGGCAACGCAATCAATTGTCCCCAGGGAATGATTGTAGAAAATTTCCCCTCGGGCTCCCATTCACGGAGTTTAATTTGCATGATGAGGACGGGGATTTTTAATATCCTTTTGATAAAGAAGCTCTCATTATTCGAGGTGTTATTTATGACTGCTTAAAAGATTTAAAGGTAAACATTCTTTTGTGAGACTCTATTGTTTAGGACTTTTAAGCTGAAACCGTTTAGGTAAATGAATCGTGAAGCTAACTTAGTGACCAAAGGCCGTTCATTTTGAAGGACCATTTCATTGTCGATGGAGTGAACCATCAATTCAGCTCAACGGGTCTGCAGTTGACGTGTATGTTGTTTATGGGTAAAAACCGTTACAATAAAGCGACCGAGGTACACGAGTAAAGGCAGTGTTCATATTGTGGAAATATTTATAGCTTGTATGAAGATTGATTCTTCTCAATCTAAAGTAAATAATAAGGACTTAAAGCCATATTAAGAAATCTCAAATCTTATGACAATATTTACTTTTGAAACAATTGATAAGTGTGAAAGTTAAGCAAAGAAAAGACAAATATCATAAGAATAAAAGAACAAATAATGATTTTTTTAAAATATTTAAGCAGATATTTCTAAGTTCGTACGTGACCCGAAATTCGAATGTTTATCCAGTAAATTGTCTTACGACCTCTCACCATGTTAAGAGTACTTTTATTTATTTACGTGGAAAAAAACGTTCAACACTTACTTTACAATGTTATTTTTATTTATTACACATTTAATATAGATTTATGAATATTGAAATACCGATTTAATAATTCTATGACTTAAGGGGTCACTAAATGTGTTTTAAGAATATTATTCAATCCTATAAATTATAGTATTACATTTATGTTTAATTTATTCGGTAAAATTGATAAGGAAAAGATGATTAGATTGTTTAAGTATTATGTGAAAAATGTAACATTATTGAAAACGGAAAGTTTACGATACTATTGCGTAGCAGTGCTACGAGTGCTACAGCTCGATTCAATGAAGCTACGGTTTCTGCTACGCGTCTTGGCTAGTTTACCAAATAATTTAAAAATTAATTCTATCTCCAAAAACGAGAAAAATAATAAATGCTTTATGATAATGAATATAAATAGACAATTGTGAGTAAAAAAAAATCTAAAAAAAAATCTTGAATCTTGCCATGTTGCGATGACGAGCTTCCTTTCCTAGTTTCAAAATAGAGAGTTTATCAGGTTTATCAATGTTGTATTTAACTATTAAGTTAAGAGATAGTAGATAATTTGCTATTAATTACCCCTCTACTATACTTTATGTAAATATTTAACTATTCTAGAAATTTTACAATGGAAAGTTAAATTTTCATAGATGGTAAAATGGCTATGAACAATACCTATAACTAATCGATTTATCAGACCGAGTTCTAGTCTACCTATATACTCATGGTAGTTAATAATTCAGTGCAAAGTAACAATAGGTCGTCTAAACCACTGAAAGTTAGAACAATTAATATTGCAGCCATTCATCAATCGCCAATAAACAAAAAATAGTAAATATCGGAACACACGAGTTTCAGTCATACATCACTTTGTTATTTGTTTAGTTGCTTGACGTTGATGAATGATCTCCGAAGGGGTTTCACTGCCTAAGCCTGGTTCAAGACTCATACGAGTATCTTACCAAGAATAAAGATTAATTATGTGCCTAATTAATAAGAAGGTAAATTCATGGCCTATAGATAGGTTTTGGATAACTGAATGAAAATTTCTAAAATTTCTCTCTTCTGAATAAAATATTATATTTGTGTAAATATTTAATGTTGTTAAATACTTACACAAGAATGAGATTTAAATTATATTGATATAAATAGAATATTTATTTAATATTGAATTAATCCATGGACTTAATATTATTAATTACTAATAACAACGCAACGTGTTCTACATATTTATGTCATAATACTTTAGTTTAAAAATTTGAAACCTAAAATATATTGTGTTATAACTAAAAAGTAAAAATATTTAGGTCAAGCTTATTGAAAGTCAATGCCCACAAATTGTTAGACAAGCAACAATGTTCATAAATTAATAATCAACGGGGGTTGTAAATTGGCGCCATTCGGCATAGTTTAACTACTTAAGGACCCATACTAGCTAGTCCCTTTGATAAACTTGTTTTGTTCAATATTCCATATAATTTATACCACTAAGACGATGTTGTGCAATTATAGACTTTAAATAGAAATAGAAATATTTCGTATACACATTTCAATTTCTTATGAAATAATGAAAAGCATATATGAATATGACATTTATTGACTATTTGTTAGGGAGTTAAGCCTGATTTACACAGGTAACGACTCCACTCTCGAGACAAGTCAGTGCTGACTCGATATTTACCTAATGTAAATTGACTTGGAGTCAGTAAAGCGCTGTCGCGTCAGTACTGACTTCAATATACTAGCACAAATATTTTTAAGTCAGTTGACTCCTCCCGCCATCCGCGCCAGAGTTCAGTCACTGGCATTGCGTTGTAGGGAGACGTCACATGATAATTTTGAACAAAAATTTAACAACAAAGCAGAGCCTCAAGTTTCTTTTCTGTATTCTATCCATTTTCTTATCCAAACTAGTTTCTTTTAGATCTCCATTTCTAACATTTCCGTCAATTCATTCAACAGCAAAATGAAAATATTTTTTAACAAATAATTATCTCGTTCTTTAAACTGCTATTTTCGTGAATTAATTTTTTTCCATTGACTACAAAAACGTGTGCACACTTTGAAAAAATTACCTTGACTACTGACTGCATGTAAACAGTGTAGTCAGTTCTCGCCGCCAGCACTGACGCCTGTAACTGACTTGTTTACTGACCCTGTGTCAAATAAACTTAAGCCAGTAAATGCAAATGCTACAAGCTTGCATAAGTTGAAATTTTTGTCTTTGTCATAATAAATTATCTAGTTACTTAGTTTTAAGTATTTATGTTATGTAACACGTATCTATTAGTAAAATTATTGCCATAAGTTTTTGAATAAGCGCTAAGCTTAAAAATACATTGTAAAATATTATGTTTGTACGCTCTAGGATTAAATTAACACTGGAAATTGTGCCTGTAATTTTTTAAATTATGATTTAACAAAGATGTTTTGAAATTGAACTGAAACTGCCCTGTGTAAATCAGGCTTAATATGTATTAGTATTTTATAGTCCAGAAACTAATGACGTGCGAGTAATATAATTTAAACAAAAAAGTACAGACTTCAAGAAAAATAGAAACTCAATTATATTAATAAAAAATTTATTTGACCAATACAATCCTTCAAGAATACGGAAAAAGGGGAAAAGTTTGACAAAGTAATTACTCTTTGGAAAGAGACCAGTAAGGGCTTTTACGATTACTCAAACTTTTTTCATTAAAATCCAATTTTTTACTGTTTGCTATCGGTGAAAAAATGTTCAATGTTCAGGTTGAGCGATTCAACGCTCACGGCTAATTATTCTTTGTTTGAGAGGTTAGAAGTTATTTTTCTCTTTTATTTAAATAATATTGACACGAATTTAAAAAACACCACATATTGTGTTCATAACAACCTTTGGAGATCGTATTCAAAATAGTGGCTGCATTACAAAGTTATTAGATTATTTTAATCTCTGAAACAAGTCGAGAATTATGTTTAGAATATTAAAGCTTGCTGTATCATTTATCTATTATAAAAGTCGTTTATAATAAGGTTTTCTTAAGACGAATATTTAATAATAGGGGTTAAAGTATGAAATTGCCGTTGTAAAGTAATAGATACTTTGAAATGAAATAAAACCTTCATGGTATGAGATTTTTGTGAGAAACTTTCTTCACATGATACCTATAAGGTTCTTATTTTGAAAATGTGCAACATTCGATTTCCGATAATCAATTGTTCTTTTATTCAGCTTAGACGTGAAAGATGGATACTTAGAAAATCCGAATTATTTTTGAATACGAGTTCCGACGAGGAACTAACCTCTTAGTTCCTCATGATTTGACTGATCTATAGAAAGAAATGCGTGTTGAAATTTGAAGAAAAAAAAAAACTAAAAATACAGCTCTACTTACGGGTAATGGGTCCTCTTTTATAGTAAAGACATAACTAAATAATTAAAGTACGTATGAATTTTAAAAAGAGAAACCGATGCTTTGAACATACTTTGCCTAGTCGCGACTACGAATATCATTAGTGTAGTAGCAGACGTTCGTTAGCAACGTAAAAACAAAATCTGTAATAAATTAAGTCTTATGAAATAATCAGTGTGTGCGTGACTAATTAAAAGGACGTGGACAGGCTCGTTTTCATTTGGGATGTTAAGTGTATAATTTATGACGCGTTTAAAGGCGGTGGTCTTTGCTGTTTTACTCACTTATTTCCTATATAGCTACATATTTAAGTGTGTTATGTTTAAATATAGACGTATTTACCATACTTGGTATAATGAGATTACAATTATACTATTTGTATTAAGTTCACACGTATAACAAACATGTTACGTGTTTGACAATAAAAGCGTGCGCTGGGGATCTTAGGCTCGAATTCCGAGTAAATAAATGTATCGGTTAGATAGGCACAGAAGATTGAACACACACTTGTCTTTAATGAAATTTATCAGTGAAAGAGACGCAGATATGTATTAGTAGTAATTTACAATTATTTTATTTGTTTATTTAAGTATTTTCGTCAGTAAAACCTTCTCTGAAATTAGTCAAATTTTATTTCTTGTTTCACTATTGTACCCACTCATATAATCCTTATATTTAAGAGCCTTATGCGCTTACACCGTCTAGACACCCTTTACTCAATATTGTACTTAAATTTTAGCTTGTATGTCACCGTTTCGGTTTGATCTGCGGACCTATTCCGGCAACTATGATTAAAATAATTATATGTACCAAAACCTCTAATTGAAATAGAATTAATGTCTATCAGCCATGCAGTAATTAGGCTGCCTTGTGATTTATTAATGACAAGCATTCCAATGTAGCAATTAATGTCACACCATTCAAATTGCAATCCGAAATCTATTGTCGTGATGAATCTGAATAATATTAGTGCTCATGTTAATTAATCGTAATTATATTATACAGTTATGGAAATTATGATAAATGTTTATTTGATTTATTCATAGAGGCCGTATTTGCTTCGCTGTTTAGAGTTACCAAAATACATATAGCCATAGTAGGCAATAAGGAGCACATACAATCGTAGAGGACGAAAGCTGCGCGGATATAAGTTTTAATGTTACATTTATGTTTATTTCCATGAAAATTCCATTACCTTTGAAGTACATAATGATATTTTTAATTCATTTTACTTGAAATATTTCATCACACGTCTAATATAAAGCACCGTTACCCTAGGAACGTGCGTGCCGCAAAGTTAAGCTCGTGGTTACGCACCATTAACGCAGATTTTGTTGCTCGAACCTTCTCAGTTTCGTGGGCCATTAGAGAGAACATTTCATTATAAGAATGGTCTTGAATAAGCTATGAACATGTCGAGGCATGCCTGTGAGTTAATGGTCGCTCCTGATTAAAGATTACGCACTGTCGGCTGATGTTAAATTTAATTTGCCCTCGTGAAGATTATTCCGAGTAAGCCAGCTCTCATAAGCCTCTATTACTTATTCAGAAACTAGCAAATTATTTAGGAATTTATAAGTGCGCAGACTTAGTTTTACCGGAAAAGTCGCGAAATGGGCTCTATATTATTCATACATAAGAAAATATCAAATAGATTTCTTGTTCTCATTTGCTAGAACATCTGCATTACAACTACTGTATAATATATATATATATATATGAATATATATATATATATATATATATGAATACATATATATATATTACTATAATTCCCCAAAGATAACTTAAATATATAATTACATGAAACTATATATCTAGTGAAAAAATTAAAATAAAATATAGATTATTTCGATTAAGCGATTTTTCTATTTCGGTAATATATATTTTAACTATTAGGATTTACTGTGATTTTTATGATCTACATTTATCTATTTTCAGGTTTTTTCGTCCACCAGATTCGTCAATTATATTTAAAATTGAGAAATAAAAAAAACAAACACATAATTACGGTTGTACGTAGTTACCGCACCACACAACAAAATAAATAATAAGTGAATTTCCGTCACCTGTAGTGAGGCATGGGGCAGATACATTGCTGTGTCTGTTTCATTGATAATTTTCATTACAGGCAAGTAGGTGATCAGCTTTCTCTGCCTACCCAATCAGAACATTCATTAGTTCTCCTGGGATTCAAACACAGCACCTCCGGCGCAATCACTTAGCCATGGAGGCTGCCATAAAAGAAACCGGGTGTCGACGAAAGTACAATCGTACTTATATGACTATATGACATGAATACAGGATGTTGTTCACTTGAACTATCTGCAAAGATCTCAGTAGCTTTACTAGATGAAGGTTATTGGATAGAAATATGTACTAGTATTTCATCAGGTGGAGTTATATTATTGTGATTTTTAATAATATAAAATTAGTTTTACACGACTATTACAAATGATATGAAAAGTAATATCACATTTTATTAAAAAGATCTTCCTAGATCGTAAATAAATGTTTGTCGGAGTTAAAATTTACATCTGAACTGCGAGGGTCAGATTTTATTACCTTTGCTCCGGAAATAAACCGAGGAAGCGCTCTCAGCCAGACTTTGTGGTTTATCACGGATTTAACGAAGTATTAAATATTTCTTATATTTTTTTTGGATTGTGAGGGCAGCTACTAAGTTTCCATATATATAACTATATAAGAATCTTCTACGTATCCTTTTACTTTTTTATGTATGCAGTTAACAACAATCATAATTTAAGAAATATGACTTAAAGAACAAATATTGATGCATTGTAGATACAAATAAAAGTACAAACCTAAGCCGATAGAAATATTTCAATAGATCATGAGGATAATGTGGTGCACATGTGGTCGAGTAGTATCGTATTGGTTGTACGTGACTCGATTATTAGATATCTTCTACTCAGCTGTTTTCTTTAATCCTTGGGAAGAAATCCGTAAATATATAATTCAATATACGCTTCGACACTCCTTATCTGCCAGAGCGTATTATATCGTTACGAAAATATTGATTTTTATAGATTGTGTGGTTATCAGATTATTTACATTAGATTATAGTATAAGGAAAAATATAAATGGAATTATGGTATATAATTCTTATAATATGTTACTTGTTAGTGTGTGAGAATTCCCGTTGCCCCTAGTGGGGTATGGGGCAGACACATTGCTGTGTCTGTTTCACTGACCATTTTCCTTACAGGCAAGTAGGTGATCAGAATTCTGTGCCTACCCAACCGGAACTTTTATTAGTCCCACTGGGATTCAAACCCAGTACCTTCGGCGCAATACGCAGACGCATAAACAACTTACCCACGGAGGTAGTTGATAGATTTAGTAAAAATTACTTTTACAGATAATTATAATACTAATTACAGATACCCGACATAAATTTCCCTTATCTTATCTTAGGTATCTTAGCAGTTGTCGTAATAATCACTACATAGTATAAAACAAAGTCGCTTTTTCTTTCCCTATGTCCCTTTGTATGCTTAAATCTTTAAAACTACGCAACGGATTTTGATGCGGTTTTTTTTAATAGATAGAGTGATTAAAGAGAAAGGTTTTTATATATGTTTTATACCCGTGCAAAGCCGAGGCGGGTACCTAAATATAACAAAATAACGTTAAGACTAAATATATATCGATTAAGGACTAAAATATCTGAGTCTTGGTCTTCACGAAACTTCACAATAGATATATTTACTGGTGTATACTAAGATAAAAATTAACGGTGTTTGAGGTGACAGAATTAACTCTCGCAAATAATAAATTGAATATTAATATGTAAGAGAACAGAGTCAAAAACCCTTACTGTATAAAGATAAATATATAAACAATGAATAAATAGAAGGCGGTATGGAATATAACTATGAAATTATACTAGAAGCTATAATATTGTCCGAAATTTCTTTTTTCAAACAGAAACATATTAACAGTATCTATAATAATTTATTGATTACAATACATATCAATTGATGTATTCATTAAAATAGAGTTTCATGCCAAACTTATTGGAATTTTCTAAATATTTAGAAAGTTTTATTCAAGAAATTAGAATAGAAAACTGTTGCAATCTCGTGAAAGTAAGCGGGAGGGTATCGTTGAATAAGATGAAAGTGTCCTCAGAAAAGCAATTGATAGGAATCTGCATTTTCCTCAAAAGACTATAGATATTTATGTGAATGTAGTACCCAATCTCATATGGACGAAAGGCTAAACCATTCAATTTATCAAGGCTTCTGTGTCCTCTTTAAGATAAGAGAATCCTTTTACATTCTTATCGGAAGGATGTTACTGACAACCTTACTTTTTGTACTGAAGAAAACTAATCTTTATAGTGTTTTCTTAATCTATGGAATGGTTTACATGATATGCAAGTTTTATAAATATAGCGTTTATGTAAAAATATTTGTGTGAAGGATTTATTGATGTGTTACAGATATTTAAGACAAAAAGTACAAATACTTACTCAACATTATAATAATAATAATAATAATAGAGACAACTCACACACATTGCTCTGATCCCAAAGTAAGTAGCTGAAGCACTTGTGTTATGGAAATCAGAAACAACGAGGGTACCACAATAAATACATATATAAGTTTATAAACAACCAAGACTCGGAAACAAACATTCGTGCTCATCACACAAATTAATGCACCTACCGGGATTCGAACCCGGGACCTTTCGATGCAGAAGGCAGGTACACTACCAATTGTGCAAATCGGTTGTCAAATATGTAATTAAAGATGAAGGTAAATCAATAATTTACGCTACCTTTAAAATTATTTAACTTATTCTATTAAATCTTACAAGTCTTATACAAACTTGTCTAATCTAACCGGAGTTAACCAGGGCTACAAATTTAGCTCTTGTCAAGGTTTTACTTGGATTTTTATGTTTCACTTGACAGATATTGCAGTTACGGCAATATTTCACGTTAAAATAAAAAATTTACATAAAATTGTCAGGTTTGATGTATTGGTTCAGGTGCTCACATCACTTGTTTGATTTTTGCATTTTATTAAATATTGCTGTAGCCCAAAATTGGATTTTCCTATAGATACCTTAAATTTATAGTATTATTTCTTTTTTATCTAAATATCGTTGAATTTTGTTTTTGGTTTTACGTTATCTAAAAAATGAGAGTGGGCGACCATGCCGTATTGAGATGTTGATTATATGTTTTCAGTATAAAATCTATAGTCTTAATCAACGTATTTAAAGTAAGTTACTAAAAATTACATAATCTTCAGCTTCTGCTGCCGAAGAACACGGCGAAGCAGTAATTTTTTCTTTAAAAAAAGTTCGGTTTAGTGATAAATGAAACTGCTCTTAAAACCATCTTAGGTACTTAATGTTTCTCATGAACTACTAAATCTCAAAAGTTTTAATAATCTTAGTCCTTTCCACGACAAACTTTAAAACACTTAAGAAACCTTATATTTTTACGGCAATTTATATGTCCTTTTACAAAGCGGAGTATTCGACTTTATTTCTTGAATAAAAGTATGAAATACTAATTTAGATTATTGGAAATTCCAATATCTATTATCAATACGTTTAACTGAGAAACGCTGCAGCTCCTTCGCTTTCAAATAAATTGGAAGAAACTACTCGCTGTTTATTTCATATCACGTAGATGCTCCAAGTCCATACATTCTCAATGATAAAGCTTAATGTTCTTGCAGTGGTTAAAGAGATCAATTGCATGAGCCTGATATTAATGGTCCTTACTCAAATACAAATATCTCATATAGAACTTTCTGGTTTTTTATTAAGGCGGTCATTTATACTTCACCATATTATAATATATAAAATGTTTTAAAATGCTCTAACTAAACGGATTGAAAAGACGTAATAATTAACAAATCTTTGACTTTCTTTATTCTTGGTTAAATAATTATATATGTTTGAAATAAAGAATATTTTTTAAGTTTTATTGATTTACACAAGTCAAATTAACAGCTTATAAGTAACTACAGGTGCCGCTAGATCAATCTCTAAGAGGCAATCTCAGAGGACTTTATCTTGAGAGTCCTCATAATAATACACCTAGTCCTGCTAATTTCTCTTGCCGTTAATTAATTACTAATAATAATAAAAAAGGGTTACATGTCTATTTCAAAAACAATAAAATTGTCAGAATTTGATTTAATATCGAAGTTAGAATTTCAAAGTTCGAAATGACTTTGTCGGTAGTCTAAAGCAAGTCTAAAGTTGATTAGCCGCCCCTAACAGTTTTCCAATGAAAAAGTGTGTCTTTGAAAACTCCCGACGAATTGGACCCGAAGTAAATTGGGTTTGCTTTGAAAACTTTAAAATATCTTATTTACTTTTCAATTTATTAATACTTAACATGTTTAGAGGTTAAATTAATTATTTATATATACAACCTCTACTTTTTATTTTAAACACTTTATTGATTGACTACATTGATCGATAATTTTTTGAAACATATTTATTTATTTATATATGAATAGTAGAGAGAAGAGAATTCCATATATATACGTTGTTTTGTCATATTAATTTTTGGGGTGGGCTACCCTTATCACTAAGGGGTATGAAAAATAGATAGTAGCCGATTCTCAGACCTACTGAATATGCATATAAAATTTGGTAAAAATCAGTAAAGCCGTTTCGGAGGAGTAAGGTAACTAAAATAGTGACACGAGAATTTTATATATAAGATGAATAGTAGAGAGAAGAGAATTCCAAATAATAGAAAATTTTACTTGTTACATACATAGATCTTGTGCTTTGATTAAAAGGATAAATTTGTGGCGAATTGCATATAGCCTCCTTTATGAAGGAACTCTTTGGCACGCGCTAAATTGATTACTAATAATATTCGAATCCAAATCAAGATTGGAAGCTGTGACAAAATTATATACTTATTTATTTCATCACTTCTTCTATACCATTCATCGAGTCAGAGACATTATTTCCTTCTTCTATCTTTATATGTGTTTTATATAGTTATATATTATTGACTTCTTATATTAAATTATCAACAACATCTTTGAACTATTATTTATCCGCAATAGCAAGACAACGTAGGATGTCCTAGCTTCTAATAACAAGAATGGAGTCTCATCAACGATAAGAAGAAACACTAACAAAATAGCTTAATTAAACGCTATAAATTTAAACGTTTGAAATAATACATAAAATGTTAGAGAGACTGCGACTCGCTAAATAAATGCTGCTTCGTAAGCAAAATGTTCGAATTTAGTTCATACAGACTCAGTATCACAAACACAAAAATGTTAAAATACAAAAAAAAGTGTTCAAATGTAAAAAAAGACTAGTTTTTCTTTGAGCTTGGTTTGTATTAATATTATTTACTCTCCTATATTTTGGGCACCTCTGATAAGGTACAGCTACTATCTGACCAATCTACAAGAACAATCGAATATAAATCTTATTCACGGCTCTTAGCATCAATTCTCATGAAAATTCTCACCCTTGTCCAGGCTGGACAAATGGATTCTGACGAGGGTCAGTACCACTGTACAAGCCCAATAGAAATAAATAAAATATGTTATCCCGTAAGGTAAGCGGATGTCCAAATGTCTATCAAGTGGTAGAGTAGGTTTATAAATTGAAATACTGTAAAACGTAATAGTTAACTTTTTTGTATAGATATTAATTGGTAAACGGCAGCCAATGGATAGCCAAACGACTACATTACTTGTCTCAGCAGAGTAAGTAGCATCTCCCACTTTATAAAAATTGGCTCTTGATATTGCGCCATAGTGTATTCCATAGATATGGAATATGGTATACATGTGTGCACATAGGTCAATGACTGAAAAATCAAGGCAATGGGTTTAAGTAGGACGCTTGAGTCACAAAAGCTTCAAAAATAACGAAATTCACACGTGTAGTTCCCCAAGTAGTCTAGTTCTTATTGATAGAGAAATGGCTTCAACGGAAAAGATTTCAAAAATTCGAAAACCAGGTCAACGTCCTAGAGGCACTTCCCCATAGGAAATGAAGTCAGCGTAACTTGATTTGAAATCGTTTGCATTCGTTGAAGCTGCACTCAAGGCCATTCGATTAAGCCTACGACTCCTTTAATTTTTGTTTATAATTCAGAATTGTTTTTACATGTTAACATTGTGCATTTGTTAAAATACTGTCTACGTTTTATACTCTAATATCTATTGTTAAATCTTGTCATGTTTCTTTTTCAGTTTGAGTGCAGACGAGCACGAACCAAATGCACAATTTACACTACACAATTTGTACTCGGCTTGTCGATTGTAGACGCAGCATTACATTTATATTTAATTACTAATAATAAATAGGTTTAAGCACGATGCTTATCGTCAATCCTACTCTCTAGTTAAAAAATATTTCTTATACTTAAAGAACCTGCTACAAGTTCTTTTTACAAGTTTTTTGTTTTGTTTGATATTAATTGTCCTGAAGTGTAGAAGTGTCACACTAGGTCATGTGCACCTAAAAGCTTATGCTCGACTTACATTTCAAAATGTTTCTTCATTTAACATATCGTGTTTCAGCGAATTCTACTAATGTTAATACTCTTTTATACGAGTGGAATAATTAAATAGTTTACTTAGCGTCCGTTTTTTAAATTGTAATTGGCGCAACTGATATTTAAAAATAAAAGTGCCGATGGAATAATAGGCAAAATTAAATTACTTATTCTTTGAAAATGTACAAAAAAGGTTTAAATTTTGGGCAACAAGAGAATAGGTTTCATTCAAGGTTTCAATTATCTCTATGTTATTCGAAAATTAGTAGTTTAGGTTTCAAAATAAACAAAGTCAGCTTAGTAAGCTTATGTCTACTCAATTATGATTGTGGCGCGTAATATCTAATTACACTTCACAATTATAATTACTGTCGTAATTGATAACAAAGCAGACGTGTAGGTAATTTAAGCACCTGTGTATTTAGCAACTCATTAGCACTAGCGTAGATTAAGTTTTCATAATAATCTTAAACAAAAGAGCGGACTAAGTAGAAAATGTTAGTTTCTTGCGCTACAAAAGATAGTATATTTTCATTTTTCCTCGTACATTGTTGTTTTCTCTTGATAAAGAGACTGAAATAACTTCAGTGGATTGTTAGCTGGGGACTAACAGCTTACATTTAAGTCTTTGTATCAGTTACCTGAAAGCCAATGACAGCATCAAAGAAGAGTTCGCCGCTCCTGAATGATTAATGTTATTTTTCAAGATATTTCCTATTCATTCCGTTTACCTGACAGATATAGAATTATTTATTAACTTAATTATTTACAATAATTTCTGTAGATTAGAACTATAAAGATACTCCTCAAAAACCTAGAAACCTTAAAGATTTTTTAAAATTTAAAAATTTGATCAGTATAGTGATTTTAAAGACAATATCATGTTAGCGACAAAGTGATAGAGTATTTGAGACATTGATTAAAGTTATATAGCGTCTGTTTATCTTTGTGGGATTAAAGCCCGAAACGGGATGAGAATAATTTTGAAAAATGTTTAAACATTTTAAAAACGTCTAGTCTCTTGACATTTTTATGACGTAAGAATATTGAAATATTAAATTAATTTTCTTTTTACATTCGTTGTAAGGTCAACAAAATGCTAAAAATCAAGTAATACTACTGTATCAAATTTTAATATCCATTACGTCTACATTTTCAGAGTATAATCCTTGCTCAAGAAATGCATTCGTATCTTATTTTGTATTTGTGGTACAAAACGTGCTCAGCTTAGCCATGAAGGTTAAAGGTTTTCGGAAAATGTTAAGTCACTGGTTATTTTAACTTATTAAACATAAAAATTTAGCTTTTAGATAGTTTTCTATCTGTTTTTCGAACTTTCATATGGGCATAGTTTAAAATTTCTTGATGTTATGAATTCATCTTTATTTTAATCTCAGATTTCGAATTTTCATGTAAATAAATTCGAATTCTACGATGATATTCGGTATATAAAGATATTAAAGTTTTAATATAAATATAGGTACTAAGATCTATAAGAAATTTAACTCATTGTGCGACGACGTGTTATTTTACATTAGAGAGGTAAAATAATCGAAAAACGTGGTCTACATTTAAAAGATCTGCGAGATAAGATGCGTATTTTCCTGCTATAAATTTCATACGGAACCTTGTCCTCTGATTTATTCCATCGATAATCCAGACTCGTCTCTAAGTTGTCTTGAAACTTTGCTACGTGAACGAAATAAAATCATTTATCGTTAAGTGATATTTCGGGTAAAGTTTTCCAATGGAAATTCTCATCATAAAGTCATCAATAAACCACGAGATTTGAAACGACGCATATATTAAAACAAACATTCATATTTGTCATTTAGTGGGAAGTTAAATTGTTCCATTTAAATCCAACATTGCCTTCATTTGTGATTAATAATGGTTATTAATTTATCTTAAGCCTGGACTTCTCCGTCTAGTTTTAAAAAAGCGCCAAGTGCGAGTCAGCCTCGTGTACGAAGAGTTCCGTAAAATTATCTATGAAAACGGCAAAATATCACGTCTGTTTTATGGGAGCCCCACTTAAATATTTATTTTGTTCTGTTTTTTAGTATTTTTTGTTATAGCGGCAACAGAAATACATCAACTGTGAAAATTTCAACTGTCTAACTATTACGGTTCACGAGTACAGCTTGGTGACAGACGGACAGCGGATTCTTAGTAATAGGGTCCCATTTTACCCTTTGCGTACGGAACCCTAAAAAACAGAAATATAGAAATATTATCATAACTATGAATTAAACTAAAGCATGATTTAAAAACTCAAATAATTATTTTTGTTTTTTAATGCCAGATTTTTCTGTAATAATCTAAATAAATAAAATAAACTATCATCATCAAATTAAAGTATATTATTATGTACATAAACAAAAATTATATCAATAATTTTAATTTAATTTAATTTTACTTAATTACTAATATAGTTAATATACATTACTACTGGACCCCGCGAACTTCGTGTCGCGTCACAGCTCCGAAAAATAACGTGTCACTTAAAAACATCATTCCATAAAAAATATATGAGAAAACGAACCTTCTTCAAAAACACTATTTCGTGAATTTTTATATATTTTTAATACATTTTATCCTATTCCGGAGGAAGACAAATGCAAAAATACAAAAATCATAAAAATTGGTCCAGCCGTTCTTGAGTTATAAATGGTGTAACTAACACACCTTTGTTTTATATATATAGTTAATTACTTAATCGTTAAAATTATACTTCCTTGTGGTACATAACCAATGAGTACACATTACACATTATATTATCTGCAAAATTTACCATCTCGTATGAGTTTATCTTCATTTACTGATGTTCATAATTTATGGTTTTGTCAGAAAAAAGGGCAAAATCTTAAGACTTTCTCGCGGGAATGCAGATACAAGATTACGTTTTTTATACTTACATAATTTCCATTTAAGATAACATGTATAAAAATGTTCCACACGACAACGGCTTAACGAAGTAAGCTTATTTACTGTGTCGTATTAATTTAATAAATTATTATTATTATTTTTTATTTAACCAACAGATAGCAATGATCCAAATTATGTTATAACAGAAAAGATATACTTTATCATATTTATAGCTGGTAAATCTTTGTATTAATAGAGCGAGTACCTTTCATGAAAAAATCTCTAAGAAATAAATATATAATTCTGATCGGTCATCAATATAACTGTACAAAATGCCTCTATCTGCCATTTCACTGCCAGAAGATTGATATATGGGTATTATTTAGCGATTATTCAATGTCAGCTTAAACTGCCTCTTTTGGTAGTTACCTAAGATTAGCTAGTGCAAAGTAATTTATATCTAAAAAGTAGTAACAAAAATGGAACCTATTCAAATACATAGATACAGAGTATTCAAAAGTCTGTAAAGAATTCACCCTTAAGTACTTCGGAAAGAAAGATTTAAAAAAGATATTGAAATAGCCCGGAAGGCAAATAGAAGTATTGCTATAACGCTGTGGAAGCGAGATCATAGCATACTTCGTAATTTCAATATGCAGGAATACTGGAGAAAGTTCAAAATAATATTACGACTCGCGTTTTGCGCACATTCCTACGCTAAAGTGCATCAGTACTTTCGGAGACTATTGTATAAACTATGGGTATTTTTGAATTTGTTTTGCACATTGTTGGAACATAGTTATACTTTCATTTTAACATTAATTTAGGAACGATTCTATGTATTTCTAAAAATAAGATAGATAATACTGATTTCAAATACTTAAATTATGCAAATATTTACAAGGCAAGTGATAAGCAGAAAGTATGTTTATAAGAATTAAAATATTTTACATATCACATTCGTTTTAGAATTGATGGCTAATAACCAGATTTTAAAATTGTGACATCGTTTAATAATAAACATCAATACTCATCATAGAATGAAAGCAGAAAAATAAATCTTAGGTGAAAAATTACCGACAAATTGACACAAAGATTTCTTTTATATAAAGTTTTTATATCTCTTTTAGTGAAGAAATAAAAAATCTAATTATTCAGTCCATTTTACTCAACGCTCATTACTTCGCGTTTATTTTTTGAAGAACAATCATACCCACTTCTTACAAAGAATCTTAAGTCTGTTTGACTTTTCAACTAGAAATTTTGCTTCATAGAACATGAAACGGTCTTGGCTCACGTTAAAAGTATGTCAGAATGATTTTCAATATTAGTTCTTCTGACAAATCGTCAATCAGGTTTACGAAAACGTGATTTTTTCAACTAAGTCAAGGTTTTGATTTACTTCCTTTTCACAGGCTTCAGTAATTACTGGCAAGATTAACATTTAGAACTTAAGGTATCAGCTGCTACTATGGCGACGGGGACTTTTTTTCAACACTTTGAAACTTTTTTTCAACGAGTGCAACAGGCGGACTTTTCGCTAATAAGCAATCTCTTCCAGGCAACACAATTTTTTAGCTGGTTTGGTTATTTTTTTCAGGTAAGCCTGTAGAAATTCAACCACACCTCCGTGCAACTTATGACATCCCTTCCGTCAAATGAAAGCCTTACCAGAGACCGAATAAAAATATAAATTAAATTATAAATTGTATTCGGGTCTGGGGATCGAACCCGATACCTCAGGCTTCCCGGTAAGCTTATAAGACAAATTATTTTTTAAATTTTAAATTAAAAGATATTAACAGAATTTATGATATATTTACTTATACTATATATACTTCATAGTTTTATAGAAGATAGGATTTTTATGAAAGAGTATGAGATGCGTTAATAAAATATGAAAGTGTCGTTTTGTACTATAAAATCAAACAATTTTTTATAGATTACAAATTTTAATGATTTTCATATAAATGTTTTATTTAAATTATTAATTTTTAAGAACTATTAATTTAAAATTATGAATACGAACATAGTAATCGTAAATTAGGTTAAAGTTAATTATTATTTTTAGTGAGATTTTCGATGACAATTTATTTAGAATACTAGCAAAACTAAAACATTTTTGCAACGAGAAGTATTGCAATGGTTAGTGATTCGTAAAATCGAACGGAAGGCTAGTTTAGTATTAAGTATTGTAGAAATATCTACGTTATTTCGTTGATAATAGCATTTAACTGAGTGTTTAGATAGACCGATTCTCACAGAATTACAATGAAAAGATTCACTGGACGTGCTCCAATGAGATCTGGCATCGAGCCAAGAGCCACCACGAAGTCGAACGAATCAGTGCATTGTTAGCTTTCAATTTAATTAATATTTATAAGGGAAAAGAGACTTTATTACAAAATACTTAGAAAATATTCATTTCAATGTAAAAGTTTAGTTTTGTGTGTCTCTGCCCTGTTAAAGTATATGAACCCATGGCATATAAGGGTGTGAATTAAAATTATGAATATGGAGTACGGTATGCATCCTGACAATTTGATAAAACTGATCGTTCTTTCCGATTCCTTCTACAGTAAAATGGTTACTCTCATGTTAAATCCCTGAGCTACATCAATTTGATACATATCTTTTTCATGTATTCAATGCATATCGTCGTTCACCACAATAAGCCACTGTTTATCACAGCCGTATAATATTGCTACCAAAGTAGTGAAACTGTATTGCTCATAAAATATTTAAGTGGGAGTAGAATAATTCAAAGCTATTTTATGGGCTTTTATAACAAAGATCGACGAATAAAATGTTGGCTCTATTATGAAATTTAGTGCTGTTATTGCCTCTATATAATTCATTTTATCGTCTATAATATTGATATTTTATTCTTAGAGCAATATACTTATGAAATAATTTAATAATAATTGCAACAGCGTGACCCATCGATGTGTTCCCAGCCTTTTAAAGAGAGATCAAAGGCAGCATCCGTAGTTATATTATTTAATTTATGCTTTGCCTTCTCGTCTGCGCAGCAAATAATAATAATATTACTTTTTTTAATAAAGAAGCTTTAAGTTTATTGTTGTATGTAGGTCACTCATTAATCTTACGCTTCCTTAGTGCCAGAGCAATCAATGAAGATTGGCAGTTAGCTCTGTAAACCACTCAGACGGCGGTTAATCTATACCACCTAACGCCTTAACTCTTGACATTTCCGTCTACAAATCAGATTTATGCGCCTTGTAAAGCTTTAGAATATTGTAAATGCTCTCTTGTTCTAGACAATTATCCTACAGTTAGTCATGATATTAAAGAAGTATGGGGCTTACAGTTACCATTAAATATCGCGACTTTACATCTACAATTGCAATGTATGCTTTGAAATAACACTGTATTGAATAATATTAGGAATAATATTTGCAACTTTGTCCGCGCGGCCATATTTTTTTAACGTAATGAATCTTTTAGCGGTGTATTTTTATATTCCAAGTAGGAAAACCAACGTTTATCTGTGGCTTTTAAAATATTGAGACTGAATATAAATTATATATAAACTAAAAACATATATATATGTATCTCAAAAACCACACGATTGAATGAACGAAATATAGAAACGATAAAACGAAAAAGCCTGCTAGAAAAAAGGAAATATTGAAATATCACATTGTTACATTGAGTTCGCGGGTTCGACATTGAAATGTCCCTAAAAACTAGTTAGAAGTGTTGGGAGGAGTTGGCGAGATAAGTTAGCAGGCTGGCGCGTCGCCAGTGTTTGTAAGAAGTTCTAAACTTCGCAGGCACCTATCTGCCGAGTCGCGTTAAATTGCACTCCTTACATTACTAGACCACACATACATAATGCATGTCACTGCAGTCAAGAAGCAAACCGTGAAATACTTAGCCTTTTTGTTATTTTTTGGCTTTGGTTACAAAATAGCTTTATTTTTAAATGTTCGACATTCAATGGTTCAATACTTTACTTTGCTTATTGATACATGCTAGAAAAGTAGTTTCTTTGAAACGGTTAAACGGTCAACAAAATGGTATAAACCACACCTTTCGCTCTATGAAAGTTAGCAATGTCACGACTGCTTCATTGCATACAACCAATCAGGCCTTAGAAGCTTCTACTTAATCAATTTCCAAACTGAAACGATAACTGATGATTTTAGATGCTGGAATCTTTACAACCTCACTTCTCTAAGCACGTGAGCTATGTACGCTAATGTACGCTACTATTTCTGCAAGTGATTCCATACATTTTCTAAGAGCAGCAAATTAGCTGGTTACAAAAAAACTTCCATAAGTATAATAGAATTTGGTTCAACAAAAAGATACACGTAGGATTTTACATCAATACGGGTTCAATAGAAAAAATAATTAAAATGTCGTGAAGTAACTTGAAAGGAATTCATAAAAGCAAACGAATAACACTGATTTGTGTATACTTTTGAATTAAATCAACATAGAGCGTGTCTTTGATAAAAATAACGAGGTAAAATCATGTTACGCATGTTTAGAATATATTCGTACATATTATTTTTGTTTGAAAATATCACCTGTATTTATTAAATTATAGGGATTTGCCCCATAGTTCAATTACGACGAAGTGACACAAACGCTAGTATTTTTGAAATTACATGCATAGGTACGAGTTGCAACAAATTCACGGATATGCAGGTAGGATATTTGACAAGCCGGGTGGAGGCTCTTGGGGTTTATTTAAAGGAATTCACTAAACTTATTAAACACGTTAATACTGAAAAAGGGTTAAAAATGTAAATACATTTCGTATTCTTGCACAATCCAAGTTTTTATTGCTGTTTGCGGTCACCGCATGCTTCAACGTTTCGCTACTCATATTTAAATTTTAAAATATTATGCCATTTATCTTTTGTGAAAAATGAAATAAAATTTTGATTTATTTAACGTTTGCGGATTGTTTTGGAATCTGTGGTAATGGAATTCAAATATTAACGGTTTAAAAAGTTTATACATTTATATACAGATTTACTCGCGACTTAAGTAAATACAATATTATAATCTAGTGCCTAATACTGTTATAATTTGGCACCGATTATCAAATATATATTTTAAGCAATTTAGTATACTAAACATAAATACACTTCGCCAAATGACTTTCCTATTTATTCGAAATACATAACCACTACTCAATTGGACATTGTTCCCTTCTAAAAACCATTATTGAACAATGCCTTCTAAGGACAACCGTAGAATTCTTTTCTAAGAGCGACTATTTCAAATTTTTATGTTGTAATATTTCTTAGTTATTATTATTTTAATATATTAATTAAGATATAATTCCGAATAATTAGTTATGAGTAGCAAAATAACAGCATAACAAATATAAAAAGACACACAGTCGAATTGAGAATCTTTTTTAGGTCCATTGAAAATTGTAAAGCATCTATTTTGTATATTAATGACAAAAATTACTGGTTCATGTGAAAATATTTTCTCTAAAAAGTCATATCGGTCGGCCAATAGCAATCATTGCATAATAACTTGCTGTACGTTCGTTGTTTCCGTATTTTGTTACCCGTGAACTTTATTGGACTTTTTTGGGCGTTTTAAACAAATAAAAAACCAAAGTTGACCTTTTAATCAAGGTTTGGTTATATGAAGCGTGAAAATAAATTTTTGATCATATAATATTATCATGATTGTAAATTTAAGTCTCCGTAATAAAGATTTTTCATTGATTTAGTAATGGAAAACCATTAATTTGATTGAGTTTACCTATCATGAAAATATAGTATTATAACATGAAATTGTTAAATATTTTATGACGTGGTTAATTATACAGCGACACATGTCATTGGCAAATTCCACTGTTACGTGTCTATTTATAGCCCTTATTAAAACACCTCTAATAATATGGAATCAAATACATGATCTGGACTACTGTATGTAGTAAATAAATACAATAGGAGTCATATAATTTTTAAATGTACTTGGGTTCATGTATTTTGGGTCACAGAACTTGATATGAGGGTCTGAAACGGGAGAGTTCAGTCCCTGCGGCAGGTGTATCCCGTTAACCTTTAGCGAATAAATTCAATATTACCTATCGCTACAATGTCCAATGAAATGGTGTTGTATTATTACAATTTGTTTGGATTCCCTGAAACGCAGAACGTTTATATATGTACCTAAGTGTTAAAATTATAAATCTGCCGGTAGTAAGAGTTTAAAATACACATACTTGTTTGAATAATCTATTTTCCTATTGCGTGATTTTCTAAGTACCTACATTTTTCACTCAGGATTATATATTCAAAATACCAGCCGTAATCACTACGTCTTCGTTTGTCTTTCAATAATTGTAGACTTCTATAAATCCAACCCTAGGATAACTACCTTGACAAGGTGCGTTGTGGATTATTGAATCCAAGTTTAAAAGATGCTAAAAATAAATGTTGATTTGAGTTATTTGAAATGAGTTTACGGGCTCCAGAAATATATCACTTTGTTTTCGCTGACCAAACAATGTAAGTAACAATGAAAAAGAACATAGACTAAGTATAAAATAATTTAGTAATTTCGAAAAGTATTTTAAAATTTAAGTTGTTTGACGCTGATTCAGTCACAATTTTTTGATATTATATAATTGGAAATAAACGTGTTATATGATGCGTAAGTATTGGTATACATACCAGAAAAACAAAATAAATTTCAGTTGGTTTGTTCTATAAACAGAATTTAATGTTTAACGATCTGTTAAATAATTTGGACATAATAATTTGCGTAATTTTACGGTAGTAAATTTAAAATGTAATAAACATGAATGCATGTTAATTGCCTACGTTTATTTTTCCCACTGCGCTGTTACGGTAAATAAAATTATTAGGTATAAAACCTAATAATACTTTACAAATGTTATTGTAATGAAATGAAACTCTTTCTATTCACGAGAGGTATTTAATTATCGTCTACAACGATTTGGTTTACAAAAACAGATTGCAAACAATATTTCACGTTTTTGAAGATTCAAGTTCATCTTAAGTGGAGTTTTAAAATCTCTTCTCTACTTGAATGAGTAAAGTCAGTTCGGTTTAAACTAAATCGAGTTTAAATTCTGAACACGGAATTTCCTAGGTTTATCCACTTCAAAATCATTAATAGACTTGACTTTATTTTAGTATTGGTTGTCTAGAAAGTAATTTATACTTTTTCCTGTTAATTAAGACGGTTGAAAGAGATTTTTGTACTTCTGTACTGTATATTGACTATGCCATACCAAAAAAGTATCCATAGATCGTGTTAGATACAAGCAAGGCCAAGTAAAAGTATGTATGAATAAAATGTGTAACATTATAAGTACAATTGTTTTTAACTGACCTTCAAAAACAAACAAAAGGAGGTTATCAATTCAACGTGTATTTTTTTGTATGTTCGTGGACCGATTTGGATGAATGAGGTGTCAAACGATAGGGTAACTCATTTTAATAGCAATGTTGGCATCTCACCAACCAAATTGTTGGTATAAATACCCCGAAGTCCCGTGGTTCACCATAGATACGACGGCGTCCACACGTCTGTACTCAGATATCAGCCGTTGGATTCTTTCAATGCTTTTGGGTCTATTCTTAGACAGGTTCGAAGTGATAATCTGTAGAGTTTTGTTATACAGACCATATTGAAAGAATCTAAAGGCTAATGTCTAAGTAGAGACGTGTGGACCACTCCATAATGAAACATAGAAGACAGCCTGTCTTCTATGTTCCACCAAGGAATATGGAGTAGGTATTTTGTCACGGGAATGTATACATTCGTATTTAGTGAACAACACAATCTACAATCTTACAAATCACAGAGCACCTTTCTAGCTTTATGTTGAAACAATTACTAAATATGAAACATTTAAAAGTTTGATTTATTTTAGAATTTAATTTATAAAATAACAATTGTATCATTGTGTAATTACAAGCGAGGAAGGGATATAGGTATACACATTTATATGTTTGTCTCATTTGTTTTATTTTATGTAAAAAGAAAGATAATTTATTTATTTGGGATTTTTTAACGTGATATTTTATTTGAAATCAGGATCTTGATTTAGGTATTTTCACCTGGATTTATGAACTTATGTTATTCGTTCAAATATTGTATAGACAAAAACTGTAAAGTTAACCTACATATTTATAGAAGCCGAGTGTTCTTGACAAACGGAACGCCGTTGATATTGCATAGCATAATTTCCAGTATATTCATCATTATATTAAATTCTTATACATATATTATATCTGTGGTCATCTAGTGGTCATAGATCAGACAATGATAAGTACATTTTTGCTCAGAATGACTTATTAATATAGGTATAATCGCCATAAAATGCTCTTTCATTTGGTCATATCAACATAACTACATGCAAAATATTACTGTTGTATTGAATACTAATCAGATAACTTTTTTCATATATCGAGTGTTTCATATTTTAATAGATAATTCAAGATTTCTTAAAAATTTAATTGCTTGTCCTGTGAAGTAATGAAATTGCATTTATCATATTCTCACCTATGGCTTGAGATATTTTCGCATTTAATATTGAAATACTCTTTCAAGGAATACACAATTTTCTAATACGTAGAAAAGCAATAAACGATATGATTAATATTATTTATTCGTGGCATAACTTCAATAGATCGAGAGAAAATTCCATCTCGACAAGATGGCCCATCCAGAAAATAATGGCTTGAATGAATATTAATATCGGTACTGAATGGCAACTCAACTTCATATTGAAAACGGATATTCTGCCTTCCAAATTTAAATTCTCATGAATTTTGGCATAGAAAGAATTCTTAATTAACAATGTAAGCCTACAATTTTATTTAAAAATCTAGGTTCTATTTATTAATCGAGGAATCTTTTATACAGTTTTTTAATGCTAAAAGGAAATCATAGCTCAAGCTATGTTATAGATATTGCACAGATATATTAAACAATTTTCCGCGGTATGCGCCGCGTTAAGAATTTACTGCTACTTCAAAACAGTCTTCACAAATACCTAGCTATCTGACTCACTCTAACGAAGAGAAACTGAACGTTATTCCGTTACACTTCGTTAGAGTAAGATGCCACCTCGACTGCTCATTAAGTCGCGGGTTTGACATACAACGCGTGCTATTGCAATAATTTTTTTTGCTTGGAGGGAATAGAAGAGCGACCACGGTAGGCACATGCCTACCCCAAACCCTTTCAAGGACTTTTCAAGGGCCTTTAAGACTTCACTATAATAAATTCCAATGATCTATCTGCTTTAAGGAAAGCGTGAAAAGAAATTAAAATATGACAACACAACTTCATTTCAATTTTAACAATAAAGTTTTTGTATACATAATATAAAATCAATAAGAAAGCCTAAAATATGTAAAGTAATCGTTAATTTTATCGTTAATACTCGTCCCAAGATTGGAGTGGGTCTCAGTATGCATAAATTGATATTGGATGATTTCCAAACGTCGAGTGTTCTGCCAAATAAAACTTAACGATCCCATTGCCTGCTAAATTACTAATTCTCTCTCATTTTATTACAAATTTATCGTACTTACTTTACTCATACTAAAAATAACATAGATCACAAATCAAAAATGTATAAATAGATATTTATCTAAATACTTTTTCGTAATTCTCTCAGATCGTCGCAAAATAAGCAAGTAACAATATTTATTACTAAGTTTTATATTTGAATAATAAATACGTTTTTATTTTAATTCATGGCATTTTTAAGACTTTTTTTGCTATACAATCTAAGACGCCAAATGCATTAAACCTCCAAGGTACAGGAATTGGGATATGTTTTGCAACGTCATTTACAAATGAGCATTTGTTAGGAGTTGTTTGGAATGTGTATAACGATACAAGTTTGTTAATTATATTTAACGAAACATCAACATGTGCACTGAGAACTAACCAACAAAGTTCTTTCATTTTACAAATGATTAATTAAAAAATTAAATGCTTTTTCATTTAGTAAATTAATAATATACGAGTAAGTAATATAAAACATTATTGAATTTGTATTCGGCTTCGGCAGGTTTAAACATCATTTATTCTCCAGAAAAAATCTATTTGAGAATTAACAATGAAATTTATGGAATTTACCAATCGAAAACTTCTAAGTGAGACCAAAAACAGTATTAAGCATTATTAAAATGTATAAAAGAATTCTATTAACTATTTGTATCGAAAATCAATTTCATTATTTTTTAAATCATTGTTTAACATATGCTCCAAGCTTCTGGGCTATTCGACTAAAAATGTAGTATAGTTCGAATCTCGCGGGTCGTGGCTTTCCAGATGTTGCAAAGCCTCTGTGTCAGTCGCAAAACCAAATTTTTCGGCTGAATGCCATTTCATTACATTTGAACTTCATGATTAAAATTTTGATGGCTCGAAATTAAAGTTAGTATGCACTTTAATGTCATTTATGTCGTAGTAGAAATTTATTTCAAAATTAACAAAAGTATTACGTTGATATAAAAAACTATTTGGATTTTTCCTCTTTTAATATACATACCTCACTTACTTTGTTGTCAGTTTAGTTATATCTAAGGGCCTACTTTGTGCACGTAGCTCAAGTAATGTTTATTGATTTCCACTTTCCTAATGTCTGAATTAAATAGATTGAGGACTGCCTTGTAAGAAACGTAGAATTTAATGCAGCTTTTATGTAATTTTGCTTAAATATTTTTTAAACTTAGGTACATATTAATTGAATATTTTTTATATATATATATATATATATATATATATATATATATATATATATATAAAAAATATATATATATGTAATATAATAAATTACTATATTTTTTAAATTTTAATTTTAAATATTAAAATTGAAAAAATATATATGAACTGAAAATGATAACTTATTGTCTATTTTTGATGTATCAACAAATATTTTTATTCTTTCAATTAATTGAGTAAGAATATTTTATTGGATTCATTTTCATTCCATTTTCTTTTTGATTAATCAAATTAAAATTACATAGAGTAATTATTACGTCTCTAAATTTTACCTACACTCCCAAATTTAACCCTGTTTGAGGTACCTGTTAAGTTTGTACAATGTATAAATATAACTCCAATATTCAGGAATAAATCTTTAAAGATTGGCCCTATTCTTCGATATCGACTAGGATTGGCTTTACGGGAAGCGACATCAGCTTTGAGAATACGACATTTTATCTTAAACTAAGAAACATTTGTAAAATTTCCACAAACTCAATTTTAAAATACAAAGCAGTCATTTTTATTTGATGACAAAACCTAAACCGGGTCTTTGTGTTTGGAGTAGCATTTTGTTTAATGAAATTATATAAGATCAGTTATGTACTTTCTGGATAAAAACAACCCTAGATAGTTTTGGATAACGTGCAAACTTGTATGATGCTAAAAAAAGCTTATATATTATTGTTATTTCAGACATTAAAACCTTATAATTATAATATTACCGCATTATAAGTGTGATGTTTAGATGGCCCTAAGGTAAAGTGGCTCAGCCTCTATCTATAATTATTTTTATTATTGAAATTTGCGTTTTTTTTATAACTAAAAATACATAGTAATAGTTGTATGATTTTGAATAATTAATTTGTCTTTATCAGTAAGTTTTAGTAGGTTTCTTTATTAATTCAAAGTTTAATATCCTACAAATAATATAATTAGAGACCTTTGTAATTGGTTTCTTTGGGTACAAAAGTGACATCTCTAAATACGCTTCGTCACAGTTTTGATAAAGGTCCGTAGACAGATAGCCGACTGTCCGTACGCCGAGAGACATCCCATCTTCTTTTTTATCTAGTGACAAATGGCTTCGCTCCATGTCTCAGTAATTGGTTGAATTCAGGAAGAGAGAGATAGAGTTTTTGTTAGTAAAATATTATTCTTTAAATCTAATTAAAGTACTATTTTAAGTTATGTAGATTCTTATAATGCATTAAATATTTCCAAAAATATTTTTATAGAACTTATTCATACAAATCAACACTGTAGAAGATTTAGTTTAAGCAATTCAATACTTCAATGAGTACTTATTGACAGCTTTCAATTTAATTAATTAAAAATATTACAAATGATCGAGTAGGTAGTTACTTTGACTGATAACTAATATTTGAATAGTTCTCATGCAAATATCCTTAAAAGGGACCTAAGGTATTTCAAATATAAGCTTACGGGTTTTCTGCGTACTAAAAAAACCATCTAAAAAATAACAGAAACCACACCAAAAACGAATACACGCCTAAATGACTCACATTAACTTAAATTCACAACTAAACTGGCCAGTGCGCGCACCTCACCCGAGCGGTCACGATATCAGCTGACCGAACTAATGTAATAATAAATATTAATACATATTTTTTTATCTCCAAAAACACAAAATACACGAAAACTTATGATAATCTCATTTTAATCAAGAAATGCATGTGTCAGGAGACTCGCCCTTCCATAATCCACTATACAATTATATCATGACAATAATTTGAAACAATATTTATACATAAGGTAAAAATAAGTTTACAAGATGAATCAATTACTATAGAATAGTGTGAGTGTATGCGCATGAATATGCTGTATTTATTTATAACATTTAATCTATAATTATATTGTAAATCAAAATGCTGAATAAGTGGTCGCTCGACCATAATATGATCTTAACTGTCAAGAATACAGACGTCCGACAGGAAACGGATATTGTATCGTCTTTGAAATTTAAATTCCATTCAATACCGAGAAGAATTTAAAGCGAATTTACGGAAAATGCATCCAAAGCTGATCTTGTAAAGGAGACGATATACATAAAATTTATTCTCAGTACCATGAAAATGCTTAACAAATTTTGACAAAAATAGTCTCATACTTTGATTTACAATGATTTATAATTTTAGAATTCTGTAGATCGAGCTGTGTTCCTTCGCTATTTTATAAAATATGAGGTTGGACCATTTTTTTCATTTGGGAGCGTGAGATTTTTTATGCTACTGTATGCTAAATATCTTTTTTAATCTAAATTCTAGTCAAAGTTTAACCATAGCATTCGAAACCATCAGTATGGACTGCAGTTTGAATAAGGACATACATATTCAAAAGCTTTGAGAATGTGGCGGTATGTAAATTTATCCGGCCAAGGGAAAAATAAGACCTACGGTCGGAGCCGGAGCTCAATTTATTAGAATAGGCAGATTTGAAACTTTGTTGGATTTAGAACTTACTAAAAAAGTTCTAAAAAACTCTTAAAAGTCAATTGAAAGTATTTTATAATAGTTTTTTATTGTAGTAATTTTAAAATATACTTGTATTTTTGAATTAAAAAAATATATGAGAATAAAGGGTAAATTTTTTTCCTATATGTAAAAAAACAATGGAGATTTTACGCTTTCAGTGGTAAAATCTCCATATATTGAATTTTAATGAATAAACTATATATTGAAAGAAAACGAAATATTGACTGAATGGTACCCTAGGGAAAGCAGAAGAAATAGAGGAAGACAGTTTAAACGTGAGGAAGGTGATTTTAAGAAAGTAACAGGCCCAGTACCTTAGGTTGTGTGCAGCGAAAGACAGGGACAGAGGAGCCCTTTGTCAAAAGACAAGCTCTTCAGACAAGCCGGATGTCGAACATTATTTACTTTAGTAGTATGTAAAATGTGTAAAACAGCATTATAGGCTTACTTATTTATTATTTATAATGAATAAAAAGAAATGAAGGTTTCGTCTATTATATTTTACTTTCTTTTTAAGAGACAAAGTCACATTAGTTAGTAATAATATGTAAAATTCTTAAGCCTTTTACTATATAGCAGAAAAATCGATAGCGGTTTAAATAATATATATCATCCTTGTTTTAATTCTATACATTTATTTTGAAACAAACTTTTATGTTCTCTGGTTTTCAAATTCGATCTGCCGATGCACTCGAGCGTAAAATTAATTACTTTTTAGTACTCTGTGGTCTGTGATTGATGGTTTACAAACGATGAATTACCCATTTGTTAATTAACTAAATTAGATGTTGCTTTTTAATATACCTCTATTTTTTGATCCTTACAAACACTCACGCTAAGTAGATAACGATTTTCAAGGCTACATTAGTCACGTTTAGATATTATTGTTTGATCAGTATGGGTTAATTTCGTGTAATACATATTAAATTACGCCACGGAAGGCCGATTATAATAAGCTTGACTGTGCAGAAAATGTCTATCTAATAAAAGTAAATCCTTGTTAACACTAATAGCTTTACGTTTATTAAGTATTCTTGGACTATTTGATATTGGAAGAATTAATTTCTTTATAAAAGCTATTACTTGTAGAAGAAAAGGCATACTTAACTCTCAAGTCTAACACAAGCACAGATGGAAGCGAATATTAGTTTACATCTCATACTCTATCTAGTTCCTAACTGTAAACTATAAAATATACAGCTTCATTATTAATTTACGTTTCCAGGGATAAGACGAATGAAGCCTTATCATCGATAACGATTTTATTCTTAGACGCAGGATGATTTAAACAGAGGCCTTGGATATTATTTATGCATAATGAGATTTCAACGGCAAACCTATCAACTGGTCAAGGAGAAGATGGTAGCATGTGTTCTCGAAATTATGCCGAACTCCAAACACACTTGTATGAGCGTGACATGGATTCGATTCATTTTTATTACGAAAGCGAAGACTGCCTTTCAGTTTTTACCATTATTAATCAAAAATACCAAGTTTAAACCACATAATTTATTTGGCTAAGCTATCCTCACAACTTTTGAACCTGAGCCTTACATATGCCTTCAGACCATTATTCTAATTAATTACAGTAATTAATACTGTTACATTATTATATAATATGAAGAGATATTACAAATATATATTCAAATCTCGATTATAATTAATATTATTCAAAATGTTGAAATTCGTGGTATATAGCCTTGAGAGGTGACGGCTGAATGCTTTGATCATAGGCGCGGCGCGTTGATTGGTGATGTTTAAATTAATGTGATGTTTTTTAGGTAAAGCTAAATAATTTATGTTTTAACCGCATCTATGGCTACTTAATAACCATTAATGGATGGTCGGCACCGATCGGATGGTCGAGTAATGCATGATGCGATATAGGTCCTGCAGACTAAGAACAGTAGGGTGATAATCTCTTTGGAAGGGAAAAGTACACTTATTACGGGATTTCATTGATTTAAAATAAATATTTTATTCCATGCCAAAGAACATTTTATACCTATCAAAAATTTTATACAAGCGAAAACTCTTACAAATGAGTAAATAATTATGTAATATTTCGTTTAATAGGACTAAGGTATACCACGGCATATCATAAGAACAGCAAACAAGAATTTTTAAAATTTCAATTTAAACTTTCTGCAGTGTAAACATAAAAGGCAGAATAAGCGCAATGAATAAATAAATTCATTATGATTGACATTTTCACGTCCGTAATCAAATATACTTAATTAATATTGGTTATATAATAAACTGTTAAAATAGAAGTACTCATAAATTGTACTTTAAATAATTTAATAATTTGGGACTACCCGTTTAACAAATATTTTATTAAGTTCCATTAAATTGATATTATTGCGCTCAAAACATCGAATTTGACTTTATAAGAGAATTTGTAGCTACGTGCTAGGTTACCTAGGGTTTATTACTGTATTTTGGGTAGCAAGTTTAGGGCTACATTGATTTCTTTATGCATATTCCATTAATAAAGTTTTTACTGTAAGGAAAAGAATGATCGCTACTGTTTTTATATTCTTACGCAACTGTTTTGTTTATCTTCTTTAATTTTGTCACTTAAATTAGTGTTTTTAATATGTATTGTGTTATTTGTGTCGTATTATTCTAGTGATTGAAGTGTAAAAATAATATATTTCAAAAATCTTTTAAAACTAAGAGTTGTAAAGCTGAAGCATTATTATTGACTACTTAACCCTTTGAAATATTACTAGCCACGGTCTCCGTCCGAAATAATATGAAACTATTCATAGTAATTTTTAATACTTCGAATGACTAATATTTCGCGACGGCTATCTACCTCAAAAGGCGGAATCTGATCTTTTAGAACAACCCTTTTCTAAAAAATATAGCTGCTTTTATAAGCAGGTTAACCCTGCTTAGTATTATTTTATTTAAACAATAATATCTCTATTTGAAATAAATTCAAACTTGTTTAATAGGATTTATATGTACAATTGAATTCTCGGCGAGTGGTTTTACCTCACGTAAGTAGGTATAATAAGTGAAATTGCAGGCCCATTGTACAGAATACGTATTAATTAGAAGAGTGGCTTCGCATTTCATTATTATTTGCTCGTGACCTGAATAAAGTATTTTAAAATTAAAAATATTAAATAGAATATTTTTATTCCCCTTTTTATAATTGAAATTCACAGTATTTTAATAACTCTATGTTGCAGTAATATAAAGAGAAAGTACGTACGGATCCTTATGGTACATAAGGTTACTTTGTATTGATACATTACAATTTGAGTTATTTATTTATAGTATAGAGTCGATAATTAATTATCGCTAACAGTATTTAAAATACAAAGCCAACACTTAATATAATACCTTAGGTATTTGATCATTGGCTGTAATATTTGACAAATTGTTTAATAATATAATGGACCAGGGATTAATAAATTTAGTACAACTGTACATACATAATTGGATTGAATATTTAATGTTTGTTGAATGCTTTTATAATAAGGATTATCGGTTAGATTTCTGCAGGTGTATAAATGTTCCGACTAAAGTGTATTAATTGGTTTCTTTTAAGAAGAGAAGAATTTGCCTACACTTCGTTGGGGTTTACATGGCTTTCGGTCAATTATATTAATTTTGGGTGAAATTTTTAATTATTTTGTCACTGGTAAATTCACTGCTTTCTTTCCCACACACAAATCAACATTTTAGGGTTAAAAACCGTTAGCTAATGAGTTTTATAACGACGCGATTACGAAACTTACAAAATAAATCGTATTTTGAAAGTCATTAGCAAACATTTGTCATTCCCAAATGTTCGTTTGGAGTGACATTTATCGTTTTACAATTGATGAACGAATGATACGCGTTATCAATTGTTGTACGGAAGTGATTAGGACTTAGAAGAAGTTATTTTAACCAGCTTAAAATGGTTTCATTTATTTTATTTACGCAAATACAAATTTTCATAATAACTATAAGTAGGTATCTTAAACTCTTCAGTATTAGAATTAAACCATTTATTTAGATATATTTTTCCTGAGGAAGATACCCTTTTCTGCATATGATTGCACGTGGGAATCATTTCTATTCTTTTCTATTTCTATCCAAATCCAAGTTTATGTAAAAAAAAGGCCTGATTTCCATGGAAAAGTCCTGAGATTTTATATAGTTTAAAAATTTTCTCTGCAAAACGTATTATTATCGTTTTATACACTGCCGATCTAGCTCACGCGTTGCAACTTGCACATCGCACTCAAAACAGCGGGGCAGGGGATGGCAGCGGCACCTTTTCTTCAAATATTAAATACGATATTATTTGGATAAATATCATCGTATTTAATATTTTTTTTTTGCAATTAAAATCCATACTTGATTTTAATTGCAATTGTTACCAAAAGAAGATTATTTTTAGATTGTTTAACTTTTAATTAAAGATATCTTTAAAATGTAACATGTGTTTCCTGTGTTTTATTGAAAATCCTGAGATATTACGAGATTTCCAAAATCCGGCCGCAATCTTGAGAAAAGTCGAAAAATCCTGTAATCTCAGGACAAATCCTGAGATATGGTAACCCTAAGTCTAACCGGCCTTTCGGACCTGCAGACGGACTTGGTTTCGCACCCTGAGGATACAGGGCAGTGTTGGGGTCGGGTGTGTAACCAGCAATCTGTTTCCCGTATTTATATCCCGCCTTAGACTCAGCGGTAAACAAGTTTCGTAATAAATATTGAGTGTTTACAATGAATTAAACGTTTTTCAGCTAAACTATAACCAATTAATGATTTTAAATGAAAACAATAGAAAATAAGATGCCATTTTTATCTCAACTGAAGATCTGTAACCTGGTTGGGTCGATAGATATAAATCCTTTAATTAAAAATCGATTTTATTAAATTACCCGGTGCTTAATACTTTAATGACCGCAATAAAACGTGGACACAAACTTTAATCAGGTACAATCAGACCCCTCTTTTCCAGTGGGCACTTTGGGCAAGTGCCCAGGGCCCCGCGATCGATAGGGGCCCCCTCAGATCAAATACAAAGTACCTAGATCCTGTCAGATCACCAAACGATAATCAAGATTTATTACCAAAAAACTTATATAATTCGAAGAAATCGAATATATACATGCGTGAAGCTATTCTACTCTCGCCCAAAAATTAGGCTTTCCGACTTCAGCATGCTTAGATAAATTTTAATTGTATAATGGTGTACTAAGCACATACACATTTTAAAGAAAAATCATCAGTAGTACACTCATCAGTGTGACTCGCTCTATTAAAATTGAGCGAACGAAGCGAAGTATGAACCTCCAAGTTTGAATTAACCATTTAACGGAAATTTGGAACTGTATATTGGAAAGAATAGACAAAATAAATAATTATCTTCAGAAAGAAACAATAACACTGGACGTTGCAAATAATATGTTTACTTCACTTGATGATTTTATTATTAACTTCAGGGATAAATTTGATTACTTCGAATCGTCTGCCAAAGAAAGAAACCCGGAATCTGACTACAAGGACCTATCTCAAAGAAGTTCTCGCCAGTTTTTTTGATGGCTCCGCGCCGTCAGTCCAACTGAATGGAAGAGAGAAATTTAAAATAGAAACCTTTCTTCCTATAATTGATACCCTCAGCGTTCATTTAAAACAGCGATTAAGTTCGTATAAGAATATCAGTAAACGTTTTGATTTATTTTTTCGCTTGAAAACTCTAAATTCTGAAGAGTTGAGACAAAGTTGCAAAGAATTTGCAGAATTTTATTATGAAGATGTTAATGAGAAAGAGTTAGAAATAGAATGTTTGCATTTAACAGAATACTTGAAAATTTTTAACAGTGAAAATGAGGATTGTATATTAAAAATATATCAACTTTTGAAAGAAAACAAAATTGAATACACATTTCCAAATGTAGAAATCGCATTGAGAATCTTCTTAAGCATGATGGTAACTAACTGCAGTGGGGAACGCTCTTTCTACAAATTAAAAATGAATTAAGAAGTCTTCAAGAGAGATTAACCAGTTTGTCGCTGATGTCCATAGAATCTGATGTTCTAAAAAACATTGATTTTGAAGAAGTGATTAACGATTTTGCCCATCTGAAATCTAGAAGAGTTCCTCTTCAAATAACATAGATTTTTAAGCACTAATTGTAAATGCTAAAGGAGTTACTTTTGTGGACTCTATTACATTTAGCTATTCGTTACATGTGATTGTTAATTAAAAAATTTTTTAACCTTGTTTATCTACTTTCTTTGTCTATTCTAACAAAATAGTGTTCTGTCAAAGTCATAGGGGCCCCACTATCCTAATATGCCCAGGGCCTCCAATAGGTTAAAGACGGCCCTGGGTACAATAGCATTTCACTTAAATAAATGATTCTCACGTTAGTTTAATAGTATCATCCATTAACGGTTGTTTTCTGCAGTATAAAATATACAACAAAAAGTAAAACTAGGAATACAGTACAAATCCAAACAAATACAATAAATAGTTATATAAAACGAAAACGCTTTGTGGACACAACTCGGCCAGAAATTTAGAAAGTTCAAAGGCAGTTTATAAATAAAATATATTAAAAGTAGGCGTCGTAGATAAGACGATTTTTCAGCTTCAAACCTTATAACTTATCTACGCATAAAAGAAAAAAACTCTTTCATGCGTCAAACTTTCTAAGAAGGGATTATCAGTCAAATTTATCAGGATAGGGAATACATAAATTTTGCTGAAGTTGAGAAATGTAGAGCAGAAACTGAAATGAACTCTTCTCATCTTAATTTTGATATGTAATTTTTTATAACTCTTAAATGGTTTTTATCAATATAAGTTTTATTGTCTTGGATTTAAAAAAATCTATTGAAAAATTTATAAATTTAACAAAGAATATTTTTTGACTTTGTTTCCATGGAGCATGGGCCGATCTTGTGTTGACACCACCGTTCCATCCTATTTTCCCGGAACCACGCTTAATACAGGTATGGTAGCTTCTGCAGCAGAACAGGTTAAGTTGGGCAATGAGTTCCTAGATTTTTGTCTCTTTTTAGGGAAATCTCAAAGCGGCTGGTCGAGTCCTCCGGTGATAAGGGATCGTACTTCGCGCAGAGAATCAGTTTCCGCTAATTAACGTGGAAATGCAGCCAGCCTCCGAATCACTCCTGCCCAGCAGCAGTAAATCGGAGCAGATTTGTTATTTGTAAATATTTTTAAATAAATAATTTTTAATGTTATAAAGCATAATATTATTTGTTTAAAATTTTACAAAGTATTTATTTTAAATACAGAAATTGCTGTACTTATAGAGGGATAAGATAGATCAACAAAGTAACAATATCCAAATTAAAAATCTTGATGGCTAACGGCTATTTAACATACTTCTGCGTATTTTAAAAAGATGGTAAATGAAAATCGACTCATAACTGGATGAAAGTCTTCGGAAAAACAATGATAATTGTCAAAATGATAAAATATATGTCAGAATATGGGTCCACATACTCATTATACTTTAAATTCCTTCCAGGCTTATATTCAAAAAGAAAAATTACACAACTGTTGGAGATTTATCAGTCCTGAAAGTTCTGGGCACCTAACAAGACGATTATTTACCTTTGAGGGACCGATATCCCTACGTTTTATCATGCTCTGAAGAGTTTTTGTACGAATGGGATACATATAAGCCCACTTTGATACATGAGCCTCGGGTTTTGATTTATAAGACATGTAATGAACGACTGTGACGCGCTTCTTGCAATACTACGTGAGCAATAAAGTTAGATGTGATTTGTTAACGAGGCAAACCGCGTACACCTACTTGTTTCTTATTCGCGAGCTTTGCAGTACTGACACGTTTTAATCCAATGGAAATTAACTTGTTGGGGGTTATACAGAATATTTATGCTAACAAGGGTTCTAGTTTTAAAATAACGAATGAAATAATTTAATATTACCCTAAAGTAATGAACTAACTCAGTTTTTGGTACAATATGATATATCTATAGTTAAGATACTAATATAATAGTTAATATACCCCAAAACCTAACAACTAAGACAGTACTAGATAGCAGTTTTTCATTTTTGTCTGCATCGCTCATATCAAAGCCCGATACCCAAAAAGGTGAAGAAAATAATAACAAAAGACTTCCTGTGGCCATTTTAAATCAACGAATTACTAAAAACTAAAAAAAATATAATAAACAACAAAAACGTGGTCATAATGAGCCTTTTATAACGATACAAAAATAATAGGTTGTCAATATCTTTGTAAATAAGTATGTACGTAATATAATATTTGTGTTACTGTACTAATTTCTTAAGATTATCCTTAAAATTTAATATGGTTAAATGGTTTCATTAAGCCCATAAAATGTATAGTTTGTTACGTGTGGAAAGGTCATGACATTGTCTTAATGAAATTAACCTCAACTACTTTGTGGAGATCATTTGTCTAACATAACGACCTCATGAAAGCGTTTGAAAACCTCAACTCAAAGCATTAAAGCTTTGAAAATTTTAGCTTCTTTGGTGTCATGCTACTTACTACAGATTTGCACTCCAAATGCGTTAACCACTCTGTGGCACAATTGCAAGTGCGGATAGTTATGTGGGACAGCCGATATGCTTTTGAATGTGGCCGAATTTAAAAATAGTGACTATAAAAAAGACTTTTAAATGTTGTATTCATTACCTGACCCTGAATAATAAAACAAACATAAAACGAAAACAAAATAGACCTCATGGCTAAGCGGTCTTATAAGATTACCGCGAAGCCTGAGGTTTTGATCCTAGGTTCGATCCCCGTTCCCGAGTATAATTTGTAATTTAATTTGTATTTGTATTCGGTTTCTGGTAGGGCTGCAACTTGCCGAATGGGTTTTCATAAGTGGCACGGAAGTGGGATTGAATTTCTACAGGCCTGAAGAAATTCAAATGAAAAAAAAAGGTCCGCGTAGGTTAGATTTTGCTTTTCATTAAAATAAACAATGATTATGAAAATTATTCAGAAAACATTTTAATTTCATTAGAACCAACGAGTAGATTTCTTTCCGAAGTTATCGCTGCGAAGTCAAAGTTTTATGACGTTACGACGAACACTGGTTTTCCATTTAATACTTAGAGAAAGAAAAATGAATTTTATTTTGCATTATATTCATTTCGAAAGATATTGTTGACGGCTATTAAATCTAAGAAGATAAGGTTCTTTACTGAGATTCCGTAAATAAAAATTGTTGTATCGATCATTATTATATTAATTGTAATTATTTATCTACATAATATTACTAAGTATATATAGCAACACAACGGAATTATTACAATTTATTAATGCTGAAATTGTATTGCTCAATTTATCTTGCTTTAAATCTCGGGTTATGAGAGTTCAAAGAAGCAACGTGTAATATATGAGAGTGACAAGCAATATTAGAAAAGATACCATCATAAAGCATTCTTAATAACAAACTAAGTACCAATCACTAACTAATCTACCAAATTAAATCATGCAAGATATTAAGATCATCGTTCATATATTTTAATAATAAAAGCAAATCCACTTTAAACAATAATAAGAAACGAATGTAAAAAAATACTACTTAGAAGAAATGTATTAAAGAAACTTATTAAAATTAGCTTTCGCTTATTGTACTTAAAAAAATGTAATAAACTAGCCAAGAAGAATAACATTTTGGGTTAATCTGCACTTTGGAGCAGCCGGATAAAGGCCTTTTGTATGTTCATTATGATAATTGGAATTGCTTCAAGGCATCGTATAAGGATGCTATCAGACGCTCGTTGTCTGTTTATTTTCCTAATGGGCTGTTTATTGCCCTTTTACAGTTCATTATGTCTTGTATTTTTAACAAGATTATGTAAGTAAATGTGCAGACTTCTATTTTTCGATTTTAGTTTTTTTGTTTTTTTTAAGGTCAGTTTAAAAGACGTGAAATCCCATAACACTAAATGAGGCGTGGGGCCTGTTTCTCTAAAATACTCGATAAACACGAAGATCAACCTTTTGGGTTTCTTTCTAACCAAAATATTTTTGTTTCTCCGGGAATCGAACCTCCCGCACAACATGCATTGAATATAGGACGGCATGACAATCTCCGTAGCAGAGCTACGCACCTGCTACGGCGGAGTGCCTATCATATATCATAGCGCTATAAAAATAAGTATTCATAGAGAAACATGATTTGATTTATCTTCATTCTGGAATATTAGTCTACTACATTCATTCGTTCTTTTGTTTTAATGTCGGCTAACTTGTTAACACGTTATATCCTCCTTCGTAGAAGTCAAATTCTAATAGTAACACATTATGGGGAATGGGCAGACGGTTTTCTGCGTTCTGTACTTGCTGAAAATTTTAAAAATTAAAATGTTACATAAAAGTCAAGAATTCGCTCGACTTCAAAAAGTAAAATAAAAAGAAAGATCGTGTTGCGACTATCGGTCTCCCGAAGGCAAAACATTGAAGACATTCAATTTGTCACAGCTTCGCTATTTAGAGGGTTACGGATAAGGGAGCATTTTTACATGCTGTCGCCGTTGTAAGGCATCTACATGTAATGTATCTAAATATTCAATGTCAGTATCCTTTGTTGAAGACATTGAATGGGCTCTCTGTAATTTCAAGAAGCCAAAATAAGCTAGACTATATGAATACATGACTTTATAATTACCGTATTTACAATACGACAAATACAATTTAATAAAAAGTCGCTATATATTATGTAAATATATATATTCTCTTTATTTGAACTCGTATATAACGTGTATACTATTTTTGCGTTGTTTTGATGTTAAGTGTTACATTTTTATAAACGAATTTGTATTGTTAAAATAATTTTCTTTAGAAGCAAGTACTTAGAACTGCGCTCAAAATTAATTTTCTTATGCAATTAATACGTAGTGGGAAGTAGAGTCGCTTCCAAATTAATTAGCTTCTTTCACATCAAAGCGATTTTCGCCGTCACTTCATTTAATATTTTACATTTCCGTCATTTAATATTTGGCTTGTTTAATTCATTAATGTCAGTTTTGCAGCAATTTCATAATAAGCTAATGTCACACATAAAATATTACTGCGGCATAAATTTTTATAAATCATATTTAATTTTTCTATTGAAAATATATCTTACCAGCGACTTCGTCCGTATCTTTACCCTATTTCAACTACTTTAACACTTTTTTTTTCAGCACACTTTTGGCTAGGTAAGCTACCATTGGCAATTAAGGTGTTTAGGTGTGAAAGCATTACAGGCAGACAGATGTATCTTTGTTTACGTTGTAACTTTTAATCAGTGTATTAATTATGTTCAGCGGTTTAAAGCTGTTAGATTGCGTACCCAAAATTCCAATTGCAAATTCCAGTTGCAATCCGAAAGTTGACCCAAAAACGAGTCAACTTTCGGGTTTTAAGTTTTAATCTTTATTATTTTGTATTCTTACTAAATTTTAATTATTTGTATTGTTTTGATTTTTGATTTTTAAGCAATATATGGTGCATCTGCACTCTCAATGAATTTACGCCTGTTCATCTCTTTGAAATAAATTTATATCACACTGGAGTTTATCCAACAATACGGCATTTTATTTTATTTGATTCAGTCTACTTATCTCTAGTCTATTTCATAGAAATTTTCATCGAGCTGTTCTGTATTGCCGATATTATTTATAAATTGATCCACAATACTGCATTACAGTGCTCTACTTCTAAGCATTCTTCAAACAAATTGAAGAAATTGATCTATTATTATTGGGCAGACCCGTAGATATATTTCATGATAGTTCCTTGCTTTGATTTCCTCGCTTGAAGTTGAAATTTTAAGAATTGTAATTTGTGTAATCGATTAATAGTTATAGGTTTAAATTCTATTTGGAATTCTAAAAACTATAATTGAAATAAAATTAAGTTAATAAAGTAACTTTAACAACTCCATTAAATCATTCAGTAGTTATACTAATTTAATCTAAACCACCTCAGTTTGTACTCATAAGCAATAAATTTTTGGTTATCAATAGGAATAATTAATTATTAGAAAATTAAACCTTTGAAAGATTTCCACCAAATATTTTTTATTGCAAAATGAGGTAGACGACAGCTAATTACGTAGTGAGCTGTGAACTTATTCAGTCTTTGAAGTCAAAATTGGATTTTATTATATAATTTTTTATGGTTTAATTAAAAATAAAAATTGTAAATATTTCGAAATGTATTATTATATTACAATTATGTTAAATATTGATGCTTATAATTTTATTAAAATGTCTGAGTGAAATAAACAAAATGAGAAGTATAGCAGCGTTGATTACACTCACATTATGCAACTTTACTATTTTTTTATATTTCCTTATTAATGGAACAAAACAGTCATATAACAATACAATAGCAAGAAAGTTATTCTGGGTGTGCAACTTTTAAAGGTATTGGGTATGCGTAGAGGCCTGGCGGGGACGTTGAAATTAATAAGTTGGAGAAGCTCAGAACACGTGAGTTCACACATAAAAATCTTTATCAGTGTGAGACAAACAAGAAAATGACGACGTTGACTTAGTGGAAAGAAGCTTTTTATAAGGATAGTGGTAGATAGGATAGGAAGAATAATGAAGAATGTATAAAAAAAATTTGTACAGTTTCAATTCTGCGCTCATGTTCCAAATAGAACGGGTTCCACATGGGCCTAGCATTGGTCTAAGAGCTGATGAAGATCGACCTTCACCGATCTGATAACTCGATGAGACATATTTTTTATCAAATATAATTTATAAACAAATATGCCTATGATAACTTGCCTATCGAAAAGTGTTCATAGTTATTTTTAATTTAAATATTTTAATCAATTTTCTTTCATCACTCTTGTGTTAACCGAATGAGTTTTATATCATTGATAGTTTTTGACACACAGAATATGTCTAGGTAGGCTTGCCTACTTATTTCTGTGCATGGTTACCTGGCAAGTAGATGTGAACAGGTAACTAAATCGATCTGTTAACCAATTTTATAAATTATATTTAATAAAAAATATGTCTCATCGAGTTATCAGATCGGTGAAGGTCGATCTTCACGGTCTCCTATACTAAGTATTCAAGTTGAGACTACGAGTGATTTATAAAGGGAGATATACAACTGAGTAAAATATTATTCGATAGCGTCTGCTAAGTATAAGTATACGATAATTTTTACAGCATCTCCAGCAGTTAAGGCTAACTTACACTACCTAATAAGACAGTTCTTGTAACTAAAACAACATATGGGGGGATGTGGTTAACTCATTACCAAGTAGTAGAAAAGTGATATAAATACAAATATTTTGTAACTTTTTTTTGTGATTAAGCTGCAAATTTTTATTTATCTTTAATGGTTCATAAGCATTGTTTTAATTATTTGAATCGTAGTGTTAAGTATGAAATATATCTGCTTCTATCTAATATATTTAACGTTACTCTTCTCTTGTAAATAATACGATGTATTTTAATTTATAGTGTCTATGTTTAAACATACGTAAAATATCGATTGCATTATTGCTTCATCCATGTGCCTATTTTATATAAGTCGCGACATGACATCCCATTTCAGTCTTCCCTCATATTTATTTCCATAAGAACTTTAGTAAACCCTCTTGCCATGGATTACAATTTATATCCAAGAACTTTGATTCAGCTAAGCCGTTGTGGTCTTTGATAAGTAGAAGACATTACTTAACTTTCAATGTGAACAGAAGTTATGTTGTCTGTACGGTGTTAACTCGGCTCTAACTAAACTTTGAATTTGCGGTAAGAAATGTTTGAAAGTTAGTAACTATTACGCCAATCCTAAGGTGATTTGATTTATTCTAATGCTTGAAAAAGCTAGAAATTATCTCGTTCTGAAGGAGTGCAGTGGTTCCGGTTCTCTCCCTCGAGATATAGTTATCATTAGAATGATAAGAATTTAGTAACGCTTACTAGTGGTTATTTAAATGTAATGGTCACGATCTACTTGGGTAACTTAAAATTCTGACATTTCATAGATAATCCGAAGTAAAAGTTAAGTATTCGTTCAAAATAATTATCAATATACTAAAATGAGCGCTAGTAAATTTGGTAAAATTGGCTGCCTAGCTTTCAGTTTTACAGAATATGTTCTATATGGTTTTATAGATGTTCAATTACCTGGTTGTTATAATAAAATTACTAAAGAAACTTTATACTTAATTGCGAAGTGAATAAAAGCTTGGAGCACGATAATTGTTCTGTGGTTTGCGTTAACGACAGGATCTGCCAAAGCCCAAAACTGCTTAAGAGTAAAATAAAAGTTTTGGCGTTGTGCAAAGCGGGTAGATAATAAAAGTTTGTGTCCCGAAGCGCCTATTATGAAATGCTCTCAACTTGAATGGGATGTATTTATAATGAGCTTTATTTCTTTTACAAAATTAACGCCCTTTATAATTCCTTATCCCTTTAGTAAGATTTCACAGAAATTGGGGTGTCTTCTTCAAACATTTTTTATGAGGCGTCAGATCTTCAAAGCTTTTAAGCCAATTAATTAAACGAGAGAAAATATTGCTATAATTTTTAACCTCTAAAAATCAAGAAGGTGTGAAATTTACGATTTTACTAAGGTGTAAACAATTATTACTTCATGATTGTATGCTCGTTAGTGGTTTTGAATGTTACAGGGTTATTTTAATAGATGTTAACATCATATATATATACGAGTATTTATAAATAATGTATCCAGTTAGCTCCTCACAACATGTTTAGTTAGAATTGAAATAATTTATTAATTTTCACTATTATATTTAGTTACAGCGTGGAAATTCCTAGGAATGCCAACAATCATCTTTAATATATTTTACTATTGATATGTTATTGATGTCATCTTTTTATTGAGCTCAAAAAGCGGATTGTTGGCTGCGAATGATATTTTCCAGTTATACAATCATTTATGAAAATCATTGAATATACTTATAAATAGAACTTTTTTATACATATTCAACAATTTCAATTATCAATTACTTCATCTTGTAAGCATCATCATTTTTATCACTCTGCTTTGATATTTTAATGTTACGACACAAAAACCGAAAATGATTAAAAAAAATATCAGTTCTAACTTTTAATTAATTAAGAATGCTTTTTTATGTTGGTCGAACTTTTCAAATCACGTTGTTTAGTGCTAATAACAAAGATAACAGTGGCAACACAATTAGTTGCTCATAATTCCTTGATATAATTTTATTGACCATAAATTCGTATTATCTTGGGAACAATCATTGCCTGTAATGGCCTGCATTAGGATTTATTTTGGACCATTACTCATTATGAGCCTGGCTCGGTTATTGTGTACGATTAGCAAAGTTATCCGGCAAATGATAAAATGATTTTTACTCAATATCCAAGATTGTAACTAAAATGTTTTACAAATATGATTTTTAAATTTTGTACAATATAATTCAGCAACATAACATACGATTGACACAAATATTATGTATATTATATTATACTTATATTAAAATATAGCAAATTTTATATTCTAATTTTCAAGGCTCTTGGGAAAAACTAATTAATTTATGATTATAAATAAAATTTAGTATGCTAACAACCAAGGCTTAATAATAATTTATAAAGCCTTTTTGGTGAATAACTTATTTTAAAATATACAATTTACTTTCGTTTATAAATTACCTGCTGGCAAGCCTTAATTCTTCAAGAGCTTAATTTAAAGGCCGGATATCTGTTTGAAATGCAAAGTTTACTTCTGCACAGAACCAATTTTAATAATTTTGACAAAGTCGTTGACAACGGTTAGTTTATGAATTTATGATTCTTGCACTGCAGTATGTTTTTTGTTACCTAAGCTATTGGTACATACATAGAACCCTATCAACATACACAGTTTAGTTCTAATGTATAGGAGATTTCGCGACATTCAAAAAAATAATTATATTTTCGTTTATGTTGACAAAAACGATCCATTGATTTTAGTGGAGCGCGAACATTAGCCTCACTCCTCGAGTGTGTTTTAATTTCCTCTTGTAAATGAACTGCCATATATTGATCATCACTTCTAATACATTTTAAAGTGCGTCGAGCCTTTGTGTAAATCCAATATTAATAGATTTAAAAATAATAATGTGAAAATAAGATATACAGATTTTACAATATTCAAACTGTTGAACATTTAAATTTTGAATCTACAAATTGAATCGTTTTAATTATAAAATATAGAATTCCATAGTTGCACAAATCGAAACCAGCGTTATAATCAACTAAGCTACGGTAATCCGTATTACGGAACCAGTATTTATTAGTGGAAAACTAAATATTAATTACTTAATAACCACAAAAGTATTAAATAATAATGAGTCATCTTTTGAATGTTTAAAAAAATATTCCTTTCATCAAAAAATTCGAAGCGAGTGCTAGCCTAGCAGCATTTAAATAAAAAAGAAAAATGAAGAATGGCTTTTTTAAATATAAAATAAAACTCAACAATATCAAACTTTTTTGATAAGATAACAAAATAAAAATTCAAGAAAAGTCTTTATTAATTAATATAGGAATTGGTATTTTCCTGAATTTAACTATAAGGAAAACGAATAAATTGAAAGGGTCTTCAATGTTATCAACCGAGTATAATTTTATTACAAGAATATTTAAAGTATATTATTTAAGTATGCACTGTGCCTACAAGGTAAAGTAATATAACTATATTTAATGACAGTTTTCTTAATCATGCAACTATTTTGTTTTGTTCGACATCTTGATTTGGAAAGACAGAATTCTTTTTAAATAATGGGGTTTTATACCTTAGCACTATGTTTTAGAATCAATGTTACTTGTTTAGTCCACACACCATAAAAAAATCTCAGAGGGCCATTTACTTACCTTTATAGACAGCTAAAGAAACAGGCTCGGTGATCAAACCACTCATCGAGACAAATATGGGCTCTACTATTTTAATTTGAAACATCATTAAGCATTCTAAACTAACGCTAAGCTTTACTAGTAACTGGAAATTAATTAAATTTCATTGCTAACAATTAAAAAGGAAAACCATTTTCCAATTCGTTTCATTACGAGCTTGTAGAAATTTGTGAGATTTAATCGAGAATCGTTTTATTTCTAAGAAACGATCAAAACCATTATGATAATAAGTCACCGACGCTAACAGAATCCAAATTTTTCAAATAATTCTCATGAAAATTTCACAATTCTGATGTAGGTATCCACAGCAATCAAAATGCTGAAAATATCGGGGAATTCAAAATGAAAGATATAAAAATACATTTACGAATTAATTAACAAGAGATTTTGAATTACTCGTACTCACGATAGTTTGACTTCCTGAGGACAAATTTATGAAGATTGATATGTATGAAGATTTTTATCATACAAAAACAAGCACTTAATATTTATTTAATTAAGAAATTAACACGTAAAATATCAACACAACTATTTTAAAAATACCACGATCCCGCGCCAGCAAATAATGTCAACTGTCAATAAACATCAAATATGTTTCGTTACAAGCATTCTTTTCGAATACTTAACCTGTTTTAAAGCGATATTTTTGTTTTACTGCAAGACAAGCGACGAACGAAATGTAAGAAATGTTTTACCGATACCCTAATTTCGTTTAACTGAATGTTTGAAACGCTTGGTGCAAGACAATGCTAAATGCGTTTAACGATAAATGGTTTTAGGGTGTTAAACAAATTTAACTAAATGAACTAAAAAACTATTTAAATAGAATTTGGTGTAAACGGTTCTAAGTGTATTCTATTTATTAAAAATCTTGCCGACGCTGAAATACACTGTTGCATTGATCTTTTAAAATATTAACGACACTGACAAACATAGCAATCACCTGGAACATTGTATTTGATATTTCTTAATGGGCAAATGTAACAACTGTAAAGTAAATAACAATGATGTAACATGAGAGAAGGCAAGAGTTATTAGACCACAGTATAACCTTATATGAGAATGTAATCGCATTCAAACTCAAGCTCATAGAAGCCAAAGTAGACAGCCTTCACCGCACAGCTAAATTGAGAACCAAATTTACAATTTGAAGGCCGACTTAGATTCCTTACTCTATCCAAAACGAAATTCGCTTCCGTAATTGGCGCGCTGTACATAAAATTTGGAGCTCAGAGCGTGTTTCAAGATCTCGAATTTGTATTCCAAACTCACAATATAGTTCATTTAAATATAAATGCTACAACTCGACTTAATAAATGTTGCTTATATAAAGCTGTATTTTTTGCGAAAAATTTGTCATGTAGAGAACTCATACTTTTGTTGTAAAAAAATTATAAGGTTTGAGGCGCTTTTATATGTAGTAAAAATATAATTTTTGAAAATTTTAACGAGCTATTACATATCAGCTAACACTGCACTTTGTAGCATTTAATTTACAGAATTTTAATATTAGAAGCATATTATTTATAGAGGTTTAATTTATGTTTAATATTTTACTCTCGTGCTTAAATATGTTCCTACATTAGTCTATAAGTGCAGTACATTAAATTGACAGTAGAATTGTGTAAAATCTGAGAATAATAGATGATTATGTAAATGGAGCTTGTGAGGCAGGACGTAGCGCGATAAAGGTGATGGATTCGCTTTGGATAGAAGCAGAAAGGTGCACTTATCTCGAACAGAGCAGACAAGGATTGAGTGTTAGACACGATCACAACAGTGCATTCAAAACGTATATTTCCTTAATTAAAATGCATATCAATTTCTATTGTATTAATGTTACCATAATCTAGCTCTTAAAGACTGAACCCAGTATGATGCGGCTTATTTTTTTTGAAAGCTGACGTCATCGAGATAGATTTTAAGTAGATCTTATAAAGATCTATTCAACCATTTAAGATATATTGTTATTTGTAACATGTTTTTTAAATTAAAACACATTGTAATTACCAAAAATGTATAACGATTCAGAGTGTAATTATCATATTGGAAACAAAGATTTGGCACAGTTATTTTTGAAGTCTCCACCACCATTTGTATGACATAGAGCGAATTAAAAAAAAAAATTCATTCAAAGTGCTTTCTATTCTTGACTAGCCGCCCGGCTTAAAACGCAAAATAGGCGCATAGTAGACGTCGAGTTGCGGAAAACAAGCCCGTCAATACTATACTATACTATACTTTCTATTCTTGGTAGCTATTAAGCGTTCGCGAATATCGCAGAACATAGTTGGCACGTTGTATGAAACTAGGGCAATCAGGTATTATATCTGACGAGTCAAGACTGCATTGCAAGTTCCGAAACGTATCTTGGAATGCATAGTTTGCTTTTGCCGTTATCTTGTTTCACGACGACGTGTAGGTACGGTATTCACGAGCCAATATACGTTTTACATTTTGCCTTAGCGATATTTGTTAATTCAGCAAAGACGAGTCAAGAAATACTTGAACATTTTAGGTTCAAAAAGGTACTAAACGAAATTTTTACAGACCATTATACAACAGAAATAATTCGGAAAACACCGAATGATAGAGCACTTTCTTGTTTGCTCTAAGAAAGTAAGTTTTTAAAACTTAAGACTACCAAAAAGATATCGTTTGTCAACATACAAACTTAGAACAATAAACCGTTCAGCATTCGAATAAAGTTAACCATATGGGGCCCTATCATTTTATTATTGTTGGTCGCATTGACTACAGTTAAAATTGACGTTTACCTAAACAACGTTTTTATCAATAATACGTAATTTTACGAATTTTCATTAAGGTGTTTAATTTGTGGATATAAATTAATCATTCTTTAATCTAGTCTCAAGTGCGCTCATAAAGGCGCAATCTTTAAGGAAAAGTGTAAAATCTTTACCCCGTTATCTTGTTCTAAATCCTCTATCAGTTGAACGAGTGCCGACAGATTAATCCTCCTTCTGACTCAGACTACTTTTTACTTGCTCCGTCGATTTTGTCTGTAGCAAAGCTATAGATCTTGCCAATTCGATGGCTTTTGTTACTTTTAATGTTAGACTAGTGATAACGTTAATCAGAGTATCTGAAAATATAGGCCTGAAAATGTAAAAGGTTTGATTGGTACTTTTTATAAATAAATAACATCAGAAAAATAATCAAATATTTTCGCCTTAGCATTAGATTTTTTTTTATATACTACTTTTAGTATTAAAAACATTTCAATTGTGAGATTAAGGTTATGATTCTTTGACGATATTTATCAGTTATAGTGCGGTATATGAATCAGAGTTCAACTCAATCTTTAATGATATTAAATTATATTATACCGAGTTTTCTATCACACAAACCCTACTAATTGTATTAATGTGATAGTAATTGTCTGTCTATCTGTCAAACAACTGAACTAACTCTTAACCTATAACTAATGAAATTAAGTGGAAAGATAGACTTGAGCTTGAGAAAGAATGTAACCGTTTATAACGGAAAATATACTTGAAATAGGGCAAACACACCGATGGTGTAGCCTGCAAAAACTGGTACAATATTATATTACTTAACTCAGATTCAACTTAACTGCCGTCTCCATGCATTTTGCAGCGGAGGTTCTGGGTTCGACTCACAGGGAAACTAATGTTTCGGTTAGGTAGGCACAAAAGGCTGATCACCTACTTGTCTGTAAAGGAAATGATAAGTGGAACAAATACATGAATGTGTGTGACCCATGCCCCACTACTTAACTCCAAAATGAAATGTAAATGATATTCCCCTAACATTGACAAATTGTATTGGCGCGGCCAAATTAGACGGGCTCGGTAAATCTTCATCCTTGAATTCGTTAAAATGGTTAATGGTGACATTAAAACCCTATTTCGGTTACGAGACCTTCATAATTATCGAAATAGTCGTGTTAGAAAATTTAACATTAGTTCAGAGAATTATGATTCTGTATACCCTAATTATAATGTTACAGATTTAAATTTAACAAAAATAAATATTAATAAAAACGCCTAACAATAATTAAATAATATAGCAAAAAAATCGAATTCATTAATCAATCGATTAAAAAAAATCTTATTAAGTACATGAAATGTTCCTTTTACGTTGTATTTCATCTTAATAATACACAAACACACACAAACAAACACACACAGAAAAAAAAGATGTAATATTTTTTAATTGCTTAAAATATTTAAAAAGAAATTATTAAGAAAAACAAAAATTACATAAGATTTTCATTTTTTAAAGTCTTTATTTTCTCAATAATACATATTACATGGGATCGGTCTCCTGTTAAGTTTATCAAACCTGTGTTAGGAGAGGCTGCTCTTTCGTTGTATCACACAAAGTAATTTAAATTTGAAAGATTACATTAGAAAACTAAGGAACATATGAATTTAAATAATTAAATAAATATAAATTTAAATATTTTGACCGCTTCCTTGGTCTAGTGCTAAGCGCGTAAGTGTTTCAACCGGGAGGTCCTAGTTTCAATTCCCGGTGGAGATAAAAAATAACTCGGTCTGGCAGGGCATAGAAGGCCGATCACCTACTTGCCCCTAAGAAAAATTCGATCAGTGAAACAGATATTAAACACATCTGCCCCATACCCCACTAGGGGACACGGGACTTCAAAATAAATATAATATAATAATGTTAAAATGATGTATGTACTTTAAATGTTAAAGCTATAAATAACCCATTCATTAATTATATTTTGACACGAGAAAAATCTCAACTTTTCAAAAATAACTTGGAATCTTTTTGATGTGTGTATTTATAAGTCATTATTTGGATGTTTATAAACAATAATGGATTGAAACTTCCGCGCAACGTATAACGTTACGTAATGCTAGACGCTTAATTGATGGCACAAATTAAGATAAACAACCAAAAAACAAGGAGATTATTTGCTTGTTATCGTTAAATAATTATTTATTAAAATCACAAATGACGATAAAATTATTTATTATAGCAATTGGCACGTTTCATGTCATCAATACGTGAAAATTGAACATATTATTGTCCATTTAAAATTTTCAATATTTTAATTCGTCATACGAAAGGTACGTAGGTTTTATATAGCAATTAACAATTTAATGAAATTTTTATTTTGTGTTATCACGACGAAGTGATGCGAGTAACAGGTCGAGACAACAATCGTCTGGTTGAAACTGAGAACTTTATAAAAATACTGTCCTCTGTTTTGTTATGACGACAAAGGATTGTTATATAAAAGCTATTTTATAACTGTAGCGAATGAGGCATAAGTGAAGTCCCGTGTCCCCTAGTGGGGTATGGGGCAGATGCATTTCACATCTGTTTCACTGATCGATTTTTTCTTTAGGGACAAGTAGGTGATCAGCCTTCTATGTCCTGCCAGTCTGAGTTTATTTTTTTTTTAAATTTATCTCCACCGGGAATCGAACCCAGGACCTCTCGGTTGTAACGCTTACACGCTTACCACTAGACCAAGAGGTGGTCATAAGGCACAAATAATTACAATTCTTTCAATAGAAGTATACACGCCAGTTCCAAGCAAGACTATCCTAATATGTTTCGGTAAATTTATAATTTTTCTTTACAGGCCTGTAAATGATCAGCCAAATCAAATCCTTCCAAATGATTATTTTAATCGAACCTAAGGCTTTCCAAACAACATACATTAAATCACTACATAGTATAAAACAAAGTCGCTTTTTCTTTCCCTATATCCCTTTGTATGCTTAAATCTTTAAAACTACGCAACTGATTTTGATGCGGTTTTTTAATAGATAGAGTGATTGAAGAGGAAGGTTTTTATATATGTTTTATACCCGTGCAAAACCGGGGCGGGTCGCTAATAGTAATACAAAATAAAATAGAAAAAAATTAGAGCAAAAGAGAAGTTAAGAGTAAGTTTATGCCTATTAATAATTTTTTCTTACTCTTTGTGATCAACCAATATTCTTATTGAAACTGTTATTTTCAAGTTATTATTCCATTTGGCGTTCATTTTTCTTCAAATTGGCTTTGAGCCTTTTAAGATAAAATCCTCTTGACAAATTGAGCACTTTTTCCATTAGCGCGACACTTATAATAATTTTATTTAGTTTTCCTCTTCAGAAGTAATATGGTTTTCCTTTGTTGTGATAGCAATATTGCTTTTATTGTTTTATAAAATTTCATTTTGATAACCGGAAGGATAATCTTTTGCAAAAAATAGGACATTAGTAGAAACAGTTACATTTAATAGCCAGCTATTTTATAATTTTGTTTACAAAAGGAAATTAAAATTAATTTAATGTGTTTGGGAAGTGTTTGACTGTATATAAAGCCACAGTTTTTGTGTGTAAGTGTGGTAAGAATACATATCTATGTTTTTATATTATACATATACAGTCTGAACTGAGACTGGTAACCTAACTTACTGCCGTATAATGCTATTTTCATCGTTTTGAATAACTTCTATCTCACAATAAATTTGAAGTAATTTAAAATGTAAATATTTTCTACAGAAGCTCTTTTTCTATTTTAAAATAAAAAATATGTGGTAGTTTTATGGGTAGATAACAAGAAGTCTCTCTATAGATCGAAGATTGAATGATCATTAGTATCGTTTCAGATAACGTAAGATCATACAAAATCTCTATTCCTCTTGGATTAAAAGAGTTGTCGGAAGCCATTCATAGGGGTTTCAATACAGCTTTATAAGCCAGTGAATGCAATTACACCATTCTACTTTAAGCCATTGATTTGTGAAAGTTCAGGTAATTACTTCGTGTTAAATCTCTTGATTTTGTAATATAACGTGTAGTCGAATGATATATTGAAGCGAAATTAACCAACTTCACTCAGGCTCGCTTTTTAGCTCATTGCTACGTTTTATTCCCGGGTCACCGGATGTTTTAAATTGTAACAATTAAATATAAAGTTCACATTTTAATAATCAATAATACTCACTCACAACATAATTTATATTTATCCTACATAATTTATAATTATTATAAAGTGTAGTATAAACTATAATGAATCGTACGGGTATCTTATGAATCCTTTTGATTTTAAAATTGCTTAAACAATATCTTCAGTAAAAATATCTCAATCACAAGTTGATTAAATCATAAGGATCGTAATTATCAGTTGACATCAACCGATGCCCTGTCCATCCCATGTCAATTTGTTGACTGATCTTTCCTACGAAATTAAATTGATTTCGTAAAAGTCACATGTATTGTTTTATATTTTTTGAAGCTTAATTTTAGTCTACTATTTTTGTAATATTTTATAAAAAATAATGAAACCACACCAAACACGAATATACTATATGACTCTTACATTAACTCAAAATTTACAACCACTAATACTCATTTGGACAGAGATTCCCCTTCTAAGAACGACTATTGACTGCCACCTTCTAAGAACAACTGTAGAATGCCAGCCGACAGCTAATCCCGCGAATTACGCTGTGAGTCAATCCTCGCTCATAATACAGAGTGGCAAAGCTTCGAGCTAAGCAGGTTAACACGTCCACCTGTTAACGATAAGTTTAAACACGAAATTCGACCTCAGCTGACGCAACTAATCTATAATTATATTATCTTAAGTTTATTTTCTTTACATTATTCATTTTATGTCAACGAAATAAAAAATATCTGGGAGATATTTTTTAAAGGATTTTGATTACGAGTATAAATACACATATATGCTTTCAGAGGTTACAAGACTAGAGTTTTAATATTTTCTTTACTTTTAAAGATAAAACGGTTATAAAAGTAAAAATTATACTGTTATAAATAAAACAGTCAATGAACTTTTAAAGATAACAACGTGTCTAATGACGTCTGCCCTTTTACGAACCTTTCTTAAAATTCTAGCTTCTATTTAAAACGTGTCCACATCATAAAACTTTATACAAGCCATTGTAAATTATTTTGTTGATATTTAATATCATTAGAGTAGATTTATTTTTCTATTATGTACTATACTATTCTATTATACTATAGTATTATGTTACTATATTATTCCTATATTAAATATGTGAATTTGTTTACAATCGCCATAATTGACAGTTTCCTCCGCATGAAAAACCATTGTGTGATTAATACTATAATTTTTTACAACACTCACTGTATTAAATAGAATTTTATTTATAAATTAAGATACGTTATTTATTTATTACATCTATATATATTCTAAAAATATAAGAACAAAAACAAAAAGTTGTGTAGGTGCTGAAAATCATCATTAATAGTTACTGTTCAAATGCATGTGATCTTTGGAACTAAAAGAAATCACATAACATTTGACGGACCCTTTGCGACCCAGAATATGTTTTGACCGTAATAAAACGTTTTACATGTCCTGCGCAGGGAAGGAGTTGCGGATTGATGGTGCACTCCATTTACAGTGAAATGACCCTTCAAAATATACCGCCGGTCACTTAGTCCAATTCACACTTCGTTAACTAAAAGGATTTTCACCCGTTTATAATTCTAGCCTTTTCTTCGCAATTGTTGACGTTTTTATTTGATCAAAAGAAATATTTGGACCTCATAAAGTTAATTTTGAGAACTAGAACAATTAATATTCCTTTAAAAAGAAAGTCCAATATAGCGGGTCGGTAGACACGGGTGCTTTAGCTCTAAGTATTTTACATAAAAATTTGAACATTTAATTAATTATATATTTTTATTTATTTAAACATTCCTATTACGAAAGAGAGAACCAAGAACCAAAATCTACTCTTTCATCTGCCACAATACTGACATATCCTCTTCTAATTCACACTAAAAACCTAGCCTACATAAAGATGTGATACTATGTACCTACAACTTTTTGAAAACTATGTTATGAGTAACGAGGGTTAGTTATCTAACCTAATTATCTACATACATAACGATGCGTTAAGCTAATAAAATCTGTGAAAACCCGTCCTAAATAAACTTTACACCTACTCATGTTGTTTAGTATAAGGTTATATTAGTGAAGACAGGTGTTCTGACAAGGGAACAAACTTTAATATGTAATAATTCCATTACTAAATAACAAATGCGAATGGTGTGCCCCTTACCTATCACTACTATTATAGAATTGCACTGTCCGTAGAGCCTGCAACGTCAAAAACCCGAAATTTATTCATATGTTAAAGCAGTTTAACAAATGAATAACATAATCATATTACAAATCGATGAGAAAAATAGTTATAGCCGGGAAAAATCGGGGAAATAAAAGAAGAGTACTTAAATAGTATTAAAAAAATAAGCACAAGATGATTATACCTAAAATTTAATATAACATTGAGCCGGGAATCTTTCAATCTCATCTGAAACGTAGAAACACATTTTAGAGCTATCTCTTTATTTAAGCATGAATGAAGACTACAATTTCATCGCAACGTTTACACAACCTTCCGAGGATATTTGGTGAAGACATTATTATTGTAATATAAGAAATGTTTATTGCATTTTGTAATAAAAACATCGTATTTTGTAGATTGAATAACTCCCTATGTTGGATTTGATTACATTTTTATTTTCGATTCTCTTTATCCATATTAATATTTTTGATGAAATTACAAATATGTTACAAACAGATAAAAATATGCAGTACCTAAGCTTAATTGATTTAATAAACGCAGACATATGACATGCTCTGCACATTATGTACTGATGCTTTATTATGTATTGGGCTTAAACTGACCGTCGTGTTCATCAAGAATCGATTAAAATGAACTTTGGTAAATTTCATTACTAATATCCGTGTCCTCTTTATGGGAATAGGATGAAAAACTTCTTTTTTGAAGTCGCTATTTGTACACCTAAGTAAAGCGACCAGATGTTATTGCTTGTGAAGGCAAAATGATTACCAGTTGACATAAAAACGCGCGATATCGTTTTTTATGTTCGAGCTGCTGACTACAAATGTATTTTGGATTTTATTCATAGTTTGTAGTTTCATGATTATATTATTGAATTGTTTCATTCGCTTATATTTTATAGAAGCATTAAGATATTTTCGTGAACTAATTCTAAAAAACGGGATAAATATTCTCTCTTCATCTGTTGTTAAGTTTATGTATAGTAAAAAATAACTTACGCCTCGTAGAACATAAATAAAAAATGGATTCTTTTTCTTCAGTTGGAAGTACTTAGCTATTTAAGTAATTAGTATAAAGAAATAAATGTAATGTTTTGAGAAAACTATTACATTAAGCGCATTTTAAGTACCCATCATAAGAAATATATATATTAAAAATTTAACAATCATAGTTTTCAAAGGAAAAGTAAATAATGACTGCCTACGCCTCATATTTAACTTGTCCAAAAACTCTTCAAGGTTTAGTGAAGCTGAAAATAAAATGGAGATGAAATCGATGGGCATCCGAGGTGCGGTCGAATAGGCCCTTAAATATTGGTAATTGGATCCTGGCGTCTACAAAACCCGGTTTTATACGTAGAGAAAAGATTGAAAATCAAAGTTCATGATAAAAGAGAACGTAATTTTGCTTTCAGATAAGATAGTCACTGTTGATCGGGTAACTTGACTGGATAGGAATTTCGATCAAGATGCAAGTTTTTTTGCTAAGCTACAATAGAGGATCTTAGATTCCACCGCATTCCTCGATTTCTTATTTTGTCTTTACCTGAACATTTATCCCCTTGGGCTCAAAAAGGTTCAAAGTTAAGACAAAGATATTGCGAGGTGTTTTGTGAGAAACACGCTCTATCAATTATTGTATCCTTAGAGAATTCAGCGGATGTATAAAAAGTTATGAAACATTTCAAAGAATCAATATAAAATAGGCTCGATTGTATTTTTTAGTTCTATAGATATTTTATTAAAAATCGAATACAAAGTAATACAAGGTAGCTAATAATGTAATGTAAGTTTCGTTAAGTCACTGAATTTTTTTTGATTTACTGATATGATGATATATTGGTATTTTAAAAGTATATAGACTGAACGAAAGACGCAATAGAATGTTCTTTTGAATGATTAAATCTGATATTTGACTCTGCGATAATTACTTTAACTAAATGAAATTAAGCTATTACCAAAATTGGGTTTGTTTTACGTAATTCGGAAGTGTAATAGAGCAGAGCAATCAAGGGGTAAATAAAGCGAAATTGTTAATTAGTTATATCTACTATTGTGATTGGGGTCGTGGTGATCGTTAATTAATCACTGATTAATATAATTATTTGAAATAATTATTAGAAAAATTGTATTAATGCTTGCATAGGTATAATACATAGGTTCTCATCTGCGTAAATATTTTTATTCTACGTTTTTTTGAAATATACAAACAATTTTTTATGTTTTTACGAAATAATAGGAAATACAAATCCATAATAATTCCCATACTTTCATTCTTATCTAAAAACCAACTAAAGTCTATCATTGTGCTGTAAACTGACATAGTTGATGATGGCAATGTGCTGGTAATTTTAATGATCAATCTACAGAGTGGGTGTTTGATCTGTTGTTCTGAAAGGGGAACACGTCCTCGTGGCGATTGTACACTGAAATCAAATTAGCTCAATCCCCTTTGACAAAGTTCTCGTTTATCCCGCTATTGGTCGGAGTTTACATGAGAGTTTCAGCATTCGGCGTTTGGGACCCAAACTAGGCAAGCGCAATGTGCTCAGGTCAGCCTGTTTAATACTCATTAACCTAACTTTGCATCTATGCTATGAATTTTTGTTTTTACTAAATAGCCTTTTATATAGAAATATTCATTTACACTACATTTATACATCTATATACATACTCGTATATAGATCTAATAAAAGGGCTTATGTTGCAAATTGCACTTGCATTTGCATTCTTAGTTCTATTAAAGAACGCTTCAGGGTTAAAAACTAATAAATTCTAATGCTATTTGGTAAAAATTATATCGATTAAAACTATAAAATATCTATATCTAAAAACAAATATATTAGATAAAAATATACCTAGATAAGGTATGTTCTATTCTAAGCACAGTGCGTGTGGGTTGACACCTTTATATGCTAATGAATAGTAGATATATAACTACAATTGATACTGTCACGAAACCGATACCACATTGGCAACTCTGGAATAAGCTATAAATGAGAATTTGAATGGGTTATTCAAGATAAGTAATTAATAGACGATCAATTTGAGGCATCGGTGTAGTCTCTAGCGTTAGCCAAGTCTAAGGATACTAAATGATACGCTGGAGATTAGAACTTGTAAGACCAATGACTTGTCAATAGAAGTTAAACTTAGCTCGAGAGACCTTCTCAGCTTAACAATACGATAGCATTTCTCGAAGGAAACTTGGGAAGTTGTAAAATATTGACTGTGAACACATTTCAGCTTTGGCTTGTATTTTGTGGTGAGAAGTAACCTTTTATCGCAAAGTATAAGTTGAAAACCCGCACGACATATTTTATATATTGACTGCGTTCTAATATAATCTATGCGTGTAACTTATTTCAAGATCTTTTTTAAGAAAATTTAATCGTGAGAAAAGTTTTAATTTTCTGTACGATTTTCCTGTTTGTAAGTGTTGTTTTTTTTTTGTTCGAACACTGACTTGATGATTGAGCTACAATTTATGAAGATATGTTCATCTACTTTTTATTCTTATTTATAATTAACATGTTGGGATCTTTTAATTGTTTTAATTTCCATTTGTTATTTGAAACGACTAAGATTTTAGAACTCTCACTATGCTTAAAGTTACGTGACTTCAAAGTCACAAATAGAACCTTATTGCATGAAACAAGATCAGAAATGCGGTAAAAATGAACATAAGTTACATGCACTTTGTGCGACTACGTGATTTTTGCCGATATTTCCAATCTTCTAAATAGTACGAGTATAAAACTGATACTGGATATTCTCTATGAAATATGTTCTTTGTATTTTAAATGTGAATGAGTTTTCATAGTATGAAATAAAAATAATGAAAAAACAATTGTTTGGTGAAATTATTTTATTATTGGAAATTTATCAATTTACCATAAAAAAATAATAGAAACCACACTAAACAAAAATCACTTATCACACTGACACTTGTGCTATCACCTCACTCCGAACATTCACGAAATCAGCCGATGCAATTAACTTGTAACAACATTATACAAAATCTACATGGTATTTTTATGGTTGTCAAAATATATAGTACACATTATAAAGAATGTTATAATTATGATTACCATCTATATGAGGAATACCAAAGTAGTAATATTTTTTCCTATCTCTTGTTAAACATATTGTAAGAAGCACATAAAAATTCCCTTTACTCACAATCGTAAATCAAGTTATAACTCTTTGCCGTCCCAACGTCGACTTGCGACATGTCAAAGCTCCTAACTAAAAGAACTTCATAAATACTTAGCTTAAAACGGAACTTCTCCACTTTATAACTAAAACCTAGTAACAAAATATATAAGTGAGAAGTCTCTTAAAAACAATCTTTTTGGCACATTAATGTTTTTCATCAGATTTTCATGCTTTATCTATACTAATTGTTTTCCCAAAATCCTGCTAAAAATCCTCGCCCACGGTGAAGAACATCAATCTCAAACAAGGAAATAATTATTATTTCTGAATCCAAGTCATTTCATTTTAAAAAGTTATTTATTACAGTATATTGTGAAAGGAAAGTAACTCTAAACCTTACTTAAAACTATAGATAAATTTTAAATGATAACAAATAAGTAACATAATGTAACTTAAATGTGTAAACTGTGAATAAATTTTTATTTTGTGTAAAATTTCTAAAACTAACCCTACGCCGTAGGGTTCTAGTATTCTATTGGTTCCGTAGGGCCTACGGAATAAAATACTATACATATTTTACAAAGCCAACTTATTTAACGTAGTGACATAATAAATATAATTTTTGCGACACAAGTTATTATTTATTCGTTTTCAAAAGCGGTAGAAATGTAATTTTTGTTATTACACAATTCTCGGATCTAACGAAATCATTTTCGTTTCCATCATTCGCACACAATAAGCTTTAATTTTATAATTTAACCCGTCTGTCACAAGTCAAGATTTGAGTAGGTAATATTCATTCAATTTTCTCCTGTTCCTTACTCGTTTTAATTAAAACTTTGAGCCATACACAATCAGCAGTGCACATATTACCAGTTAATACAATTATACTCGCTAAAATTAGGTACAATTTGAATATTCAAACGATTTTATCCGCAACGTCTAACAAGTTGGACTTTAATTTTCGTAACAATTGAGTGTATGCCGTTTCAAAGATTATGCGAATGTTGGGAAGTTTCTTAAGCGTTGTTCCGATGTTACTCCACAGGAATTTGCATAATAAATTGCATACTAAATATACAGTAGTCAAAACTTGACACTAGAGTGAGATATGTATGTATTTATCTTTACACTAAATGAAGAGAAATGTTATGTTTTGTTCAATTATATTAATAGGAAATAACAAAATTTATTTCTCTTTGTTATTAGAATAGTCACTACCTATATAATATATATTGTATATAATACAAGTGTTATATACAAAGTGATTATCAAATGAAAAGACATGTTTCAACAAGAAATCTAACCAAATTTTTATATTAAATGTATCAACCGCATGCGTGGCTAAGTGGTTCTCACGTCTGTGTGTAGGCATAGAAGGATGATCAACTACTTGCCTGTAAAGTAAATTATTAGTGAAATAGATACAAAAATGTCTCTGCCCCATGCCCACTAGGGGTTACGGGAATTCACATCAAAAAAGGCAATAGCTCATAATGTTATGAAAAACATGTTGAATTAAATTAAATTTCAACTGATACTTCTTTGTAAAAGGTTTTCTTGAAAATAACAATATTTGAAATCTTGCGGAAACGCATTCGACTTAGTTTAAAATAAAATTTAAAGTTATGTGTGGCCCGAGTTATATTCATAAATTATGTATTCAGTTTAGAATTTCTCCGCAAAATGTTCGTTGCCTTTTCAAAAAACAATTGTTGGTGCAAAATGGGTAGCATTTCCATTGGGAAAAATCCCTGCAGTGCAACGAATGACACAACTAAAATTGCTGAATTTTGTTTACACAGCTAACGTAGTTAAATAGGCAAACTTTTTACTGAAACTCAGAGTCATTCAATAAAATGTTATGTGCATAGGTTCATTAATAACACAATAGTCACTATAATTAAAAATGAATAAAGAAAATAGGTATAAATCTGCTTTTATCTTGTGGAACATAGAACTTCTGTGGAATTCGATTCCCTGTCTTACACTGCCATCTCTATAAACTACGTTCCTAAATTAAATCCAAATATGGATTGCAGCTATCACCACAATTATTCTTGGCTTTGCATATTTAACATGAAATAGGTAAATTGGACCGGGAATCGGCAACCGATGTCACATTGTGAGATTTATTCATTCGGTTTGACCATTCATTCCGACCATCAGTTAACGAGACATCAATGAATATCAAATAAATAGATTGACGCTATAGGAATTTGGTCCTCCGTATAAATTTATCTAACGCTAAACAGCCTATGAGGCTTTATAGTAAAGTTAATGTCGCAGAATCAATTAGCGTAGAGATACGATCAGTCACAGACATAGACAGGACGTTTACATACTACGGCTCTACTATTTTGCACCTGTATTAGTTACTTTTCGCTATAGTCTATGTTTGTATCAATGTTAAAAATATGTACAGAATTCTAAAAAGATATCATTTAGAAGTATACTTCGCAAATGAATGTAATCACATGACTATGTTCGGACACTAAAGTAGTAATAATTCATCAAACTTGATTCAATGCAACGGCTTAAGTGAAAATAAGGCAGGGATAAAATAATTTCTAAATTTTGTTCTTATACGAGTAGGTACTATTAATTTGAAATCATTGCGCTGAAAGTTATTTATGTTCTTTTATTGAATTTAACCTTCAATAACCTTTAAAGTTTCCTAGTGTATCAAAACTATATAAAGCAGTTATTTGTTTTTTAATTTTTTTTTAAATTTTAATCTATAAAGGTTAATAATAATAAAAAGAAATAAAAAAGTCTTCCAAGTCACAGTCACTTTGTCATGACCATAAAGCTTCAATCCCAAAGGAATCCGTTGTACATTGGCTGTCTATAAAGCTACTTAGATTTCATCGAACAAGTGTCAAAGTCTAATTGGATCCAAACGAATACAAAAAACTTTCGACGCTAACTAATCATTATGTTACGTTATATATTTGACTCATAGATTGTGATTGTAAAAATAAAACATGATTATTTTAAACTAGTTGTACTCAGCGGCTTTACCCGCGTTAATTTCATCCTATAGAATAGGATTATAGGTACTCCTATCTCTAAATTTACCAATATAAATTAATTTTAAATAAGAAATTAAAATGACCTCAAAACGCACTAAAAAGAGAAAAATAAATTTTGTATTATATCAACAAGGGCCCTATGCCCTTGTATAGTAAGTTCATTATAACAATAATTTTTCACTTTTATTTGTATATTGATAAATTTTTAATCAGAAGTTGGATATGAGCTCTATAGCATTATTTCAGCTCTCTGGTCTGACGCAATTATTGTAAAAGTTTAGGTCGAGTTACCTATTATGTACGGACGAAGATACAACGCCTCGTGGTATAATATTAGTGGAATTGTGAAGAAAAAATAAATATTATCTATTTAAGAAATAAGTGATGTAAAAAAATGAATGTAACGGTTTGTTCAATATATTAATCATTATCATCAATTATAATCTCTTAATTTTTGATAACATGTAGCTTTCGTGAATGTCGTAAAATGTCGATTTTTATGTAGTCGAATATTGATCTGGGCAACATAGGGTAAATTTGAAAAGGCACCATGAAACAGCACCTTTTCATGAAATGGTTGTCCCACTTCTATGATGTAGCCATATAAACAGTATTTTAACTAGCACAAAGTTAAATAACACATAGTTTGACAATGAAACGCACCAATTTATGCATTCATGAACTTGGTTAATGTTCATAATAACGACCAGAGGGGAACACCTGATATTCATATTCTATCGTCATGAACGAGAAAATCTAGAATATTATCTGAAATTGCACATTCATTTCTTATTAACGATACACTTAGTTTGAGCTCACGAACCTTGAAAATACTTAAAGATTTTCTTAAACAATCTTTAAAAGTAAATGCTCTGCTGTATTAAGATTTATATTACTGCTTAGCATGTAGGTGCTTTTAGCGCTTGAATATAATATTTTTATAAAAGTTCTCTATTATAATATACTAATTATTAATTTTAGAAAATGTTATAAAGATAAAAATTATATTTGTCTGTTGTGAACAAACGCAAAAAAACTGGAACGATTTAAAAAAAAAAATATTTCACTCTTGGGGAAGCTACTCTTTTTGTCTTATATTGTGAGTTTTATGTCGATGTAATCGATGACAAATGTGGAAATGAAATAGACATTTTTATTTTTTATTCTTTTATTTAAGAACACAAATCTCGCGTCACGGTGATTGTGTTGGTACTCTTCTGAAACGGTTCGACCGATTGTATGAAATTTTTGTGTTACCTATTAGGTATGTTTGAGAATGGGTAATAAAGTAGGTACTTTTCACTTTCCTATTCTCCTATTCCACCTAAATGTTTTTAATCGTATTAGCGGGTGAAACGTCTGGGCACTGCTAGTATTTAGTAGAAGAAAAAAAAAACATTTCTGCATCTGTCAATAGAGTTTTTTTATGACTTGGTACTTATACCCTTTCAAAAAAGTCATAAATGTTTTTTTAATGAATTTTATAAAGATTAACCGGTCGACATCATTGCAAACCGACTGGCTGATAAGACAAGATGATATTAAATAAATATTCCTAAAATGTACTTGTTTATATTTATACTATACGTACAGAAAGAGCAAGGATACACGTTTATAAGCCACAGCTGCACATAAAAATGTAGGATCATCAATTCAAAGCTGCCAACAATTTAAGCGTTATCAGACGCGTGATAAGGGCTAAATGAGCTCGCGCTCCGAAATGTCACGATCGGTTTTTATAACGCCATGCTCATAAATTTTTGCTAGAGAAAACATCACCATCGTCTTATATATTGATCATCATGGTAAGGAAAAATACGTAAAAATATTTCGTAAAGTAAATATACGTAGGTATTTGCTACAACTTTGAAATAACATGACAAGATTTGCTTGTGATGGCTTAGAAAACTTAGATTTTAATCAGAAAATTCACTCTAATTAAAACTTAAATTAAATTTTGATGCCATCTGTTACAATGGTGGACTTAAACCATTGTGAAATATGAATGTCTCGGATATCGATTAGTTTTTATATGCTACGTTGAAAATGTAAGTAAAAAAATCTTTGGGATTAAGACTTCAAATTATTCAATTAAATACATCAATTAGTTTCCCGATAATTGCTTTGCGTTCAACGACTTCTCAAATAGGCAATATTTGAACATTTTATTTCCTTTATCAGTAATTGTAGTAGATAATTGTAACATCTATAGAACCTGATTATTTAATAAACAGCCTGTGTACAGTAGAACTTAGATTAAGAAATTCTGTTTAAGGTCCAAAAAATCGCTCGACAAAAGCAAAATTTCTATAGTAGTTTTCAATGAGATTAAACGAATGTTACAAAAGAATTGGAGGTTATTTTATGAAAAGCTAACAAAGTCAAACAACAATTTACTTTATTATTTGTATTTGTAATTATCTAATGTTTGAGGATTTTGTTTAAACAACACGTTTAAATTAAACACTCAAAATATTTATATGCTTAAGTTACATTTATTTCTACTACAAGGATTCAAAAATGTAAGAAAAGGTCAACTGAGTAATCAACCTCAATTTACATTCGTAATAGTTTAGGAATAGAAAAATGATCACTATGTGGATCAAGAGCAGTTGTTCGTGTATACCGTACAAGTATGTATACGCTATACTAATGAGTTAGCCGAAAAATGAGCAAGCGTTTGAGTATCCAGAAAACTCAATTAGGCGTATCAATAGCTTTCAAAGTTAAAGGAATTATTATCCATATAGATCTTGAGAAATACAATATTGATAGTTTAAGTGTTTAAACTATTGTAAGAGCTTATTACACTAGCATGAATTTAAGCTGCTTTGGATTGCAATCGTGTTATTATCAGTTTATGCATTCAACATGTCATTAGCGGAGCGGCAAACATCGTGGGCAAATTAGCCCGCATCACTAAGTGCTATTAATGAGCGTAATGCCACTTAATGACCCTGCTAAAAGCATAATTTAAACAATTTATTTCAAAGTTAAAAATTAAAGGTGTTTAAGTCAATATCTTACCACTAGACCGCTTCCTTGGTCTAGTGGTAAGCGCGTTAGCGTTACAACCGGGAGGTCCAGGGTTAGATTTCCGGTGGAGGTAAAAAAGAACTCGGTCTGGCAGGGCATAGAATTCTGCTCCTAAAGAAAAATTGATCAGTGAAGCAGATGTTAAACGTATCTGCCCCATACCCCACTAGGAGGAGAAATGGGACTTAAAAAAAAGGTCAATATCTTTAAAACCTAATAAACATGTTTCGTCTACTCGATTGCTTGCGAATATTATGTTTAATATAATTACTTACTAAATAAATATTATATTACAGTTAGATGCGTTATGCTCGCGCAACAAAATAAATCTTATATTTCTCTTATCACATACCAATTATAAACCACTATTGTAGGTAAATGTAAATTGCAATAATCATTGATAATTTCTTAAAAACAGTACGACAAACCATGTATCTGTTTTAAAATGCACGAATATACGTGTTTGTTTATAGCAATAACATCAAAGAAAAATTAAGCGGAGTGGTTTTTCTTTATACTTTTTTACGGCGAAACTGTAAACAAGGAAAAATTCATATACAAAGGTTTTAAAGTGTGAGTTCGAATTTCGTAGGCTTAATCCGTTAAAAGGGTGTTGATCTCGTTGTTAACTCCTGTATTAGCTGAAGTGATCAAATTCAGGTCAAATTAAATGAGTTTTGGAACGTGGAATAAAAATAAATTAAAAAAATAAACAAGGATATTTTAAGAAATAAATTTGTCTGAAACAACAAAATAATTTATCGCGACCAAAATTTTATTTTAAGAGGATTGAGTGAACCATATCTTATAAAAAGATATAATTTAGTATATAATGACAGTTCGATGATGTTTTTAGACTTTTTAATAATAATAAAGCATTATTATTACAAAAATAAAATAAAAAGTGAAAAAATAAAATAAAAATTCCCGTGACCCCTAGCGGGTCATGGGGCAGACACATTTATGTATCTGTTTCACTGATAATTTTCTTTACAGGTAAGTAGGTGATCAGCCTTCTGTGCCCATCCAACCGAAACAATCATTTGTTTCCTCGGGATTCGAAACTAGGACCTCCGGTGCAAAGCGCAGACACGTAAACCCACGCAGCCACGGCGGTTTTATTACCAAAATAAACAGTATATATAAATAAAAAAATCTAGTTTAAGACTAAAAGGTTATATATATATGAATAAGACAGCGTTTGGTTGTAGATGCAATAAATAACATATATATAAAAGTGCAAGAAAAAAGTGTGTGCAAGAAAACATGCATCTAATAGAGATTTCATTTTTTTTCAAAATCTTGTTGCACGGGATTAATGTTCATGAACCTAATCTTAAAATTTTTCATTAATCACATCGATAAACAAATATCGCATCTTTTGCCATATAAATAAAAGAATTGCACTAACGTTCTTTGTTATCTGAAATAAATGTTTTTCATTTATAAAGTGTAAGCAAAGACGTAAGTATATTCGTGCAATAAATAGAAGCAGCAATGTCTTCGCTTAGTAAAGGCAAGTATAGGATCTCAAATCCAAATAACACTTCGTTGAAATGAGATTACTCCACGTTTCTGTTAAGCTCGTGCATTTAATTTATCGTTTTATCTATGTAGTTACTAGCTGTGGCATAGACATTACTTTTGATAACTGGCTGTAGTTTCTACTTTATAATATTTTTCCACATTATTTAGAACATAGTGTAAGTTAGTATGTTAATGTCTCGTCTTAATAACGCATCGCAAACTCAGTAATTATCACGAAGTATTCGTGGTTAGTGGTAAACGCGTAAGCGTTTCAACCGAGAGGTCCAGGGTTCGATTCCCGGTGGAGATAAAAAAAAACTCGGTTTGGCAGAACATAGAAGGCTGATCAACTACTTGCCACTAAAGAAAAAATCGATCAGTGAAACAGATGTGAAATGCATCTGCCCCATACCCCACTACGGGACACGGGACTTCACTTTATTCGTGGTTACCTCAAGTTATAATAGAGAGACTAAAATTTAAACAAATTACGCTACATCATGTCGTGTTAATCAATGACTGTGTTCGTTTCTTGTCCCTCTTGAAAAATAGATAACAGAATCGCTGTATAGTACACCATAACATTAATAAACATTTACTTTTTATATGCCTTGTTCTATATATACCTACGTATCACTGAATGACATAACAACGAAGGATCGAGTATTTTCTATCGAGTGAGGACAGCATATTTCTCTTGTTATAGAAAATGATAAACGCTGAATCCCAAACTGGGGCGTAAAAGTGTAGCGTCTACATTATAATGAGGCTCCCTGCGCCGTAACTCATTACATAAATATTTCTATTATTCCTAAGGCAACCGTAGCAATTAGTTCGTCTTGGAAGGAATCGTCCGGTAGTAAAGTGTACTAAGCCTCTTTCTTTATTGAGAGAATACAACATGAATATGCATGCACTAGAGACACTTAACTTGGCTCGTTATTTTGCGATTTGCATTTATGAATTATAATGAGAAAACATCTAATTTTATAAGTTAGTTGTAATGAGTAATTGTTGTATCATTTTACCATGTTGGATACAAAGTTTTTTAGACTTTAGTACTAAATTAAGTAAAGAAAAATAAATAATATATCTGTTACAAATAAGATAGAAGAATATTTATTTAAAAGTGAAGGTCATTTTTTGAATCTGTGTGGTTAACCACTAGGGAGGAATAGATTCTTAAAAATAATCTTTTAAAATTTCTCGCACTCGCCAAGAAAGCGGTTTTGTGAAAATAGCTGCTGAGTGGATTTTATTAGCGGAAAATGCAAAACGGTGCTTTTTGTTTTCTAAATTTGAAGCATTTTTACCCTTATTTTCAGTTATTTCCAGGAATTTCTACATATTGTAAGCAGGATACAGTTGAATTCTATTCGACATTCTCCTATAATTAAATTACATATAAAATCTCCTAATGAATACCTACAATCAAGTGAGCTGCTCGCCCGGTAAAGTTTAAATGGTAATTAAATAGTTTGTCTTTTACTGAACTGTTACACTCAACTATGCAACGATTGAAACTTCGACTTCTCTCTCGAATTATGTAATACATTTAATATTACGTCCAGACTCGTTGCTATGGCTTCCATTTTAGCTTTGTTGGATTGAGCTTTAATAATTTGTATGAAAATTAATAGAGAAATGTTCTATTAATTTTTAGCAACATAAATTTAAATGGGTTTAAATTTTTATTGCATGGATCCGCAATCTGTTATTCTTGAATTCTATTATTAAAAGTATCTATTCTATTATTATAACTTTATTTATTTACAAGTGAATTTACCATTAAAATCTAGAAGTCCAGCTTTTTTCAAGATCTCTTGAAATAAAATACCAGACGGATAAACCGTTAAAATTTTTAAAAATCGTTTTTTCATTAGAAAAATCAGTAAAAATAAAAAAAATAATGAAAAGTTATGATTTGAATTTTTATACATTTGGTTTTTCAATGAAAAATTTAAATATGTTATAGTTTTGAAAACCACTATATTTTAGATAAAATTTATTTTATAACTTATAAATATTATTTAATAATTATAACAACAAACTGGTTGCTGACCCAACTGATGAAACTGAGAGTGTTACTTATGTGTTTAATTTTCTAAGTAGTTTTAACTTGTAATTTTGGTCAGAGATTGAACCTATTATTATTTTACGAACGATTTTTTATAAAAAGTTTGAAAATAAAACCCATATGAATGTAGAGCAAGTCACAAATTGCAAATGGTACCTATTGCATGAAACCTTAAAAAATAGTTTGAAACTTATAAAAAAATTCTTAAACAGTTTTGTAGCAAAACTAAGAATTCTTTTAAAGTAAGAAAAAGTTTAATCTTCGGTAGTTCTTATTTAAAATATATCTAAGGCAAGCTGGTGAAATTTAAAACAAACTTGTTTGTTCTGGGTGAAGTTTGTCTACTATTACAGTTGTTCATTCCCGTGGGAATTTTCGCAACAATATTGTTTGGGAAAATTGATAAAAATGAGCCCGAGATACAACAAAAGTTGTGTTGTTTAAAGTTTGATCACTTCGCCGATTTTATTGCTCTGTTGGTTTGTATTGCGGTGAGAAATTACGTAAAATGTTTATTACGTGTTTCACCTTGTATGGCACAAGTAAAATAAAAGTAAATTTTTTTTGAACATTTCTAGCTATAAATGTCTACATAAAAGACAGATTAAGAGGGACATATTAACCTTTCTATGTCTCAAGTCAAGTTTATTTGAATACTCATAACTCGAGAACGGCTGGACAGATTTTCATGGTTTTTAACTTGTCGTATTTGTCTTCGTTCCGAATAGTAGAATCACTATTAAAAACATTACAAAATTAAAGAAAAAATAAAATAAAAGAAAAAAAACATTTTCCTCATACATTTTCTATGTAATGACGTTTTAGGTGACACGTTATTATTCGGAACTCTGACGCGGTACGAAGTCTACTAACTTTGTTCATTTGAAAATATACATGTATGAGTTTCACAAGCTCATACTCATAGGCAAACAAAAAGTATTTTTCTTATAACTTCAATACAAGAAACGCGCATTTGTTTAAGTAAACAGTTTCAATGTCATCTAATGAGGTTGTAGTAATTAATAGCTTATTAAACAAATATGTATAGTGAAGGATCAATTAGTCTCAAGGATACAGTTAGTGATCAGTTCGTTGGGTAAGTAAACATGAGTCAGCCGTTAAATTGACAGAGCACTTGTGGCTGTTGTTAATTCAATTAGTTGTATCCCTTTGATGAAGGATTGTCCATTTCCTTTATCAAAACACATTCTTAACCCTACGTCGCGACTCACACCTGTGCTCCCAAATATTTATTATTTTATCTATTAAATTTTATGTTATGCGCATTACACTAGTCTAGAAGCGCTAAGTATTTACGGACAGCTTCGCTTCTAAATGGTTGCATTAAGATGTTACATTTCTTAGGTGAGGTTATGAGTTTTAAAAAAATTATAGACTTATTTTCTAAACCCATAAATGTGAAATGTATAATTTATCTTTTTTTGTGAAAATATAAATAACTCTTTTACTTTTAAATGACGCTGAAAACATTAAGAAGAAAATGTTTTAGCATTTAGCCGTTATCAGGATAGGGATGATGAGAAAATGAGTATAATCTTGGCAAACCTTCAGTTTTATACATGTTATTTAATGTAGCTGAATTTTCCTTGTCTTATCTGGTACGTCAGAATTTTTTTACGTAGAAGATATATCTTAAAATTTGTACTTTTTATATCCACTTAATTCATGAAGTAAATTAAATATTTTTAATATACACCATAGGAGAATTATATTTTCAATCAGTGTTTTAGTTATTTCAATTTTGTCAGAGATCTGGGCCATGAAATGTGTTTCTCCCACAAAAGGCCTGAGCCTTGATGAAACATAGATGGATTTCCTAGATGGATAGAGAATTCGGTAAAGACAGCTTGAAGACATTGAATGCGTAGTTGTGAGAGACGTGCTAGAAATAGTTGATAGAAGCTATTGGACAGTAACGGACTTTCACAGACTGACGTTGATGAAAGACATTAACACCTTTTTATTATTTAAGCCTTTTATTTTATGTAATTAAAAATCAGTATACTATAATATGTAATAATGAACGCTGACTGTTTAATTTCACCATTGTTGTTTCAAATACCAAATTTACTTGTAGTTCTATTTGAATCACGATCAACATTATTCCGTAGAACTTGAGATGAAGTTAGAACAGAATTGTTGAGGCGTGCAACTCATAACCGCGAATAAACGAATTAGGATTGGGTGCATTGTTTTGCGACATACGCTAAGCTAAAACTACCGAAGTAATTTACTATGCGGGCTTAACTATGTTTATAAAGGGAGGGTTGTGAAAGCTTATGTTACATTGAAATTTAATATAAGCATTTAAGGGCCTTACACAGCATAGCAACATTTCAGTGATTAATATTTTTTTTACACAAGTTACATAAGAAGACTATAAAAATCATATTCTTTAGGAGGACGAGACATAAACTTCACGTTACGTAATTGAATGTATACTCTGAACTTCAGTGGTTTTTAGACTACATCTTTAAAATATTTTATTAGATAACATTATTAAATCTCAAAATTCTTACAATCATAGGAAGCTAGAGTATTTCCTCTTATATCTCTGTATCTTTCTATCTGTTATTTCATATTTTAAGATTAGAGCGTCTGGATTTAAACAAATACATACAATTAATTGTTGTTGATTTAGGTCAACCAACAAATTCGTTATCGTACATGCAGAAAGCAAACGGGTTTGATGAATAAATTCCGATATGGCTTATACAAAATTCAAACAAGTTGTAACTATTACACGAGGGATAGTTACTTCAGCTAATAAGAGCTATGACCGTAACAGTTTTGGTAAGATAAGGTAAAATAATTTAGAGGGATAACAGCGAAACATTAAAGTATTTTTTCTTATAGTATACCTGTATCTGATGGAATTTAAATATACTTTATTATTATCGACTACGTGCACAATTAACTAAATATATAACCAACAAAGGGTGCAATAATGCGTTAAATGCAAGTTAAATCGTTTGGAAGCAAATAAAGCCAAGTAAGGAGGGTTATTTCCCTCGTAAGGCACTTTAAAAGCTTTTAAATAGTTTGTGAGTAAAACTTGTTAATTACTACAATCTTGCCAGGGAATATAATGATATATCCCATAATATATATATATATAGGTACCTAGACACTCGGTGTTGTATGGAAATGTTAGCTTTGTACGAAATCGATGGATATATAAAATATACAAACACTATCGGTTTTATGATTATAAAATATAGTATAAAAATCTTTTTGAAGACACTGGTACTAGTAAGTTATTATTGATATATAACTGATGGGATAGAGCTCCGGTATATAAATACATACATATGGGTTTATACTTCATCTGACAGTAGGTTTAGGCCAGGTTTGAAACAAATGACGTATATAGTAATAAGCGACCTGCCTCGGCTTTGCACGTGTATAAAACATATATAAAAACCTTCTTCTTCAATTACTCTATCTATTAAAAAATCGCATCAAAATCCGTTGCGTAGTTTTAAAGATTTAAGCATACAAAGGGATATAGGGGAAGAAAAAGCGACTTTGTTTTATACTATGTAGTGATAGTTGCGCTGAACATGCGATATATGCTCGAAAATGGAAATATAAATATAAATCAATTGCAAGAATTGTACTAACAATATTAGAATGCGTTGGGAAATAATAAATAAAAGCATATTTTCTATTTCCTTGATAGCAATAATCGTTTACGTTGTGTGCGAATGAGTCGTTCGGTAAATACGAAATAGTGAGAATCGTACTCACTGCCAGCAATGAATGCAAATTGCCCACTTCCCCAATTGCTACTGTAATAAAGAAAACTAGGAAGTTTCAATGCAAAAGTAATATCGATTCTTATTAAAAGTATATCAGTAGATAGTAAAATTATACACGATTTTTTTTGCATTTTAAAATACCGTCAACCGTGTAGATTATGACACGTGTTTTCGTTTTCTTATTGTTAAAGTTAATTTATACAAATTATCATATTACGGTTGATAAAAATTGCGAAATATAGTGAAAGTTACTCTTAACATTTTGTCACAATTGATATCACTACATAGTATAAAACAAAGTCGCTTTCTCTGTCCCTATATCCCTATGTATGCTTAAATCTTTAAAACTACGCAACGGATTTTGATGCGGTTTTTTAATAGATAGAGTGATTGAAGAGGAAGGTTTATATATATGTTTTATACCTGTGCAAAGCCGGGGCGGGTCGCTAGTTTAATGAATAAAACTCTGTCAATTATTAGAAATTTTATAGATATAGATTATAAATATTAGAAAAAATTATTTAAATGTATTTACCTGTATAGAAACATAATAATCCTCCAACTAAATTTCCTTATTTATATATATTGTTTTCCAACTTGAACAATATTTAAAGATAACAAGATGTGAAGGGAGTTATTTAATTTACAAAGAATTTTAATAAATTTCTCAAAAGATTTGAATAATTAATATTAATTAAAACTTCAGAGCCCTTTTAAGAAGTATGCACGTTTTACTTAAATAAAAAACGCGCTTTAATTCTAACAAAACTCTTGACATTAATTAAGCGCTAGGTCTTTCTGCCTGTATTGAATCGTTTAATCTAATAAGGTTCTTTATATGATAAATGTCGTATGCTGTGTGATAAGCATTCACTACTCTAGGTTTACATATCATTAATTTCTTAAATTTAAAAAAATAGTGAAATAATAATAATCCGATAAAAATACAATCTCAAGTTGTAAGCAAGCTCATATTAAACTTTTAATTTTATATTAATTATTTTTATTGTTATAATCACAGAAATTCAAATGACAGAAATTTCGGGGAGCTAATAAAAGTGAGTAAAATATTAAATAAAAAATGTCTTTCTAGAGAAATGTAGCTGGATGCTTGTTATATTTTCTGAGAAAAGTGTATTACTCCCAAAGGCGGAATTTAATAATGATAGCTAACAAGTTCCTTCCTTTCAAAGTTTTAATTCGATTAGTTTTCGTGTTAACTTGCAATGTATCGCAAATACGTTGTTTTTCCAGACGAGCGAAAAATCGTTTAGAGTTTATCTGCTGACGGCTCTCGTTCAAACTTTTTGGAATTTCTTTTTAAAGATAAGCGTAGCTTTAATTAGATGCTTTATACATAATTAATCTTACTTTGGTTAAAGTTTAAAAATGTTGCGAAACAGATTGTCATTGTTGGCGTGAAATTTACATAAACGTGGATTGTAAGAAATCGTATCTGAAACATTAAAAATTCTTATAAAGTATATATTAGAAATAATTTATTTAATTAGAATAATTATGACACGATATTAAAGATAAAAATGTTAATATAATTTTTGTGATGTATATAAGTTTAACTATTAGTTAACTATTGTTTCCTTTTATGATTTTGTGTTGTGGAATTGTTTTTTTAAGTGACTGTGACTTTATTTTATCAGTTGAAAATTGAAGTAGCGGAATTAAAGTGCCCTATAAGATGTGTTTAAAATAGAATCGAGAAAAATTGAGATATTGTTTGGATGACAACTTGATAGAGGTACGAGGGTTGGGGGTAGCCAATCTACTTCAACTTGGCAACACCAATAAACACTAATAAAATAGTGTGACATTCCGTTGTGAATTTTATTTAAACCCAACTGTTTCTATAATTGTTTCTTGTTATCTGATGCAAATGGTTGTTGTTTATTTAAATTGACGTGTCGATGCTTTTTAACAAAATGGGTTTATTGTATGCATCTAAATGTATTTATTTTTATTTCAAATATATTTCAGATGCATCATGATGCAAATAAAAAAAAACATGTTGTGAATATTTACCTTATACTTGGCTTTCTGTCCCTTTTAGTCCAGATACTATAGTATTTATAGTCTGGTATAAAGGCAATAATAGCTATATACGATTGCATTGTTATCACAAACGACCCTATCTGGTTTATTGATAATAATATTCCAGAATATATACCTAATCAATGAAAGAAAACCAAATTAAAAAAAAAACATAGGACAGAAATAGCCAAACCGTAATTTAAAAAGTACATTTATAGTGATTAGATGACGTTACTAGTCTTCGAGACAGTAAAATAAAACGGATTTTTTAAAAAAGGTTCTCAATTCAAATGTATGTTTTTATGTTAGCTTAGGCATAAATAAATGTTCGGTTTCCAGATCAAGTTTCCTTTTCCTGATTGAGAAACCTGATACGGAAACCGAACTTTTGCACCTGGTCTTACGTGATTGTCAAGTCAGTTGTAGATCGATTTAAATATTTTTTTCTTTGTTTGACACTAAAGTCGACTTACACTTTATGTACCTATATATATTTTATTTTAAAGAAAACATAAAAAGTTGTGTCTTTTCGTTAAAGTAATTATATTACGTATTCTGTGAAATGTTAAAGAGACATAAAACAGTAACTGAGAATATTCTGATTCAAGTAGCATGTCCACAAAGTTTGAAGGGTACACGTATAAAGTTTGGAAGTAATGGGACTTATTATCCGGGACGACAACTTTTTCTTTGAGTCGCCTCATGAATATAGCAGTGAGATGATATTAGATAAATTCTAGTGTCATTAGAATACATCCTTATCAAAATTTTATGCTAATCTTGATTTAACATGAGCAAGAATTTTGCTAACTATTTGAAATAAAACGCGTATCTTAAATGGCGTAAATATCTTATCTGGAATAATACTACCAACTTTTGGTAAACCAATTTTTTTGTTTGAGAAGAGATTCTATTAAGACTTATATTTCATCAAAACCAATTTAGTGGTTTAATATAATGCATCGTTTCTCAACCGGAGGCTTGCGACTCTTGGGGGGAGGTCGGATTGAAAAATTATAAATTCTAAACCACAAATAGGTACAAAAGATTCTTTTATTAAATATAAGAATTTTAGTGCTATAAAACAAATATTATAGTGACAAGGTCGCAAGACTTTTTGCTTAACTTTTTGGGTTTTTCGTGGGTCACGACATAAAAATGATTGAGAAACGGTGATATAATGTATTCTAAATTAAAGGGTAAGAAGTTTTTATAAGGTTATTGTTTTATGAACAATAGAAATTTTGCACAACTTTTCTTTATATTTACAATAAAAGTAGCGTTATTTAACAATAATAATTAAAATAAAGTTATATTACTGCAGGGCAGAAAACTTTTCGCGTCACCTCAGTATAAGTTTCTTCATTTAATGACAGTTTATTCCTTGTTTTAATTGAAATAACTCCACGACGAGCAAAACTTCGGTAGGTAACTATTGTCTATAAACAATACTAATCTATGGTGAAAATATTTGAACTTTCTGTATCCCTTCAGAAAGTTTTTGACAGTTTGATGATTTTCATAATTATGTTTAACCTATGTATTTATTTCACTCGGATGTTGAATTCGCCTTTAAGTGCTTTGAACTTACCTTTGTATTTTTTTATTTTAATTAATATTGTCAATGTAGCGAAGCGTTGGCAATTTTATATTAATGAATAAATTTCAGTCGTCAGTAGAACCATTTGAATAAATGATATATATTTAAACCATTTTTAGAATGTAGGTACCTTTTTTAAAGACGTAATCTTGTTATAACAATTTAGTTTTAATGTATTTGAAAGTAAGTTAATTTTTTCAAACAAAGATGAGAGACAATTTTGTGGTGTTGGTGTCTGTGAAACAATTTCCTTAATAAGAGAAATATATAAGACATCACTTCAGTAACTGTAAGAAATGAAAGTCGACAACCTCCTTCTTGTAGTAAATATTTTTAAAATACCGAAAGTGCCTTTTCGTGTATCTAATGTGTGGTATTTATGGTTAGGACATATGCCAAATTCTTTACAAATTTACTTAAAAATCTTACGGAAAGTAATAGTAAAATTTTCCTTACACAGAGTTAAATTTCTTTTTTATACATGTTAAATTTAAATGTGTAATATTCTAATTTTTAATAAAATTAGAATTAATATGTCCTTAGATTAATTAAATACGATTAACAAACAAAAGCATGGGTTATTCGGTTTATATTATATGAATATTATACAATCCCCAAACAACTAATATATATTTTACAATTCTTGACAAAAGCCTAGCTTCCCAAAAAAGTCCGCGTTGAGCTACAAAGGCCAGTGGGGCCAAAGGGAGACTCTATTCACAATAATCTCAGCCAGGCGTACAAGTAACAGAGATACAACCTATATTATATTAAAAGAAGAAATACCACATGGCGTAAACAATTTTATTTCAAAATAAAACAATATTAAAATTCCGTACGTGGCATGTGATCTCCTTTCTAGCAGAGCGAAGTTCACAATTTTGCGCCATAAATAAGGTACTATAAAGAGAAATGCTTCAATTTTGTTTGCATATAACGATATAAGTCTGCCAGTAAATTTTATATGAAAATAAATTGATGTAGTGTACGGAGCAGTTTGCACAGGCTACGTCAATTTAGCACTTTTTAAAGCGCTTAGTTTTATAGCGAAAACAGATTTAAAGTTGCTTTAAAAAACTGTATTTTAGTATAAATATTTCAGTGGTAAGTAATAAAATTTGAAGAGATGTGCTAAATGAAGTCGCTTATCGTCGTTTGGATTATATTCAGAATAACCACCATAATTATGCTCAATTATGCTCTTGCCTAGAGAAATTCTCTCTTTATAAAATTAAATATATATTCAAGAATCAAGGTTAATTTATGCATATAATTTACTTATCAGGAATCTTATTATTGTTTTAAGTAATAGTAAGCCAATAGCTCTACGATTATTCTATTATATTCTTGCCAAAATTTTAAATTCGTGTTATTAAAAATGGAAATTTTCAACTGGGTAGAGCCAGAGTAAAGTCTTAGATTAAAAATAATTAAATTAGTCCATTTATATTCTTAAAGAATATTGTATATTACATTCAAATGTATTATGATGCCTCTTCAGTAAATTGAGATTTTAGAAAAGCAAAGAAAGCAATCTCCGCAAAGACAATGTTCTTAGAAAATATCTCGGAATGAAGACGTCTTCATTTCAATGAAAACAATTTGTTTTTATGTCACACCTAAAGACTATCTCTGGTGAGGTCGACGGAGGTTGATCGTGTATAAAAATGGGCAGGATAAGTTTAAAATTTTACATCACAAAAATATCGTTCCTTGGCATTTTTCTACATTTATGTTGAACGAAAAGCGAAAAAATAATTAATTATTAAAGTAATATTTTGTAAAGATAACCAATTACTTTAGTATAATATACAGTACAAATAACTGTTAAAAATGAACTAAATAGAATCTTTAAATCTCTGTAAATCAGATATGTTTCCGAGTATGGAATGTGGAGGCCGCTTTTATAAACAAAGTTAGCGCGAATTGGTGTAATATCGTGGATGCAGCAAAGCAATCTATTTGCATAGTTGAAGCATCCTGCGTCAGTTGCATTCCTCTTGTTCCACTTGTACCACTTGTGCATATTGTGTTAAATGTTTCACTATCCTTGCATGACGCAATTTAATAATAAGCTAAATTATGTTCGCAATTAGCCAATTATAAATACAAATAAATATCTTGTTCAAGAAAGATTTTTGTTTGGAATTATTTACTTAGTACTAGTAGATAAAATTGTTAGTGAAACAGTGGCAGAAATATATTCTCAGTAGGGCAACTCAAACTTAAATGATTTCAAACAATATATGAACGATAAATTGTGCCATATAAGTTCACAAAAATATTAAAGAAAAGTCTATTATTTAAATTGTTAAGCAGCCATGATGTGTAACAAAATTGTGTATTCCACAATTATATGTTGTATTAAGTTACTTTAGAAGCAATAATATTAACACTTCATAAAACTGGCAATATTTCAAACATTATACGAGTAACGGAACTCTGCGTGCCTTTATTACTTTTGGAACTGCTTAAGTTTATTAGCTGATCTTAACTATGCCAAAGCCATGGTTATAGGTTATATATTTCAAATTCAGAACAAACTCATTTTTAAAATGATAATATAACACATTTTTATCGCTATACACGTTTGACTAAATGTTACTTTACTACTTTATGTCAAAAATGAACCTTGGAATAATAATCTCTAAACGAAACACACAATATCCTGTGTACATATTTTGAATTTATTATTTTATTTATTTTGAACCGACTATTAAAAATTTAATCTATTTGATGATAATAAAAAATAACCAAGAAACTGATTTAAAAATTTAAGTCTTGTTAAAAAACTGATTAAAAAGTAAATCCTGAATAATAGATGTTAACAAGGAAATTTTTAAGAGCCTTATTTAGTATGAAGCCTTCATAATAATGCCACTCTACAAAAGATGAATTTGCACAATATGCTTTACGAGCTTTTGGTGTTGACGTTTTTAAATAAAATAATGTATGTAATGAGAGTAAAATGCACAATGATACGTTTACGATTCGCCATTTTATTTCTGTCATTAAAGCTTAATTTTTTTTATAAGGAAGCCCTTAATTTTGGAAAGATATTTGGAATGTTTTATTTCCAAGAAATTCTAAAAATCGCCTTATTAAATTGGGATTTTACTACTCACGTGCCATAATAAAATGTAGCCTAGAAAAGTGTCCAAGTTACCATAAGTAAAAAAAAAATATAGGATAAAACGGGCTGATCCGGAGCTAACTTACTTTATATGTGTATGTGTGATATGTGATTAGTACTATATTGTTGTAACAAATATTTACACTACGCCTCGCTACGGCGTAGCATGCTACGACGTAGGCATACTATGTATAATCTACGACGAAATATCAATCCTCTAGAAGTAACAAGTGTTAAGAATAATATAACTTAACTGTTAATAACTACAGTTTCTCAGCTGTTGATACTTATTTTTACGAAAGTGAATTGCCGTTAGTAATCTTTGCTAAAAAAATCACGTGATTAATGAATCGTGATATTTTTAGCAATTAGACACATTTTTGTATCTGGTTCACTAATGATTTTCTTTACAGGCAAGTAGATGATCAGCCTTATATATCTACCCAACCGAAATATTTATTTGTTTCCCCGGGATTCAAACCCAGAATCTCCAACAACACGCAGATATTTACTTGTATTATGACAAGTAATTGAAAATCTAGACAACGGAAATTGCATAACAAGTAAGTTTTATTTATTTTGCGTAAATTTTAACAATATCCATTTTCCTAGTATTAATAATAAAGAAATAAACCCAAATATTATTCGATGAACGTCTTTGTGATATTGTGTTAATTTATTTAATACTATAATCATTAGTAAAAACAACATAAAAGTAACAACATAACATAGACATAAAAAGAGGAAAACAATAAAACATCCCCTTCGACTCTCTCAACAATATTTTTACGAGTTTCGGCACTGTTAAACGTTCTAAAGGCGACGACTGTAGAATATTTAATTAGATTGTAATTAAGTATACAATGTTTAGAATAAATGTTTATTGTTAGCACAAAAACAGTTCATTATTCAAAACTAGATGATTTCCCACGAGTAGAAGCAATTAAATCCCGTATGCGGTGAACCATGCAAGGGGTTTGAAGCCTAGTGCTATACAAAAAAGATCGTCCATTTTAATTCCAAGTAAAAATATAATAATTATGCAGTGGTACGTGAAAGAAATACGTTTATTTCTCCTGGGCAGAAAATTCAACAATCTTAACATAAATATAAAATTTATAATAAAGAACAACCATTAAACAAAATTCATTTCAAGCTTTTTAGTGGAGAATTAAGTTGTATATCATATAGTTAATATATCGGGCAAAATTTAGTAAATTGATATTCAAATTAATTGTTACTAACTAATTGTAATTCTATTAGTAATCGAAGCAATTACACCACCCCGTTTTGCTTCTGATTATTAGCATCAAGTCTCGTTTCGGGGAAGGTTCGGTTCTTAGTTTATCTTCCACAATTTATGCACTTGTGTACTGAAATGTTAAACAGAAAGTTACTAGCTTTTAGCGCGAGCATGCATATTAAATAGTTTCTTATTATAAATCGCTAAGAGAAAACACAAATGTGCAATAATATAACCTTATACAATTTCTCTATACTTCCCACAAGAATAACACACCAACGATAAAAAACCGTTAAATTAAGGCAATATTCTTAAGGCTGGCCTCAGATATCTGGGATTGCCTGAAATTCAGATTATGAATTCAGATAAAATCTCAAAAAATCAGAATATGTGTGGAGCACAATGACATTGTATGGAATTCTGGGCCAGCCTAAAGGGTTATCTAACAGTAATTTTAAGAATTTTTGTCTATTGTAGATATCTGTAGATCTATCACAGTGTCGTATTGTGGAAAGCCACAACATATAAGCCTTATTTTTATGGACCAATTAGAAGTAGAGTTAAACCTATTTTCAAAGTGTAACACCATCTATCAGATCAACTATCAAATGCTATCGCTTGTAACGCTTAGGATTATCTAAGAAATATTTTTAGAGAGCACTTTCTAAAAAGCTATCAGAATGTCATCAACAAAATAGCTGTTGAATAAGCTGAAAATAACGCAGATTGAAATCTAGCTAATAAAGCTCTATAAATATAGATTTTATAAATACTTTTAAAGATTACTATTAAAAAGTTAGGATAAAACTAATTAATAAATAGTTACTACGTAAATAAAACTTAGTTTATCAGCTCAAATTTAAATTTAAATGTCATCCATTTACTTATAATTTAATCATAACCATACAAATATTATAATACATCCTGGGTGAATAATCATTGAAACATATGTCTAAATTGTTTTTTTTTGGTATAAAAAACAAACTTTCTATAAATCCTAAATTTTTCCGAATCACTTGAGTCGGTACTTTGATATACATAATATTATAGTTTCATATTTAGTTAGAAACTGTACGCTGTAATTACACTTATTCAAGTAGTAAGGTTGATTGGAAACAGTTGAGAAGTCGATATAATCTGTATTCGAGCCTAGTCCGGGCCATTTAAAACAGAAGCCACGTTCAAAGCGTCCCTTGGGCACCCGCTACAATATTCATAAATCACGAACCCTCACTGACTCAATTGAAGTCAGAAGTAAGAAGGTCCGCATGGCACCCAATTGGGGATACAATAACTCCACAGAAATGAATGGTTTGGAACAAAAGAAATCTGTGTCACAAGGTGAGTGGAATTAATCCTAAAATAAAAGCTATTTTTTCAATAAGAAACCCGATCGTGATGCGAAAAATGGCAAGTTTCAACTATATAGCAGAAAACATCCATTTTTTTAAAAGACAGTAAATACATATTTTTGTACAGAATAATAGTGTACATATTAATACTGTACACATTTACTTAAATTAGATAAAATAAGAGGCTTATTTTTATTCTCAACCTTTATTTCTAAATAAAATGAGAAATCTCATATAGTTTCCGCTGCGTAGTTGACGTTATGATAATTAATATTATATTAAGTAAATGTCTATTTGAAGAAACAATATTAGATAATTTAATTTTAAGAAAAATGTTCCTAACACTAACAATGAACTTGAATGTTTTGTAAAATTTGATGTAGTTATTGTTAAATCTAATTTTTGTTTCAAATTAATGGTATATAATATAGTTGCATTAAAGATTTAACTTTATAGGAATAGGTATAATAATATGTAAATGTTTTAAAAATTTACTTCAGTTGTATCCTATATAAATGGAATAAACACCAAGAGGGAAAGAAGTAAAGGAAGAATTAATTTAAATGTTCTGAAAAAAAAATTGTTGATATTATAATCTTATTCCATTCCCATTTTAAATCCAAAAAGAATGCTGTATTATTTATTTAACAACTGCAGTAAACAATTCGACGAGTCCTACGCCTCATAGACTCAACAGCATGAATAAATCATTTGGAAAATGTAGTTCTCATGTTAGAAACGAAATGTTTCTATAAATCACTATTGCTGACGTTCATACCTTTCTAGTGTGTATATATGTCTGTGTCTTATTTTCATATGAGCCTATCAATAATAATGATTTTATCAATATTTTACAGTTGGATGCATTATCAGATAATAGTTATACCGCAACTAAAGGTTGAGAGTTATTCAAACGCAAACCAGTATACTCATTACTATTTGAAGATAAGCTTGGATATTTACGCATAACATTAAAATATTATAATAGACTTTTTTAGCTTTTGATATCTGCTAAGCGATCACGGTTTGTCGTTCACTATATCATTCAAAAATATTTACAGAGTATAATATTGTATTTTGTAAAGAAAAAAATCGATCAGTGAAAAAGATGTGAAATGCATCTGCCCCATACCCCACTAGGGGTCTAAGGGGACACGGGACTTCACTTTTATAATTTTGTATTTTTAATACAAGATTTATTTGCAAGACACATATTGCTTTTGTTTTCAGTTTACATAAAAGTGTATCTCAATGTTACGTGTGTATACCCTATAATCATAAATTATGTCAGCTGGCTGGCTGCATGTAAAAACCAAGCCGTTAACAAGTCAAGGAAAATCCGGTCTAAACATTATTCAAATGGAAACCTTGACATTTACTTTATAATTCCTTAACTGTGATTCATGTCAATATTAATAGTAAATTATGTAATGGGTGTTTTGTTATTCTTCATAACGTTTATTAGCTGACAATCGCTACTTGGTCTATGTGGTATCCGGTGTTTGTTAAAAAGTTTTTTTATGATTTTTCGTAGAAACCGAGCATCGTTTTGGAATAAATAGTCAATGTTTAGTTTCTAACTTCTAATTAGAAATTTCGTCAAAATTTTTCCTGAAAATGATGTGTGTTTCCCGAAGATACACAATCCTATATACGAAAGATAAACAAAAAAATTTTAGTACTGAACAAGTACGTTCAGTATATTTATCTTGGTTCGAACACGTACCAAATAAACTTATGTACAAACTCGGCGTGGTTACTGTTTTAATGTATATTTAGAAATAGATTAATAAAACTCCGCATTTTCCGTTCAGAATAAACAGAGAGAACACATTTCCACCTTGTATTCGTATATCGAACTTCATATCTCTTACTCTTTTTTTAGTTAGTGCATGCTATTAGGAAAGTGTTTTGTTACAAGTAATTTCATTTTAACCAGTTAAGTTAAAAATTACATAATTTACAAAGCAATTTGCAAATGTAATTGAGTAGCACGTTGCTCGCACCCAGACCTCAAAGTGCGGTAGGTAAGTAATGCAGCTAAATACAGCTTGTGTAGACTGATGAAAATAAATGATGGCTTGACGTTTTTGAGATTACTATAGAAAGTATCTGGCGTGGGTACTTTGGTCGGGATGGATTTAAGTCAAAATAATAATAATAAAAAATAATGCTTCAACAACGAACTATTTGATTTTTAAACAGGCTTATCATATTTAGATATATCCACTATGACTTATATGTCTATAATTAGGACAATGCTGTAGCTTTTATCAAAAATCTGTTAATACAGTTCAGAATATCTTAAAAAGTTATGGATGGTCTCCTAGGAACTTTTTCCTGTAACTTTAACGGTAAAAATCCCTTACCGTCCCGTCGCTAAAAATCCATTCTGTATATAATCCTGACACAAAAACATACGAGTAGATATGAGATTAAATTGTATTTCTGTTGCGGTCAACTTAAAGCGATATATACTGGCGTTCGTTTAGTTCGATAACAAACGCAAATATTTTTTTAACAAATTGAAACTAAACCTTTTGTCCGAATCATGTTTCTTTCAAATACGAGATATGTGAGTTTGATGTAAGGTCGAGGTAAAAAAAGGTTCATTAGCTTTAAGTCGACATTTGCTTCAAGGAAATTATCAGTCCTGCCAACATTTGATTACAATCGAAATAGAAATATCACATTGACGTTTGCAAAAACTGGCTAATCGACTAAGTGGCTAATCGAGTAACCAGTCAATCAATAAAGAAAGATGCAGTAAAATCTGTCAAAGGGAAAACCCGGTAACATAGACTGATCCCGAACATTTCAATTAATTATCGTATTAAATTATTCGCTTGTTTATGTAGATAGTTTGTATTTATTCTTTTACAGAATTATAATAAACAGTAGTTTTTAGGGTATAATTTATTTATTTGAATTAGAATTATAATTGATAAAAATAATTACAAAATAAAATATTGACACCCTGACTTTACGAAGTTTTTTGACTAAGCCATTAAAAAGGTTTCATGTTTACATGAAACTAGATATAGGTGTATATAATTTTGACACTTGTTCTTTTCAAGTAAGTAAAATTTGTGTTCTTTTATATTTAATATAAAAGAGTTACACTTGTATACTTACTACTTTTGTTTAAAAAGGTGCTAAGAGTGATGACTTTATAAAGATTTAATAACTGATAAAGGGTTCTGTACTCCGGCGATATTACCTTTAAATTTATTTGGAATCGAAGTTTTGCTTAAAATAATTATTAATTTGCGATTGACTTCACACGAAAAGGCACAAAATATAATCGAAACATTGAAGCAAAACCCAAGTTCAAATAGAAATTAAAATATAAATCATAATCAACATAGTACCTATCTTAGTTTTATATGACATATATCCTGTGTATAACTTCTAAGCAATTCAGGTACCTATGTGTTCTATTACCTTGTTGTGGCAAGCAAGGTTACTGATGATCAAATTAACAAAACGGTTACGAAATGGATCTCCCTTAACACAGTATCATGGAGATCTTAAACATAATAACTAAATAAACTAAATAATAAACAATAACTAAATATTTGGGTTAACATAGAAGATTTCATATTTCACGTACATATTGGACATATAGGTATGAAAAATTCTATGGAAGTATCGTCATTTTTAGAGCTAAAAGCTTATAGGGTATATAACATCACGTTACGACGAAGTTAACGATGGTGAAACCACGGGGCACAGCTAGTACTTAGATGCTTATACGTCACGTTAACTAGTTAGGTATTATGTTTTAATTATTCTTAGAAACAGAGAAACCGAATACATCATCATACGTGAACAAAATTTGAATAATGTGTAGTGCATTGAAACAAGCAAGCACTGATCCAGTTTCACTGAGTTTTGAACGTGACCTAATATAAAACATACTGCACGGATTTTCTCTGTTCCAAATACAATAGTCCGAATATATTTTTATTGCATGTAGAAAACACTGATTTTCTTTGCTTTACTAAGTATTAGAATAAATAATGTATATGGTTAAAGAATTGCTTATTCTCATTAAAGAATACAATTCGCTTACAATGAGAACTTTAAATTAAGCCGGACGGTGTAATGGTAATAAAACAATAGCAAAAATAAAAATATGCGGGTAAGTGTACAAAATAAAGTAGGTAGATTACATCAAAACACACACCAACCATTCGCTCCGCGCTGGCAGTGTCATTCGTATACACAGTTTAAACTCGCAGTTTTGATATAGCTAAGAGTAACTGGATGCGACAAGTAGCGAGGTAGTTATTATTATTTTCATTTTAGAAATAATTTATTTGTGCGATTTTTGTATTTTTGTGTTTATATTATAATTATTGTGTTTACAGAACAATTGCGTATTTCTATGTTATTAGCAAACATGTTTATTTATTTAATGATTTTTAGTTATGTGACGTTTAAGATATTTTTTAAACGTAGTTAATGTTTTGCAATCTTTTATAGCTTTTGGAAGCTTGTTATACAGTTGCGCTCCTTCGTATATATTTTTTTCCATAATTTGTTTTTGGAATGTGTAAGTTTGTATATTCAAATTATAAATGACAAGAGAGTATAACTTAGTTGTATCAAATCAAATATGTTATCATACCAAATGAAATAAATCTAAATGATATAGAACCACTCCTTTACTCCTCAAGTTACGTAGATAGTCGTTATAAATGGCGTTAAGTATGACGAAATGAAACATTAGTTCTTTTACGAGTGTTAGACACGATTGCTAACGAACGTTGAACATTTCATTTTAAGGTCAGCATAGCACTTGTGTTACCTAACCTAACTGGCTTTGTAGGCGACCGCGGCACGGCGATTCATTAATACAAAGTGTGCCTCCTGCCCGTTTGCAGTTTATAAAAAAAACATGTTTTAGCCTAAGTACGTTTACCGACCGGCTGAAACAACTCAGCGTTAATTTGATTTTTTTGAGAAAATTTAGTAGTTTTACAAACATTATAATAACCAAGTGGTTCATTTTGAATTTTGTCAAAACTCTTAATTTTTCACAAGCATGTACAAGGAAAATTAAAATACCTGTATTAAGTATAATAAATAGTTTAAACAACTTAGCAATTTACCATTAAAAATAATAGAAACCACACTAAAAATAATACAACCACACTAAACTAATACACTTCGCCCAATGCTTTTACTACTGCAGATTAGATTGTATGAGTCAATCCCCGCTTCTGATACATAGTGGCACGGCTTCGGTCTAAACAGGACAGCACGCGCACCCCGTAGTGACAAATTTGAACACGAAACCCGACCTGAGCATTCTCGACATTAGCCGACCAAACTAATCTATCTAATGATAGATAAAATATATTATGCTATAATAAGCATAATATATTTTATATGCAAACCTTAAATCATATGAATATTCAAAATGTTTCATTTATAATGCAGATTCAACGCCTAACTTTATAACTAAGTGTATGTCAATTCAAAGATTACGGAAAGATGGCAACTCCTAACTCACTTTCATGTTTTAGTTGAGTTAAAGATTTGAATAATAGATTGCTACGCTCGTAGCCTGGGGTTAAAATTTTATATGATAGCATCCTGCTTGGAGTTAGCATTAAAAATCAGTAAGAGAGACAGAACAACAAACATATTATTTTGTTTTAAATTTAAATATATGAATGCTCATTAATCAAGATAAAGAATATTTATTTCAGACACAGGTAGGTACATAGATAATACACAAGAATTATTTCAATCGATCAAGATAACAATGCTATATTCTATTAGTCCGCATTTCGCAATTAGGATTAGGATTATAAGAAGAAAGAAAATGTTTTACTAGCAATAGTGAAGTTAACCTCTAGCTGGGCACATTAGTTTTGTACCTTCAAAACCGAATCTTTTTTGTTTCAGTGTATCATATAATTTTAACATCGTAATTAAAAAAATAGCATTTAAAAAATTGTATAATCATTTAAAATAATAATTTTTCTTGGCTTTTTCTTCGTGTTTGCCTAAATTAAATAAATACTTCACAAAGAAAATCTCTTAAAACATGTAAGAAATGTTTTATTATAAAAGATATCGTCATTATGCCGAGGTATGTAAAATTTAAAATAAGTTCCTCTGGAATATTATGTGAGATTGCACAATTCTAGTCATATTTCATACAAGACATTTGTTACGAAACCAAGGTGATACATGACAGCTGAAAATAAATTCTTCTTGTAAAAATCCAGTTCTGTTATATAACTGGTTCTGAGACTACCTCTGAGTACAATTTTATAAACAGGCACTTTCCATTCACTATGTCTAAATGCAATGAACTCCATGTTAGAAAATGTATGAAGAAATTATAGAGATGAAGACAAAAGGCAATCAACTCAAACCTTCCTTTGAAACATAACCTTACACTTCCAACGATTTTTTTAAATTTTCGATTCATTTAATAAACAACTTTCAAAAACTAATATTTTCTATACATTAAGAAATTAAAATGAAATAGTATTTTATTGGATATGTCATAATATAATATATCATTGGATACATTTTACACGTCATGCCCGGCTGTACTGGTGTCATAGCGATTTATTAATACTGCAATTCCTCGTCAACGAAACGCCAATCTAATGGATTTTGATTCAAATTGCATGTGTTAATTGATAAATGGATATGTCTAACGATGCCATCTACGAGTGGCAGTGAAGTTGTTATAACACAACAATCCAAGTAGGAATAAGTATTCAAGGTAAGAATGGTAGTGTGGGAAAGAAATACGTTATTTTTTAAAACAATATCAGTTAGACAAAAGAATAATGATTTGTTATTTGATTTACATAATATAGTTATGTACATTTTTAAACAGGTTTTCTGGTTAGAGCATAGTTGGCTCGTTAATGTCAGTCATAGTTTTAAGTAGAGCAGTATTAGTTCATACATTGGTAACATACAATTGAACCAATTTCAAAGCATAGAACATATAAGTATCTCCATTTTGAGAAAATCATTTAAGTGGTTTGAACTTTGATATGATATAAAATGTCTGTCCTAGATTAAGAGATTACATTAAAGTTTTTGCTGTGCAAATAGTAGGTACATAAGTAACAAATTCGGATAGTATTTTTCTAACTACGAAAGAAAACAAGTATTTTATTTTTATCCACTAATACTGACGCTATTTCCTATGGTTCAGAAAGATAAACTATGGAAATAAAAGGTGATAATTCTCGAATACAGGAAAGTTTGGTGTTATGAGCATAAAATATTACGTGAATGCAACTTTTACAATTTCACACAAAAACGGCTTCAATGGCTTATTTTACGAGCCGCTTTATTTGCGTGGTAAATTTAGATAACACAGCAGTTTTATGTAGTCAGGGTTATGGTATATTAATATATATTAACTTTCGTGTTATGAAATCGGTAAATGTTTTGGGAGCTGTTTCCTTATGGTTCATAAAGATAACCGTGTCAGCAATATGTACAGTTTCTGACACCAACTGGTAAGAAATAGACAAACATAAAACATTAAAAAGGCATAAGTTCTCCTTTTAAGATATATGTATATTCGACTACATGATTGGTTATGTACCGGTTTAATAAATACTAACTATTCAAATGTACATATCAATTAAATATGTCTGAAAGGTTTAAAGTTTATTCGAGATACGGGAAACGTTATTCAAATAAAAATAAATTATTTAAACATTAATCAAGATTCAATTTCACCAACTTTCTCTTAATTATTCCGAACAATTACAATGTTTTGGCCAGATTTAAACGCCGTTTCATCGGGTCTACTGCACAATTAATTATACGTTAACATATTTGGTTACCATATGTAGGTACTTAAAGATAACTGATGACTGTTTAAGTATAGTACGGTGATTAAAGCTTCCTTCATAGTAAATGACTTAAGAATTGGTATTTTTGCGCGTATAATTACGACAGTGCCTTCGGTCTCCATAATCTGTATTTCAGTGGAATAAAAAAATTTAAAGAATTTGTTCAAATGAAACTCTTGTTTCACTTTAAAAATGATAAAGTTTTAGATAAAGGACGTAACTTGAGAGGCGAGGACATGTAGCCTTAGGGTAAGTCTGTCGTTACTATGGAAACCAAAGTGTCGTAAGAGAAAAATAGGCGTTAATGATCTCATTACGCAATATTGCTAAGGCGTGACAACATAAAAATGATGCCATCAATTCCCAAATCCCACCCCCCTTCTCCAATCTCTCGTATCAGCAGCATGATAAGCGGTAAATGAACGTTTTCCGGGCACATCGTAATCATTTTTATAACCTAATACGTCGCTCGTAAATCCTCAGAGGCATAACCATTCCTCTTATTTGTTCACTTGCCCGGTATTGTATCTATTAAATGAACATTCATCTATAGATATTATATGTATGTGCTAGTTTTCGCTAAACAAGTTAGTTTATTTGTATAGTTAGCCGTATACTGCACAATATTGTTTTTGCATCTTTAAAATAAAAAATCGTGGTTTGTCTGGAGCTCTCCTAATTGATGCAAAGTTCGGCCACTCGTCTCGACACTCGCGACTGATGCCACCGCAAGATCCGCTTATGGCCTTGTAGACAGACTATAGAGGCGCGTTCTGTGTAAGTGCGTTGTTTCGATCGTTTTGTATAAAGCTTGCCTATTGTTTTGAGCGTACTTGAGGCAGTAATAATAGTTAAAAAAAATCAGTAATATTTAATTAGTAACTAAGGGTAGTTACTAAGGATTGCCATCCATAACTAAGAAAATAGCTCTTAGTTTTACCGGTGAAAGCTTCAACAAGCGTTGTGCATGCGATCGATATAAATTGAACATTTATTGTTTATTATAGATGCCTTGGTCTTAATATACGCTTTGTGTAACACGGCTTAGGAGCCGTACGTATAGGAACCCAATAACTTGAATGCTTAACAGATTAGTTTCATATTCTATCTTTGACACAAGTATCCTTTGAACTAAATGCGATTGATATTAGATAGGCATTTATAGGCTTATAGGAAATAAAAATAACTTAAATATAATAAGGCAATGTAATTAAATCTTGACCTTTCAAAATTTTATTTTATCTTCATTTGAATCCCTTTAAGTAGCGATAACTTAATAAGTAGGTACTACATCGTATAAAAATTATGTTACTTTAAGTCATAAGAAACAAGTGGACACATACATAGATACTTGAATGACTAGAAGTTAACACGAGGCTAATACGGACAAGGTTCATTCTCAAATGATGATTAAAACTTTTAAATTAATTATAATATATCATAAAATAAAAATTATAATATATCAGGACAATAACATCATTTCACAGTTGGACGAAATATGTCGGCTTTTACTCATAATCCTCATGTTGTTTATTTGAGTGTGGGAGTAGCCATTGATACTGGTGTTTGTCATTTTACTATTAGATATTTTGGGTACTTTATGATTGGTGGTAAGGCATGTTTATACTATGTACGTTCCTTATATTAAAATGAAGACGCAGCCTGCGTCACACATATCATACATACATACTTCTGCGTCACGCAGGAGTATGTATGTACGATTTGTGTATTTGTGTGTCTGCCTTTGGCATCGTAATTTCCAAACTCATTATTTTTTTGTTTGAAGAGTGAATTCGAATTAGATTTGTAGATTTTAACAGTAAAGCTGCGTCTCCACTTAATGCTCAGAACTGCCTGAGGTCACTGCCTATCCCTTTGGAATATAAGTGATATAATATAAATAAATCTTATCTACTATAATTAATATGGTTAAATTTAGATAGATAAAAGCAACTAATTCACTTCGGTCACTTCAATTAAATTGAAATGGATAACGTTCCTGAATTTTGTAGTTTGAGAACAACAAATATCATTTTACATATTTGCTTTAGTTTAAGCAGTAGTTTATTAATTTCAGAATACAAGTTAATGTGACCGCAAGTTTTAATTGAACTCCGCTTGTTCATTTTACAATGTTCTCTAATTAAAGCAATTTGAATGCAAGCTTTTTGAATGCTATCGACATAAAGCTCCATTTAATTTTTATTTCTTAATTAAAGACTTGCTTATTTATGACATTATCCGAGTGTTATAATACACCGCATGTCACTCGTAAATAACAAAGCTTCCATATGAAGTGACCACGTCCTCCGTGGCTAAGTGGTTTATGCATCTGCGTGTTGCGCCGGATGTTTTGGGTTCGAATCCGGGTGAAACCAATGAATGTTTCGGTTGGGTTGGTACAAAAAGCTAACTATCTATCTGTAAAGAAAATGATCAGCGAAACAGATACATAAATATGTCTGCCCTATGCTCCACTAAGGGTTACGGGAATTCACACCTTATAAAGTAGATTCCTTCCTTCCAGTTTTGAGAATCGGTTTGGTTGTATCCCGGTCACCCTAAAAACTAATAATTTTATTCCTTTATTACATCAGAATTATCGAATATTAAATATACTTTAAAAGACTATAATTACGAAACATTGTGTTTCTGTATTGAAAACAAGGATTAGCTTCGCATAAGTAAAATAATAACCTAAACCTAGGGTAAAAATAATGCCACGAAGTCTGAATGTACTTTTACTTACATAATTCAACGATAAACTTCATTTACATTAATATTGAATGAATGTTAGCTAAATCAAAAGGAAATACTTGTTCAAAGCTGCGTCCCAGGTACTTGTCCAATTAATTACGGCAGTTAGTTCTCCGATAATTGCTTTGGAGATCGTTAACTTCTTAAAATAGAACAGAAATATAGTTTCACATTTATGTTATGCTTTTATTGTACTGTTACGAAATCATGACGTTCGCTTAGAAATATTGAATACTAACCTTTTTACTTGTAACTTCATTGTTGTTGCAGACATATACATGTCTATGTAATTCAGAAAGAGTCTAGTTTCGCGTAGGCTAAAGAAATTTAAAATAGGTCCAGTAGTTTTGAGTTTATCACCTACAAAAAAAATCAAACGTATTTAGACTGCAAAAAATACAAATTCTTCTCTTTAAATAATTAAGGCATTTACGCGTTTTTAACGCGTATACATAGTTTGATATAATCGACCTTAAACTATATTTTCAAATGTCTTAGTTTTGACAAAGTAATACTAAGTACTTACTACTTAGTAATAGTATTAAGTATTAAGTGCTTTAATATAGGTTACTTTATACTTTTTATCTTTAAAGAAACTTAATAAGAAATACACAATTAATATGCTAAAAGTAATATTTGTATAAAAGATCCTTAATATAAAAACTCCAGCATAATATCATGTTAGATTAAACAAATTGTTTGAGTTAATGAGATAGAAACGGTGAAAACATATTGTGCAACAATTTTTATTTGAAAAGAATCTCTCATGCATAATAAAATGATTTACTTGCCTCTCTGAACACAATTTAAACTCTCATCTCAAAAGTATTCCAAAGTTGCTTTCGCTTATCAAAGAGACTTTACTAAACTCTGTGATGTACAAGATTCATATATAGTATATACTGTACTATATCAAAATTTGATATTTCAGGAATGTTGTTGGAGACTAGCCTCTAGTTTTGGGCCAGGCCGTAGCCAGAAATTCATTAGGAGGGACCAGAGAAAAGGTGAGGGTTTATTTCTGAACTAAAATACTATTCTTTCCTATGTTGACATAGTATGGAAAAAGAACTTTACTGAGATTCATTATCGTTTTTCTAAAAGCAGGGAGGAGTCTTATAAACTCAGCTTCAGCAGATACTCAATACTATACACTTACATAGAAAAGCTAATTATAAAAATATAATAAGTATAAAAAAATTAAGATTTTCAATCTCGCCTATAATACAAAAGTACCGTAACGCTTTCTCATATTTAATAAATAGCTTTTTAAAGGGGTTTTCTAGTCGGAAATTTTCTATCAATAGAAAGTATATTGAAAGCGAAGTAAGAACTTATTTGTCAAAATAGAAGAAAGTTAGTATTACGTTTGATTCCATCTCCCTGTAGCATAAGAGATTGTAAAGCTCTTAGCATGCGAGAGCCTCCAATTTTAACTTTTTAGACTCAAAGGAAAACTTTATAAAGTTGATAAGATTAGTTTGCTCTAAAAGCCGTCATTTTGAATAAGTAAAACTTGTTATATATGACGAAATATCGAGGACTTACTTCTTTTTAAAAAGACTCGTCATCAGGGTGGTCATCCATGGATGTAGTAAACACACTTCTTGGTGGTTCTTGATTTACTTGCTAATGAATAGCGATTTTACAAAAGCTTTGCTTGTCCCCCGCCCAATCTAAACTCGGTGGTAAACAAGTTTTATAATAAAAACAATTGAACTAGTGTTTATAATAAATTGAACGTTTAATATTTATTAAATAAAAAGATAACAAGCATTCATAGTACATATATTAGTACTCTTTACTTAAAAAGTAGTGTTAAGTAAGGGACAAACAAAAAAGAATCACACATTTAAAGAAATCAGTTTCAATGTACTAAGCGCGTTTATTTAATAAAAATTGCAAAATAAACAAATAATTAATCAGTTCTTTAAATGTGTAATACTTGCGTTAGTATAAGACATTCTTAAAAAAGAGTCATATAATCCTAGCAAAAAAAGAAAGTATCTTATTGGTGACATTTTGTCCATTAAATTTCTATCATTTTATAAAAATTAAATAAAGCACTTGTAGTTAAGCAACTGTTCTTTTTTTAAAGATGAACAATTAAAAAGTTTAATTTGATAATGAAATCAACATAATAGCAAAAGTTAGGAGATTTAAGTGATTGTCTTAGGAATTAGATTAAAGGTAGGTGCGTTTGTGTGTGTTCAGATGTCACTGAACATCGCCTAATCGCTGAGTGCTGACGCGATTGTTTTAATATGTGATCTGTATTTTATAGCTAAAGGATCACGATACATCGACAGCTCATTTTTAAAATATTACATCTGTGTGTATAATGTAATTAGTATTTAAAGTGAAGTCCCGTGTCCCCTAGTGGAGTATGCTGCAGATGAATTTCACATCTGTTTCACTGATCGATTTTTTCTTTAGGGGCAAGTAGGTGATCAGCCTTCTATGCCCTATCAGACCGAGTTTTTTTTATCTCCACATCGAACCCAGGACCTCTCGGTTGTAACGCTTACGCGCTTACCACTAGACCAAGGAGGCAATTAGTATTTAAGGTGTGATTAAAAATTTATAAACTTTCAAAGTGGTGAAGACCTTCAAGCCCGTAATTAACGTTGTGAGACTGTCCGATGGCTTTGAGAAAATTCCACCTTGAACCTCTGATCCTACCCTCAGGCCTCCGTGCGTGACCTAAGGTCTCTTGGTGCAGACATCCCTTACTTATCTATATATTTATTTATTCATTATTTATGTATTAGGATTACTGTAGGGTTAAGGTATCTGTAAGTTAGTTTTGTAGTCTCATCCTCATATATTTATACATCTTGCAGTGTGCCAAAATCACTACACTACATTGACTATATACAGACTCCTGACACCTCTTACATATAATTTTAAATACACTATACAGTCCACTGACTGGCAAATTGTTCAGTGTGTGTATATGTATAAGTACTTAATGACTTAATATTTTTGTTACTTAAAAAAACAGACTAATTCTTAAAATAATGGCAAAGTCTTTTCCATTATTTTAATAATCAAAGCAGGTGCCTTATAAAACGTGATTTAATACAAGTCGTAATTTCCTTTGGATGCTGTTTGAATGTAATTAAACTTCGAAGAGAGGTCAATTGCACTCAGTCAAAATTCAACCGAAACCTGATTGGAATCCAATTTTTCACTGCTTTATTTGTCGTTTAAAATTTAATCAAAATTGTAAATACGGATCCTTTTTATGGGAGACCTACACGTATGACCCGAATACTTAAGGAAATTACAGACCTTTTCTAAGTAGAAATAAATAATATTTTTATTTTATTAATGTTCATGAACACATAGATAAAGCAATAGTTTTTAAAAATAATAATAGCTAGGTGGAAAAATATGGTATTGCAGTACAGTATCTAAAAATGTTCTGTTTCATTATCTGACGGCAGGAAGATAAAATCATAAAATGAGTGAAGGCAATGGTCTTTCAATGCCAGTTTACAACAGAAAATTTGCAGACCTATCAAGGTGCATGCTTAAAAGAAAAACCTTGAAAATCAAGGCATAAGAGGCCAGGTATATTGATCCATAAGTAATGTAACTGTTAGGGCAGATCACCAATACGCAAGATTTTGACGTATTGTCTTCCATTGTCCCGGTAACTTTTAATTATCAAAGACCGCATTAACTACGGATCAACAAACTCACCCTAAGTCATAATGATTCGGAAATGCCTCTGACCTCAGTGCTTGTCAAAGCAATATAAATACAGCCACCATTTACCATTACAAACGTTCAAAGATATCTTTGATATCAAAGTTCTATTGATCGCTAAAGTTTTAGTCAGATTACAGCTATTCAAAGCAACAATCTCTTCATCTTCTAATAAACTGTTCAATAAGCTTTTGTGTACTTGTAAATTAATAATTTTAATCTTCAATAGAATGGTAAAATAAAAGTTATGTGAAACAAGTTCACGCTAAAAAAAATTAGCATTTGAAGTTGGACATAATTTGACTTTGAAAAGTGTTTTCTGTATCGGGTTAATTGCAGTTAAAGTTCCTAAAATTATTTGTAATAACTCACCATTATCAAAAATAATTTAAATAATCATGAATGCTGAGAGATGAGTAATGCACTTTTCGATTAGTTTTTGATAATAATTTTAATCAAACATGAAAGTAAAAGTTAACAAAACTCTGGTAAGGCATTAATCAGACATTTATACAGGAGAGTTAAGAATTCTGTAAAATCAACTGCCACGTTATTTACGTTTACCAAGATTCGAACCCAAAACCTCTAGTGCACACTGTTAATGTCAGTCAAGAACAACTTATTACAGAGGTGCGAAATTTTAATTAAATTTAATAATAGGTAATTAAGTTTGTGTTAAAATAAAATATTTTTTATTCCTTAGATAAAAACAGATAAAGGAGAGTTGTTTGTAGAATTAGTATAAATTAATATTCTTTATTTAAAATAAATAAAAAGTGAATGATATTGGAATATAGTATTGTATTTTTAACTTTCAGCATTAAATTAGACTCGTTACGAAGATTGTGCGGTCAACATCATAAAACATGGTAATAATAAGTATTTAGACCAATTATAATATTTTCTCGTTAGACTTAATAACTATTCATAAATGCAAATCGCCAAATAACGAGCCAAGTTAAGAATCCCAAGTGCACGTTTTGCATATTCATGTGAAATTTATACTTGCTCTTATAAAAGTAAAGTTCCAACGAAAAGTTTCTCATAAATAGAACCTAATTTCTAGTTTTAAAATAAGTTAACGTCAAAATGTCCTCTTCTGTAACAGACCGTTCCCACATGCCAGATTTTAATCGGATGTAAGAATTCACATCCGATTGATATCCTCAAAGTGAATTAGACCACTTGCAAAATTATTTTTATGAATATAAAACATTTCATTGCTATGCATCAGTCTTATTTGATAGATTGAAAATTATAGGAATGAAAATAACAAATGCTTAACGTATAACGATTTGAGAATAACTATTTAATCAACACTTCAGTTTACAGTTTTAAAAACTACATGTAAATACTTGATTTTCAATTTCCGTTTTAATTAAAGTTATTTCCAAAATCTACTCAGTACAGATCGTGAGACAAATATTAAATATAGAATCATTTAACTAATATGAGACCACTTCTGAAGTATCAGACGACACATAGATCCACAGATACAACAAATAAAAAAATGAAATTGGAGACAATTAAAAAATCTCCCAAAATGTTAATTATAAATATAAATATCTCACGAATAAATGCATAGATCATGTTGTGAATTATATTTTTTGCAATTGTTATCACATTACAACACCCTGGACGTTGCAGTTGTGTCACATGTTGTGAATTGCGTGAGGCCTCTTTAGTGAAGAAACTCTTTGCCACGCGCTTTATTAGAGAATGTGAATTCAAAATTCAAATGAAATAGAATTTGTAAATGACATCGTCAAATATTTGGATTTCTCATATCTTCGCATTATTATATTTTAGCTGCTGATGTCCGGACTAACGGTGAAATATTCTTAGTGTTTTATATATATTTTACAATGTTATTTCTTATACTTCTTATTAAACTTACAAAAATTTCATAGAAAGAAAATAAAAAAGTAAGCACGAAAAGATATATTTTAATTATAATAGCAAATTAAATAGGCTTAAAGTTTCATAATAGGAATCACAGAATCTGCTCAGGGAGTATACGACCACGACCATATTACACTTAAAGTATAGTGCAAGTATATTTTCACAAGAGATCACATAATTTGTAGCTAAGAGCCATCTCAGTCATGTCAGCTTTCAAACAAAAAAATATCGCATACTAATAGAACCGATTAGGAGCTATGATGCCATACAGACCCACAGGCACACAGACAGGTTAAACATATAACACCCCTATTTTTGCGTCGAGCGCTAAAAATTATGATATTGACGATTTGTAGTTTATGCCTACATTACTATTATTTAATTATTAACCACAAATCCAGTCCTTAAACCTAACTTTGATCTATTAGTATCTAAAAGTTGTTTTTGTGCCTTATTTTGACAATGATAGTTAGTTTGTCGTATAGAAGAAATGTTTATTAATCTAAAACAGGAATATCTTTGACATTCAAAGCCATACTTTGCAACAGCGTCGTAAATTCAATTAACACTTTATGTATTGTATATTGAATTATATTATGTATTAAGCTAAACCTAGATATTATTGATTGGGACATCGTCAACACGAATCAAGCTAATAAATAATTCATGGAGGTCTAAGCCTAAGGTTAGCAATACTGTTTCTCTGCGTATAAATTAGGAATATTATCTTGACTATGAAATTTTGTGAATGTTTCAATAATGAGAGTTTAAAAAAATTCCTATTTCAAGTTGAGAGTTAACTCTAGCTATATCTTTAAGAAAAGCACGAAAATGTTTTCGTATTGAATTGCGTAACCAATATTGTTTGACAAAAATTGAAAAGAATTTTGGCAAAATGGAATTCAGTGGTGGCTTTTGAGTTATGAATAAATTTTCGGTTGTTTTGCGACTGTACATTCTTTATGTGCTCGTGTGGTTTTTGTTTATTCGCTATACTTTTATTTTGCTTTCTCTTGATAATGGCTTTGATAATAAAATTAAAAATTTTAGGAAATTTATACAAAACATTTCAACCCATTTGATATTTTAACTATTTCTAAGGTATTATTTATCTTTGTCAATATCAGTATCGCTTCGCCTAGGTTTAAAATGTACAGTACCTTATCAGTGTCATTGTGGAGCGTTAGTGGATACACTTGGGCGTCATGATCTCTCATGTCTCAAGAGTGCTGGTCGTTTTTCGCGCCACTCCAGCATCAACGATGTTATTCGAAGGGCGTTTGTCACCGTTAATGTGCCAGCCATTTTAGAGCCGAATGGCATTATACGCAGTGATGGCAGGCGTCCTGATGGTATGACACTGGTTCTTGGAGTCGTGGTAGGGCGCTTGTGTGGGACGCTACTTGCGTCGACACACTGGCGTCTTCGCATCTCCATGCTACTTTCGTGGCTGCTGGTGGCGCGGCATCGATTGCAGAAAGCAACAAAAGGCGAAAATATGAAAATCTCATAGATTCTTATATTTTCGTTCCTTTTGGAGTTGAGACTTTGGGTCCATGGGGGCCAGAAGCGTATCGATTGTTTAAAGAGATATCGACGCGCTTAGTTGAGACCACAGGAAACCCGAAAGCTGGCTCATATTTCGGCCAACGCGTTAGTATAGCAATACAACGTGGTAATGTAGCCAGTATTTTGGGTACGCACCCTAACGGCTTTGATGAGCCTTTTGTATTTTTGTAAATATAATTAATTAAATTATTGTAAATATTTAATAATAATAAAGTAACAATTTTTTTTTAAGGTTTATAAAAGTTAAGAATTCGTCATTTTTTGAGTAGAAAATGTGATTCTATTCATACATTCTAAACCTCATTCAGAAACGTCATGATGTATGTGAAACGCAAATAAATTATCTCTTAAACTAAAATTTTCATGTGTGTTTAGGACTGATCCTTCAGGAGCGTGGGAACCACAGTCATCTTAATGTACATAATATAAATGTGTGTTTTCTGCAAACACTGAATTCTGATGAATACGTTCGGAGATAAAACAGCTCCGAGAAATTTAATCTAAAAGATATGTTTGTTATTAATTAAATTTATATTGTGGGTAAAGATTAGTGAAAGTAAAATATACACATTGATTAAAACATTTTGAAAAAAGTTCATTTTATGGACAACTATTCATTTTCCATCATCTAGGAAATCTTCTGCTCGTTTTTTATAAATATACGTAGACATTATATTATAACCTTTGGTCTTATTTCAATTATTTTTTTATTATCAACCAGACCAAAAATGCATTCTGTCAATGCTTTGCTTGACTGAATGTGATGTGGTGATCCAGTGTAATAGAGCACGACTATGCAGGAGGCTCCGCGTCTTTTTGTTCAAGTATTTGGAAAAGATTGAAGCCAGTAGTGAGTTTAAGCGAACTCACCACGGGCTCCAACTAAAATTCGTACTACTCAGCGCTACTAATCTGTAATTTCGTAAGTAATTCGACTTAACACAATACGGCGTAAAGTAATGCATTCCTTTCGATTGCTGTTTTTATATTAACACGTGAATACTTATGAACTCTTAATATGATAGATAAATATTTATTTAGTTTAACATTAATATAATATCTGAGCTAAGCTAAGTTACTATAGACAAGAAATTTGCTATTATTATATACAGAGAGATAAGTTCACCTGTGGCAGCAATTAATTATTTAATTTTTGTTTTTGTTAATAAATAAATGTTTTTATTTGCAAAAATTATTGTAATTTTGATATTTAATGTAAATTTAACGATATTTTGAAAGGCTATTAATTTTGTTTTACTTACAGCTCGGCACTCGTACAAAATAAACTTATATAATTAATAATTTGTGAACTTTGTAGAAGTGTTGATTGAATTAATTTACTTGTCGCAAAGTATAATTTTATACAAAGTCCTCTGTGCTACTGAACTTTATTTTGTGTAAGTTTTCAATTATATTTATGATATTGGTAGGTAAAGAAAATAATGAAAAAGCTCAAAGGATATTGATAAATTTCGGTATGAAGATGGGACTTATAAGTATCTCATTCTTACGCCATCTGCGAATATATTTACTCGATACAGCGTTTGGAGATAAAACAGCCCGACCCAAATAATTAAAATGGCCAAATAGTACCATAATAACGGGATAATTTGATGAGTTATGGTAAATAATTATAGGCTATTTTTTCGCCCGAATATAAATGCATGGGAACGTAGGACTACCTTTAAAGTAGATAAACTTACTTATCAAAATTAAATCAATCAATTTAATCTTATATATAAAATTCTCGTGTCACAATGTTAGTTACCTTACTCCTCCGAAGCGGCTTTACTGATTTTTACCAAATTTTATATGCATATTCAGTAGGTCTGAGAATCGGCTACTATCTATTTTTCATACCCCTAAGTGATAAGGGTAGCCCACCCCAAAAATTAATATGGCAAAACAACGTTTGCCGGATCAGCTAGTATTTTCTATATAAATAAAAATGAATCACCGATATACGAGTAGGAGATATAAGCGCATAACTTCCGAACGACAGCACTAAATTGGATAATTCTTTTTTGTTGTGTTTGTTATTATCTGGAAAAAATTCTTATGAAATAAATAATTAAGAAAGTCGCACCGAACATTACAAAAATTTAAGAAAACTTAACGACAATATCAACTTTTCTAATGTCATCTTCTTAGTGCTTTTGACAAAATAAACTTTTCTAATGTAATCTTATAGCGTTGGACATAATTCAGTTTAAAAATAACTGTCATAATTTCTCAATTCTTAGTACACGTTCCGTTTGGTATTTTAAATCATGTATGTATTTTAAATTATTATGCCAATTCGAATTAAATGTTCATAGTTAAGACAGGACAACGTATCTGGGAGCTTTCATCGAAGACGCTGCCTAATCCCTTTGAGATATAACAAAACAATGCATATTCCTCTTTTATAGATATCCAAAAAATTGGTGGCAAATATGTACCTTTCAAGGATAGCTTACTATACTCATTTTATACTTTATTGGCGGTACAAAGTTCGTCGGGTCTGATAGCATAAAAATGTGAATTACAAAATTTTCAGTTTAAAGAAATCTTCCTGAGACTTCATCGTATATTTAATAATATAAAAAAATTATATACTTATATTTTTTTAAAAAGGGTTTTATTGCATAGGCCTACACACACTGAAGGTAAATATTCGGTGTGAGGCGGTCAGATATAAAGCTTTTCTTTGAATATCTATTTAGCTCGCTGACTTTGATTAATGTTTCGCAAAAACAGGGTCCATTTCAGGGTTGCTACATGAGAAATGTAGAAAATAATACAACCAATTTACGGACGATAGGTGAAACATTAACATTGTTAATTAACTTAAGTTACTGTTACTGTAGGGTATATAGTCTTTGTTTTATATTGCTTAGGTAGTGAATCATTCGAGTCAATAATTGTAATTATTTTAACTACCTCAACCTTTTTAAGTATATTAAAAATTTGAAAAACCAAATTGTGCCGTCTTCTTATTATCCTATGTTATCAAAACTCAGTTGTGTGCATTAGAAGTTGAAACTTATCAACAAAAAGTTTTGCGGTCTTTGAATATCCATTTACAAGAGTTTTTATTCCGCTGTAGATAGTAAAACTCATGACCAGATACTATGTGTAAATACAAAGTGGAAATAATACAGAAATTAAGTATTGCGCGAGCATAATGTGTATAAAAAACATGGCCACACTTAAGCACTGATGGTAAAAGCGAGTGCATTATTCTTTTATTAGCCATAATGTTCTCAAATGACCCTCGTGCCCTCGCGACAAAGAATGAGGCCGTTCAGATCTCAAATAAAACGTGCTCTTTCACAGATCCCATTTACATAATGTTTTTCCGTTCCACGGTAATGCCTGAGGTTGTACGAGATTGCTCTTGTATACTCAAATATTTGCTTATTTGTATCCGAAGGTGAATGGATAAGTCGTAAATTTTTATACATTTCGACAAAAAATAAATTACTACTTACTTTTTTCATTTTTATATAATAGCGGATAACAGGGAAGGTGGGTCCCCTGATGGTAGGAGATCACTGCCGCCCATGAACGCCGCAATCCGAAGTTTAGTTGCGTTGTCGGCTTTTTAGGTAGGATTTTGTTTAATTTGTTGTTGTTGTTCAAAAGTGTTTTAATTTGCAAAAAGTGATGTGATAACAAAAGATAATTTTTTAGGTCAAATTAGGTTGTTGACATAAAAGTAATTAATAGTACTTAGCGATAATTATTTCTTCAGGGTTTCGCTTTTGACAGAACGGTTGTAGTTAATGCTTGGATAGCACATAACTCTCTGCATAACAATCTTGGGCCAGTCCAGCTTTTGTGTATTCGCGAAGTGAATTTTTATAGTGTGTTTTATTTGGTCAGATCTTATGGATGACCTACCGCGATCTCTTGTCACTTTCGCCTTTCCCTACACTTCAAGCCGCTTTAATGGTGTTGGCGATACGTGACCGAAGAAAGTTGGACAAACTTTGGACATTGGAAATATTCTAGATATTTGATTCCCATATGAACAATTTTTGCCTTGCTTCTAATTTGTGCGATAAATTAAATGATGTATATTAATAATGTAATTAGTATAACATAAGTAAATTAAAAAATATTTTAAACCAAAATCGAAAAATCATATTTCATAACGTTAAATTTTAAACCGCCTCCGTGGCTAAGTGGTTTCTGCGACTGCGTGATGCGCCGGAGATTCTGGGTTCGAACCTGGGGGGACAAATGAATGTTTCGGTCGGGAAGGCACAGAAAACGGATCACCTACTTGCCTGTTAAAATGAGTAATGAAGAAAGAAATGTGTGCCCGATTCAGTTTTTATAACGTATGTACTCTGAATGTAAAAGTTTTTGAAAATATGTTTTCTACCTTCCGACAATATAAAACCTTTTCGCAAGAACAACAAATTATATCAGCTTAATATTTAAATTACGAAGAAGAACTCGTAGACAAAACTTGATATTTGGTGCAATAATTTCTTAGAGTTCTCGTGATGCAAAATAATGTGATTTAGCCGTGTCTGTTAACACAATTAAAACTTTTGTTTTACTACAATGTTGAAATAATAGTATTTTCTTTGTTTTAAATATTTTATAAATGCGGAACGAACATTTCTTCTAGAGTAATTTGGAAATGTAGTTGTATGTTGCCAGATGAGTTTTGGCAAGAAATAATGAGAACAGTAATTGTTACAGTAAATATTGAGAGCTCTTTTTAATTCTATTTTAGGTTACTTGAAACTACTATATATTTTCACAGCGACAATATATTGAATTAAGACTTAATAACTAATAATTATAGCAACTAAATCTAAATTAAATAATTACTTTTATTGATACAATTATATTTATTCTTATCAATTTCTATATTTTCATATTAACTATATGCCACCTGACTGATATATTTTCATACTAACTTTATACCAAGGGTCAGGCACAGAAATGTGTCAAACCATGTTCTATTGGGTTTGTGGGATTACACTTTGATAAAAAAGGTTGTGTTTAGAGAATCATTATATTTAATAAACTCAATTTAAGAAAAAGAAAAAAGATTGAGCCGAAAGGCGGTATTTTTAGAAACAACAAGAATGTAGCATGTTTACCTGCATTCACAGTGGCGATCACATATTATTTTAGTATCTTTTGAATTATGTATCTGGATATGTTATGGTAGTGTGCACCATACATTCGTTACAGCCTTTTAGAGTAAATATTTTCAGCATGAGTGTGTTATTTATTTTCATTTCGTGTTAGCTCCATACAACTTAGCTAACTATTAAGTTAGCTAAGTTGTATGGAGTGTAAATGATACATAAAATATTTATAGTAAGTCGGCTTAATAGCGGCGAAACAAATAAATATTGGCTAGTTTCCAAAATATCATGGAGTTGGCGTCGTTACGGGAGAACGATGTCCACTAAATTGTCGCTAATTTTCTTTTTATTGGCTAATAATTACTGCCATTGTAAGTTGTGGCAAATGCTATATTGATACTTTATTTTGCTGTAACTTATTTTGCTATAAAATAATAATAAGTTAGCATATAATAATCACCAGAAGGTTTTTATTCATGCAGCTGGAAAATTATTAAACATTTCGTAAACATTAAAAAACTTTCGTTCAAATCTCTCTCAATGTTAAGCTAAAATAATTTGCTCAACTGAGGATAAATTCTCTCTCGCGAGTACAGTTTCTTCAGAAGTATCATGTTATAACATAAATAAAATACGCTAGGTTATCGTGTAGCAATTATAATGTCGGTCTTTGCCCTGAAGATGATATTTTATTAGCTTCCGTTTTCATTAAAACACTTTGAAGAATTTTTCTTTGAGTATTAAAGAAAACAAGAAATATTTGTTTTTGATGAGACTGCACAGTACACATAACTCTACCTTTTTTGTACGTCTCATTTTCAAGACATTTAATTAAATATTATTTATTGTAAACATTAGATCAGATTAACACACACAGCCAACAATATTAATTGAAAAGACTCAATTGGTGGGAAACTACCTAATTTGTTAGAATCGACCACAATTTTTAAAAAAAGTTGAAAGTATTACTTAAAGCTTACACTTAACTTAGCTTTATAGATTTTCTCTTATATACTTAAAACTGCATATTATATGAAGTTTGCCAATGCTACACAGCTTTAAGATTTCGTATTGGGAGCGATTCATCAACGTCGCTAAGTTAACTTGCGTGTATTGGAGGTGGGTATTGTACCTTTGAGATCGTATATAATTGAATCTCGAAGTATATATAATATTATAAATGAGAAAGTTTGTGAGGATGTTTGGATGTTTGAGACTCAATCATTCATAAACCCAAACGGATTTTAATGAAATTCGGAACGCAAATAGAATATGATCTGGATTAACATCTACCGGTTTATTTACCGGTAGCGTATTCATAAGGGATAATGTAGATACGAATATTCTATTTTTCTACTTCAGTATAAAATTGTTCGTAAATATACATTGCACATAAAATAAACCACACCATGTTCTAAGTTATCTGAAGCGGAACTATCCCTAAGTACATTAAAAAAAACACTATATGGTGATTTGTATTTATATTTTATAAAGGGGAATACCAGGTTGCCATAGTAATTTAGGCCCACAGTGCACATTTATACAGACTCATGATAATAATAGCAGACAATGACAGTAATTAATTAGTAAAAGAAGTGATTTAGAAAAAAGTTGGCATTTTAAAGTTATTCAATAATTTTATCTCTCGTCAATACATGTTATATACAATGTCCTGTATGTAAAATCCTATATTAGTTTATCTATTGTTTTATTTATAACTAAAATCTATTAGAAATAAAATAAAACATTACACCAGAGTCAGTATTCATAGGTAAAAGTTGTCGATTTAAACCACAAAAAATGTACACAAACAGTCACAAGGCAGTTGCAAAACAAGCAATGATTTGGACATTTAACATTTCCGGCTTCTATCAAGGCAGTGATGGTGTTGCCATAAAAAAACACAAAATATCGATAAATTGATAATAGTTACTTTAATTTAATCAATGCTATTATACAAAAATAATCATAATTATTGTTAAATGTACTTTCTGTGTTATTGTATATATTTTTACAAAGTGAATAGTGAAGGATTGAAATAATATATGATAGAAAAAATTAAATTATTTTTCCCGTTAATTATCTGTCACCATATTTTTTGTCGTGCAAACATTTGTACGGTAATGTATGGTACCCTTCCAAGCGTAGTCGTTTAAATGTTTAATATTTTTAGAAAAATATTACCAACTTGCACAGAATAATAAATACAAGGAAGAACGAGGATAAATATTAATATATTTTTATAATGTAACCAGATAACTGTGCAGCTCTGGGCCTAAATCTGGCATGCCCCTTTAGAGATATGAGTATTATATTAAAATAAAATTAATGCGTTAATTAATGTATATATATGTCTTAATATATGTCAATACAATACCGTAGGTACAATATGTGTGGGGGAACAAATATTTAAAAGAAGTTTACGTAAGAATTTGATCATGGTTTATTTATAATTAGGAAAAATTCTTCGACATTTGAGATAATGATCGCAGTTATTCAAATTTAGAACCTCATGCTTTAAACTTTATCTCTAAATACAAGTATCTTTACCAAAATCTCTAGGAGGAGAATACATATATCAACACAAAAATAAGAACTGCTTAAGCCTGCTTAAGCCCTTGGTTAAATTAACTATTACTTAAATATGACAGGTCATGATTAAATATCTTAGATATTTTTGCATATTCATTATTAGCTCTATATTTGAATTAAAAGGCCAGGGTCAAATGTAGCAAGGTATTAAATTGTCTCATATTTTTAGTTAGAACCTTTGATTGGATGTGAAAGATTGTAATTAAATATCCATTTTCCAGCAGGTGTCAGCAATCAATTTGTCTGATATCCATATCTGACACTCGAACCGGCAAAATTTTTCATGCAAATTATTTAAAAGTAGTTTATAATGTATAGATATTTAGTTTTATAAATGAAGAATTTTAATTTAACAATTACATTTTTTGTAGTTAAATATTTTAACGAAATAAAAAAACGATAACATATTTGTTTTAATATAAAGTATTTAATTTTAACGTACGTATTATGGTATAACTTTGGTTATTAACCGACCTTCAAAAAAACCAAAAAGGAGGTTATCAATTCGACGTGTATTTTTTTTTTTTTTTTTTTGGCGATGTTCCGCTCGTACGTCACCATTTGTAAACCGATTTGGATGAATGAGGTGTCAAACGATAGGGTAACTCGTCGAAGTGGTCCCATTTTTTTTTAGAATTTTTATGATTAATAGTTTTCAGCATATTGAAAGAATAGTTTCACAATCGGACGAGAAATCGCTGAATTCCGCGCGACCATGTCGTGCTTATTTGCTTATAACTCTATGATTTATGAATCCTTATCAATGAATTAGATGTTATTCGATTTAATATTAAATTTGCAACAAGAGAAAATAAGAATCAAAATAATTTGATTTATAGTTTTAGAGATATTGAGGTTATAAAATAAAAAATTTAAAAATCTTCAATTAGTTCGCTTTAGCAATAGAGATGTCCATGTTGTATTAAATATATACTAATTATAATAAATTAATTTAATTAAAACTCATATTATCAAGTTTTTGACGGAATTTTATGAAAATCTAAGCCATATATTTGATGTTATGGAGCAAAACTTGTCAACAGAGAAAAACATGTCATACGTTATTGTTTACGCGTCCAGTTTGGATCTCTATAGCTCGATGTAATATCAGTTTATATCGATGACTTATATACCATTTAATAAAAAATTAAAAGGGTCATATATGATAGTAAAATCAATAAGGTAGAAGAAATACTTCTAGAGATAGAGAGAATATAGTAACTGAGTTCCTACGGGAAATCACAATGTGCGTTCACTTGCTTACTATATAAATTAATTTTAAACAAAAAAATAAAACCGACCTCAAAACGCACTGAAAAGTAAAAAATAAATTTTGTATTATAAATGTACTTACTATAAATAAAAGACGTAAATAGTGTTGATAAATATAATTCATCTAAAATTCTACAAGGGCATAAAACTGTCATGTTGCTCTTTGAAACGCGGCGCCAAGCCATTCAATTAATTTTTTTATTAAGGTCCAGGAATATTCATTCAGTCTTTATTTATATATTTGGCACCGCCTTTCAAAAAACAACATGAAAGTTTTATGCCCTTGTAGAATTTTAGATGAATTTATTTATCAACACTATTTACGTCTTTTATTTATAGTAAGTACATTTATAATACAAAATTTATTTTTTACTTTTCAGTGCGTTTTGAGGTCGGTTTTATTTTTTTGTTTAAAATTAATTTATTTTATACTTTTGAGTGGCTCTTCTAAACCGTATAGTTGGTTATCATACCATCAAAACTAAACTGATGTCGACGCTCTGACTTTACGCTTACCTTATACACTAAAAACTAATTTAATTAATTTAATTTAATATTTTCAAATTAATGAAAATAAGAAAACGCAAAACTGAATCGTTTAATACTAAAAATTTAAGTAATATCGTTCATATAAATTAAGTTTTCATGGTGTTTTATAGTAAGCAAGTGAACGCACATTGTGATTTCCCGTAGGAACTCAGTTACTATATTCTCTCTATCTCTAGAAGTATTTCTTCTACCTTATTGATTTTACTATCATATATGACCCTTTTAATGTTTTATAAAATGATATATAAGTCATCGATATAAACTGATATTACATCGAGATATAGCGATCTAAACTGGACGCGTAAACAATAACGTATGGCATGTTTTTCTCTGTTGACAAGTTTTGCTCCATAACATCAAATATATGGCTTAGATTTTCATAAAATTCCGTCAAAAGCTTGACAATATGAGTTTTAATTAAATTAATTTATTATAATTAGTATATATTTAATACAACATGGACATCTCTATTGCTAAAGCGAACTAATTGAAGATTTTTAAATTTTTTATTTTATAACCTCAATATCTCTAAAACTATAAATCAAATTATTTTGATTCTTATTTTATCTTGTTCAAAATTTAATACTAAATCGAATAACATCTAATTCGTCGATAAGGGTTCATAAATCATAGAGTTATAAGCAAATAAGCACGACATGGCCGCGCGGCATTCAGCGATTTCTCGTCCGATTGTGAAACTATTCTTTCAATAACCTGAAAACTATTCATCGTAAAAATTCTAAAAAAAAATGGGACCACTTCGACGAGTTACCCTATCGTTTGACACCTCACTCATCCAAATCGGTCTACAAATGGCGACGTACGAGCGGAACATCGGAAAAAAAAAAAAAAAAAAAATACACGTCGAATTGATAACCTCCTTTTTGGTTTTTTTGAAGGTCGGTTAAAAACACCATGAAAACTTAATTTATATGAACGATATTACTTAAATTTTTAGTATTAATCGATTCAGTTTTGCGTTTTCTTATTTTCATTAATTTGAAAATATTAAATTAAATTAATTAAATTAGTTTTTAGTGTATAAAGTAAGCGTAAAGTCAGAGCGTCCATATTGGTTTCGTTTTGATGGTATGATAACCAACTACCTATACGGTTTAGAAGAGCCACTCAAAAGTATAAAATAAATTAATTTTAAACAAAAAAATAAAACCGACCTCAAAACGCACTGAAAAGTAAAAAATAAATTTTGTATTATAAATGAACTTACTATAAATAAAAGACGTAAATAGTGTTGATAAATAAAATTCATCTAAAATTCTACAAGGGCATAAAACTTTCATGTTGTTTTTTGAAAGGCGGTGCCAAATATATAAATAAAGACTTATCGAATATTCCTGGACTTTAATAAAAAAAATTAATTGAATGGCTTGGCGCCGCGTTTCAAAGAGCAACATGAAAGTTTTATGCCCTTGTAGAATTTTAGATGAATTTTATTTATCAACACTATTTACGTCTTTTATTTATAGTAAGTTCATTTATAATACAAAATTTATTTTTTACTTTTCAATGCGTTTTGAGGTCGGTTTTATTTTTTGTTTAAAATTAATTTATTTTTAATATATTTTTATATGTAAAGCTTTGTATCCTTTTGTACAAATTTAAATTAAAGTAGCAAATGGCCCGCATAAAAGCTACACGAAAGTAGCCGCTTTAATGTTGCTAATTAGTAATTTTAATAGAGTTCAAGGGCGGAGACCACTAATTTGCGGAAGCCTCATGAATTTTCTATTCCAGTTTGTCTTTGAAAATATATTCAGTCTAGCAGGAATATTGAAAATGTTAATGGAAAGAGAAGACATATGGCGCTTGATTAAAAAAAATCCTATCCATACGGGGTTTTCAGTAATAAATCATCGTAACTGTCGTGATCGGGATATCATAATAATATATTAGAAAATATAAATGTTATTCGCTCATTATCTATTTGAAATATTTTTTTATGAAATATATTTTATGAAATATTTTTTTAGTGATGAGAAAAAACCCTTAGTATGGCAAGGGGCGGACTGATGATGCCTTTTGAATGTTATGCCTTTGTTGAATTTCACATGAATTTTATTTATCAAGTATTATTTATTCTACTTGCAAATTTAATTTTAATCTAAAAACATATAATTAATCCATAAGGATTAATATTTCATAGAGTAATAAGCAAATAAGTACGTCGCGAATTTCAGCGTTATCTTCATAAACTTTACTTTCGCGATTTGAACTCATTATTAAATATAGCGGGACTTATCGCGCAAATAAACATTATTTATTTTACCTCAACATTTCGACCGTGTTGCAATGGCCGCGGTCACGAGTTCTTCTTGTTCTTCTCGCTATATTTAATAATAATCAGCAATATCTTGCCCGACTGCGAAGCTATTTTTTCAGTATCCTAAAAACTTTCGATTGCGAAAATTCCAAAAAATAGGTTCATTTCGACGAGTTACCCTATCATTTGACATCGGCGACGTAGGAGTGGAAGATCCAAAAATTAAATGAATTGATAACCTTTTAGGTGTTTTTGAAGGTTGGTTAAAAATTAAAAATGATAACATAAAAGTGCATGGAATGTTCTTGAATGTCCAAAACTTTTGCAAAAGAAACCAAAATTTATGTAAATTAAAATGGAGTATAGCTTAAAATTAATAAAATATTATTAATTAATCACGGTCCGTACGTCAGGCGCCTATCTCACGGGAACTGCTCAGGAAGCTGCTTGAAGCAAAACTGCGCAACAGCACCCAGGAATAACGCGTAACTTGAACTCGATACCGCTGAAATTTTCGGTATACAATGTAAGTTTATGCTTTAAAATAAGATTTTATGATATTTTAGTGTAACAAATAAAATACTAGGTTTAAAGAAAATATTCAATTTTTGTTTTTTCTATCACGGTCACCAATATTTGATTGTGTAGGAAATTATGAAGGAAAATTAAAAAAAATTGAATAAGAATATTTAATTAGATGCTGCCTGCGCCGCCACAAGCATAATGACAAAGGAAATGACGAATAATGTTGCCAGGCGCCAACATGAATATTTTCTGTTTGACTCGTGCAATAGATAAACGCTCTACGATAATAACATTTCATTTCACTACAAAACTCCTTATTTACTGGTGTTAAAATAGTTTTAGTAAACATTTTAATACGAAATGAATATAAGTAAGGGCAAATTTAAAATTTAATTATATTTCTTATATGAATCGCTGCCAATTTTGAACACATCAGTGGTCATGAATGACCTAAAATTCGAAAGCCATTTTTAATTTTAAATGATAGCGCAGATTCAGAATTTCATTTAATGCATATGCAGATTGCAGGACGCCATGGAAACGAAGTTTATTCATTACGAAGGAAAACGAATTACGAGTTGATGAAATTTATATTTACTTGACTTACTTGACTTAAGGACCTATACCCTGGATGGAGTAAAGGGCGTCCACAGTAAGTCGATCTTGAGCTACGCGCTTTACTTCACTATAAGTCCAACTTGGGTACTCATCTTAACTATAAAGGCTTTTGAGCGTTTTTAATATTAAAAATTTTACTACCTACCAGCAGAATTCCTACTGCCTTATCAATAAATGTTTTCCATTTTTTTCAGAATTTCTCCAGTTATATTAAGTAACTGAACCATACATTTCTTAACTTGTTTCAACGCACTCTTTGTCTTTCTCTTCGTTATGCTTGAATCAATTATGAACCCACATTCACACAAATAATTGTAACTTTATTATCAAAAGGTACGGTACTTTGTCGACAAACTTTTCCATTGAGACATAATAATTATGATTTAGTGATAGTATCACAACGTGTAGGCAAAAAATAAAATGGAAGTCTGGATATTAACTTAGGGACGCCTCATCAAATACCCCAACAAAGGTAAAGTTTTAATATGCTTCAAGTATTAAAAATATATTTTTGTAGCTCTTTGTGGGGCTTGATTTATGTTTTTATCTGCAATTTATAACCTGCGTTCAAACAAAGCTTTTTTCACGATTGTTTTGAAACTATAATAATATGATATATGGCGGAATGGCATATGACACGTGATGATTTTTGTTTTAAATTTAGCGTCAAAATTCTAACTTTAGGGAAAATGATTTTAAATATAAATTTTACTTGTAAATTGCACTAGTCCTTATGTTAAAATATTTGAAATCTAATGAGGGAAAGGTAGCCCGATTGTTTTGGTTTTATACTGGCCTCATTATTGAACACCAGTAAACGTAGTTAGATTTCGGGTCTTTTTACAAAACATGGACTAAAGATATTAGAGTAGTGGTTGCTAGGATACAAGTCTAACATTCATACAAACTTTCGACCAGCCGTCAACTGCTCTGGTTGACTTGGAGCTGCGGCGGGCCGTACCGATTGAATGTTGCGGCGCAACCCTTCACGCACTAGACGCGGTTACCTGCACGAATTCTGTCTGCCACTTGCCTTACTGAGAGTTTTTTTTCTCTTCACTAGTTCTTTATACGATTTAACTGACAAGAACTTATCTCCATATTTCTTTAGTTCTGAAATAAAAATCTTAACCTTTTTGCTATCAAGTCGTGCCTCCAGTAAGTAAAGGATGTATCCAAAATCTGTTTATATTTCGACGAATATTTCCACATATAAATAAATAACTACAATAACTTCTTTTTTGTCCATCATGTTCAGTTCAGGTTCGGACCGCAATAATACCGCGATGATACGGCTGGCTGCAATGCGGCGTGCCGCAATTGCGTTGGAGGCCTTAGTATCATAGAAACCAAACTGTAACATCTTTAGTCTATTTTTTGTAATAAGGCCGTTAGAGTATGACTTCAAGAATTGTAACCAGAGAAGGTTTTTATGGATTAAAAATGAAAAAAAAATCTTAATTCTGTAGGAAAAATGAAAGGTATTTATAAAAACTGAAAATCCGTTGAAGGTTCACTTCTACTGATATTGAATTCCAGCAGCGTCGGTGTAAGATTACCATAATGTCGCCAATCTGTCTTTGACGATTCTTTAAGAGTTAAACGACTTCGGACCAAATGTTTAATCGGAACGGTTCAACTCTTACGTTTATTAGATCCAGAAAGTCTTTTTAAATGCACGATTTAAATTTTTTACTCGAATCCTCTTTTAAAAAGCTTTGACAAGTTGCAAATGTATAAAACGGGTGTCCATTTGAAAACAAAAACTAAAAATTTATGCGATGGAGCGTACAAAAACTTGGATAGTTTTCCAGAATATACTCATGTCTTAAAAATTGTGGTGTTTAAAATATTAATCAATAGATAGAAATGTTTTTTCCTATATCACTTTAAGTGCGGTTTGTAGGTCATTTATATTAGGGTTACTATTTTAGAAGAGTATAGGGAATTTTACCTAATTCCAAAGCTTCGTTTCTATGTGTTAGTTATAATATGAAGAAAATATATATGTAACGGAATGATATCACATTCATCTTGACATTTATATCATTATGATATAATTGATTGTTTTAACAACATGAATATAATATTCTGTGTTTATTAAAATTTAAACATTTTATTTCAATCATACAATTATGTGTGTCAGTTTGGATTAACCCAAGCTTAAACATTAAATAAACTGACACTGAAAAAGCGGTTTACATTACTTTAATTGGTTCTTGTCGAGCCTTAGTACCGAGGCATTGTTATGAAGTATTTTAATTAAGTACCTACTTTTAGGTGGTAGAGCGAAATTACTCATAAATAATTATTTTAAAGTTTTTAAAGTAAGGTTTTACAAAAGTGATTAAGTGTCGGAAATCGAAACTACTAAAGGTATGTCTAAGTATATAATACGTATATATACTTATGTATTTATAAAGTATCTAAACTATATATTATAAAATCTTTCTTACGCTTTCAACTTATAGGTAATAATGATTTTTTAAATTTTACAAAATGCAAATGACGTTTCAAATACAACTCCAAATAAAATTACTTATTTTAGCTCCGCAACAAGTTTGAATGTATTACAGAACGTTGATACAAAGCCTTTTAAAGCTTGTTCAATGTCCCCAAAGCTTTTACTACAATCAACTCGTTGGACAATCTCTTAGGATATTTAAAAACTTCATTAACAAACCAACTGTTTTACAAGACAAGCTTTCTCTGCAATCTCCTGAGGTGTTTTAACCTTTTATCTTATAAAGCTTTTTCTCAAATTTTCAAATTACAGTATGCAAGGTTAAAGAAAAATATGTAGATACTAATATTATTTTCATTATGTCTGCCCTGAATGGCTTAACAATTAATTTTTTTATAACAAAAATATGAAAAATACGTAACTTTTTTAAGCTGTTTCATATGGCCGGATGATATGGGATTATACCGAACAATAATTGCTCGAGTGAAACAAATAATATTTTATTTTTAAAATGTGAATTACAGGCGATAGAATCAAAAAAAAAAAAATAGAAATAGGTACGTCAGATAAAATTTGATTTAAAGTTAGTTTAAAGTCATGTAAGGTTTGACCGAATATGTTAGAGATAAACTGCTTGTGGAATTAAGATTGGTTAATAAAACATTCCGTATACTGAAAATAATAAAAGATGTTTTTCATAGAATTATGATTTTTCACCCGTTTAGAAGTTTTTGTCGAATGTGTTGCTGAAGTCTTAATTTTATGACAGTGACGCTGAATCTAAAAAACAAATTAACAATCTTAAAAAAAACAATTTTTTATTAAATATAATATTCTTCTTGTTATGTTAGTTGACGTCTACGTAGAATATAATTGTTAATATAACCGCGGTTATATTCAAACTCACCACAATTCTGAGTAAACGGTGCATAGTGATAGTCAATTTGCATTGGTAGAGCATTCTGGGTCACTCGAATTCCTCGATAATATGGTAGACATTATGATATAAAAGACAATTATTATTAATAATTAATATTAAGATATCCATTACACTTTTATTTATCTTAGAGTTGTAAATCTTTGTCCGATATTCGTAACACTTGGGAAGCTTTCGTGTCAGAGACAGTTGTATACACTGTTCAACATATAAAAACCCTTCTCTTTTTTATTTATACGCGAAGGTTTATAAGTGATTTTTAAGTAAACGTAAAAATCTCGCACGAAATGACATTTACTATACCCATGTCATTTTGCAATAAATTGATAGAGGTAGGTATCAAATATTGAGGGCAGGTGTGAATTCTAAGTAGACGTTTGACTTCATTAGAATTTGTGAACGAAGGATTGACAAGCGCATGGGGACTTTAACAGTATAATTCGATGTGTAAAATCTAACCTTAAGTGACCAAAGTATTAAATTAATGTGTTTACTGTATTTGTTTTCGGCACTAGTGGTATTTCTATAGTAAAGTTCTTCTATCTGTTTTTGTTTGTGTCATTTTGTGTCAGAATAAAGTAAAACAATATATAAAAGTTAAATACGAGTGGTCGGATTTTAAGTTTTTACACGTCTGCCGAATGTAAGCATTTATAATGTATATAATTAGGTAGTACGCTTCTAATTGTTTGGAGTTTCTTGAGCTCTACCAATAACCAGTATTATATAGTCAGTTTAATATATGTTTAGAAACTTACGAGTTGAAATACACAGTTTTAACAAAAAGGTCAAAAATGTTTAATATATTTAAAAAAAAATCTTTTTCATAATAATGTAATTGCAAGTAATAAAATATTGTTTTACCTAAGTGCAATAATTTACTAACAAAACCAGCACCTGAGCGTATATTTCTTTAAAAACAGGTTGGTCGCCTAAATGAAAGTTAAGATCTACTGGGAAATAAAACGCGTAGCTAGACTTTATTATCCACCAGGCCTTTTTGAAAGAACGAAAATTTTTCTTATATTATATTTAGTCTTATCCTAGCCTGAGTTGGTAATAATTTCCAACTTGGCTGGTATCTTTTTATCTTGATTAGAAGAAGGCTTTTTTTAACCTTTTGATTCCAGTAATATAAGGTCGGTTGTTTTAAAACTTCTATATGTGCGTACTACGAGCAAAAGAGTAGCAACTGGTATTAAAACCATATGAACTACATATATAAGATATATGTACTAATATCTTTGACCTTTGTGTAGTATGTATAACAATGTATTATTATAAAAAAATTTGAATGTTATGTATCATCCTGATATCTTTTGTCTTTTGTTATTCTGTTTATAGTACGAGCAATGTGTCCACAACAATCCATGTGGATATAAACTAATTATTGAAATAAAATATTATATAATATAAAAATTACATTTAAAATAAACGAAATAGAAAATAATTGATTTGTTTTGAACATTATTAAAATGCTCTCTCAGTAATATTGAACATGTCTGTGGATTGTATGATATCCAATTGACATGGAGCGACCGAGTAAGGAAGGGAAGTGCTCACTCTCAATATTCTTATCTCATTGAAAGCAGTCATATGGATTCATAAGTCAATTTCTTCTGAAGTGTGATAAATTTCATTTCAATATACATGTCAAGGTGAATATGCTTGTATATAAAAAATAAGTATAGAGACCGCGGCGATAGTATCAAAAAATCATAAAAATGTATGTAGGTAATGTCTAGTGAGGTATGGGTAGAGACAAATTTCTACATCTTTTTAGCCAATGATTTTCTTAGCGGGCTGGTTATTATACTTATGATACAATGGTCTTCGAAAACAAAACATTTTTTAGTATTTCCGATAGTCGAACCCAGATACACGTAACACGCATTTAATGTAAGACTCTTCGCTACAACTACGGAGGCTGCAATTCTAAATACAGATTTGATATTGCACCTCTGTTTTCAAACTATATATTTAATAAAAACATTGGGATGCGCGTATCTTTAAATTTGAATGGCAAAAGCGAAAAAATCTTTCATCTCTTTGTGTGACGATATATGAGAACATTAGCAAAAACAATGCTCTTTGTCTCGTGGTCGGTTTGCGATAACTGATCGAACAGTGCTGGAGACGACGGTAACATTGATTCGTTATTAATTGATCCGATACGTGCGTTGATAGTATTAAATTTTCGTGTAGGTTTCATAAAAATGAATCACCTAATGCGTATCACAGTGGAGATGGTAATTAAATTTCATTAAATAAGATTGAAATTTTGGCAGGAGGTCCAATTTGAATCAAGAAAAGGCTTACGAGGTAAAATGATATTAGAGCTGAGGTATCGCTTCGAATTGATCTTTAAAAAACCCCTTTCTTTTATAAATTTTGTTTTACAAACTGAGAAAATTTCAATGTTTTGTCGAAAAAAAGGAAATTAAAAAATAGTAACTTAGGATGGGGCCTTTGTTACCACTTGTCAGAACATCCTGTATATCAGGAGGTTGGTATACTATGCGACTTTTGAATTACATTTTAAAAGACAGAGATTGACAGGAAAATATATATTATAGGTACAATGTTTAAACTTTAATTATAATGGATTAACGGTAGGGACTGACTAAAAACAAATTGGTTTGAACATCGTTTGTATTGATGTGAAAACCCCAATAGAAATAAACATTTACATGTGTGTAGCCAGTAAATTCCACCTAGAATGTGTCCCAAGAAGTCGTCAATGTTTAATATATGGTGTACAGAACTCAGTGATTGGTAAAGTTTTGATGGATAAAGTTCCCTATGCAGTAGTGGTTTGTATTTAACATCATAAAACAAATGTAGGTAAACGGAACATTGGTTTTGAAAGATGCTTTAACGCATTCAGCTATAAAGAAGTATTGTGAGAACTTTAATTGTTTGTGAAGAGAATATTTGCATGTCCGTAATATTTGCGTTGTATTATAATGTTCTTAAATTAAATTATACTGTTAGTAAAGGCAAGTACATAAACATATATTCATTACTTTATGTGACATTTTTAAATTACATATCTATTTTAGCAAATTATGTTAGAAAGAAATAACTTATTAAACTTACATTAGGCTGGATTGGAAAAAGAAAAAGAATATAGGTAATCCTTACAATATAGAGATAGCTTACGAGAAGCTTTTTAAATCTATATATTGTATAGCGGATGCACATGACTATATTCCTAAGGTAGGACCTTAGAAGTAGAAAATGTTGGAACTATATCTTCCGTAGAGTTAGTACTTTTAACACTAATCATATTTTCATTGGCTTTATAAAAAAAGGTAATAAATATCCATTGTACCTACATCAACGTACCAACGTACCTATTTAGAGGTTAAACGAACCGATTTATAAAAAGACATCAATGTCGGCATTGGCGGATGTGAAACTACAATTCACTAAAAACTACTTCGAGACGTTGAGACAAGTTGGCTGGCGCGCCGCCAGTGTTTGTAAGAAGTTCGCGCAACTTCGCGATACGGATACCTAGAAAGCTTCCTGCTCTGTCATCAGGTACTGATGTCCTTTGTTCCAGTTGGAATATTCTGGAATTACACATCAAGTCTTCGATAAGAAAATATGTCACGCGTGTGAACAGTATTGTCAACGTCAAATTGAATTCGTAATTCAAAAGACACGATATTATTGAGTTCTAAGTTTTGTGTTGATTATTACAAAATTAATGTCTTTATTTCTTTACAACTTTTATCTTTATTTCAAAGGTTTCTCTCGTTCTCTCAAGCGCTCTTCAAAGCATTTAGGAAGTCGATTAAATTAAGTAACGTTTATTAGTAATGGTAGATATATTATTGTTTATATATTTGTACATATACTATGTAAATATATTATCGTGATTTATATAATTGAATTCCTCTAATAAATGAGTTTTGATTATTTTATTACGGTCATTTGACTTGAATATGCCATGTGATCTATTAAATGTTAACAAAATAAAATGATTTACAGACTGTAAAAGCTGCATGAAAATCCGTACAATTATTTCGAAGATTATACTGAAAATGAAGCTAGACTAAATAGAGAGACAACAATTCTGTCCCTCTTTATCTTATCTTTTATCGCTTCCTGTTTATTTATAGTAGTAATATACAAACGGGCTGTTTGTAATCTCCTACTTTATGCACCTTAAAACAGGATCACAAAGCAGAAAAAATGTTTTGTGATTATATAATACGTATATTATATAATTTTAGTACCAAATAATAACTCTTGGTTCTATTATATACTATTTGAACGTCAATTATAGTGCGGTTCAAGTTTAATCGTTTCAGCGAAAGGAGATTGCTATCGCCTAAGGGTAATACGATCTTGTGAACTTCATTAATATCACGAGAAGATACAAACGCTTAATAACATACTGTTCTAACAGTATGTTATTATGCGTTTATCAATTAACTATTAAAAAAATAATAAAAACCACACTAATCATTAATATACATCTTCCAATGACTTACCTATTTACTCAAAATACACAACGACTACCGAATCAGATAGAATTTATCCTTCTAAGACAGATTATTAAATGGTTCCGTTCTAAGAATGACTAATGAATGCTCCTTCTAAGAATAATTGTAGAATAATGGTAGCCGGCAACGAAGCCTTTATATTATATAATAAGGAATTAGTTGTGTCGGCTGATGTCGTGAATCCTTGGGTGGAGTTTAGCATCGGGACTTATCGTTAACAGCAACGTGCTGACCTGTTTTGGCTCGAGGCCGTGCCGGCCTGTATCAGTTGGTTGGTATTATCATATACTTCAAGCCTATCAAAGCATTGAGCTTGGCTGCCAGTGGGCATTCTACATTTGTTCTGTTCTTAGAAGGGGAAACCCTGTTCAAATATGTAGTGGTTGTGAATATGAGTTAATGTGAAAGTTATTAGGCGTGTATTTATGTATGGTGAGGTTTCCATTTATTATTTACAAAGAGAACTCAAGTGTTTTGAGATGGAGTTCACGGTGTGGAGCGAGGCTGGGGCTCATACCTTTTCAGGATTATATAAAATCCTACATAGCTATTTCTAGCTGCTTTATATAACGCATTCTCAAACCCGATTGGCTAGTGGGTGTGTATTTTGGGTAAACATGCCATCTGATGCCGTGTATATTATGTTCTGTGCTTATTGTAGTTTCCGTTAAATTTTTAAATGCTAAATTGATAAATTCCTTAGAATATTATACTTATATTAGCCGTGATAGAGGTGGCTCAGCTTTGAGCTAAACCGGCTAGCACCCGTACCTGTTAACATGTTTTAAGGCGAAACTCGACCCGAACGCTCACGATACAAGCTGATGCAAGTAACTTGCAATAATACAATTACATTGTAATTTTATAATGTTATTATTCATTTATAGTTTCACTAAGTACTAGTATACACTATACAGCTTAAACAATGTTTTATTTTATGTAAAAATCTAAGAAATCTATTCTATGTATAAAAGTTATTTGATGTTATAAAGCATTATGACAAAAATTAGTTTTCCTGTCATCATTTTATATTTATATTCATATATAGGTTTTATTAAATAATTGAAAATAAAGTAATTAACTTGATACAACTATCTGATATAGTAGATCATGTCTTAAAAAAGATATGTGTTAAATTAACAGTTCTGAAATCAACGCTCAATCAATTCTTAACTGAAGCGTACTTGGATATTTCATTTCCAACCCTTTTCCCGTTCGTTACAGTAATACGGAAAGCCGAATGCTTTTTAAAACCTTTTTATTTTTAGGTCGAGAAATGTTTTTGTACAAACCCCTAGTTCATTTATTCTTTTTGTTCTAGTTTAACATCATGTAGAGTTAAGGAAAATCCTTCATTTGAACGTTATTTTTGTAAAAGCGCAGTCTTAATCAAAATTAACATTATTCGTCACAGTTGTGTTAAACTACGACAATTTAATACCATATACTCTACTCTTCTCGACATTCGATCAAGTACTACATGAGTTCCTGTTTGTAAATTATTAATAATATTAATTTATTTATTCAGATAATAAAATATTATGGTCTACAAGCCAGACACAAATTTTTCAGGCGCATGTTATTTAAGTTACGTTAATTTTCTTTAAATTCTTTAATTAACAGACTATTAACAATATATTATCGTTTTAATTTAAATTATTTTATAAACCTACATTTGATTTTCGAATTAACAATGGATAGATTTTATTTCTCGCATATTTTGTTTCATACAGTAAGTGATTGTAGCTTCGCAAGCCCCAACCTCTTTGTTTGAATGAAAATATTGCTAACATTTCCTGTGGGAAAACCTTTCGTGACCAAAAACAAGGCAAGCTCGTTCACAATGCAAAACTCTTTCACAGAGTGCAGCAAATATATGATTATATATGCTATTTAATATAAATATTAGCCACTATTTGTACCGTGTACTCGTTGGACGTTAAAAATATAAATAATTAAATTCAAATGAAAATACCCCATGACAGATCTTCACAAATTATAGCTAAGAATCTCTCAATCCCGTCAGCTTTCGTTTAGGAGTTACGATGCCACATCATTTATGTATACACAAACCAGGGGCGTAGCTAGGGGAAGGCATTGTGGGGCAATGCCCTACCTGAAATCACAATGCCCTACCTTAAAAATACCTAAAACTAAACCATCACTGAGCTAGGGGTCAGTGATATACATGGTGATTGATTTAAGAGCCCGTGCTTCGAGGGCAGATTAATTATGATAATTTTTTTACATCCGCCCTACCTGTAACCAATGCTGCCCTACCTCAAATTCGACTCTAGCTACATGACACAAACATATCAAAACAAGTAAATAATCTTATTAAAGGACAAATAAAACACAAAATACTATCGATGCATTAATGATAAGGTATATAGTATAAAACAAAGTCGCTTTTTCTTTCCCTATATCCCTTTGTTTGCTTAAATCTTTAAAACTACGCAACGGATTTTAATGCGGTTTTTATAATAGATAGAGTGATTGAAGAGGAAGGTTTTTATATATGTTTTATACCCGTACAAAGCCTACAAAAAAAAATCTACTAATATATTAAAATTATTTAATTGTGAACTTTCTATGCGCCCAAAATTATTTACATTGTATAGCAAATAAGTTAAATAGACTAAAAATGTTCAGTGTTGTTCAACTAAATAAATTTGTAGGTTTCATTTGAAAATAGCCGTTTCTATATCCATGCTAATTAGGTGTTCATTTGTCGTGATTTTGGTTACATTAATTTAAATCTGTTTAGACACGAATTTATTTCTGCGCAATCTATTTGAAATAGGTTGCTTTAATAAATATGTAGATTTTGAGACGTTGTTGACTTTGAGAAACTAGAGATAAGCTATTATGGTGATGTAAAATAATTTCAAAAAAGATTTTTTTTAAATATTTCGCGGAGATGCTTGTACACACATCGTAAATCTTATTAAACAAATGTTAATAAATATGCTTATATACTTTATTAACCGTCGATATTTGGACCATAATTGTAATCAGCATCGTGTTTGTAATGAAATGAGTATTAAAGAATAAATTGTTAGGAAAAAATCAAATTGATGTAAATTTCCAAAAATCTGGATGCTAGTTTTTATTTTATGAAAAAAAAGTACGAAAGTATTACGAGAAATACATTCACATTTATACAAATGTTATTGTACCATAATTTTCCTAATATTAATATCCATTCCTTGCCAACTCGTAGGACAAAGTTAGGCTTATTTATAAGCACGAGGTATATTCTTTGCAAATAAAATAAATCTCTTGGGATCATCGTAGCGGAAGACATTTACTTGGGGAAACGATGGGAGGAAAATTTTAGAATATCTTATCTGACGGTTTGGAGATTTGTTTTGAAAATGGCGTCGTTGTTCTGCCAAACATCAAAACCACTCTATTAGCTTACGAGATGTTACTCGTAATGGCGTACGTAGATCATTCTGATCGTGGGCTAAAAGCAGTGTTGTCCTAGAATTTTAATATTTTCTCATTGTTAAATATGTATAATGGTAAATTGATATTATTAAAGGCTGCACTACCATATCGATGATGGACGAAGTAATAGATAATGGTAATGCTAAGTTGTAAATATTCTCTTTTGCTGCTAAATATATCTTTTTATTTTATATTTTTTATTTAGGAAAAATAATGTTTTCGTTATAAGAAAACAGATAAAGTTGTTTAGTGGAGTGGAAAAAATACGTGTATAAAAAATTCTTTACTCGTAACGGTTTAAGCAGATTTTCTTGAAAGCTCTCGATCATCAAAGTCCGTCCATAAATTTGAAAGAGAAAATATGACAGACATTAATCCTGTAACACCTACGCCTCTTTTCGGAGTCGGTCAGTTAAAATCGTATTAATAATTAAAACTGCTTTTAGTTAAACATGACTGGGAAAGAGCATGACCATAAATCTAAACGTGGTATCTGCATTGAAACTCATGAAAATTCACGCCCTTGTCCGAACTCGACAAATGAATCCTGACGAGGGTCAGCAGAAAAGGAAATAAATATGCCTATTCAGATCTTGTTTTGTGACAAGATTTCGGTCTATTGTGTAATTTTTTATCCTACATAAAATGTGTCCTAAAACCTTCAATATCCACGTGTATACATTCATATTCTTACGAATTATTTTTTATTTATAAATAAATATAGTATGTAGTCTTTTTATCCGCGACTTCTCTTGCGTCGTCTTCCTTACTCATGAAGGTTGTGACCACCTATATGTTTAACTTCATTGATGGGGTGTTTTTCTTGGGAATATAATCGCGGTGGGTTCCCTCATCCTTCCTCGTCTGTATTTTAGAGGTAATTTTAGGCCTCTCTGTCTCAGGTTACCGCTATAGGCAACCCGTCTGTAGTGTGGTTGAATTTCATCAGGCAAGCCTGTAGAAATTCAACCACACGTTCATGCCATTTATGACATCCGTCCGCCAAGTGGCAGTTTTACCAGAGACCGAATACAAATTAAATTATAAATTGCATCCAGACCGAGGATCGAACCCGATACCTCAGGCTTTGAGGTAGCCTTATATGACCGCTTAGCCACGAGCGGTCTCTAATAACTCTCATCTGTTATTCTTCCTATTGTTTCTCTCTTATTCTGGATAAAACTAAAATAGATTGCAATATTTTTTAGGTTCCATTTTCAAATAAACGACCGCCGGCCGTGGACTTAATAATGTCGATGATTTCTTAGTGGTTTGACTTTGCGGTTGTGTAACGTTGTTTTCGTAATAAAACGTTTCTGTCGACAGGGCGGGCGCGTGCGGACGGCGTGAAGCAAATTGATGGTGCACTCCATAGCCAATGAAATGGCCCTTCAAAACGTACGAGTTCGGTCACTAAGTGAAATTCACATTTGATTAACTTTCGCAATGTTCGAGAGCGCTCCAAGTCGCTGCTAAGATTTAATACTTTATGCCAATTGCGAACTAGGCGGTTAGTTCAAAAACTTTACTATAACCCGTATTCTTAAACCAAGATGCATGTATTTGAATTGATGGAAATAATATTTATTAGTAAGGCTCTAGAAAATTCATTAATGGAAATAATCACAGGCTTATCAAAATAAAACTTAGCTTAGTTAAGCATAAAGTATTTTATGTTGTTTTAGAAAGAATATTTAAGTTAATGAAACACTTTTATAAAGAATGATTTATTAATATACTTACTAAAAAAATACATATATAATATTTTGGAGTGCAATGGTCAGTCTTATCGATAACAGAGGATTTCTTTTAAGTAAAAAAATTTTTACTCAAAAGAAATTCCCTATTGAGTAAATAGGAAAATCATTGGACGATGTGTAATTATGTTTAGTGTGGTTTCTATTATTTTGTAATGATAAATTATTAAATTGCTTAAAGTATACATTTTAGTGGTTTCAGAAAAAGGATTTTGGTTGGTTCAGAGATTGATAGTTAATCGAAATTGATGCAGCGATCTTGAAAAAAATTAGCAAATACTTTTTACCTCGATTAAAGTTGTCATTGAAGGCTTTGCAACCAATAACTATATTATAATGTACCAAATACTACTTAGTTTAGGGATGGACAATGGAAATGGTTATAATATTTATTATCAGCACGCTTGAATGGTTTCTGTCTCCGTTCACTATCTTAGAAATTATGTGTTCCTACACAATAAACTAACAAGGGCCGTTTACAGCATCCAATTTATATCTGTTGAATCGTTTCGCTAAATTGACGGCTTTATTAGAGCTAGGTTGTATTTTTCAGCCATAGAACATTCATATCTTATAAAAATTGTTCTAAAGTACGTAGAAATTTGAGCTATTTTAAAAAATTGATTTTTAGGCTTTATAGAGAGCTAAGATCAACCAAAAACTTAGGCGGTGTTTTCTAAAGTTTTAGATTTTTTAAACTACATACTAGCGATACATCCCAGAATACATTACCCGCATCGTCCTGTAGGTATACTACGAGAATTTATTTTTATAGGAGCTTGTGTATTAGAAAAAATAAACAGTGTAAATTTGCAATGTCGTGGCTTAATATAAATGTCAAGAGATGGCGCTGATGTAAATACTTTTGATCGCTCTCTCAGTGTTCTTTCAAAACATAAAGTTCATTCATAGATTTTCTGTTTTTTGCTTTGAATGTGTATTGATAATATAACTTTCTAAAATATTCATTTTCACTATATCGTAATATAACTCGAGGCAACCAGATTGTAGATCTTTGGTTGGGATCAGGATGGTGTCTGATTTCTAATAGTTTTAACTTTAATCATTAATTGGTTATAATATAGTATTTAAAAACGTGTAATTCATTGTACACACTCAACCAAGAGCTCGATCTTTTCGATCGTTTTAATTACGAAAATCTCTATCTATTTTAATAAATATAGGCAGTAAGAAAATACTATATTTTGTTAGTCAGAAGTAGAAGAGACTGCCTCCTTGACTCAGTGGATTAGGCAACTCATAAAATAAGGATAATAAATATTGTCACAAGAAGTAGGTACTAGAAATAATAAAAATGATAGTTGATATTAAACAATGAGTTCTTGATATTAAACAAAACATAAGTCGTGCGGAAGAAGTTGAGCAAACATTATCTCCGCGATATAATTTATTTGCTAGCGAAAGTCCCATCACAACAGATACAGTATTATTGACATTACTCGGCACAAAAAATTGAACAGGTAAATAAAATATTGAAAAAAAAACTTTTTTAAACTATTGACCTATAATATACTAGCGATCCGCCCTGGATTCGCACGGGTATAAAACATATATAAAAACTTTCCTCTTTAGTCAGTCTATCTATTAAAAAAAAAACCGCATCAAAATCCGTTGCGTAGTTTTAAAGATTTAAGTATACAAAGTGATATAGGGACAGAGAAAGCGACTTTGTTTTATACTACGTAGTGATTATTATATATTTCTGAATATTCATGTATTAATTTTTTTTTATATTACAAATAGTTTAAAATAGTTTACCTACACGAATAATAAATGCACAATAAACCTGACGTTTTTAATAAAAGCTTATAAAGAGCTGCTATAAATACAACAAGCCATCACATTCAGCCACTTCAGAATTGGCGACAGGTGTTTCTTGCATTAACTTTATCCGAACAATGTTATGGGCTTAGACGGAATAAAAATTCGAATCGCAGGGGAAACAACAATTTAAATTTGGACTTACCGGATTAAAAAGCCATATCGTGTATCATATCTAACAAATATTAATCAAAATAATAGATTTATCTGCTATGTGTATGAAGTAGGTACGAATTTAGTAAAATACCTATTGTTTTGTCGTTGACAGGGATGTAGTTGACGTTTACTGTATTTTTCCCGTGTCAATAGCAGTTTATCCCTAAGGATATTAACTAGGCACGTAACAAGGGGCACGTAGTTACAAAAATCCCTGCGCAGGAAATTTTCATACACTGAAAATAATTTACGAATTATTTAAATTTTCCAAGTTTTACATCGTTGCTATAAAACATATAAAAGGAAACAAAACGTAGTTAGCTAACTATAGCCTATGTAGAGAATTTAAATTTTGTAAAATACGACGTTTATTACATGTTAATCATTATTTAATTATATTACTCATAGCTTCTTCAGCGCAAAACGCAACCCACAGACCGTAATATAGTTAATGTACATTAATGACTTATCCGTCGCAAATTACCGACCCGGTTACACGGTCATGTCGGATTAAAAGGCTACATACAGAATAAACATTAACAGATGTGATACACTAAAAAAAACTGCTCATTATTTTTATTATAACTAGCCAGATACATTAGTGTTGAACTAAAAAAAAAATCATGGAAAACAATTATAATACTGTTAGAAACTAATAAATAAAAAAATAATCCCACTTCCGATGTCAGGAATATAATGGAAACTAAGACATAATATACACGCCATCCAATGATATGGTTATTTACTCAAAATACACACCAACAAGCCAATCAGGTGTTACAATTCGTTATATAAGAAATAGCTAGGATTTTATATAATCCTGAAAAGGGAGTGGGGAGCCCCAGCCTCGCTGCCCCACCGTGGACTCCAGTCTCCAGCTCACATCACACTGAGTTTTCCTTGATAGAAATAATAATGGAAACCTCACCAAACATAAACATACTCCACTCAATGATTTCCATTCACTCGAACCACATAATCACCACACAATCGGACATGGCTTACGCTTCCAAGAGCCGCTATTGACTGCTCCCTTCCAAGAACAACCGTAGAATGAAGAGTGACCGCAGAATGAATCACTGCCTGCAACCAAGCCTGTTATTTAAACTCGCTGTGAGTCATAACTCGCTCCTAAAGGTAGCGGTTCGCGTCCGAGACCGCGACGCGAGACCGAGACGCGAGACCGCGACTGTACTTGACGCTATGAAATGTATGAGCGCCAGTTCGCGAGCGAGACCGCGACCCGAGACCGAGACGCGAGACCGCGACAGTACTTGACGCTATGAAATGTATGAGCGCCAGTTCGCGAGCGAGACCGCGACCGGAGACCGAGACGCGAGACCGCGACAGTACTTGACGCTATGAAATGTATGAGCGCCAGTTCGCGAGCGAGACCGCGACCGGAGACCGAGACGCGAGACGCGCGACAGCAAGACGGTCGCTGCCCCGGTCAAGTAGTGTCTCCGGTCGCGCTCGAAAAGCACATGTATTTAGTGTTTATGGAACAAGAAATGAAAATATTTAAATCTCTCATTTGGCATTATAAGATTATTAAGGGCATATCAATAAGCGATACGGATGTCTGATTGCTTATAATACTATAATAAATTTACTTCACGTTCTTTTGTAATCAACAAAAGACTACTGAAATGTAATAGTATGTAACTGAAATTCTTATTCCTAACAATGTAGTTAGATTAGCAATTCTGATTTTGTACTGGAAACCATAGTGTCTGTCACAAAGTTGAATTAGGTACTTATGTATATTATAAAAGTGAACAATCTTTGCTATTCAAAATAACCTTTGTATATTGATTATTGTTCTTATATACTATATTTATTTTCTTTCTTTGACATATAATTTACTTACACCTATAACAACATATACACACATACACAGACATAATTTACATTGTGTTAAATATCCTGTCAGAGTCACCAAAATTTTGTTTGATTGTGAGAGGAAAGTAGTTGATATGAGAGCTATGTAGTCCCAGATGCAGTGGAACGAATAGGATATTTTAGTTAAATGTCAATTATTGTAAATCGATATTTGAGCGTTTTTCTATATTTCCAACTGTTTGATTATATTTTATTATTATGCGTTGACCAGTAATCAGTAATCAGACTTGCCGTGCATGATACTCACAAATCATAATCTGGGCGTGTTAGGAATGAGTGACACTGTTATAATTATGTTGCAAACTAAAATTACAAAATTCCCTCACGTTTCCACAAACCTCGTAATAATTATGCTTAGAGAATTTGATTTAACATAGTTAAAATAAGTGTGTATAATATACATTTAGGTTTAGTATAGATTTTTTTTTGTGAAATATATCAATGAATGTACTCATGGTACCATTAAAATTTTAAGTTTAACGACCTTTCTAAAATTTAACACCATAGGTGTATTATGGCAGTTCATTTTTCATGTAAGTGATTTCGTAGATTCGTAGCATCGTAGCACCTGAATTTCATAGTTACCAAGATAACATAGTATGTGTATTTGAAATTTTAAAACACTAAAATTATTATTTTTTGTTTAAATACACAAAAAAAAAACTCTTGTACTGTTTTAGTAAAACTTCTGTATAATTTTGAAACTAATGGGATATTAATCCTTCATATCTCGAAAAGAATCTACTGAGTACCACAGTTACGAAAGCCTTTGGTTTATATAAAGCTGCATTCTTTTATATTAGTGAGTGGAAAGACGATACTCTAACATACGTACGTGATGCGGTATCAGTGCTTTTAGTTCAGAATTACTCAGATATACAGCGGTCATAAACTCTTTTCTAGCCATTTATCACCCTTACGGTGCAGTGGTATACATTTGCTTTGGTTTCAATAGAGTTTTTGTAACTTTTTGGCTAGTAAAATACTACAACGATAAATATTCATTTTTGGCTACATATTTTTTGCCTATTATAAAAGTAATTTAAGTATTTCATAAAATATAATTTTTAATAAATATCGGCAACCATACTATGAAGATTTAGTTCAGTAAAATTAGATTACTTCATTTGGAAAGATACAATTTCAATTTAAACGGCTATTTTATAAAGTAACACTATATAAGAGGAACAATTGCGCAGTACATTGTTTTGATAAATCTCGAAGGATTTGCCATATTATTGCCATATTTTAAACAATTTACAGAAAACTATGTCAAGTTATATACCCGTACCGTTTCCCTTTCCGGAAATTCGATTTATTGTGAACTGACAAACAAATAGACATGACAAGGGACTTTGTTTTATTATGTTTACTGTTATGTAATAGCTTAAAATATCTATTTGAGAAACAATATGAATTTAGCGGTGAGAATTGGAATAGCCTTTTACCACAGTGTTAAAGTATATTATTCGAAATGGAGGCAAATGATAATTATTTGGTCAATTCTGTATTGAATATGACTACCGGACATGATGACGGGTGGTTTGAAATGATTCCAATAATTCGCTCTAAATTTGCAATTTATTATAGATAGTAATTAAGTACCCATTTTCGCTTCGTGGTAAACAAAATGATAACATAATGCCTTTGTTAAATTCAGAAGAACATTATAATTAGCGCGGAAATCCATAAAGGTACCGAGGTATATAAAAAATAAAAAATAGTAAGGGGATCCCGTATAAGGTCACCACATATTTTTGTAAGTATACTTATATTGGTTCAAATACTTTTATTATTATATTATATATATATTATAAAATAATAATTAAAGTATAAATTACATAGATTATTTCTTAATCTACCAAGTGATTAGCATAAAAACATAATTTATTGGAATCGACAGTGAAATACTCACTCCAATAAAACCACGATTGTATTATATTTTGATAAATATCATCGTATTAACATAACTAATACTTAATTATTTCAAAAGTTCTTTCGATAACCTTTACGTTTTTTCATATACATTGACATTATCGCTAATAACCTCTCTTCCAGGCCTCCTGACGAGGGGAAATTCAGAAGAAACTACAGAGATTTACTGAATCACAAGCTAAAAAAAGAGTTAAAAATAAATTAATAAGCTAAAGAGAGAAAGAAAAGTCGCAATAAAAGATTACTACTACAACAGATACAAGGATTTTTCGTATGTGTTAATAATTATATTCTGATTTCAGGCAGTAAGCCTGTAAGTAGTTAGTAACATTAGATTTGTTACGTAACTTTTAATTCGATTAGTTTCTTGTAGGCTTTGTAAGAGGTTTTAGTTGGTAGCCAGCTTATCTTTCCAACACTTTACTAACGAGTAACCAATTCAATAATAAAGATTTACGAACTCAATTAATCGTAATATAGTTTCCTCTTTTTTATGGCATCAAACTTGTGTTAGATAATGGGTAATTACACCACTATGTGCTCTTATAACTGTTATTTGTTAGTACTGTAATAATACTATTCATCCTTTTCCGTAGCTAATTATATATTCGCGTCTGCATGTTGAACCGGAGGTCTTGAGTTCGAATCCCGGGGAAACACATGAATGTTTGGGTTGGGTAGGTACAGTAGGCTGATCACCTACTTGCCTGTAAAGAAAATGATCAGTGAAACAGATACAGCAATGGGTCTGCCCCATGCCCCACTAAGGGTTACAGGAATTCACTTCAATACAATTCATTTGATCCATATACATATTATATTTATATGTGTAATTGTGTTTAAAATTTCATAAATGTGATACATTTTAGAACTTGTACCTATATTTAATTCCTCATTTAAAATTTAAACTTAAATTTGCAACGCAACATCATAATGTCTTCATATTGTTACGTAAAATATAATCCTTTTAGTCTCCTACAAAAAACAATATCAAGTTGCTCCCTATCATATCAAATGTACAATATATTTTGAGAACATTTACAATATGTTGTGTGTGTAATATGCACTTATTTAACGATATAAAGCAGAACTATTACTATCAAAGCGTTATTATGTATTTCCTATTAAAAGATACGTTCACATAAAAATCATATTTACTTTTCATTCAACATGAGAGATTGGAGTTTTGTAAAATTGGGACAAACAAACGTGAGCCTTTTGTGATTTATCAAATGAAATATGTGGAGCACTGTTTTAATTTTATAATTTATTTTGTATTTTTAATTGAAAAGTTGATAAAGTGATAAAGTTTTTTATGTAATGTCATAATTTTATAAATTGGGGATGTATGAAATGGCATGTTATTGTTATTTCTTTTATTTAGTCGCATTTACTGAAGAATTTCTCCACTTTTTTTCACTTAATTGTTTCAAGGGGTCTTGGTCTCTTCAATTGGTCGATCAGAACAAGTTTCTTCTGACCGATAGAGCCCATTTCCACGAATCTACTAACGAATTTGAAATAGTTAGGATTGGTTCCTAATTCTTAAATGGATCGTGATCATCCAATACGAATTTATCAACAATTTAAATATTAAATTTTATTGGTATTGTTGAAGGATTTTTTAAAATAAATTTTAAATGTTATATTCTTCCGTGACCACGCTATGAAAGATGTATGAAAAAACGTTTCAGTATCTTACGGCCTCTTTTTATTTATTTCTTTGAGTTTTATTCTGAGATTTATGGTTTCGTAAGACAATTTCTAAAACACAGTTTCATTCAAATTAAGTGTTTTCTAGTATAAAGGCTCAAAAGCTTTACAAAGATTTCTAGCTCATGAATAGGCCAACGGAAAACTACTTTTGTACCTAAAATTTACTTTCACGTTAGTCTTGAAGCGTTTTATAAAAAGCCATTTAAGTTTTTCTCCGAGTGAATAGCTAAATGGCAGGAAAGTGTTTTTAGGCTTCCTAAGTGGGTGATTTGGGTAATGTTGCTTGAATCAAGAAAATATCTTTAATGTTGTTCTCGAAGAAAGGTTCTGTACAAGGTTTTGTTGGAATAAATAATAGTGAATAGCTTATACAAATGTTGCGTATAACGAGTCTCCAGGTGTCTATTCGTCTTTTGATAGCATTACCACCCGCAATGCTTTTAGTAAAATTATTTTATGAATGGATTTAATGAGTGCGGTTGTGAAATATTTTTTTCTTTATAGATTCATTCAGTCGAGATGGTATTGAAAAATGTGAAGGTAAATTATTAATCTTGTTGCACCTGCGGACCTACGTTCGAAGCAAATAATTGTCTCGGTTCAGGACTGAAGGCCGATTATTGAAACAGACACGGAAATATGTCTGCCCCATGTTTCACAAAGGCATACCAGGATTTCATAAAGTATATGTTACATAATAAATGTTAGCGGAAATGAAATATGAATTAATTTTCATACATTTATTTTTTATTATACAGTCCAACATTATTAAAACTGAAATTAAACTACTAAGTACCGCTTCACATTTTTATGCCATTCATAGTTAGTTCTCGGTTCGATTGCAGTCTAATGAAGTCTTATCATGTTCACATTATACAATCTTGACTGTTACGAATAGTATGAATGGACATGCATTTCTTACTTCTTAATATTTAACTAGACCGAATACATTATACTGTGAGCAACTGGTAAAATGATTCTTTCATGAACCATTTTTGCTTTCACGTTATACTTATGGACTAAATCTAGGTATGTTCTCTCTAAGTATATATGTATCTCTAAGTAACCCTTAATGACTTCGGATCTGACACAATTCTGCGACTTTTCACTATTCATTTTCAAACAGATGATCAGTCATGAGCAGTCAGACTCGATATATCGAGGTAGCCATGACTCTTATCTTGCGTGTACCTGATATTCGAAATATTTTTCACACATTCACAAGCGCTAGTAGTTAGGTATTAATTATTCAAAAATATCGAATATAAAATGACTTATGTTTTTATTGTCCTTTGAAGTTCGCTTTGAAGAATTTTTGATTAAAAACCTTTTGTAAAATTCTCTCCATATTTTATCAATATTAAAGAATGTACAATTCTTTGACCTTAGCGAGATGAGAACGCAAAAATATTCGCCATTACAATGCTGACAAAGGTTCGTCCTTTGGGAGTTTTATTGATAAACGATTCAAAGAAACAGAAATCTTGAATAGTAATATAATAATACGATTTGTTTTTATATTAATTTTCTTTTAAATTTACTTAAAGAGTTTTATATAAAACTAGCTGTGCCCTGCGGTCTCACCTGCATTAATTTCGTCGTAACGTGATGTCTATAAACAGAGTAGTAATTTTTATTATTTATTTATATTAATTTCTAAAATAAATTAAGCCTAAGTTACTCTTTATTACATCATCTGCCAATCAGTCTGAAACGGCATAGTTCAGGCGTTTCAGAGATTAGCGGGAACAAATAGATAGACAGACAAACGAAAATTATAAAAAATGTTATTTTGGTATATGTACCACATATACATCCATATCCATTTAGTAAAAAGCGGTTATTATAGTATTACAAACATATTGGTAATTTATATTTATAGTTTTCAAACTACTTCAATATCAACTTTACTAAATATTTACAATAATGTACTTAAATATATTTTGTTTTCAAATGTCTTCATATATTTTTACATATAAACTAGTTGAAACGGCAAAGGTTGTTTTGCCATATTAATTTTTTGGGTGGACTATCCTTATCACTTAGGGGTATGAAAAATAGATAGTAGCCGATTCTCAGACCTACTGAATATGCATATAAAATTTGGTAAAAATCAGTAAAGCCGTTTCGGAGGAGAAAGGTAACTAACATTGTGACACGAGAATTTTATAAGATATATATATATATATATATATATATATTTCATCTATAAGATGTTTTTTAAATGTTATATCAAATTTACTATTGACAAGACAAAATATCTCAACTTGTGAGATTTAAAAAAAATAATTAGATAACAAACAATTTAATTAAAATTTTACGAAATTATACTTAAATTTAGCCTAGTTAAGTTAAAGCTAAATTTAAATCGTAATTGATATATTATAATAGAGAAGCATATTAAATAAAAGTTTTTAAAAGCTTTTTCACAGACAACAACTCGTCTAATATCATATAACGGATTAATAGGTAAACAGATACCAAATTAAACTTTCTTTGAACATAAATAGTCACTTGGGAAGCTTTATTAACTCGGATAAACTTCTTTAGATATAAATTTTTTCCTACCATGGATTTTTGTTATTTATTATGTATTTTTTGCTTGTTTCTTATTATAAAACTTAAATTTATATTACTTTACCAATTGAGTGAGAGCTTTAATAGCGATGTAATTGTCAATTAGAATCTTTTCAACTCAAACCTGTCTGCTTTTAGTAATCAGAAATTTATTCGAAGGAATACAATTGTTATAAATATTAAAAAGTATCGTTTCTTACAATAGATACGCCATTTAATTAATTTTTGGAATAACCCTCAAAGTTATTTTATTTTTTGGGGCATTTACAGAATTATACTGCAATTCACTATAACTGCACAATTCATTATTATTATTATTTAATTTTTTTTTTCATATACATATTCATATTTTAGAATATCGACTTGGGTTTCGACACGAAAAAATTGTTTGCAGTCGACAATACAAAAAAAAAAGACAAATCGCAAATAGAGACAAAAAACTTAAGCCTCGTCCTACTCACACCTTCATAATTTCAAATTCACGCATTCTTACTCTTGTAATTATTTTCTTTTAGCAGCTCGTCTACCTCTATTATCTGTCTACGGCATTTAATGATAAATGTTAAACCTATGTCATTCGGAAACAGTGTTATGGGAACATCAGTGTAAGAAATCGTCTTTGAATTTATTCATTAGAAAAAAATGTATATCTTTTCGGTTTATAAGAATAGACAGATATGTCATATTATGTAAGTAAAGCAAAATTACCTCGAGCCCGTACGCTCGAGGTAATTCAAAACGTAGGACTGAGTATATTCATTTCCAATGAGGGTGAAGGATATAATACTATTCTTCTATCTATAGAGAATATATTAAACCTTTGGCGGTAACTAAATTTTTTGTTACCGGTATGTTTATGAAGTCTTTTTATATTATCTCGATAAGTCTATAGATGATAATAATTAATTGTCAGGAGGATTTAATAAAGTAATTGTTCAGCATTCTGTGTTACCTCCTTTCATTACGCCTCTTTGGTCGGATGCGTAAAAAATATAAATCTAAATTCAAATTTAAATGAGGTTTTTGGAATCTTCCTTTCTTTTGTCATCATCTGAACATTAATATTACAAAAAAAAAAAACGTCTTTTTAGTGAACCATCGACGCGGGTGAAGTCCGACCAGACCTGTGGTCCTGCGCGAAGGCGAGAACTGGTGAGTTTTACTGTTTATTAGTTTTAGCCTAACATACAAATCATTAGGATCGTAGATTTTACACCAACAATACAGTCCATTTCTTTTTTATTTTATTTTACATTATTACGCGCACAGTAGGTAATTATTTCAAGCTATCATTATATCAAGCTGTATTATATAAATAACAATCTTAATCTTCAATGATATTTAAATCATTACCAACCAGTTAGCCACATAAATAAATTGATTAGTTCTCACTACGATACATAAATAAATTTACAAATTATTCTCTTATAATTTCTATTCGATATAAAAATCTGCGATTGATTATTAAGATAATAACTGTAATATGACCATTCTCCCAAAAAATCGGAAAAGGTGCTGACATCTTTCTTTACTCAGCAAAAATATAGCTTCCACCAGCAATTTTCAACAAAAAGAGCCCGTATATCACACAAATAACCGAATGGGACACTCAATATGGGTGAAAAAAGATACCTATCGGTGTGGGAACGTGATCGGTTTGTCGATTCAATGTGTCTTCGAATGTTAATGTAAATGAAACCTACAACCTTTACATTGATGTAAGTGCTATAGATGCATGAATTGTTTTCAGCTATGATTATTGTTTTTTTTTGTATTTTTATTGTATGTTAATATGAGTTCCGTATAACTTTTTTCCTATCTATATCTATATAAATAAAAAAAAATCACCGAAATGTATGAAAGCGCATAACTTCCGAACGACAGCACCAAATTGGATAATTCTTTCTTTATTGTCTTTGTTATTATCTGGAAAAGGTTCTTATGGATAAAGAATTAAGAAAGTTGCGCGTAACATTAGAAAATTTAAGAAATAAATTTATTGTCTTAACGACAATATCTACTTTTCTAATGTCACCTTCTCTTAGTGATTTTGATAATTCGAATTCAATATTCATAGTTAAGACAGAACAACATATCTGGGAGCTTTCATCAAAGACGCTGTCTAATCCCTTTGAGATATAACAAAACAATGTGTAACGGGATATTTCTCTTAATTATAGATGTAAAAAAAAGTCCTTGGTGTCATAAACATACCTTCAAGGATAGCTTACTATATACCCATTCTATTGGCGATACAAAGATCGCCGGGTGAGCTAGTCTTTCATAATTTTTATAAGAACTTAACTATAAAATGTTTTAAACTTTATTTTGTAAAGTATGTTTGTATTTTTAATTATTCTATTAAAATTTACATTAGGTTGCGCAACGGGTTGATTTTTGTGTGAAATAAAAAAATAATAAAATGTTAAACTCGAAGATTTACTTTGGTACGTAAACTCTTTTTGAAAATTTCAGAAAAAATAGTTGATTCAAACAAATAAAAAATATTAAAAAGTCTTTGAGTTCCTGAATTTTCATAAGTTTCCCTGCCTGTCTATTATTCTTTGGTAAGTTCCGCTGATGTATGAACTATGAGGAAACAATATAAAATGAATTATTCATATCGGGCCAAGTCGATAGTAAAGGCAGGCTGGGTTTGCGAGATTCGGCTCCCTATTGATGATATTCCTATTCATACATATACAGTATTAGAATATTTTTATATATTTATTAAATTTATTTGATATTAACGTGTGGGATTAGCCAAAAAGGAGGCGTATTATCTCTAATATATTGTATCCATAATTGTCTATGCCCTATTAGTGTTACATTTTAGAACAGTTGTAAAGTATGGAATGAAATAAAAATTTAAAGAGAGAGGGACAGAATATCCTAAGCAGCCTCTCTGCCTACGGCTTTTCTTTCAGCTAATTTAAAGAACATGAGGTAACATAATTTGAAAGACAGCTTGAAGCCGGTAGAATAAAATTTTTGCGATATTGTCAATTTTCACCCTTTCAATAGGCAAATTTTGTTCATTAACAATTTTAGCTGAGTATGCCCAGTAATTTAAAACGATAATGAGGTGGGATATTTATTATAAAGTGATATAGGCATTGTGTAAATATACAAACTAATTCTGATTTTTTTCTGCCCCTATGCTGTATTCTTCTTAATTTGATTCTATATTTTATCCAATTAAAATCAGTTAAACGGTATTAGTTTAAAAGTAGACAATGCAAACTCACTTTCGCATTTATAATATTTATGTTAATTAAAATAACAATGAAGATTATTTGGATCTAACCAAAGTTTAAGAACAAAGGTTTGATTGTTTGGAATTTAACCTCAAGTATTAGTCGAACATCTTTGCTGGTTATATACTTAGCGAAATTATTCGAACAGTGATAAAATACTATACTACAATGTTTTGTGTCAAGCTTTTGTGTAACATTTTAAGTTATATATTTATATACCTAAATGTTTACTTGTTTACTTTGTTCCTAACAAAAATGTTCTCATACAAACTTGCATCCATAGTTTCTCTAACTTTAAGTATGTTTTTTAAAGTGTTGAACTTTTTTTACAGAATACTCAACATAAAATTTAGTAGTTTCAAGACCAATATTTACCTAGGCATCCGAGTAATAATTACTTAATGCGTAAAGTTTTCATTTAAACTCTAGATATAAAATCTGCGGACCCTAATATCTTGGATAATAAGTATGTCAGTGAAGACCCTGGAGGGCAATATTTGATAATATTATATGATGTCATTGCTATCAGTATATTATCATAGAACTAAAAAATACAAAATAATTGCTACCCCAGCAAATATTATATAAAAGCAAGAAACTAATAATAAAATTCAGAGTCTGAATACAGTTATAAATTGACGAATTTATGATTATTGAATGTAATGAAAATTTACGGAAAACACGGATCGATTAAAGGGAGAATAAATAGTAAATTTTCGAAATATGTTTTACAATAGTCAAATGTCAACAAGGCCCTATGGTATTATACTGCTGACAAGACACCATTCTTTATTAATTCTGAAGTAAGTACAGTTTTCCGGATATGCGTATAAGCGGATTTTTCACATAAACTTAAGGTAAAAATTCCCTTTACAAATCCAGAAAAGCTCGGAAAAGCTCCCGTCATTATTATACGTGTTCAGGATTGACTTTTAATATCTTCTTCATAATATCACATAAGCATCCTGCCCTTTGTACCGGGAGCTTATTAAAGTATTATTCGGTAGCTCATATATAATTAACATTATTGCTTCTACGTTGTTGCATTGTTGCTAGCGGAATCCGTGAATCACTTAAATAAATCCGTCACGGAGCATCATTCCATACAAATTGTATGAGTTATACTAATTTTCTAGATAAATATTTTTTCTATAATTTTGTATGGATATTTCAATAGTTATTCAACACATCAGATATAATTACAGTCTGTTCTAGTTACGATTGTGTATGTTTAATAAACATAAAACTTATGTAAGCTCTATGATATTGTCAGTTTTTGAACAATTAAATACATCGAACATTTACATAAATAACTCTTGGTACATATTTTCAAAAAACGATTTTTTTGTATGATTACGATAGTGTTACTTCTGTATATATTAAGTTTGGGCTGCGTTGTATAATAATGACAATAGTTTGAGGTTAGCCGCTACTTGGCCGCTACCAATGGTTACAATGTATGTGACAAGACCATTAATATGAAAATCTCTGCCTGCCAACCACACACATTGCCCACTACATAATAATCTAAACACAAATCTCTTGATCATTTATTATTATCATTCGGTTATTATTCTCGCTACGTTTAAATTAATAATTGTGTCTGTTTCAAGCCTTCGCGTCTACCCTTTTTTATTATAGCTGAACTAATTTAGTGAGTTTAATATTTTTTCGTAAACTCAGACGATAAAACCTGTATGCACAAAGGCCCACCTTTAATTGCTACATAATATATAACTGATTTCATTTAGCTTAGTAATTATCTACTTTGATTTTCTTAAACTTCACTAGGACAAGGTTCAGCGCACATTGTTAGTTAAGTATCTCAAATTAAAAAAAAATATTGAATAATATTCTCTGACCATTACAATCATGCAACCATTTAAGTTTTTAGGTTAAACTAATTAAACAAAAACTGATTTCAGAATCTCCAATGGACTGGTATCAAAGCCAAACTATAATTTCATGCCCTTTGGAGTAGAGACCCTTGGGCCATGGGGTTCAAGTGCTCAGGCGCTCGTGAAAGAGATAAGCGGGTGCCTTGTTGAGTCCACCGGCGACCCCAGGGTTCCTCGCTCAGCGCATTAGCATTGCAATCCAACGAGGAAATGCTGCCAGCATTAAGGGTACCATGCCACAGTGAATATTTTTTTTTAAATATTTTTAATTTTCAAAGCTAATTTTATTATATTTTAGAGTATATTGTATTCCAAGTTTTTATGTTATAAATATTCTTAGTTATTTTATGTAATAATTGTAAATAAATAACGGTAGTATAATATAAACTAAATAAACATGTAAAAGCTACCTCTATGTGAACATCTGTTCATCTATTTAAGAATTTCTGATATAATTGATAAAGTTTATTTATGTTTAAATCTATAAATTGTATCTTGTAATTGTAAAAATATTAATTAAAATCTCAAATATAAGAAAAAAGCTTCGTTTGCTTTGAAAGAAGTAATTTCACATTTAAGATAAGCTTTCAATTTCCTTTTAGCATCCGAAAATTCACCGGCGAAATTCGAAATGCGCCATCAACACTTCACAGTTCCTCCATTTTTGTTACTCTCTGCAATAATTAGTCTACATTTTCAAGACAGAATTAAAATCACAATTTTAAAGTTTTACAAAATCTGGGACACAGCTAGTATCATAAATAACCAGTAAAATTGTCTCATTACGTTACTTAGCTCCGTTTTTCTTAGTGCACAATAAATTTAATAACAAACAGCTGACAAAGTTCGCACAGCACTTGCGAACTGTTTTATAGATTAAAGTGTTTTTGAAACTTGTTCTTATATAAACTTTAAAGGTTTTTTATATAATTAAAATATTTCCGCTTAAATACTTCGTAATCACTACAATAACTTATTTTTATTTATTTATAATTAATAATCAAACGTGACACGCATTTACAGGTGTGATTAATTTACCGGTTAAATTTTTAGAAACGACTCCATACTTTTGAATTCTGAACTTAAAAATACTTAAGGGTGATTGTTAATTTAATTTTGACATAAATTACAGGTATTTAACCAGATAAAACATTAGTAGCGAATAAATCGAGCAATTAAAGTTGTCAACGTTGATAGAATAATACCTTAAGTCGTTTAATATTTTTAAAATATACTAAATATATTGGTCTGTGTAAAATAATCAGAATTTAAATGAAACTGTTTTATCAGGCGTATACTAACATGCATCGTCTATAGAACAAAACGTACGTGATGGAATTTTAAACAGACAGCATCCGTCTCAATTTATCTGTTCCACATTGTACTCGTATTTTTCTTGAGCCATATTCTTGTTAAAATTGTGTTCCGCATTCAGGGATTTACATTTCAAAGCTGTATATCATTGAACAATTTCAAAATAAAGGTTAGGTTGTGAAATCATTTCTATAACGACATTGATTGTATAAAAGGCTCTTCAGAGTTATGGTAACCGCCTCCGTGGCTAAATGGTTTCGAATCTAAGGGGGGCTAATGAATGTTCTGGTTGGGTAGGCACAAAAGACTGTTCACCTCCGTGCCTGTAAAGAAAATGATCAGTGAAATAGACACAACAATATATCTGCCCCATGCCCTACTACTACAATGACATGTAACAATGTAACAACTAAGATGCTTGAAAGGGTTACGAGATTTGTGCACGCTTCTGTCTCCACAGATACATACATTTCTACATCGGTCAATTTCATTATAAGTAGAATGAAACATTATTATGTTTATCCGGAAAATGAACCTTCTATGTAACAAGCATTTAAACTCTGGCATGTGACTAACTTATCTAGATGGTTTATAATATGAGGAAGAGTATATAAAAGGAGAGTGATTTAGATATATTATTTATATTATTTCTCTCAAAGTAAAAGTAAAACACAGTCTCAGCTGACACTGAAGAAAATCTTTCCATAAATATTCAATTTTTCTCAGGCCTCATTACGCTTTCTCTATTGTTAGAGTAAAATATACATTATTAATTCAATATATATATTATGTTATTGATACCTAACTAAGAATAAAGCTTTTTATTATACTTCAGATTATAGTTTGCCATGCCTACATATATGTTACCTGATTAGATTCATGTATTTAATCGTCGTGGAGCTGAATCTGTAATGGTATATATGTACATTTAATAGGTATTTTTGTTTGTTCCCGGGATTTGAAACTAATGCCTTCTATTTTATGGCGTGGAAGGCCAATTTAATTTTTAAACATTTGGTTGAAAGGCATAGATAGAATAATGATTATCTGTCATTCTTATAAAACAAATAGCATCGTTAATTAATTTGTTCGTGATAAAAATTAATTTCAGTTTCAGGGAGTGAACAAGTTTTAAGATTGATCGTTATTCACTTTACAATTCTGCGCTAATTTAACAAGAGCTAGTTTTTAGCTGAGTTAACACTATGGATAAAATTTACCATTGAATGAAAAAAAATAAAAAAATAAAATGTAGGACAAAATCAACAAAAATATTGGAATAAAATACAAACAATTGTTATCTAGAATTTATTGTTATTACAATTAACATTCACTCTTCAATTAGAATTATTAAATTGTAACTTAAACGAAAAACTTCATAAACGAAAACAAACAGCTTTGCTGAAGACAGTCCTTTCGTAAAACTTAATATTTTCTGTATTTACATAAAATGCCACTTATTATTAATATTATGATTACATTTCTTGTCTATTTTAGGTACTGAATTATATAAGTATTTAAATCTAATGATTATTATGTACAATGTACTTCATATTATATAGATAAGTTAGCTTACACATTCCAAAATCGACTTTATCCAATAATAACAATCCTTTTTCTTTTTGTAAGCATGTATTAAGGAGGATCTTGCGGGAGTACTATTAATTAAAATATAAAATTACCTTTTAGAAATAACAATTTATTATAGTTATGCTAAAGTTTACAAATTAATCGGAAATCAAACTTTTGGGTACATTTCTTATATAAACAAAATATATTATGATAAGCTTATATACTTTAATGTATGTCTAAGCATACATAGTAAAATAAATCAATAAAAAATATACATTCGAAAAAAAGTTACAATCATTATTGATTCGCATAAAAGGCTTCAAGTTTTATATAGGAGATCATTTTTGAAAAAATTTAAAGCGCAGGTACTTATATCTACAACTTTTTCTTAATTAATAGGGTCCAATTAATTTATCTACTTATACGAATTCAAATGAAAAAAGGGAATATGGCTATGGTTAATAAATAGAGCATCTGTGGCTGCCAGAATAGAGACCCTTTGTTCCAGGTGTCATGATGCACTGCTGCTTGATTTTCACCTGTAAAGAGTTTTCATTAAAACTGTCAATTGTCAACTGTCATCGTTTCCGACTCCCGACGATACACATAAATGTTATTAGTTTTAAGTGTATATCACAGACAAGTGTATATGAACTTTGTGTTCTCTGGAACGATAAACTGATTTTAATTTTCATAAATGATGTCTTTAAGTAAATTATATCGATATCAATTTAGCCGCATATGAGATATTTCATATAATAAAGAATTCGGGTAATTAAATTTCTGTTTCACTAGTTTATATGACCACCATTCACATTATAATTGGTAAGCTTTTTGTGTCCCATCTACAATTTTTTTTATATTTCAACTTTCTTAAAAATAAATAAAACACTTACCACTAAGAACGTGTACATTAATTATAACTTGTGAGTGATTTAACAAATGACAGCTGTATAACCCACTGTCATTTTGAGAGGCTGAGGAGACACTGAATGTTGCGCTGCAAGAGAAAAACCATTACTCATCTTTACATCCACTACTTATATGGTAGAGTGATTGTTTAAATAGAATTATGTCAAAATAGTAAGACAGAAAGGGCTTAACTTTAATATGTAAACTTTAATATGTGAGGAGATAAAAATCTATTTAAAAGACTTTAATTAAACAGCATATTAATATGAATTTCAAGAGTAAAAGCACAAATAGTTATGTATGTAGTGTAAGTATGCGAACAAAAGTCTACTTTTAATAATACCTATATTATTTAAAAATAATCAAACGTAAAATGATCTACAGATTATAAATTTATTTGCCTTTGTAGCACCAGAGTAGCCACCACGCGTGGCTGCTACGTATCTTTGCTACGCAGATATTATGAACGAAAGCTACAATGTCTCATTACGTCCTGCCATAATATTTTTACTTGCCAAAGAAGAATATTATGCGGCTTATTTTATACTAAATAACAAGATAAATTTATTACTTCTTAATAGAAGATAATAAATTTTCATTTAAGTAAATTACAGAAGCTAAATAATATTTGCTTTTTGGCCATTTTTTTTCCTTATTTTTATAGAAAATTTAGTCTCTCGTGTATTATTTATATATTTAAATATGACGACCAATTGGCGCAATTGGTAGTGCTCCTGTCTTCTGCATCAAAAGGTCCCAGGTTCGGGTGCATTTATTTTTGTGATGAGCATGAATGTTTGTTTCTAAGTCTTGGTTGTTTATAAACTTATATATGTATTTATTGTGGTACCCTCGTTGTTCTGATTACCATAACACAAGTGCTTTAGCTACTTACTTTGGGATCAGAGCAATGTATGTGAGTTGTCCCAATTATTATTATATATTACTGGGAATGTTTAAGTTTTATTATACATTAAAAGAAAGGGATTAGTGTAATACTAACCTCATATTCCGCCACGTAATAAAATTCTCTACGTCTTTCCCCTGTTTCCTCCAAACTAAGCCATAAATATTATTCAACACTGGCCTTGTCGTCGTTTGGACAGCTCGCGTTGTTATTTCATTCCTCATAGTGGTGGTAGTGCTTATACTAACAGTTGAAGTCAATGTTGTAGTTTCGATACTCCAACTTTTATTTAGCATTAAATCTAATCTATTTAATATTGTGCTCACTTTAGTCGTCAATTCTGTTGTTGTTTGAGGCGTCGTGGGTTTATTAGTTGTTGTAATTATTGGCACTTTAGAAGGTAAATTTAAAACATATTCATCTGATATAACGCAGGTTAATTTAATCGAACTACCGGCTTTGTAGAATTTGTCTTTGACGTCATGGGTTGAGTCTCCGTTAATTGTTAGAACTGGAGCTGAAATAGAGTTTTGTAATTAACATAATCATTTTATTATATAATTCAGGTTTTCGACGTGAATTTTCTTTATATATACTTGTTTTCAAGTATGCCATGGCTTAATAAATTATTGAGATATTTAGATGTATGTAATAATAACACTGAAAGAAATTAAATCGTTTTCAAATAGTTTAAATATTTCTGGAGAAAAGCTATGTAAATTCTTAGCAATTTATTTTAAAATTACCTTAGCTAATTTTTTCAGAGCTTAGAAGCTTACCTACTCAAAGTAATTTTCTAATGCTATAAGAAAACTTAGCATGAAGATAAATCTTGATTGTGAAATAATTCTCTTTATGAAAATCAAAAGATATGTACACGGAGTGCCATAAGAAATAACTTACCCATAAATACCCTTACATGACCTTATCAGCCAAAAGTATATCCTACACAAATGCAGATAAATTTTGTCTAGTTGTTAAACTATAACAATAAATAAAATGAATCTTTCTTTGATCAAAATAAACCTTCCAATTTTCACGAAACGTGCAGACTCACCTACGTATATGAGATACGATTGATAGTTGGTAGCTAATAATATAGAAATCCACAATTATACCAGTTTTTAGAGCTTAGCACTTCGAAGAAAAATCGCAATGGTATTTTGAATTAACAACTTACGGTATTTATTATGGCGAAATTTAAAGTGTATTCTATCAGTTTATACTTTAATAAAACGCGTGGCAGGCGACATGCAGTGTGTTGGCGCGTTCACAAATTGTTCCATCCCACATCGTTACGTAAGCGATCCAATCACCGCCTGAGCTTATCAAACGACTCTTGCACTCGGAATCACCACTAAGAGCACAGTTTTATTTATAAGCGTAGCGACTAGCGATTTAATTATATCTTTATGTTGGTATTGAGAATTTTCTAATAAGAATTTTCGAATTTTCTAGCTATTTTATCTATGGAACTGCTTATTATTATTTCAAATTATTAAATCCAGAAACATAAGTGTGATGTAAGTTTCTTTTTTTTAAAAAAAAAAAATTGGATACATGATACAAAAGTGACTTCCGGGCGGTGGTTTAATCGTTGTGGTGGATTGTTTTAAGATTTCGGTGAAATTAAAGTTTATAAACTTCTCTTATGTTAATGTGAAAATATATAAAACAAATTTTATCATGATGTCATATATCAGCAATTCTTTTTTTGTTTTAATGGAATCGCTTCGATCTATATAATTTGGAGTAATATAAGAAAATTTTAAATAAAAGATTAGTTAAATATCCGCTTTTGGGACTGATTTAACTGAACCCTTATCGTTATCAATCTTAGAGTATTTACGAGCTTTGCCACTTTTATGATAAATATAGTGTATCACAAATTGGTAACAAATTTAGGTTGTTTACAGCACATTACATACATTATAGAGGGAAACTCCATAAAATTGTATTTTTATTAAAATTACAATACATGAAAATAAATCAATATTGAAATTTTTGCAATTGCAAAGTACCTCTGGTATTTGGTAAATTATTCACTTAATAAACTTTCACTGTAACATTTGAAATAGTATGAATATGTAACCAGCAACATCTACTAAGCAACTAAAGCAATGTTGCTTTTGTAAAATCATAATTTATTTTAATAAAAATGTATGATTCTATTTTTAAAACGGAAACAACATATTTCCAAAACGTAGAAGAGTACGACATAATAAAAAATGGTTGCACAAAGTTATAAGAAGGTTTAGGTTTTTCTAATCTAGAAAAGCAAATAAATTATTAAAAAATTAGGCTTCCTATTCGAAAACTTTCAAGATATGAAACGTAGTCTCTTAAAGTAATTTTATGTTAGAACCTAGTTGGTACTGTTTAATAGAAGTGACAATGGTGGTACTTTAGTTGAACAAAAATACAAATTATTTTAGTGTTAAGGCCTTAAAATTATCTACAAATACTGCTTTAGAAGAACTTATATAAATTTCTACAGAGATCTGGAAAAACGATAGAAAAAAAACATATAAAGACGAAAGCAGGTTCCTACGTATTGAAAGTCACATGCATCAGCTAGCTTAATGATATCTCGTACTTACGTAATACAGAAAGATCGGTATAAATGGTTCTTGGCGGATGAGTCGATATTTGGCACATGTAGCGTCCTGCGTCAGACCATTTCACAGGGTTGATGCTGAGCCTCCAGTTGTTTGGATATTGATATTTAGATGCTACTCTGTTGTCGCCGGCATAAGGCGCTGGTCCCACGGTCAGAAGCTGCGCTGTCTCAGTGGCATGACGTAGCCACATAACCTATATTGGGAAAAGTTTAAGTTTCGGGTGATATTTTATTTTTATTTACATGTTAACAGCTACTTCAATTTTTTAAAATTATTTTTGTTAAGAAGTTAATTATCAAACAAATAGAAAAAATATACAAAACGAAGTTAAAATAACGTCTATTTCACTAATTTTTTTAAATTGTGATTCCATCTCCATTCCATTTCTTACAGTTTTATCTTTGAGCATGACAACCCTGCAGTTAAGCAAAGCCTCTGCCCCGACATGTGCCGTCACTTGAGACACGTTCCTCTCCTCAAAGTACGGCCCCCAATGTCGTTCGTGGTGATGCAACTCCTGGTACGGAGCATACTGACGGGACTCCTCCGCTTTACCTGTGAACAGATTATCTCTAAAACTATTTGTAATTTATTATAGATTAATTTATTAATTCATTAAAAAATTGGGTTACTTAACCTTCACATTTACCATCCAGATTATAAACTTTGACTCATAACGCACTATTTAGAAAAGAAAAACCAATTAAAGTTGATATATTTAGCAATTTAAATACATAAACTTTCAATTTTATATGTTATTGAGACTTGCCCATATCTGCTACCAGCCTGTTCTTAGAAAGCTTACGCAGGTTATATATCCAAAGAATTAGCATTTACAGAAAGTCGGTACCCAAGTATTGAATTATATTATTATATACAATAAGTATTCTGTAAATCATGAGTGTCATAGCCGATTCCCTTCGACTAATTTTGCTTAGTTCTAAAAACTTATATCAGCGTATTTTGAGAATAAATTTAATAATTAAAACAAGTTATAAATGACATCCATTTTCAAAATATAATTCACCCAAAATAATTTTTCTCGCTGATTGTAATTTTTTTTTAACATAGTTTATTAGTTTTTGCAATTTAAGTGATACATATGTTCGAATATTTATAACTATACGTAGTAATAGGATAATCTAATAAGCACAAAATTCATTTTACATATGTATTTACGGAGAACTCCGAAGCAACTTAATAGTTTTGATCATTAACGTTGGATATAATTTGCATGAAAAATTACTCATTGCATTCTCTCACAATCTTAACTAATGTTCTCGATTTTAGGATAAGATAATGATCACTTACTTAAATGTAATGTGTGTATTTGTCTTTGGGTTTTGTGTATCTGAATATCGATCTATGGTGTTGAGAGTCCTAATCAAACCGAATTTAATGGAAAGATAATTTAATCGAAGATTGTTCTTAGGAAATTCTTTAAAATTATGCTTTTAAGGATATTTCAATATAATTTATATTGTTTTATTAAATGTAGTTGTTATATGTCCGCTGTGAAATACGAATCACATATATTACAATCAAGTTGAACGTTCCACAAATGTTGCAAATCGGTATAGTTCGTATCTATCATACCATTCAACCTCGGTAATTGATACGTTCATTAATAGACAAAACGCATTAGATCTTGAAAATGATTTATATATTTTAAAGTTAACACGTTCTATGCTAGTTTTCTGTCGGTACCTTATTTTAAGAATAATCGCACTGGCCGAAGACGGAAACTGCATGAAAAAAAAAATCCTTAGAAATCATAACACATACAGAGTGTAAAAAACGACTGTAGTCTTGCATAATAAATAACTATTTTCAAAAATGGGTGAATATTTTTTATAAACAACATAAGTTGCATATTCTGTGTTCCACGGCACGAACATTAAATGTTCCGTTAATTAAAGCGAAGCAAACAATTAGCTGATGGATACCTACTCTTTGATTGAAATATGCTCTTTATTTCACAGCAATATTGATGGCTCGAGCGAAATTGTTTGTTAAGCGATGGCCTTTGTTTGTTGTTGGGTAATGTATCTTTGCAGCTATTTTTCCGGTTTGAACTTTTGACTTAGGCTGAGTTTAAATATAGAAGTTTTAACTAAGACGATGCTCTCAAATTCTAATATAAAAACTATCCCAAAATTCGACGTTAAAAACCAAATTAATTTCGTACCCTAATAAAACATAAGACAGATTTTAAAAAATCTAAGTTTTAGTTGCATTAGAAAAGTACCTACACTTTTCTACGCTACTGCAAGATTTTAAATATTATATATTAGTATATAGTGATATTAACATATAATGTGAATAATTAAATGAAAAAAGAAATATTAAAGCATACATATCTTTAACGTACTTGCTTACTGCCTTTCACTTCGTTCAAGATAACTGAATACTGAATTGGTACTGTACTAATTCAGACAATTATCTATTTGTGGGCCAAATTTTATCTGGATATATTAACATTTTTTGAAATGAATGTAATCAACGGCAATCCAAACATCTGCTTTATATTAAATGGGGTCGTACTCGCAATTTCGTATACGTGGACATACAAAATAAACACTGCGTTATTCGGGATTCTTTCATTTATCCGCCTCTGTGGCTAAGTGTTTTAGGCGACTGTGTGTTGCGCCGGAGGTCCTGGGTTCGAAACCCGGGGAAAAAAATTAATTTTTCTGTTGGGTAGGCATAGAAAGCTGATCATTGCCTATAAAGAAAATGATCAGTGAAGCAGATACGGAAATGTGTCTACCTCATGGCCCATAGGTGTAGTTGTAACTTTAATTACATATTAATAATAATAATTGGGACAACTCACATACACATACACATATTAGATACTTAAATAGGAAAATAATTTTTTTTCTTATAAAATGTATGAATAATAATGATTATAATTATATAAACTCCAATGATTAGTTCATTCTTTTAAATACTTTTATTATGAGGAGGCAAAAATTGTAAGTTTTACCAACAGGTAACCAAAAACCTGACTCATTTTTCGGCCATGAGTTAGTATAGGGTTTTGAATTGCCTGGAAGAGATCGCTGATGAGCGATAAGGCCGCCCGTTGCACTTTAATTAGCATAAATTCTTAAATTTACTCAATTTTTATTGAAACTGTTGTATTGTTAATAAATTAATAAATATAACAAATCAACGTGATAATGCAGCTAGTATTTTGGGTACACAGTTCGCACAATAATGGTTTTGATAAGCCTTAAAAATTTGTAAATTAATTTGAGTAGGTACATATGTTTATTATATTAAATTATTATTATATTCCGTTAAAAAAACTCAATCCGCCAAAACTTTAAGTACCCTCAGTACCTTAAAACCTAGAGTTGGTGTGTAATCGATACTCACCCTGTAATAAATGATCGCTGTCAGTCGGGCCCTCTCGTATGCTCTGCCGCAGTTTCTTAGTAATATTCCTGAATATCTCTCTGGATAATGCGAGACCGTCTCGCTCATCGCTTCGACGCGTCTTGACGTGATTCTCGATATGCGGTTCTGCGGTAAAATGTATGTCTTCAATATACGAAATTCGGTTCTATTTTTGGACAGTAAACACGTGAAATTCTAGTTCCATTTTTAAATTGTATTCGTAATATTAATAGAATGAAGTTGACATAAATTTTATTAACCGACCTTCAAAACACCAAAAAGGAGGTTATCGATTCGACGTGTATTTTTATTTTATTTCGTTTCAACATTAGTGTTTTCTTTTATATAAAGTTTATTGCGATAGAAATATCTCTTTATTTATCTATAATATAAAAATGAATCGCAAAATGTGTTGGTAAGCGCATAACTCAACAACGCCTGGACCAATTTTTCCAATTCCTTTTTTATAATATTCCTTGAAGTACAAGGATGGTTCTTACGGAGAGAAAAATTTGGAAAATTTTCGAGAAATTAAAATAAAAGAAAAACATTTTCCTCATACATTTTCTATGGAATGACGTTATAGGTGACACTTTATTATTCGGAACTTTGACGCGATACGAAGTTCGCGGGGTCCCCTAGTTACAATATAAAAATATTTTTATAAGTTACAAAATTAAAAAAAAAAAACATTGGCTATAATTGTACTATAACACTGGCAGCATTTTCTCACTACATTGTTATATTTATACGCTCAACGAGCTCTGAAGGCCACATTACAGTTTTATGAATATTTTATAATTCGTTTTATCTTAAGTTAAATAACAATAAAAGGGAAATAAAAATAGGTTTTATATTTAAAAAGTGAAGTCCGGTGTCCTCTAGTGGGGTATGGGGCAGATGCATTTCACATCTGTTTTACTGATCGATGTTTTCTTTAGGGGCAAGTAGGTGATCAGCCTTCCCTGTAGGTGCCAAGTAGGTGCCCTGCCCTGCCAAACCGAGTTTTTTTTATATATTTTTTTATCTCCACCGGGAATCGAACCCAGGACCTCTCGCTTGTAACGCTTACGCGCTTACCACTAGACCAAGGAGGCGGTCTGTTTTTTATTTGGATGAGTATAAAATATATTTTAGTAAACTTATTTCACCATTGTTTCCTGAGCATTTCCTCTAGAATCCATTGATGCCGAAAAATTTCAATCAATAAATCATAATGATTAGCAAATTCTTAGCAAAATAACTATCGTTTCCTAGTCTGATAAAGTGATAGTAAACTTGCAGTCATACGAACAATCAATTTTATTGTATTCGAGTCACCTCTCATTTACATTCAGATAATGTAGAGATATGAGTTGGAAAAACGGTAAAAAGTATAATTATCCATGTATAAAAGTCATGCATCAATAGGGTTTTTTTATAATACTTTGCAAATGAATCAAAAACCACACCTGGTAAGCGAAACAATTATTGTTTGGTATTTATTGTATGAGAAAACCGTTTAAAACACATAATTATTTAACAAAATCAACCACCAGCGATTTTAAAGTACGCAATCAGATTTAAAATCAATTAACAACAAGCAAACTGCAATCAACGAACTATTCCAATTCATGCATACTTAATTTGTGACTGCGAACAATTTTTAACTGTTTTCATTAAACGTTACAGGGCGACGTCCCTTGAGATTATGTTTAAAATTTATTTTGCTTTATTTAAACACCTAATGCTAATAAAATTGTTCGCTTGCAGATCACGATAACTTATGTAATTTAACGTCATCTGTCTAAAATTAAAACAAAATATAAATTGTAGTTTATGAGATTCCTGAGTGATCTTACTGTCGTTTTCTTTTCATTCAAAGACAGTAAGATTTTCTCTTGTTGTGTTTCTTGATTGTCCTGCGATTGCGTTGGTGGAAATGGTCATAACTCTTTATTCATTATTATTATATTTCATTCTATATCTTATCTATGGTCCCAAAGTATTCAACAAACGTCAACGCGTTACAATATTTGATTCAAATTAGTAATAATAATTAGGACAACTCATACATTGCTCTGATCCAAAAGTAAGTAGTTGGAAGCACTTATGTTATGGTAATCAGAAACAATGAGGATACCACAATAAATACATTTATGAGTTTATAAACAATCAAGACTCGGAAACAAACATTTGTGCTCATCACACAAATAAATACACCTACCGGAATTCAACCCAGGACCTTTTAGACGCAGAAGGCAGGAGCATTATCAATTGCACCAACCAGCCGTCAAATTAATAAGTTTTCTTAGGATTGATCTAAAATTATTGCTTTTGCATTCTACCGAGACTTAGTTTATAACCTGGATTAGCACCAGAAAAAGTTCAGACCAAAGAGAAACACATATATAGAACAGTTTTAGTAATCTTTTGACCAGATCATCATCTGTGCTTCACCGACCAAAACTTTTTTGATAGAAAATCCATACCAAGACTCCAAGCTCAGCGTATTGACTTCACCAGCTGTCATGTAAGATAAAGGATCATTAAATTAAATATGTAATAAGAAATAGCAAATTTTTGATTGATGAAAAAAATATGATTCCTAATTTGGTAATATGTGTGGTTGTAACTCTATTCTAAGGTGACAAATAAAAACAATTAACAAATTATGAAGCGATTTGGATAACTTTTTTTTAAGATTTTCCTTCTTGATTTATGAAAATCTAAAAAGTTGTTTTTTTAATATTTATTATGTTCTATTATTTACCTGATGCAGTATGGAAGCAGCATAATGCTAGACAGACAAGGTTGAGGTAGCACCACAGCATATTAGTGGGCACATCACAGCCGCTAACGCATAACGCCTTACCTGGAACCAATATGTTATAAAAATTTTGAAAAGGTACACATAAGGTTATTTTCAAACAAAATGAGTTTTACTTAGAAAATTTAATCGTCCATAATAATATTATTATGGTACATATTAAGTTAAACTCGAAGTCTATATTAATAAATAATTATCTAAAAATTATATCTGATTTTGTAGATCTATATTTTACCAGTAAACATGTTGTTACGGTATTAAGCGTGTTGGCAAACCGAGTCATGCAATAAATAAGATGGAAGCAAATTCGCGGGAACAAAAGGTAGGTCAGAGGATGCATTATAGATGGAATCTTGGGTTAGTTCAAACATTATGTTATCGAGGCGTTTGTGTACTTCAAGTACACAAACATGTTAAAAACAAGTTTGTAGCTTTGCTGGACAAACTTACTTGTAACGAAAAAAATCTTGCAATAATGATTTGCTTGTTTGGTTTATTGTACTCAGTGTTTACAACTTACATGAATTTACTCATTATCAGTTTAATCATAATATACATGAAGATATAATCTTAATCAAAATTAAACAAATCTTCTGGACTGGGATGTAGCGCTGTATTTTAAGTAGTGTATAAAGCCGATCGATTGCCATCTTTTTAAATAGATCTCGAATGATTAATAAGTAAACCAGAGGTCAACTAGAGCAGCCGCGGTGGATGTGAGGTGTTGGGAAAGTGTTAAAAAAAGAAAATTAAGCCCCTTCGCATATGGAGTCGTATCGTAAGCGTATCGTAGAACGCGCGTAGTACAAGAGCAATACGAGCAGGAACATGTTCTAACTAGTCCGCACACGAGGCGGTGTTGCAGCGTATCGTATGAGGTGTTCAGTGTCATTACGATAGTCGTAGCGTACTGGCGTAAAAAAGGAAGCGACAATTTTTTTAATTTTATAATGAATACTGCAAAAGTTATAGAATTTGTGAGTCTAATCGAAACATTTCCTTACCTATATAATCATTCATTAAGTGATTACTCTAGGAAAGATGTAACGCAGAAAGCTTGGGCATGTCGCTTTCTACTTCTAATGAAATCAAATAACAAGAAATCCTCTTCATCTGAAGAGAAGGTAAGGTCATCAATAAATTTCCCAAACACATCTGGTACGCTTGACGCCATGATTTCAACTGAGATATTACAAAACGATACGTCTACGCGACGACTCGTTAGTAGAACACTCCGCGTCTCGTGCGCGTAGCGTAATTACGATAAGATACAACTACGCCTACGACCCATGTGCGAAAGCTCTAAGTAATATTTCGATCATACTGTAGCTGTAAACTAGCTAGCTGTGTACTGAGCTGTAAAAAAATCGTCAGTGGCATCGTGGACGGTGGAATATGCGTCTATAAAAATATTGTACTTCTTATGAAATTTCAATAGCAACTGATACGTAAATCGAATAACTTTGTTGGATGATTAAAACGAAAAACATTAATATAACTTATATAAAAACCTATTGGATAGCAAAAATTAAATTAATTTATAATATTTAATTATTTATTAATATTTCTCACGCGTTTTTCCTAAAAATGAAAGTAGTGACCATTGATCTTCATGTCTCTCTACATCCTCTTTAAATAATTGCGATATAAATATTAATTTAATAAAATTAGTCGTATTAAACTAATTAATTTTTTCGATTCAGATTTCATTCACATTGTTTTAGAATGCAGGCTCGTTTTGTCTTAGTTATTATAAGTTGAAAGAAATACCTTCTGTCTTGAGTTTCATTGTTTGCGGAGGAAAATGAGCACCAAAAATATACAATGGGAACTCGAGAAACAAAAAGAAATAGTAAAGAAATCTCTAAGATTAGCTTCAGATAGATAGTTAAACAATAGACAGGTGTTCAGAAATGCCTACCAGAAATCTTAAGGGATTAGAATCGCAAATGCGAGTTGTGTAACGAGTTCATGAATAAGTCACAAGGTAAAGATGTTGAGTGAAGAACATGTTGAAATATTTCTGAGAACAACAGCGCATAAATAATATTCATGTATATAAATCGATTGCTTTGCCTTAATTTCGCTAAAACTTCAAAAGTATTTTGTTTGTTATTTCAACGAAATTTAAAGAATCTTTTTTTGTAATTTAAAAAATACAATATATAAACAAACAGACGGGTTTATCCTTTCAAACTTTTTTCTTTAAATGTGTATAACTCGCATAAATAAAATACATTACTAAAGTGGTAATTAATTTATAGGAAGTGGATTAGGCAACGACCGTCAGGTTAGATTGTAGTACATGATTATCATGTAGTGATGATAATTATTAAAAGAAACTGCAAAATATGTTTATTTTTTCCAAAACTTAAGTGAATTGAAAATCCGGTTTAATACACAACTCACAACAAATATTATAAAAGAAATACAAATATATACATATTTGACAGATTTATGTGTAAAAAAGTCCCATATCTCCCAATACTCTGTGGGTATACTTACGAATTTTCTGTACCTGATTCAACCATGATTTTCTTAAAAGGCTACCCTTTCTCACCCTTTTATGTCTTACTATTTGTGTCCCGCGGTTTCAACCGCATTAATTTCGTTTAGACGTGAAATAGGAAACGTTTTATAATAAATTAACATTATAAATTATCCCACTGGAATACTCTACCGACATATAAAGTAAATATGTTTTACGTTAATCCAGAGCATAACATAACATCCTCACAAATTTTCGCATTTATAATATTAGTGGAATAAATTGACAAAATTATCGTTTCCCGATATTCCAACCCGGTGGAGGCATGCTGATTGAATTATTTACAGGTAACTTTTTTATATTAAAGTGACCAACGGGACAGGTGGTTCCCTAAATAAAAAGGACCACCGCCGCCCATGGACAACTGTGCTTTGCTTGCGCAGCCGGCCTTTAAGATAATGGTCACAGATTAAAATGATTAATTTACTCCTGATTTTATTATAATTTCAGAATAAAATAATATTTATTATTTGATGACATGTCCCTCAACTTCCTCCCTTAATACGAAAGCTTTTAGTAACAACAGATTAACATATTGTCTAAACATGAAACTCCACTCTGTTCACATTTGAAATGGTGTCTGCGGTAATCTTAGAAGTGTTAAGTGTTGTTTTAAATGTGTCCTAAAGAGCATAGTTAAGCCTTGTACCTTACCTAGTTAAATTAATTTTATTAATGAAATTACAAGGTACTACTTTATATTGGTTTCAATACAAGTTAACTATTCAATTTATTTAAATCTACCACAATTACATAATATTTCAATCGACTATAATTACAGCATATATAATTACATACTTTATTAAATATTTTACAGAAATTAACGAAATAATTAGAGAGTACCAAAATCGCGCGCGCTTATGAAAGCGCTGCCACTCGCGACATTTTTGCAATATGGCCGTGCCTTATAAAAATTGTATTTATTGATACTCTAATGTAATAAAGAAATTGAGCAAAAACTTTTGGATAAAAACTGAGTTCAGTCTCATCAAAGTCTACTCTCTACCTCTACTCTCACAAATGTAAAAATGCGATAATAACTAAAGATCGAACATTAGTCTTCATGGTTTTAAATATTTTTAAGTATTCAATTACATATTATTTTTAATTAAATATATCTACTATTATTTCAATACATTTTCCTACTCGTAAATAAAATCATAGTAAATAATAAGCTTTGAAGCGTAAGGCTTTCAAATAACATCTATTCATATTCTATAAGAATGTTAGGGCAGTCACATTTCAGTATCTATTTCACTGATCATTTTCTTCTGTGCCTACCTAACCGATATATTCACGTGTTTCCCCGGAAATAAAACCCAGGACCTCCGGTGCTACACGCAGTCACTTAAAACACTCAGTCACGAAGCCATGGCAGAGAATACTAGCATAATATTGGCTTAAAGCTTTCAATTAATGATTGTCACCCTTTGTAATAAGAGTTTTTGTGATATATTTTCAATATTGGAGATTTAGATGTAGCCTTGTTTAGCTATTCATTATGGATGTAGCAGCATAATTATATTGCTCGTTTTTCTCAGTCATTATTCGTTCACATAATCAGTATTCATCCATTTTAATTAAGTTCCTTTAAGAAGTTTATTGCACTGTCTAATTCATTAATTACGACATAGAAATAAATAGTTTAGACCTTAGTAGATATGTAATTCAGACACTTTCAATGGAACTGTTCAGTATTCACTACATAAAATTAAAAATATATCTTTGTTCGATACTGATTATTTTATATCACTTCCTATTTTCAATTTAAAATTCACTTTCAATTTAAATTTATTTTAAATATTATAAAAGACAAATTCAATTAATTAGAATTTTACAATAAGGTAACTGTAACATTCTATACATAATTTATATGTTTGTTACGTAACTTTATACTTATTACAAATAATGGAATATAGAAATAGTCGAGAAGATAGCCTAGTCCGGTGGACTCGCTGATTAACGAAGATGCCAGCTAGTCTACATAAAAAATATTGTTACGAAATCGAATAGAAAAAAAGGCGTTCTTTTGAAGGTAAAGGATCACTCTGGGGCACTGCACCAGCGGAGTAATTCAGATCGGGCAAGGTCTTAATTTCAAAATAATAATTAAACATTTTGAAATAAAATAAATCAAAGTATATTTCTATAAAAACTCAATTGAAAAATAACCTGTTCTAATAAATATTGCTTCGTTATAAATGAATATTATTTGTATTTATCAAAAGAAAATATATAAATCTTACGTAAAAAATAAAATCCAAGGGAACACGACGCTTTTAAAGTAGCGAAGCGTGTCAAGTGGTACATTTTTTCATAATATATGTCGACTTCATTGCGTTCTCAGTCATTTAATTAATTCATTCACACGTGTGTTCTAGCACTGAAACTGTTAGCGGAGACCTAATTTTACGAATACGGTCAAAATTAACACGGCGGCGGAATTAGGGCAATATGTTAAAGCGTAAGCAGAATGGCTTAGCTTGTGGGTATAATCTGCAATACATTAAGTATGGAAATATTTGGTCTTATTAGATTTTTTTTAAACTATATTTTCAAAACCTTTATCTATTATTACTTTTAATTTTTCATTCGGATAAGAGATCCATATAAGCTTATTACATATACATACATATTATATACACTCAGCCTAGGAAGTGCTTAGACAATTAAAATTATCAGTGACTGTTATATACAGGATTTGATTTATATGTATAGTCTATTTTTTAAGAAGAGGCTTTGATGATATAATAAAATGTAAAATGAGTTACTGTTTATAAGGTATGCAAACATATAAAAACCTATGTATCTTGTCTTCAAAATATTACTTTCAAGCTCAGTATACACTTGATTATTTAGGTGTAAAATATGTTATAATCCGTATTCTAAAAACGTAATTGTAAAAAGCATGAAAATTTATGTCAAAAATTGTAAAAAAGTAGAAACATATATATAAAAAATGTTTACACAATCCCTTAATAACATATTGAAACATATTGAAAACTAAATTTTTGTATTAAATGAAACAATTAAAAAATCCTAAAAGTATGTCACTACTTCTAAACTTACCTAAAAAGATAATGTAAATAAATAATTTAATAAAATCTCGTATAAATACTTACATTATATCAATCGCTCATAATAACATTAAAAAACGCACAACGCTCACTAATCACAATACTATAAATTCCGTTTTTAAAGCACGACACTGCACTCCACACTCGTGAATTTATCAGGCAAGGGGCGAATCTCCTGTTCAGACGAGTGTCTGCCTGCTACTGACTGAATCGAGAGCAAGAGGGTGTTATGTGACGACTGACGTTATGTCGACTGAGTATGCGTAGAGATTTTGAAATTCGAACTTATTCCTACTCAAATTTGTCTTATTACTACTGAAAGTTCGATATTTGTAATATCTATGACATTTATTCATAAAATTATTCTATTTATTTATTTACTAGCTAACCCCGCGAATTTTGCATCGCTTCAGAGTTTTGAATAATAACGTGTCACCTAAATTGTAATTTCATTAAAATGTTTGAACACAATATTTCTTCATGAACACGTTTTCGTGAATTTTTTTGTTTTGATGGTGTTGGCGAAGTTTATTGATTCTATTCTGCTATTCGGAACAAAGACGATTCTAACAAATTAAATCAATCAGGCAGATAGATCATGTAAATTGATCCAGTTGTTCTTTAGTTATTAATGGTGTAAATAACTCGTCTTTGTTTTATGTATATAGATTAACACTAGGCAACCTTGGTCAGGAAAAATAAATAAGATATCGTGGAGAAATGCAATGACTTATAAGATTAAAAATCTGAATTACAAGAATACAGAAATTACATAGAAATTAATAATAAAATTACCTTATCTGTTTTAAATTAAATACATTTTACAATTGATACGTTATATAAATTTTTGTCATTTACTTTTCATTGCTGATTGCTGGATTGATTTCCTGTACTCCCCTGCCGCAAACATTCGGCTTTATGGATTTTTCAGATCGTTGGTCCTGCACATGGGAGTTCCATCCTCCTGCTATTAATTTCAGTAAGTGGCCTCTACCCATCTCTATAGCTCTGTTGAACAGTATCTAACACTCAATATGCATGTTATGAGAAAGTCTTGTTTTCAATTTCGGGGAAACAAAATTCTTTTTAGATACACAAATAAATCAAAGGAAATTTGATCGCCGACTTATTTGTAAAGAAAATTATGAGTGAAAAGGGCTAAGAAATGTGTTATACCCACTACGGATTACGAAACTTCAAACTACAACGATTCATATATAATTATGACTTAATTTTGTGAAGAGTGAAGCCGCAGAGGAAAGTATTACATATAGATCTAAAAGTACTCCATGAGCAAAAGACATATCAAGAACTTGGACAGACGTAATTTTTTCATACGAATTTTAAAAATTTTAATTGGAACTTGGCAAATAAAAACTAGGTTACTAGGAAAGCGGAATAACTTTTTAATTAACACTGTTTAAGTAAATACAGAAAAACTGCAACTAAATGGTGTTGCCATAAGAAAAAGTATTTCCTTTGCGGTTTGGGTAGATATTTCAGAACTTTATTATATACTGGAAAATTTGCATGGAATTCTTTCCTTACGAGCATTTAGATAACTGTTATTGTTATCAGTAATTTTAGTACTTATTTTCCATATCATATTTTATATTATATCACCGTAGAAAAGATACAAAACCTGATTATAATCAGATATACCTAATCTATAAAAAGCTTGATAAACAAAACAAACGTAAAAAGTTCACTTCTGCTTCAATGGAGTTCAGACAAAAACTTGACCCACTGAGCCACAGAGGTGGTTCATATTGTCATAACCACTATAAATGACAATACACTTCTGAAGAGAATTTATTTGTATTTTTGAAGACTTTAGAAAAAGTAATAAAAATCGTCATAAAATATCTAAAACTTTGTAAACATATTTATTCATACTAGAGCATGTTAGAAAATAAATAAAACAATATGATTGAAATACTGAGTGTCTGCAAGAAATAACTGTTGCAAATTTATTATGAATAAAAGTCATGAAAGTGGCCTACTTAACTTTAGTGTTTGGCAAGTTTCCTTATTTCAAAATGAACTTAATTATGTTAAGTATTGTTCAGACTTATACCGCTTAGTATAAAAACAATTGAGTCACGTTTAAGTCCTACTTTTATCGTAAACAAGACTAATATTTTGATATTAATATTTTAATAGTAAGTACCTATTATTTATAAAAATTGAAAACTTTAAATCCACTTTGGCCGAATGTTTGATTTTTATTGCTTTTAAAATAATTAAATTTCAGCTGGGGCAATAAATTAATAGATAAATGTTAATCTTTTTTAATCATAAAATTATGGAATTGACATATTTTAACACGAAACAAACGTTTTTGGAACATTGTCAATACCGGATTCAAGCTGTTATGTGTTAGTCAGATTGTATTATAGGAAAAATGAATTCCGACTAACATGATTAAGGGTAAGGTTTCAAAGGCAGATGTAGCATGGCTTGGTATCATCAGACACTTATCCGTATGTTGAAGTTGATGGTATTATTCCGTTGTCTGGGCCACAGGAGCAAATAAATGTATCAAACAGTAGTAGTTCTTAAGACAGTTTTTATTTGAACGTTTCTGATTAAAAAAAAACCCCAAATCACGCGTTGATTTGAAAATAACAAAATCTTATTATATCATAAATTCAACATAAGAAACCTCTATCATAAATCATATACCCAAAATTATCCAATTTAACTTTTCTTCGCTAATTTAAACAGATAAATTATGAAAAGAAAATGTTAATTCTATGTCTTTAACGCTATAATATTTAATCAAATTTTTTTTTGTTAAAATGAACCTCATCCCTTATTATAAAATGTCTATATTGAGTTAATGCTATTAATTTTGTGTGTTGATTAACAGAGCCCCAACCTTTTGATTAATTAGGAAGAAATAACTTTAAAAATGATTATTTAGTCTTTTTGATAAGACCTCAATAGGCCTCCAAAAAATCCAATGATTTTTCATACATTTTGCTTAAACGTGAATTATTATTATTTTTATAACACTTCTTTGCAATCGAGTGCAACGGGCAGGCTTTATCGCTAATCAGCGATCTCTTACAGAAAACCCAAATTTTGTTGATTTAGTTGAATTTCTTCAGACAAGAAATTCAACCACACCTCCGTGCCAGTTATGGCACCCCGTCCAGCAAGTGGCAGCCCTACCAGAGACCGAATACAAATCAAATTAAATTTTAAATTGTATTCGGCTACGAATAAAGTATTCGGGATCGGGGATCGAACCCGACACCTCAGGCTTCGCGGTAAGCTTATACCGCTAAGCCATGAGGCCTCCGTCATCATAATTATTTTGTAGTTTAATTGTTTTTCAAGTCGATTGCGAGGACATATGCAAAGTAGTTTATTTGCTTTGCAAATTTCAGAAAATTTGATTAAAAATTTACATTTTTATTCAAATTTTTAATAATTGATTATTTTTTTAATCCTTGTTAATCGTAGCTAAAGGCATTAAATGATAAATGAAAAACTGTTAATTGCAGTTAAAGGCACAAATGCCTCTAAAACAAACGAGTTTTCGTGAGAGGTACTGTTCTTATTGAAACTGTGTTCGTAAAGCTTTGAAATATGACGCGAGCTCCCCGTGTCAAAGTGATAATGTAAAACTTTGGTTCAAAGACGTTACAGCAAAGTACTATTACGTAACAATGGTTACGAAATAAAGAAGAGTAGATAACAGTACTTAAATTATAAAACTCTTATGTTATTAAATTTCTGCCTCCGTAGATTTAATGCGCATTGCGCTGGTTGTCCAGAGTTTAAATTCCAGTGAAACAAAATAAACGATTTTTTAGTTTGAAAGGCGAAGAAGGTTGAAGAAAATATCCATTGAAAAAGACGCAGATATATGTCTGCCTCATGGCACACTAGAAATTATGGCATTTCATTATATGGTTGCGTAAAGATGTTTAGTTTAAACACAGAGTTCTTACTAATAAGTAGATCTTAAATGATTCTATTTTACAAAGAAAATCGAGTACAATGGAACCATTGTTTTTCGTAATGCTCTCATATATCGTTGTCTACGCTTGACCCGCACAAAGAGACCTAAATGAAAAAGTATTTATTACATATTCTTGCTCCACTCAGTTTTATAACCTTGTTTTGTGGCGTCACAACATGGCTTCATATTTTCTCTTAATAATTTACACATTCTTAAGAGAAATTATGATCCCATTCCCATAAATTGGTTACAACCATAGTTTTTAATGTTTTAGTGGTTCTTTATTTGGTTTTTAACGGTAAATTAAAGAACTTGAGAGAGGTAACTTACTTATTGCCTATTATTTTCCTATCCATCATTACAGTTTTCAAACTTCTAGGGATCTCTTAAATCTGTCGTAGTTCTTAAATTATAGCCTAGTAGGGTTAAAGGGTGGTCATTAATTCAAACTGTTATTGGGATTACTAAGCTAAGCTAAGGGAACAGAAAAAAATAAAAATAGCCTTTATTTTTACTAAATTATCATCAAACTAAATCAAGTATCAATTTAAAACTAAATTTAATTAAAAAAAATAATAATACAAATTTATTAGTCGGTAAAGTGAGCAGGTAGTCATTAGGTAGTAGGTACTTAAATATAAATGATCAAAAGAATTATAGTTAAGCAAACATCATCATCATCTGATTACAAAAGCTTCTGAAACATTTCCAATAAAAAATAAATAAATATACCAATGTCGTAAATTTTGTAAGCCACAACGTTTCATAAAAAATATATAATTTTTATACACGTAATAAAATATATTGTATAGTTACATAAGATTTATTATTACAGAGTTGAATGGGATCATAATTATTCTAAGTAATTATTTACGTTTAGGAGGCGTTGTTTATTGTAACAAGTGTAATATCACAGAGCATTAGTCTGTATTTCACATCATTTTGGCGTGGCTCAGATTACTACATCACCTGCGATGAATGCTTCACTCGATACAATATTGCGGCTGTAATTTAGACAAATCGATTGTGAAACAATATTTAGATAGTATTAATGCTTATTGGTGAGATTCCTACATTTTAATGTGGTGTATTAACAAAAAGACGTTATATTGAACAATTTTAACTCAAAGAGTTAAAAATGTATGAAATTAATATTACTGAACATAATATTAGTAAGCGTCTATATTTTACGGCTTAAGTATCGTGAAACCAATGCAGAAATCGTAATATGATATGATCGTGACTCTCCTTTTGGAACAAAAGGATTGCATGACACAACAATATATCTGGTTCAGCCCTTATTAACCACGAGATCCACAAAAATGAAAGTTATTAGAGCGGTAATAAATTGTTTTACCTTTTTTAATTTAAAAATATTTACTATCTACTAGTGGAACTCGCGAACGTTATCGCTTCCGAGTTCCGAATAATAACGTGTCACCTAAAACGTCATTCTATAGAAAATGTATGAGAAAACGAATCGAGGAATTCATAAACTTTTATGATTTTTCCCTATATTTTTAATAGTTATTCTGCTATTTTCAGATGAGATGTTTATTTTATGTTTCAGTTTATCGCTTTTACTTTTAAATGTTGCTCAAATTTTATTTTCAGAAAAAAGACAATGAAAATATGTCGTCAGCTTTTGACAGACTGAAGTCTTATTATTTGTAATCTCTTTCTTTTTTAGTTGCTATCTAAACTTTAGTTTCGCTGAGTCCTGGATTTTTACCCTTACGTGTGAAATATGGCCCTTTTTGTTTCGGATCATTACTTCGATTTAGTAAAAGGTTTCGTGAAAAATGTTGTAAACAGTCGTTGTCAAGTACTTGAATAAATTTTTAAAATTTCAGCCTAGTATACGCATATTTGTTTCAATTATTACTTTGAATAAATTTTATTTCCAGACATAACTTCCGTGGGCTGATATTTGAGGTAGAAAGACGAAAGTTTTTATACATAATAATAAAATGCATTTCCAGTAAACGTTTCTCTTTTACAATCTCAGTTAGTCGCTCAATTTGATACGCATTTTATACTTCAAATTATCAAATCAAATCTATAAAACAGCATAAACAAAGATAAGTTTTGTGAAAGAATGAAAGCTCCTACCCATTAACTAATGGAGGGAGGGCTCCAAATGCTTTCAAACAATTACACATGCTTTACGCTAAGTACTACTACGTGCTTCTCATTAGTGTGATAAAATTTATTATTACAAGAATGCGAGATGAAAATTAAATCCATTTTCTTTACCTTTGTTATTTACATTGTCTAAGGGACGCCATGTCATATCAGAGTGTATAATACGTGCATTATTGCTTAACATGAAGTTATATTTTATTTGTCAATAAATAATAGAGTAGGTAATTTTTGCTTCCTCAAATCTTTTGTAAAACTAAAACATATTTTAACTACTAAAACTTCGTAACATATTAATACTTTAATATTTATAATAGACAAGGTAGCTAATCGATCCTTTTCAAGAAAAGTCGATAAGATCATGAGTTAATCAAACATTATTATTTCAAACTACGCATTGTTGATATATTACTTTATAAAAAATATAAAAAATATACAGTTATATTTAATAAAAGATTCTAGTTTATATAAAATGCATAAAAGTTAAGAAAACAATGAGATATTTTTCACTCTAATTTTAATTTTTATGTTGATAAAGTTTTTTCTTATTAAATAAACTTTAGATTTTAAAATGATCGCATAGACCTAGGTTATCAAGCTGAAATATTCATGACTTGAGAATTCCAATATACAATGATCACACTGAACAGCCCTGGCGCTATTGTTTGGTGTCTAATGAGAAAACGAAATTGAAATTCAGCAGTAAAACTGTTTTGTGAGGTCAATGTAGACTGATTTTGCAATCAATAAGTCCCGTAACACATAATGGAATGAATATTAGAATTAATTCTGCTTACTCATACCACTTGTTTTAATAAAACTCCAAAGTAGCGGAAGTGTTCTTACATTAAAATAAACATTGTTCCATAATTTATATCTATACTAAAATAACAAAGATAAAAATCCGGTTTTTATCCGGATGAAGATTCACGTTAAGGTGTACAAAATCAAGAAATATATAATACTGTATGTTTTGCAAATAACGTTGGCAATATACAAAAGATGTACAAACCTTTTTACTCAAAAAGTCAGTTTAAACGGTCTTTTAGCATTTATTAAGTTTAAAACTAATTTAAAAAAAATGGAAAATATTTTATTGTACAAGGCTAAAATCGCCAACTATTAATATAAACTGTATTGCTGTTACCTGAGAACATAATTGTGAAGAAGCGGGATATTTTATAAATTTTACCTTCTATAGTCTGTTTACGTTAAAATATTAAGAAATAGATATAAGTTCAATAAGAAAAATATTTCAGGCCAATTTATTCAAATTTACAAAAAAATCTGATTTTCATCAAAAACTTTTAGAAATAAAACAAATAAATTATGGTTATGCTGTTATTATTTATTTTTATTTCTCAATTAGCTTCAAACATAAATTATTTAAAATTTGATATGAGTTTATTATCAATTAAGTTGGATTCAGATCGAAGCATTCCGTAGCGGGCGCTCGTACAGACTACGTCATGAGCTACGGAGCTCGTAGACAATGTATTACAACTTGCAAAAAACGGTATTTTAAATTCAAATTCAATAGTTTTTAATTTTTATTATAATTTTTATTTATGTTACACTAGCGACCCGCCCCGGCTTTGCACGGGTATAAAACATATATTAAAACCTTCCTCTTCAATCACTCTATCTATTAAAAAAATCCGTTGCGTAATTATAATGATTAAAGCGTACAAAGAGATATAGGGAAAGAAAAAGTGACTTTGTTTTATACTATGTAGTGATTGCTATAGTCTACATTAAGTAGCTTTATTAATAACTTACATAGTGACAAATTGTCCGAGTTTTGTTTCAATTAATGGTTGTAAATGATCGGTTTTTTAATTTATAAAATGTTTAGGTAAACATGAGTAGGTACTCATTTACCTGAAATTATTTGTAAATATTACATGCAAATGGCAAAAGTTCTACAAGAAATGATGTCTATAAATGATTATTACTTACACTTAGTAACAACATTTTTGTGCATTTACTTCAATAAATATGGAAGTCTTACAAGGTTAAATAAAGATTTCTCACTTCTATGAATAGAATTTATACGAACAACTAACTTAAAGAGGAAATTCACCATATGTATTAAATAGGAATGAGTTCGGATTATGGAACTTCCGACCTTTCATTAGCATTATCAGTGACCGAGGTAATTCAATGGAGGTCTTATTATTTGAGCTCTTCTTAAGGGATAAAAGGCTACACTTTCGTTTGGTTTTATATTTTAAATTCATGACCATTTGTTTACTTACCCATTTTATTTTAAAAAATTGGTCAACAATAAGCTTTTATTTATAGCCGTTACAAAATATTATAACCAATTTAAGGGCAGTCATTTTATGTCATTTACGGAGTGTCAATTAATATTTAAGCTGGATAGTCTCAAAAGTGATGTCGCTTTATGTGTTATGAATAAAAATTGGAAATTTAAATCCTAATTTCAGTGTTTTGATTATGGTTTTTGTTACCACATTACTGTAATTAGGTATTGTAGTTATGCTTATTCATCGCTAACCTATATAAGATTCTTGAAGATTTATTATAGAGATCATTTAAATATTATCAGATGTTTAATAACATGATTAACCTGTAATGTATCCAGTGCCGCTTGTAAGATTGAAGAAGTTTATCATATAAAATTCTTATTTTTACTCCACATTTGGGCTTTTATAGGCTAAAATATTAAAGCTTATAAAAGCTATAATATATTTTTTTACATTAATATTACAAAAAACTAGCTTTTAGTTCCAAATTCATCTGCCAGGCTCAATAAATTATCGCCATGTTTGTAAAGACTATACGTATGAGTGAAAGATTTTTAAAAATTTGATCGATGGATCAAAAGAAACAATTTCATCTCTTTATTACATTACTATGATAATTGATGTTTACCTTTTGATGCTTCCGCGAATACACACATAAATAACTTATTAATTTTCATAATACTTACTAGTATTATGTTCATAACATCTAATAACCGTTTTACCCCGAGATAAATTACTTTGCACTTGACATTTCGTGAACGTATCTCGAAATTAATTTATCTTATCATTAATTGTTAATTATGGTTATTATGATCATTAATTATACATTCCATGAACATTTTACTAACTATATTAAAAGTCTTTAAATTAAATGTGTACAGAAAATATCATTTCTCGTATCAAAATGGTGCAGTTCATAAATTTATCCACAATTTACAATCTTGCGGGATAGATTATAAATTAACGTTGTTCAAAATCATGCGTAGTCATAATATATCGGTATGTTATAGAATTGCATTTGTTTGTAATTGTGTTTGAGAGAAATGTTGTAGCTGCTTTTCCACATTTCTCTTAATCTGGTTAAAAAAAAAGCTGTATTATTTACTGATGAAAAAGCTTTCTAAAAGTAAAATAATGATCAAAATCAGTTAAGTATTTTTAAATACTCAATTGCATACAAAAAACAATGAATCAAATCATTGATCTTTACAATATTAGTGTAACTATAGATATATTTAGTAAATCCTATTGGATCCAATACCCAATCGGATATAAACAGGAATAATCATCAATAGCGTAGCAGGCAATACCGAGCGATTTTATGGGAGCGGTACGTAGGTTGGATCCCGTATTGGCTATATGAAGCAAATAAACTGTGGTATCATGTATCGATTCTAACCGTTTTGACTCGAGATAATTGTTTTTGTATTTGCGTATTTAAATAAAAATTAAGTGTTATGTAACAAAAGTACAACACGTATTTATGTGACGACTCGAGTACACTCGAGAGCAACAAATCCGGGTTACCTAAAGAAACCTATAAATCTTGGAAACTAAGAATGCTAGTTTAAGGAAATAAATTGTGTTTAATAGACAAATAATATCTCTTAAATGAAAGTAATAAAATTTATTAGTCACTACATTTTATTTAATAAAAATTACATGAAGAATAAAATATTGCTGATCTCGCCTTATGAGAAAACATGACATTTTTCAATAACATAACGATTTTCTTGAATTTTAATACTTCGTATTGCCTCCTCGTGCTTGCATTACTGTGTTTACTTGGTTTGACATGCTGTACACCAAGTTCAACTTTATAATAACTTAGAATAACTTAATACCTTCATTGAAGGAGTATTAATTAAGAAAATTCATTTCATTACGTTAACATTATTAGTTTCCGAGATGTTCAGGCTTCTGTAACGGGATTCATTGCTCTCGAGTTTACATAAAGCAAAGTCCATTTTTAACATAAGAACGGCTGGACCGATTTTAATGACCTCTGTTCTTTTGCATTCGTCTAATCCAAGAATAGCAGAATAACTTTTAAAAATAAAAAAAAGTCACGAAGAAGTATTTATGAAGAACAATTTATTTCCTCATAAATTTTCTATGGAATGACGTTTTAAGTGACACGTTATTCGGAACTCTGCAGTGTTACTGTGGTGATATGACATTCGCGGGGTTTACTATTATAAAATACAACATAATCAATAAAATATTAGTTTTACCCGATATATCAGTTTAAAGTTTAACTATGGTTTTAGAGACGAGATGAGGACCAACCACCATTGAAAATAATATATTAATTTGACTTATTGTTAAAATATGTATACAACTTCGTGCAATTGCATTCTGAATATCATATGTTACAAGTTTGAAACTGTAAATAATTTCTTTAAAAAAGAGCTTTCTTCTGTCATGTTATATCCAAGTTATGCGTAAAACATATTCATATATTCGTTTCAAATCTTAAATATTTTGGTAATATTAATCTTCTGCACGTTCCTCATAGACTCCATAAAATTTTTAAACGATGAACAGTATTTTTAGTTTTACAAAGTATTTCAAAGGAGAAATCGACCATACGTAGTTTTCGATGCAGTTACAAACTTTTCGTTCAGCAACTACTATAAATCACAAATAGAATTAGTTCTCAATGACAGAATACTCATCCAAGGAGAATTAATAGCTTTTCGATTAGTAATACTTTATAAGATTTGAATTATGGTACTTTGAAGAACTTTCAGTGTACTTACTAGCCGTGCATTTTAGCTTAAAAAATTCAAATAAGTAAGTTTTTGATTAAAACTGATTTGATTTGATTCGTATAAATAATACTAACTTATCAACAGAAGAGTTAGGCTAATGAGTACACGATCTATTAAATATTCAGATTGGTTGTATAGCCTGTTAAGAAAGAAAGAAAAATGAGTTTACGAGTATTTGTTTGAAATTTTGTTTTAAAATATTAGTTCGGGTAGTTAAAGTTTTGTTCTTAGCACTAGTCAAGCGAACAAAAACTACTCATTGTTTTTGTTCTCAACTTTGGGAGCAGAATTTGCAACGCTAATTCATTAATACGAAATTAAAATTTCAAAATGTCTAATCGATTTGCCACAACTGCTTATCTATTGAAATTTCAATAACTAATTGTGATCGGAAATGAATGAATAATTGACTGATGGATAGTACAAATTCAATTACGTAAAATATTTCTTTGATGCGCGGTATTAAGAGCTTAAGTCAAAATTTGAGCATTTAGAGATTATCAGGAATGATCAGACAAGAAATAAATGTATGCTTCAGATAGAATTACTACTAATTGTTATTTTTATAAAACAATATATTTTTTATAAAATAACAATTACAAATAATATCAATAATTAGATTTTACATAATTTTTTGAACTTTGTTGTAGTTCTCCTGAAAAATTCAAAATGTTGACTTAAGCCCTTACTAAATGCCGCGCATCAAAGATTTGATGTTTTTTATAAATATTACAAGTAAATTTTTACTTGATCACCTTAATAACACTTTAACTGAAGTATATTTTCAAAACTACTTTTTAATGTAGCAGTGAGATGGGTTGAGGAAGAATTTAAAGTAAAATGCAGCTAAGCTTATGCAGGATTTTTAAAACTGGTTGAGATAACGGAGAGGCTACAGTGTCCTTTTAATACAAGAATGACACTAACAAGAAACATTGGAGATATAATTAGCAGCTAATGCACTTGAAACTTCAGTTTCAGTTAAGTTTGAACGGCGTGATTGGTAAGGGATACTATTTTTATTAAAGTTTGAAAACAAGACTTTTACATAATTTAATTCATAATGGATAAACTAGAAAAAACATAATTTTGTAGGCAAATATTTTATAACTAGTTGTTATATTATATACTAATTAATATATAAAATGATTTAAGTTTGCGAACCCATAGTTTACATAGTTTCTTTAAATAAATATTATTAAACGAATAAATAAAATAGTTCTAAAACTGAAAAGTATCAAACATACCTCTAGCTTTATTGAATAAAATTGGAGTCCCGTAAGTCTTAATTGAGCATGTGGCATTCTTACGTCTCTTTCATCCTGAATATAGGAATTATCTATATTTGAAAAAACATTGAAAGTAACTTATTTGACTTTTGTTCGTATACAATTAAATGTCTTTAAACCTAACGTGAAATACTATTTTATTCTTGGATATAGACAGTAAATTCGCAAAACTCAGAAAAATCCAGCAGATTTTGATCAAAAAGTGAATGTAAACATTTTATCGGCACGCACAGTGTAGCTTACAAATTACGAATCGTATAATAAAACCGGGACACGTTTTAGTACTAATTTAACTTGTACGGCGGAATTCACCAAGATCTGTATAACCAAGGATGTGGTTTTAATGAGGTAAAAATCCATACATTCAAATCGACACGTGACCGCAATATCTTCATATATTATTTTTGTATTTTATTTTTTATGCCAGCAAGGCTGTTAGCAATCTGTTGACACCTAATAAATAGTTTAATATAATAAAATAAAAGTATAAATCTAAAATAAATAATACTATATAGAGACAATTTACTTGATTAATCATTGTGATTAGTGCATTTTGGTGTGACAGCAAGGTCAATAACTAATAAGTTATAATATTTTCCTATGAATTATACAAGTCAACACGAATTTAGTGCCTGAGTTCTGTGTACCCGATTTTGATTTCTTATACCTAATTAATAAAATAAATAACATTTTTATCTCATAAAGTTTTTTTTTTAAGAGTGGCCTTTGACCTTTAAGCATTTGTCAAAAATCGTATATTTTTATTATCAGCGTATAAAGTACAAAAGCAAACTTTTTTTTATAAATTGAGTTTTTGGTTATTTTTTAATGTAAACATTCAGACAATAGAAATTAAAAAACAGACACAAAATAAGATTTTTTTGTTGCCTTGTATCACAAAAAATTGCACATATCTTAAAAATACAAACTTAGAAGTAGGTCGACGTTTTAGACTAGCCTAAAATTTCATCTAAGAATTGTAATAAGACTAGAAATGTAAATAATTTATTTATAATAGCAAGTTGTATTTAATGCTATTTTAAAGTTTAATATTATTGTAAAAAGGTATATAGAAGTCTCTTTTTTTGTCAAATATGTTTTATTTTTAAACATCTCATAATTGTTTTATTCCGGGCATGAGAAACCTCAGTAGCCAAGCTGGTAATAAAAAAAAAACAGTTTAGAAGGCACAGAAAACAGATCCACTTCTATGATGGTTTCTCAGCGATTTTGGGTCATTTTCATGATATAGAGCTAAAACAATACAGATTTTTCATTTAGATAGAACATTTTTTGGCATTTATCTTCGACACCGCTTGGAATTGTGCCCGTTGAATGTTCATGGAGCCTATACACTTGTAAGATTAGTTGAACATTATACGGTACATTCGATATAGTCTTGTCTAAATTATTTCCCGTATTACATATCATGTCTCACATTTATTTTCATCTATGAGTTATATTTATACCTCTATAATCAGTATAAGAGATTATAAAAAATACACAATTTTAAGTATATAATTTAAGGGGCATCAATTCCGAAAAATAAATTAAAGCAAGTAAATAAAGTCACCCAAAATAAATAATTATTTTTAACGTATCTACGTAAAAAGTTGGGTGTATATTGTAAATGGTCCCTAACTGTTAATGTTTAACCATTGCGCGTTGATTTAATGTTCAAAATGTCCAAGCTGCCATCTCCTTTGTTCTGGTTTCTTTAACTAATTATGAAATTTACGAATAAACATGACTTTACATCTAAATGTTTTCACGCTTTTATTATTTCGTGTTAATTAAAATAACCTTTTTACAGTATAAAAGACATGGTGTTTTAAAAATATATTATATATAATATGTATTAAATATATTATATATGTCTATAATATGTATTCTTGCTTATATAACCTCTTCGTTGTTTATTTAAGTATGGTTGTAGGTGCATACATAAATTAAAGTCTTTGCTATTATAAAAAAGGCTACAACCGTTGTTTTAAGAAATTAACTTTGGGTTCTAAGAGGCCATAGGCGAGAGATTACGCGAGATTTCACAGTCTTTAGTTCTCATTTTTCCACCGACCCGGCAGTAAAATGAGTTCCTATAACCCTTAGTGGAGCATGGGGCAGATACATTCCTGTATCTGTTTTCCTGATCATTTTCTTTATAGGCAAGAAGGTGATCAGCCGGCTGTACCTACTCGGCTGTAAATGCAGCCAAATTAATAAGGTTCGTATAATCATGTTCTGTTTTATTATATAATCTGAGTTATTATTATAAACTTTGATGTAAAAAAACATATTATATATTTTAAAAGTATATATTATATTAAAATAAAAATGTAAACAAAATTTTATAGCAACCGAAGCAAAATTTTATGGCTTAAATAAGTTAATAAATTTCAACAAGGTCTGAATAGAATTTGGATTGAATACTTTAATTAAATGGCTCACTGTTTTGTAAATAGAGGAATAATAGCGTAATGTTCAATTTGTTACACAAACTGAGGAGCTGTGTTGGCCATAATCTGTTTATAAGCCCTTTTCAACGTGAAATTTTGATTAAAATGTACAGACTAAGACATATAAATTACAAACACTCATTTGAATAGCATAATTGGAACAATGCCTTTAAGTGCTTCAAATCTATAATCAGATTTGGTTTTTTCATTGCTAACGACTAACGTTTATATGAGTTGCAAGTACATAGTATGTTAATAGTTAGAAACTGTTTGTTTTTTTCACTTATTGACTATTTTTCGCTATTAATTCAATTTTTAAAGTAATGAAATGCATACTAAATGAATGTCTGCGACTTCTTGTATGGATTAAATCATTTTTTACCGCCTCTGGTTTGAATTACTGGCTTAAAACGCGAGAGTGCACTAAGCTATGAAATTTCTTTTAACTTTAATTTTTTTTATTAATTGACCTTAAAAGTCGTGTTTAAAATCTTATATATTTATAACAAAGGCTTTCTACACTCCTTTTACTAATTAAATAGTGATACACTTTAGGATAATGGAAATCGGCTGCTCCACAAAAGCCTTCGAGTGTTTATATTTCATTTGCCTACAAATTACATTCAAACAAGATATAATTTGTAATAACCATTATAGGTAGCTATTTCTGTCTTGCAATAGGCAATATTATTAATATGGGGTTATAATTATAATAACAAATAGCCAAGGGGAAAGTTTTTGAACGAAAATTGACACACTATTGTTGAGTGACCATTTTTGAGATATATCTTTAAAATTTGTAACTCTAAAACTACTGAACAGATTTTCATGAATGGGACCAAACGGGAAGCACAATGAAAAAAAGAATCATTAAAATAGGTTCACCCAGTCGAAAGTTCTGAGGTAACAAACATTAAAAAAACCGTCGAATTCCGTCGAGAACCTCCTCCTTTTTGAGTCGGTTAAAAATAGGGCGTTAGAAATATGAAATTAACCTTTGATAAGCAAGTGGTGTAATGTTATTTTATCTCACATGAGGTAATTGCATTATTTGTTCGTTAGCAGGTGTAAGATGTTTTTCCTCGTCCACCAGATGTGCTATTAGATTTTATCTTTATTTGCAATCATTCTGAAGGTCCATTGGTTAGAACTTTCTATTATTATTATTCTGTTTATTGGAAATATCGGTTTACGCAATGGAAATAATTTCATCAAATAATTTCTATAGCTAAAATGTAAAATATAAATTTTTGGCTGCGGCGGCACTTGTCATCAATCATTCATATAACTTTCAATAGGTATCTACATCTTGCACATAATGTTTACAAGATCTACTTGTCTATTAAAAAATAATCGGTGAACCTCTGTGGTCGATTGATCATTTAATTGTCATAATTAGTAGAGCTGATTAACGGTGAGTAATTAGATGATCATTGAGTACCTACATACAAGGGATTTGCTTGAATTATTGATTTTTTTGTCCTTAAGGTTTTTTCATTGGATTGTTAGAGATATTTTCAGTGTCTCTGAAAATCATTGTCTCTGCGCTGACGTTTACAGGAGTTCATTTTTAAACACCGAAGAAGAAAGAGGGGTGTTACGTGACTGTGGGAAGGTATTTCAAATTCCTGTTTTTTTAATTGTCTTCAATTTTACTTGTTTATCTTATACAATATAAAATTTTCTTCAAGAATACCTACTCATTAAAATTAATGAAATATTATAATAAAAAATATATAACTAAAAAATATTAATAAGAATTTAAGCCTGTCCACGAACATTGAAAAGAGGTTTATATAGTATGAACGTCAACTGGATTACCCATATATATATATATATATATATATATATATATATATAGTATATATAGTTTATAAAGCAACTCGAACATAAATAAGATAATATATCAAAAAGTCGTGTTTTTGACATCCAACAAATGTTTGCCATAAAAGTTCAATATGAAGCTTAGCAAGCTGTCAATATGGAAACACTGAATTATTTTATTCACATATATTGTATTAGATATTTCATATAATAACTTAAACTTTAAGTAATTCGCCATATAAACATTATTTAAATGGCTAAGTTATATCTTAAGTAATAGTTATTGAAATGATTTTGTAATTTCATTACTTGCAAAATCATTCGTTAATATTTATTCAATAACAAAATTGAATGACAAAGAAACATATTTTCATTTAGTTATGGCAATTTATTCTTAAAACACTTGTCGCCTTATTTTATGTATAAATGAAAAAAATAATAAATTTCTTACGATGTCCGATGCGTCGCTCGATGAATGTGAAGAGATATCTTGACCTAACGTTGTTTACAAAACGTACAAGTTTTATTTGAAAAAAAGCGACTTCAAAGACACATTTTAAGTAAGAAAATAATATTAATAAATAAAATATTGAGTAATAAAATATTATTTATTCAATCTTAAATAGGTATAATTTAATGTGCACATACAGTAGACCAGTATAATATAATATATATAATAACTAACACTATTTAATTTACTTATCAATAGTTTTCACAAAACCACAAAAGACGACATTATATTTAGTATAGTTACTTATGAATATACAATATTAAAACAAATATATTCTAAAACTCGCATAGATCTCTTTATATCATTGTATAATCATAATGATAGATTAGTTCGTTCGGCTGATGTCTTGAACTCTCGGATGGGGTTTCGTATTCGAACTTGCCGGTGCCCGGTAACATTCGCATTCTAGCCGTGCCACTCTGTACCAGTAGAGTAGGTATTGACTCACAGCTAAAATCTGTGGGCTTGGCTGTTGGCCGACATTATTCAATAGTCGTTCTTAGAAGAAAAGAAAACTTTGTCTGATTGGGTAGTGGTTACATATTTTGAGTAAATAGGAAAGTCATTGGACGAAGTTTATATGTAATGTGTTTTTTTAATGATAAATTGCTTATAAAATATATTTGAATGACTCTCTAACCAGAATCATTACAATAAAGGAGTGTTATTCAACGCTATGTTGACTGGAGGGTCGTGAAGCTTTTCTTGAAAAAAAAAAAACTTAAATTCAGTTGTTCGTGTTTAATTCGAAAAACTAACAGTTTTAACCTATGAACTTGGGAAACCGCCAGAAATTTTTAATTTAGTTCGCGTATGCAAAATGATTAATACTGCTATAAAATAATGAGTATATGAACATTCTATGGGTATTAGAATTCATCTCTTCCCAAGGTTTACGTTACGTTGACTTATATAAAAAAGTAACGCGACAAAATTCTTCTTATATCAGAAATTACTGAATATAATATTGTGTCCGAATATTTGACGAAGTAGAAGTTAAATTAAGGTATTTGCTCTCGAACTTTATACCCGTATTGCATCCAAAACTTTACAATGAACATCTCTGAAATGTTCTCATGTTTGCTCCAATTCTATAGTTCTATGCTTCTGCATAGTAGGTGGTGTTTATCCAAGTTTGCATATAAGCAAAGTATTTGAATCACAATATAATACAATCCAATTCCACCTTATGTTAGATGCTATTGTGGCCTGATGATATGCACGAGATAAAGAGGCAAAGGCTGGGAAATAAGTATTGGTCTTCCATTATTTTCATTGGTCAGCATTGTTGTATAGAACTTCTATCCTAAGTTACAACTTATAGAACAGAAACTCGGTGATTAACTTATCGCAGTATGACAAACTTTTCCCAACTTATGCCAGAGAACACTTTTGGCTTAATTCGGTTAAGGTGCTAGAGGGAATAGTCGGAGCTTATAGATAAGAACAATATTGTCAATATATTCAAAGCAATTGAATTATAGGTTAAGTAGTTATATTGATTATGTTGTACTATTGATTAATAGTTTAGCTAGGTACCTATAACATTTAGGGTAGACATGAGTATTGCATATCAGAGTTTCTGAAATTTGGGCATCCGGCTTCCATTCCCTGAAAAAATACTTGTTCCTTTTTTGTAAACATGGTTTTAATAAAACGAGTTTAACTTTTTTAAACTCAGATGAGCTTGAACATATATACCTCGTTAGTATTTACAATGGTACCTATTTAATACTAATTAAAGTAGAAAAAATGTATGTAAAAAAATTCTAATCATAAAATTAATTTGTTTTCTTGTATTTGTTTAAAATGACTTTATTTATTAAATATCAAATATTTCCTTAGTTTTCTCCAGAATGTATAGTCAAAAACAATGGAACGGAAGCAATTTGGGAAATGGCTTGGGTACATGAAAGTGGATGCGAAGCATATCAACTAAATTGGGCACACTCGTTGATTCTTCCTAAATTCCTAACTATTTTTTTACTTTAACCCAAATAAAGTCTACGTCTTGACCCCTTCTCGGAAGTCAAGCGTGAAATTAGTTGTTTCAAGATTTTTTCTGCATCTTAAGTACTATGAAATGTGAATCTGGGTCGCACTTTTGAAATTGCAAGAAATATTCAAGCTTCAACAATAATGACGTTTTTAGCTCATTTTAAAATATAAACCAGAATAAAAGTGTAATGGATTTGTGGTGAAATAGTATCTAAAGATATATATTATAATGTACTTCGCTAATGGAGTAAGTATGTGGCCACAGGGTACAGAATAATTAAAACTTTTTTCACATTTTCAAAACAGAAATGTCTAAATAACGATCTTACAGACAAATACTTGTAATATTAGGCCTTTTTAGAACTTGTGATATGTATGAATGTTTATGTGGCTTTGTGACGTTTTAATTTTATAGAGAAAATAGTTTTATATCAACTCTCGTAATTGAGTCAGCTGTAATAATTACTTTCTAAGAATGTTTCTTTTTCCGTTTTGTATATGTATATGCTATTGGTAATAACAATAAATACTAGTAATAAATAGCCATTCAAAGTAACAAAATACATTATATTTTGTTATTAATAAGAATAACTAACATTACTCAAACATAAATGATTACCGCCGTCCATATATACTTGTAACATTATTTTACGGTTTTATTCCAGCACTTGGGTTTATATATTAAGGCTATAATAATATATTAATAACCTTTGCTAGGCTAGGTATTTCAAACGCATCATACCAACGTAACAAAATATCGCATCTACAGTTGTGAAAAATGCATGTGGAAAGAATTTAGGTTTCAAAGCCTATTTCGAAGGAAATTGAAAACTTCAAACAAGAACAGGATATTGCTGGAAAGGAAATGAAAAATAATATGGGTTTGAAACTCAAAAATTTTATTACTTTGAAAGCACTTGCTTTACATTTTTGTCATTTTTTAAAGGCATCTCGATATAAATATTACTGTAGTTTTTCACGCTAAGATATAAAACATGATCATAGTTTACGACTTTACTATAGTACCTAGATAGGTAATACTAAAAAATAATAATAATAATAATAATTAGACAATTATTTTTAAAATCTCAAGTTTTAGTAGTACATTGTACATCAAGGGGAGAAAGTGACCGATTCCAATAGAAGGTGTAGTTTATACCCGAAGTTGGAATCTCACTTTCTTCCGAGTGATACATAGTGCTTTATACTATATGATTTACATGTGTTGCAAAATTAGCTTAGTCAGAAACCGGGAAGTAGGTCAAATTTAATTTGCATCATTTGATCGGATCAATATATACAAACAAATAAACAAACAAACATTGCAAGTTAAATAAAAACTTGTAAAAATAACGCAATCCACGCGAGACACGCGTCATTTTCATTAGTTGTCATTCAAAAAGTTTTTATCTCTATTATAATTTTAAACTAGGTTGCCAATTTTGACTAGGTTTATGACATTACCAAAAATTAAAAAGAACACAACATTAACAATTAATTTTCATACAACTTTGTAACCCGCTCTCAGCGCCGACGATAACCTGTTCTGCCTGATTATTAAAAAAGCTATGACGTAATTGCCGACCAGTAAAAACGGAAATTGTTGTATAACTAAAGATCGATACATCGAAGGTACGAATTAATTCGTATTGGTATTTAAATGAAACCGGCCTTTGTATAGACAAAGGCCGGTTTCATTATATAGATAATGTCATTAGACAGGCGATATTAAAACAAAATTGCTTAACAGGGCTTAATTATAATGTATTTTATTATTCCGATGGGAATCAGAGGAGAGTTTGTTACAAATGTTATTGTTGTATTAATATATTTGTAGAATTTTAATAATTTCGTTATATTTATTTGTATTAAACTACTTTCTATCTGTCCCGGCTTCGCAGTGTTTATTATTGAGGGTATATTATTATGTCCTAGAGTTTTAGTTGCCTCATAATTTTCTCCACATAAAATGAATACTGTCGAAACACACTATTTTACACGGTCCTAAGTAAGGCAGGATATATATTAATTGTTGTGAAAGAAGATTATCAATGGGATTTATCGAATTTCGAAGCAAACCAGACATCGGACTTTGGCTGGACAGATTGGCATTGTTCACCATTTGTTGTACACAATGTACTGCTCATACGATTTTTTTTACAAATCTAATAAATTTAAAGTAAACCTGATTGTATATTACCTATTTAACCATAAATATTAGAGATTCTGTTAAAATATAAAATATATATTATATATGATTTGTATAGCTTAGTACTAACTCTTAATATGTTACTCCTTAAAAAAATCGCATTTCATGTGATTATAAATCAAAATCGGTTATGTCGATTAACACTGCTAGTGGACTTCGTTGCGGTCGGATAAAAAAAATATTTAATAATTATGAGATAACCTATACAACACAATACCAACACAATATCCATAGATACTTAGATAGTTAGAAACAGAAGATGGGTCCACAAATACTTATTTTAATAAATAAATGTTTATTATTAGAAATTTATGAGGCCCTTAACTCACGAATTCGCTTATGCAGGTGTTTTTTTTTATTGGATCCCCGCTTGACTCTAGAAGTCGTAAACCAAAATAACGAGATTCGTTATTACTGTATACAAAGGACCTACGGAAAATGTTTTCACCGTATAATTCAGATGGGAAATCAGGATAGCCACGTTTTACAAGTTTGCTTTTTGGCATTTTTGGGAAAATTTTGCAGTTCAAAAATGTTTTTATGACGATGAGATCTGAATGCACCAAGGAGTAACAATAATACTACAACTTTAAAATGCAAAACTTGCAGTTATATATTCATAATCGTAAAGCAGTTTTATAGCTTGTAAATTCGACATTGCAGAAGTTTGAAGTACCAATATTTATTTTGAGGCTCTCATTATTTCTTCGCATTTTTCATTAATAAACGTCTCGTCTTTCTTGATTAGCCCTCACTGCTTAGTCGGCAGTAGTCGGAAATTCTTTGATTTCACTTCACTCTCTGATAGGTCAACTATCGCTTAGTCTTTTTTTACCATGGACTTAAGAAATTTTGGTCACACAAAGTATTTAATCAGTCATCTGTTTAGAAAGTTGTAAATTACTGTACTCTTTTTAAAAGTGAATGTTACGTCAGATTAAACGAAAACATAATCTTCTTCGTTCTTCTGCTTCGTTCGCGAAACTAAAATATTCAGAGCTTTTAATTAAATTTTTACTTTGATAGTCATCTGAGCTATGCGGATAGCGTTTTGTAGCGAGATAGGCTATGTAGCGTAAAAAGGGGTCAAGTAGTGCTCAGTAACAGTCAAGGAATGGAAAAATGCCCTGTGCTAGCTAGCGAAAATTGATCACGAGTTTTTTGAATGTCTAAGGTCGTCTTCAAAAGTAGATTAAGATTTATTCCGTAGCTAAGTTATCGTGCATAGGACATTCATAATGTTAAGATGTGGATCCTCTAGTTACTGGATTTTTCTTCTTAATGGAGGCTGGCCGTCAGTTCCGAAAACCATTGATGGTTCTGTGCAAGATTCCGCAACTCGTCCGCAGTCACGATGCCCGTTTATTTCCCAATGTTAAGAGGCCATGATTTTTATCCTCTTTCCGACCTGCCTTTTGTCTTGGACCTTGCCCATCATTATAAGCTGAAAGAGGTGGCAGCGTTCATGACATATGACATATGGTCATGATACGTGGCTCAGGTAGGTAACTTAACGGGACTTACTGAACTTTTCAGATAACACCAAAACTAAGGTTTGTGTAAATTTGTGTAATGTGAAAAAGCAGCTGAAATGACTATATCAAAGCCTCGGTAAAAAAGTGTTTGAATAATGTATATGTCAATAGGAGACAAGGGAATCTATGTTGACTGTGACAAGTTTGGGTATAAGTCAATAGACGGGCTTAACTTTCTAGTATAACTTGTGATTATAACGCAGTTAAATTTTAAACGTGGTTTTATTTTATTTGAGTTGAGCAAATACAATGTAAACATCGAGTTCCCTCTCAGATAATAATTTATGACCTTATAACATGAGTTCAGATTCTTGTAATTGGTTGAATATTTTTGTAATAATTATCTAATTCAGTATCCACTATTAATTAAATTGTTTGTTATTTCACTTATAGGATACAATCTGTGTATTTATTTTAAGATTTATCAAAGTTATATTAAAAGTCACGTGAAATCAATTTGTGAGCAAAAATATCAATTCACGTAAATCTTTAATAAATTACGTGTCACGTTGTTTGTCTACGATGGACTCCTAAATTACTTAACCGATTTTAATCAAATTTGCACACTGTGTGCAGTTTGATCCAACTTGAATGATAGGATAGCTTAATTTATAGTCGCGATATTATTTTATAGCAAATACGTTTCCTCATACATTTTCTATGGAATGACGTTTTAGGTGACACGTTATTATTATTCGGCACTCTGAAGCGATACGAAGTTCGCGGGGTCCACTAGTGTTATTTAGAATTAGCAATACGCAGTGAATATGTACGTGCATAATATTTAAGTATTCTCAGCCTACTAAAATTTTAGGATGTATGATCATTGATATTTTGTTTCGAACAGATCCCTATCATATTACAAGTTTTCATCTGATAAAATATTTTCTACTTAAATAGCAAATCTCAATAAAAAGAAAAAAATTTGAACTTCATAATACTTAAATGAATGAATATTGATAAAAGTAACTGCTATATTGAGTAGTATTATAATAAAGTATGATGTATTATAATAAAGCATTTATCAATAAAATTTTATATTAAGAAATAATGTCGCAGGCTTAAGCCAAAGCTTCAATTCACATTTCATCTCGCTATGAAGGATTTAAAATTTAATCACCTAAGCAATAATAATCAACAATTATTATTATCCTCATTGTTGAAGAATTGTATTTGCTTTCTGATTGAAATTATATTTTCTATGAATCTGAACACGACGGAATGCATTAAGGGACATGACGTGTAAATAGTCTATTTTTAGAATAAGAAATTATGAAGGTACATAGGTTGTAAGGAGAATAAAGATTATTTTTGTTTGTGTTTACCTGTAGGAACCTTAGAAATAGACATGTATGAATGCCAATACGCACGCATTAAGAATGAGAGCGCGCAACATTGGGAGCCACGTATTTAAAGGGCCCCCCGCTAGGGGTGCGGGGCGCCACACGGATATTTATACCGGCATTTTTTCCGCGGCTTTTCCTTGGAAAATAGAGGTCTTGGCATTCATACAAATAAAGAAATGAATAAAAGTTAAGTTATATTTTATGTTAATCATAAGTAATAAGATTGTAAACAAAAATATAATTAAAAATATAAGATAAATAAAGTTACAAGCTCGCGGGGAAGCGGAGGCAGGGCATGCGCCCACGCACTATAAATAAAGCGAGATTAAGACGAAAAAGTCAGTCCGAAATTTATAACTCTAACGCGAAAAGCCCTGAGAAAACCTAAGAAGAAGCTCTGGCCTCCCCATCTCCAAGGCGTGCTACGTTTTGAACCACCATACTGTAGTTTCACTGCCGCCCTGAACAATTAATGGTCCTTCGATAGCCGAATAAAACTAGCGGCGAGAGAATAAGTATAAAAATGGTGGTCACGCGCAGTCAACACGGGGATGAGAGGTCAGAGCCAGGGCAAGAAGAAAACGCGAATGAAAGGGCTCCACGCGTTATTCGGGCTCCTGTGCAGCGGGATGCAAGCGTCGCGCTCCCGCCAGTATTGGACGCGTTTTTGTCGGAAACGTCCAACGCCGCCGCCTCGAGCGCCGCCGCTGCCGCCAGCGGTGCGCCGCCGCGTTATCGCGACCCCTCTGTTACAACCGCGTCGCGTGTAAGGGGTTCCGCGTCGTCGAGTACGTTGAGGTCTGGCGGCATCCGGTCCGTCCGTTCTACCGCGTCGTCGCGCAGAAGATTATTGGAAGAACTGGACGTGAAAGAGAAATTGGCGGAATCAAAGAGAAAGCAAGCGCAGGCAGAAGAGGAGCTACAGAAGATACGTCTCCAGCGCCTGCAATTGCAAGAAGAAACGGAGGAATCAGAAGATGATGAACAAGAAGAAGAATTAGGGTCCGTGCGTATTCAGGAATGGATCAAGCGCACGCCATTGAAGAGCAACGTAGAGCAGGCACCTCCCGGGGAAGAAGAGAAAAAAGAAGACGCTGAGGGGTCGCGACGTCGTGAGGAATATGAAAGAAACGGCAAGAGAAAAGAGACACGGGACCAAGAAGAAGAGAAAACTGGTGGAACAGCCCGTCGATCTCGACCAGCCGTCGACGCCGCGGACCTGACAGCGATGATAGCGCACGCCGCGCGCAGCACCCGGGAGCCGCCTAGGTACATACAGGAGTTGCCATACTACAATGGAAATTGTCAAGAGTGGTTGGCGTTCAAGGCAGCCTACGAAGGTACCTGTCACCTCTTCACCGACACGGAGAATCTCGCCCGCATACGAAGAAGCCTGCGGGGAGCCGCGAAAGACACCGTCGGGTCGGAGCTACTGGGACAGCCGGCACCTTCGACCATCATAGAAGCGCTGGAACGAAGGTTTGGAAGACCGGACGCCATCATTTACGAAGAAATAGAGAAGATAAAGAGATTGAAAAAGGTTAGCGATAATAATGAACAAGAATTCTGTATATTTGCTAGCCGTGTTTCTAACTTCGTCGACACGATGAAAGCCCTGAAAAGGCCGTCCTTACTAGAAACGTACGGCCTGGGACGTGCCATCTTGGATAAGCTGTCAACGATCTATAGACATAAGTGGTACGATTACTCCAAGGCGAGAAGAGGCGACGACACACCAGAAATAGTAAAAATGTGTGATTTTTTGAACGACGAGGCCGACAAGTGTGGCGCTTATGCGTTACCGGAAGCAATTCCGCCGGAGCGCTACGAGCGAAAACCATACAAGAAGGAGCGCGCGTTCATGACAAAACGTGACAACGCAGTCGATTTCCCGTGTCCTGCGTGCAAGGAGGGACACCAGCTGGCCGAATGTGAACAATTTATACAGGCAGATGTCAACCACAGGTGGGAAATTGTTAAGAAAAATCGTGTGTGTTTTTGCTGTCTGAGAAGCCGCCATCGCCGATTCACGTGCAAAGCCGCACCGTGCGGGCATAAGGGATGCCGCATACAACATCACAAGCTATTACATCAAGAAAGAGGTGAGCCCCGTTCGCTACCTACATCAGTGCAACAAGAGAAATTCGAGGCAGTGACATCAGCCAAGGAGGTCACCGCTACAGCAAGTGGGAACGAGCGACGTGCCTACCTCAAAATAATACCGGTTATACTGAGCGGGCCGACTACGAGCGTCGAAGTGTACGCATTATTAGACGAAGGAAGCACAGTGAGCCTCATCGACGCATCTATAGCCGACGTGATAGGAGCGGACGGACCGAAGAAAGCAATGTGGCTACAAGGAATAAGCAGTGAAGTGCGACACGAAAACAGCAAGATTATTTCGGCGAAAATACGAGGAAAATACTCGGACAAGGAATACAACTTGGAAGTCGCGCGCACCGTGGAAAGATTAGACTTCACACCGGAGACTGTGTACCGAGACGATATAAAGGCCTGCGCACACTTGAGCGACATTATAGAAGAAATCACATATGAACGAGCGTCGCCGAAAATATTACTTGGACAAGACTCATGGGAACTCATTGTGTCACGACAGCTGCGTATAGGAAAGAAAGATCAACCCGTCGCATCATACACTCAACTTGGATGGGTACTGCATGGCTGTCAAAGCTCACACACCGGTACGGCGGCCTTCTGTGGAAACATCCGCCAGCTCAAGAAAAAAGAAGATATTGAAGAGCTCGTGAAGCAATATTTCAAACTCGAGTCAATTGGAATCGAGCCTCGCAAGCCGAAAGATGACCCAGAAGAGCGCGCATTACAGATACTAAAGAAAGGAAGTAAGCGGCTACCAGATGGTAGATTCGAAACTGCCATGCTGTGGCGTGAGGAAGGCGCCGTGATACCTAATAACTACACGCAAGCGGAAAGAAGACTTCACTCTCTCGAAAAGAAACTCGACAAGGACGAAGAGTTGAAGATAAAGTACCACGAGAGGATCGAAAACTTGTTGAAGTCCGGATACGCCGAGCTTGCACCACCGTCGCCTACACCTGGACGCACATGGTACCTACCTCATTTTCCAGTAGTCAACCCAGCGAAGCCCCACAAGCCACCGCGTTTAGTGCACGACGCAGCCAGCAAGTACGAAGGAGTAAGCCTCAACGACATGCTGCTGTCCGGACCCGACCTACTGCAGTCACTACCGGGTGTCATAATGAGATTCCGCCAGTATCCACACGCCGTGTCAGCAGATTTAAAAGAGATGTTCATGCAGATAAAGGTACGAGCGGAGGATCGTGATGCCCTACGATTTCTATGGAGAGGCGACCGGCGGGAGGGTCCACCAGACGAGTATCGCATGAAGTCTGTCATATTCGGAGCAACGTCGTCGCCGTGCACAGCATTATACATAAAAAATCGCAACGCTGAAGACTTCAAAGAAGAATATCCACGGGCAGCGGAAGCCATCGAAAAATGCCACTACATGGACGACTATCTTCAAAGTTTTGAAAATATAGAAGAAACTATAGCTGTGGCGAGTGCGGTTGACCACGTGCACAGAAAAGGAGGGTTCGTGTTATCCGGCTGGGCGAGTAATAGCGAAAAGGTGCGACGCGCGCTATGTAAACACCAAGAAGATAATTCAGCGAAGGCCATCGGCGGAAATACGACAGAAAAAGCGTTAGGACTTCAATGGGACGTCGATGGAGATTACTTCTGTTTCAAAATCAACCGGCTAAAGACACCAACCGACATAGTAGAAGGCAAGAGGCGACCTACAAAGAGAGAGGCGCTCAGTATAATAATGGCTTTGTTTGACCCTTTAGGACTCATATCACCTATGCTCACTCCTGCGAAGCGCATATTCCAAGACACCTGGAAATACAAGACCGACTGGAACGACCCGCTACCTGAAGAGCTATTACCGAGATGGCAGAGATGGGTGAGCACGCTGCTCACCATAGAAAAATTGAAGATACCAAGATGCTATGATTACGGGGAGGTATCAACGCGGCAGCTGCACACCTTCGTCGACGCGAGTGAAGAAGCATATGCGGCAGCGGTCTACTGGCGGTCAGAGCATCCGGACGGCAGCGTGAAGGTGACCTTAGCAGCCTCGAAGACACGAGTGACGCCAACCAGGCCAGTCTCTGTGCCGCGTTTGGAGTTGCAGGCCGGGTTGCTGGGAGCCAGACTCGCCAAGACAGTCCAGGAAGAGCACGAGTGCGAAATAGAGAAGCGAGTGTTTTGGAGCGACTCACGTACAGCCCTGTCGTGGATAAGAGCGGAGCCGCGAGTTTTCAAGACGTTCGTCGCGCACCGTCTCGCTGAGATTGAAGAAACCACCAAAAAAAACGAGTGGCGGTGGATACCCACCAAGGACAACGTGGCTGATGACGCGACCCGAGACACACCATCTGACTTCAACTCGCAGCATCGTTGGTTTGAGGGCCCATCATTCCTTAGATTGCCGGAACATCAGTGGCCTCAAGAGAAGAAGATAGAAGAGTCAGCGGGTGACGAAGAAAAGAAGCCAAAGAAATGCCATATAGAAGAGATTAAAAATGAAGAAACAAGGCACCCTCACCTACCGAACATCAGCAGATTTTCAAGATGGATGCGGCTCATACGGACGACGGCGCGAGCTCTACAGTTCGTCAGAAAACTGAAACAGAAAAGATCCACTGAGACAACCATGGCCGCTAGGAAAAGAACTAAGAAAAACAAAGAAAAGGACCCCAGCTGGACGAAACTTAAGAAGAAAGAAAATCCGTCGAAACCTCACGGACGCAGCGGCGCGCCCAAGACACGCGCCATCTATGCAGAGCTACCGGCCGACCTACTAATCGAGGCTGAGCAACTGTGGATACGAGCCAGTCAGCAAGATAGTTTTTCGCGCGAGAAAAAACGGATCCACAACAATTCGAAGCCGGAGAGCAGTGACAGACTATCGACACTGACAACTTACGTCGATAGACAAGACATAATAAGACTACGAGGAAGAATAGCTGCAGCCCACGAGGTACAAGAAGAGCAAGTGAATCCAGCAGTGTTGGACGGCAGACATCCCTACACCCGACTTTACATAAGCCACGTGCACGAGAAGCTACACCACGGAGGCGTCGAGATGGTCGTTAACGAGCTGCGACAGCGAGTGTGGATAATGAAAATACGACCCACCGTGCGCGACGTCATCAAGTCATGCATACGATGTCGCATGGCGAGGAAGAAGCCTTCGACACCACTAACTGGTGACCTACCGGCGGCGCGCCTAGCGCACCACGAGAGACCCTTTACTTTTACAGGTCTTGACTACTTCGGCCCCATCGAGGTCACCGTGGCGCGCCATCGGGAGAAGAGGTACGGCGCGCTATTCACCTGCATGACGTCACGAGCGATCCACATCGAGGTCGTCCACTCGCTGAGCGCTGACTCCTGCATCGCGGCGCTAAGAAGGTTCTTCGCACGGAGGGGCTACCCAAAGGAAATCTGGAGCGACAACGCCACCTGCTTCAAAGCCGCTGACAAAGAGCTGGCAGCAGCGGCTCTAGAGGGTCTGCAGCACGAGGTCACTACCCAACACATAACCTGGAGATACATCCCACCTGCATCGCCATTCATGGGCGGAGCGTGGGAACGCATGGTACGAACGGTTAAAGAAGCATTGAAGACGACACTCCACGAGCGCTACCCGTCTGATGAGACCTTGGTTACCCTACTGGCCGAGGTCGAGAACACCGTCAACTCACGACCGCTCACTCACGTCGCGGTTACGCCAGACGAGCCCGAAGCATTAACACCGAACCACATCCTCATCGGGCCCAACTGTCATGTACCAGCACCTGGGCACTTCAGCGCAGGGGACACTACGGCGAGGCAACAATGGAGGCGCGCGCAAGCCTTGGCTGACGACTTCTGGCGGAGATGGCTGCGCGAATACCTACCGCTACTCCAACACCGGCGGGAGAGGTTCAATGCCGACCAACGCCCAAAGGTCGGAGACTTTGTCATCATCTGCGACCCCAACTCGCCAAGAAACACCTGGCCGAGAGGACAAATCATACGGACACACCCGGGCGCCGACGGAGAGGTGCGCATTGTGGACATCCGACTCAGCAGCGGTAACGTGCTTCAAAGGCCTACGAGGAAGATCGTCGTGTTACCAGAGATATCGCCTTCCGGCGACGGCGGGAGAATGAACACGACGGAATGCATTAAGGGACATGACGTGTAAATAGTCTATTTTTAGAATAAGAAATTATGAAGGTACATAGGTTGTAAGGAGAATAAAGATTATTTTTGTTTGTGTTTACCTGTAGGAACCTTAGAAATAGACATGTATGAATGCCAATACGCACGCATTAAGAATGAGAGCGCGCAACATTGGGAGCCACGTATTTAAAGGGCCCCCCGCTAGGGGTGCGGGGCGCCACACGGATATTTATACCGGCATTTTTTCCGCGGCTTTTCCTTGGAAAATAGAGGTCTTGGCATTCATACAAATAAAGAAATGAATAAAAGTTAAGTTATATTTTATGTTAATCATAAGTAATAAGATTGTAAACAAAAATATAATTAAAAATATAAGATAAATAAAGTTACAAGCTCGCGGGGAAGCGGAGGCAGGGCATGCGCCCACGCACTATAAATAAAGCGAGATTAAGACGAAAAAGTCAGTCCGAAATTTATAACTCTAACGCGAAAAGCCCTGAGAAAACCTAAGAAGAAGCTCTGGCCTCCCCATCTCCAAGGCGTGCTACGTTTTGAACCACCATACTGTAGTTTCACTGCCGCCCTGAACAGAATCTCTTATGCATCGAAAATAGCATTACATTGTAAAGTAATTTTTAAAACTATCATAACATAATAATTATAAACATTCAAATCTTAGAATACTTATTTTACAATTTTATGATACTGAACCAAGACAAGTTATTTTTGTATGAACGTTAGACTTGTATCCTAGCAACCAATACTGAAATATCTTTAGTATAGTCCGTGTTTTGTAATAAGGCCATATTATGTTTATAAATTACTAGCTGACTTGGCAAACGTTGTTTTGCCATATTAATTTTTGGGATGGGCTACTCTTATCACTTAGGGGTATGAAAAATAGATAGTAGCCGATTCTCAGACCTACTAAATATGCATATAAAATTTGTTAAAAATCAGTAAAGCCGTTTCGGACGAGTAAGGTAACTAACATTGTGACACGAGAATTTTATATATAAGATTATAACGAGCCCATATATTCCATTGTTAAAAAAATACCTTATTGAGTGAAAACACAACAATACGTTATTGAGAAAGTTTTAATATTTATATGGAGAATAATGATTTCATCAAACAACAATAAAAATGTACTGATGTATTTACTTTTAAAATATGATTAATGGAAGTCTTTCAGTCATACCGAAAACAAATAGAGAACGAATTTAGTCAAAACAAAGAACCCGCCATTACATTTGGTAGACAGAATGTTCCATTTTTTTCTTGTTTGTATTCAGGATATATCTCCGGTTTTAGCATCAGTAGCTAAATCATAAAGAAATCTCGCAATATACCAGAAGCTGAGAATATAGGCGTCTATATTGTTGGCAGCGAGAAATGCTATAACTTGTTACATTGTCATTAAATATTTTATGATAACTTCACCGAAAGTTGAAACATTGCAGCTTATTTTATACTTACATAGTAAATAATGTAAAACATAGGTGCTAAGCGAAACCTGTGTTTTTTTTCGTATTTAAAAAGAAACAATGTTTGACTACTTATTATTCGACGATTGATTACAATGTCTATAATTATAGGTAGATAATATGTTATATGTACTATATCCTAAAAGGCTTTTTACATCTCAACATAAAAAATAAACTACTAAATGTATAAAGTTGATTAAAAAGTGGTTTACATACACAGAGGTCCAGTATTTGAATCTTGGGGAAACAAATGAATGTTTCGGTTGGGTTACAGGCACAGAAAGGTGATCGTTACTTACTTACTTATTACTTGCCTGTAAAAAAATAATCAGTGAAACAGATACAGAATTGTGTCTGCTCCATGGCCTTCTAGGGCTTATAGAAATATAATTTAGGTACAATAGGTATTTAATAGCCATTGTCTTTTAAATATAGGTATTATAAACCAAGCCGTGTTATAAAACAGCGAGAAAAATATTATAATATTTTTTTTTAATTCAATCTTAACACTTTACAGGGTATGCTCTAATACGTCAGTATCAATAGTATTTGTTATGGAATACAACTTATTAATATAATTGTTATCTATACAAAATTTGTATAAATTATACTCCATAACCAACGACAAAAAGTTTGACTCTGGTGAACTCAGCCAGGTTGTAACAGAATAGATCCAACTCAGATGCTACCAGGTTCAAGATGTTGACCCATATGTGTAACTTCCACGTTAACTATACTTCATAATAATAAACCGCGAACATTAGTTATTATAAGCAAATTCACTTTGGTTGAAAAAAATAATAGGTTCATTAAAAGGCGGCTAATAATTTTCGCCTCACCGATCCTTACTCTCACAGGATGCGCTCTCATTCTCAAAGGCCCATTAAGCCCCGAGGTAAAAATTTGAAATTTATAAATTATAAATAAGTAGAATGAAGCTTGAAGTATACCTATTGAACAAAAAAAGAATTAGAGACCTTTTTTTTATAACATCGATCAAAGAATGCTAATTATTTTTAATAATAGACATTTATAGGCTGATGTCGAAGTCCCAGATAGCCCCAAATTCTAGACCAACAAGATTCTAGAAACATTCTAATGTATCTCAGCATAAAATTTGCACAGTGCTGTACTAAGCCTTCATGAGTATATGCGGCTAGTATCTTATAGCCCAGTCATATTAGGTAAAAAAAGGGGTCAACCTCGGAATGAAAGATAATAAGCTGTACATTGGTATAAAACTTTGTTTTGTTGTTCTAAAATGTAGTCTCAAAAGTCACAAGTGCTATCGTGTCCGCGTCTAAGATATTGAAGGTCAAAGGTCGTAAAAATCGGTTTTGCACCTTTTATAAAAGTTGTAGAGTATAAAATTCTCTAAAAACTATTGTTTGAATTTTTTTTCATACTATCAACCGTTTTTGTGGTAGACCGCGAAGAGTGCACCACATACAGTCATATATGGCCTAATGCAAGGTCAAGCGTGAGTTACGGTAACAAAAAATAATAATGAAATAAATAATAAAAGCCGTGAAATATAAATTAAATAGTGAATTATGATATAATGTAATTATAAGAAACGGCTGTCAATTCAGTTAGATGAATTATATAGTTTATATATTATAGGCGGTCCAAAAATATGATAAAATATGATGTTATGGCAAAATTGAGGCCATAATGACCCTAATAAGTTCGTCTGGAGACTACATACTTTGGTTCAAAAAGCCGTTGTCCTAAGAACGAAGGCAAATGCGAGCAATAAAGATATCAAACACTTAACAGGAATTAAGAAGAGAATAGAAAGAGGAAATTAAGAGCTTTTGTATTAAAAGTTTATAGAAAAAATAAGGAAAACGATCAGGAGTAGGTTTTCTTTTGAAGAAAATATTATGTTTACAGAGTGTAAAAATACATTGCGGAAATTAGAGCGATTTATGTTGATGTTGCTGCCATCTGCCGATGACATTTTGATGAGTTTCCTCATAATTTTCTGAGCTTATATTAAATGCTGGGGTCAATTTTATTAGTTTTCTATAACGACATCTTAAACTTATTAATGTCCTTTTTGAATTTATGTTGTTTTTAACAAATTACTAACATTTTTTGTGCTATAAGTTCTATAATTATTGTCGAAGCTATGCTTAAAATGGTATTACATTTACAAAAATGTTTAATGTATGTATCAATTAAAATCTAATGTGTAAAGTGTCAAAATTTAATTCTTAATAGTAATATTACAAAACTAATAGTGACCTTTAAGTTTATCCTCTACGTTCATGGTTTTGAGTGTAATTTTGAGTATAATAAAGGAATTAACTCATAAGCTTAATTGAAACGGAATTAAACCATGTACAAACGGCCGCATTTCGCTCATTATGAATTCACAAGGGACACGAATATCTAGGTTTCATCGGTATTGCGGGCGAAAACAGCCTTTTTCTACTTCATTCAAACCAGTGGCGTAACTTACTCCGGACTGGTCCTGTATCAAAATTTTGATGGGCCTCTTGCATTTGTTTTTTTAACAAACGAAAATCTTTCTAATAACTTTCTTTTAATTAACACGAAATGGTTAAGTAGTAGGTATGGGCACCCAGCTCTGCGATTGGAGAGATCCTACTACTAACCGGAATGCTTTGACGTATTTCTACCTTGAACAAAACTGAGGTTAGAGTTACTCTGTACTATGTAGGTACTTTTTTTAATCCTTGCAGCGCAGTTACGTCCCTGATTGAAGCGCTGTCCTTAGTCACGTATCAACCAATTCCCGCCCGTGACCCGAGTGGAAATGAGCATAAAGTAAATATCTATCAGCGAAAGTTGGGCGAGCGGAAATGATAATAAGTACGTTATCAGGGTTACATCAACGACGTGACGAAAACTCGAAAAAACCGAAGTTTCGTGTGTTTAATAATGTAAGCCAAAATTCCTTCACCAGCATTATCATCATTATAATATTGTAAAAGATACACACATCAAAAAAAGTCTGCGTTCATGGAAAATAAATGTAATATTTTTTAATTACTTAAAATATTTTAAAAAGAAAATTCTTAAGAAAAAAATAAATAAAAGGGTTTTTAAATTTTAAAGCAATAAATAATATTCACAATAATACATAATAATACATAATTATATTTGACACGAGAAACTTTTCCAAGTGAACCGGACTTGTTTTGAAGTATATTATGTTGCATTTGATTACATACAATTTCAATATTTAATAAACTTATGTGGAAAATGACTTAGGGTTAATTCTGTGTAGACAAAATCACGGAGATCAGCTTTTTCAGTCAGATTATTTCAGTCTTATATTGAAACAGCTATCATTATCTATAAAATTAATTTTAAACAAAAAAATAAAACCGACCTCAAAACGCACTGAAAAGTAAAAAATAAATTTTGTATTATAAATGAACTTACTATAAATAAAAGACGTAAATAGTATTGATAAATAAAATTCATCTAAAATTCTCCAAGGGCATAAAACTGTCATGTTGCTCTTTGAAACGCGGCGCCAAATATATAAATAAAGACTGAATGAATATTCCTGGACTTTAATAAAAAAACATGGACGCTCTGACTTTACGCTTACCTTATACACTAAAAACTAATTTAATTAATTTAATTTAATATTTTCAAATTAATGAAAATAAGAAAACGCAAAACTGAATCGTTTAATACTAAAAATTTAAGTAATATCGTTCATATAAACTAAGTTTTCATGGTGATTTATAGTAAGCAAGTGAACGCACATTGTGATTTCCCGTAGGAACTCAGTTACTATATTCTCTCTATCTCTAGAAGTATTTCTTCTACCTTATTGATTTTACTATCATATATGACCCTTTTAATGTTTTATAAAATGATATATAAGTCATCGATATAAACTGATATTACATCGAGCTATAGAGATCTAAACTGGACGCGTAAACAATAACGTATGACATGTTTTTCTCTGTTGACAAGTTTTGCTCCATAACATCAAAAAATGGCTTAGATTTTCATAAAATTCCGTCAAAAGCTTGACAATATGAGTTTTAATTAAATTAATTTATTATAATTAGTATATATTTAATATAACATGGACATCTCTATTGCTTATTACCTCAATATCTCTAAAACTATAAATCAAATTATTTTGATTCTTATTCTCTCTTGTTGCAAATTTAATACTAAATCGAATAACATCTAATTCATCGATAAGAATTCATAAATCATAGAGTTATAAGCAAATAAGCACGACATGGTCGCGCGGAATTCAGCGATTTCTCGTCCGATTGTGAAACTATTCTTTCAATATGCTGAAAACTATTAATCGTAAAAACTCTAAAAAAAATGGGACCACTTCGACGAGTTACCCTATCGTTTGACACCTCACTCATCCAAATCGGTCTACAAATGGCGACGTACGACCGGAACATCGGAAAAAAAAAATACACGTCGAATTGATAACCTCCTTTTTGGTTTTTTTAAAGGTCGGTTAAAAAGTGCCACCTACTAGAAAACAATAAAAACATATCTTTACGGTTCTTGACTAAGTTAAAACAATTTTACGCCATCTATGAAACAGTTTAAGCATTAGGTTTTTAAGAAGGCGTAACTAAATATTATATATCCTAAGATTAATTATTAACTCTTTGCTCTTCGTGTAGAGGTCACTGTTCAAAAAAAGAGGTCCAAAACCTGATATTATATTGTTATTAATGTAGATAGATGGTTTTAATTTTACACAAATATGTTTATTTACAAACATTTAAAATAGTCTTTTCTTATAATATTTACCGAAAGTTCGCACTAATCTTAGGAATAGCTCAATCAAACGCGTTTTACAATTTCGTTGTGTACCTATTATTTTTATTAAGTGCCATCTATTAAAATTATTAAAAGAAACTGATTATGATTGGGTTATGTCCAAGGCCTTAAGGCTTCCAGGTTTATAAATTTTGATATGATTATAAACACATTTATATATATGGTTCAGCAGATTATTAATAAAAAGTTTTTTTTTTAATATTCACGAGAATCCTACCAAAATAAATTACAGAATTAACATATTGTATTCATAGATGGCATTAAAACGAATATGACTGTATGTAACTTTTAAAATAGTAGATTATTTTAGAATAAAAAATAAAATAAATATTATGTTTCTGCTACTGGTGTATATATTATAAGGTTAAAAAATTATATTGTAAGTCGTTCTTTATTACGTAAACACCCAAGAGATTTGAATTTCTTATGAAAAGTATAGCTTTGTAGTTTCTTCACAAAATTACTGGGTAAAGTGGATGAAGGGCGCTGACAGATCGTGTTCGGTTGTCCTTTGGAGCACAAGGACTGGCTGTAGGGGGCGTCCGAGATGGATTACAAGGTTTAGTGCGGGAAGTGGCGCAGGGATTTGCCGGAATACGTGCTGGCCTCACGGGGCAGCTGCTATTGTTATTCTTTTCGGATCGTTTTGAATCTGATCTCCGTTTGTTGCCAGCAAGCTTTTTTTGTATATTTTTGATGGAGAGCCAACTGTCTGAGGCTCCACGGTGCCCGCAGTTTGAAGTCGCCTCCTGGGAAGTCACAGTTCCAGGCGGATTGACATCTAACGTTACTTGTACTTTCACACTATCTGCGTCTGGTGGTATTGGTAACTTGAGATACCCCGAATTAGTGTTCTTTGATTTAAAGTTATTGCTCTTAATTAAACCTACCGTGCGCCCTCTCGCAGTTTCTTCAAGATTTTCCATTTCCTTCAGTACAGCTGAGAGCTTATCAATATTTGTGTTGCCGGAGCATCCGGTAGCCAATGTGGTGGAAAATAAAGTTTCTCTGGGGCGGGTGTGCAGGTCTCGGCGTGAGGGTCCACCACTGTTGCCTCCAATACCACGGCGAAGACGCTCAACGAGACTAGGCTCACGGCAGGGAGGCGGGACAGCTACTATCTGAGGTGGTGTTGCACACCGATCCTTTTCTCGATTGTATTTTTGACGAGGACAAGTTGATTTTACAGATGTTTTTGATTCCCCGCTCATTTTCTTAGATGATTTAACTGTTGAAGTTCTATCAATTTCAACGAAAACGCGCGGTTTGTGAGCGCATGGGTCCAGGTGGCGATTCCTTTGAATGTCGCAAGCATCAAAAGACATAATAGGAACGGGCGTAGGTGGCGGTGGGACACCGTCAACACAGGTACGCGCAGGGGCGGGTGTTTGGGAGCACATGTAGTCACGACCATCGGTGGCACGCGCGCAATGCCTTTTCCCCGTAAGACTATAAGGGGCCGGCGAAGGGATCGTGTGAGCTTGCCACGGCTGACTTGCCTCATCCTCATATTGTTTTCGGCGCCATTCTTCGGCGGCAGCGAGACGCTGTGCCACGCGGTCCAGCTGAGCGCCGCACTTTACTCTTTGACGCGCCTCCATCCTGCGACTTAATAATGGGTCCTGTTTTTTATCCTGAAATTAATGTAGCCATTATGTTAAAATTTAGAAATACAGCCAGAACCTAGCCTACTTCCTTGTACACATAATTCTATCATACTCAAGAATTTAGCTAATATAATATATCAGTATGAAATATATAGTTAATATATATAATAATATAATATAAAGGTATATCTTGGTATAATAAAATATTGAATATAGATTATATTCATTAGTAGAATCCCAAAACCGATAGTGTTTCCGTCTGATAACCGCCTCCATGGCCCACGCATCTGGTTTACGCATCTGCGTGTTGCGCAAAAGGCCTGGCTTCGAATCCCGGGAGGTAATTAACATTTCGATTTGGTAGGTACTGGTGAAGCAACGGAAACAGATTTCAAAAGTAAATTTTAGCAGAAACTGAAACGGATGCAGAAACGGAAGTTTATATACTTATAATATGAAAAAAAAAACAAATTTACAAATATGTTGTTGGATTGTCATTTAATTCTTTAGTGAAACTGTCAATTGTCTGGTACTAGTTGTATTGTCTTTTGATTCTGTAGTGAGAGGGTCAGTTGACTCGGATGTGCAAAAATTAATTCTTTAGTCAATAGTACCAGAAGTTGGTTTGGCTTTTTCATTATTATAAAACGCCACCACTCAGTGAGATCCTGTTCAGTTCTCTTGAAGAAATTATTGTGATTAGTGGCTACAGTCTCTATATTTTCGGTGAAATATATTTTAAAGTTTAACACCGAAATGCTGGTTTCTTTTCATAACCTCCTACAGGTTATGGGCCCAGTATAAGAAATTTAGTTACGTTATTTTTAAAAAGTATTAAAGTCAGTGTAGTGATAAAGTAAGTGAAGTGATTCGTGTTCAGTGTACGTGGTGAGTGTGTCCAAAGTGAGCGATTTATAAAAGCTAATCGCAATTGTTAAATCCTTCGATGAAAAAAAAAATAATAATAATGGAGGAATCGTTGTAACACACGACAACGACAAGTATTTAAAATTTTATTGCTAAAATGGAGAGAGCATATTTTCACAATTAAAAGGGATCAATATGCAGCGTGCTGGGTGCACTGTTGTGTTTATTCAAATTGGAGCTAAAATACAGGAGAAATCGGGTAAAGTCATTATGCGAGGTAAGGCTAAAAATAATTTAATTATTATAACTTTGTGTTCTTGGAAAAGGCTTTCTCTGTTTCCTATACATACAAGTAATAAATAAAATTATTTCATGATCGTTTAGATCATAATATAAGTAAATGTAAATTTCTGGTATTAAAATCGAATTAAATGTTCAAAGAGTATAGAAAAATAAAAATTAGAAGTGTGTAGGTATATTTAAATCCTAATTGATTCATTCAAACAATTAAAAGAAGAAAAAAAAAAGTGGATAGATGGTTTCAGTATGTAGCTGATACAGATTAGTTTATATTTCGATACAATTCTATTACAGTTTCTCTTTCGTTAGAGATTATGTTCTGTGCTTCGCTCATTAGCAAGTACCTACTAGTAGATTTAAAGATGTTCCATTCATTTTATTTTAATAAATACATTAGTGCGATTACTGCCTCCGTGGCTAAGTGTTTTATGCGTCTACGTGATGCGCCAGAGGTTCTGGGTTCGAATCCCGGAGGAAGGAACAAAATGAATTTTTCGGTCGGTAGGCATAGAAAGCTGATGAGGTACCTACTTGCCTGTAAATAAAAATGATTATTGAAACAGATACGGAAATGTCTGTCCCATGCCCACTGAGGCGTTACGGGAATCCATTTTCACTTATTATTGATTACAAGGATATCGTAAAACATAATTAAAAAAAAAAAAAAATTATGAATATATACTATCATGGTTCATCGTATTATACTATCTTTAATATTTAAATTATGGTAAATTAAAATAACTTGAAACTGTATATGGGTGTATTGTTATATTTTCTGTAAGAAAATATGTTTAAAAAAAAAAAAGGTAGTCTCAATGCATTAGCCTGATCTAGTTATCAAAACCATACTCTTAAAAACAGTTTTGCAGACAAAAATCAAAATGACGAGTTTGTGATATTGAGACGATACAATATCTTTTAACATCTTATCCGCAATTGAAATGATCTAGACATAATAAAATATTGAAATAAATAATATAATAATTATTAACTTCTTGTCTGAAAGTCTAAATCACTCTTTTTCTTTTTGGTGCGTGATTTTGTACACGTAATGTAGAAAAAGTACAATAGATACGTAATTGAAGTAAGATTGAAGCTTGTGTGAATTGGAAACAGAGTAGGCTGAAATAATTTAGTCGAGCTATAAAAAAAAAAAAAAAAACTTCAGCAATTTCTATGTTGTACATTCCAATGTCTGTTGTCACTCTACAATCGATGATAATAATTTTTAATATGATTTGGGCGGTATGGTCGAAAGACTTAAGCCTAGATACCTAATGCCCTTTGGGCGAATAAAAAAAAAAAATTAAGAATAAGAATTATTAATTCTTTGTTGATCAACATTCAACATTCAATTATATTTCAAAAATTCAATACCAAACGTACGTAGTAAATTGTATTTACACTTATTGTGTGGTAATAATTGTATATTTAATATTTAAAAAAATATAAATACAAGTATGCCGTGTTTTCTGCATTTTATAACGTTAGTTAAGAGTGAGGCAAAATTTAATGCAATAATAGTTAAATTTGATTGTGATAATGGTAGAGAGTATTTATCAAACAAATAAAAGCTAACTTCGTTAAAAGAGGTATTTCATATAATTTAACAGTACTTAGAACTCGGTCAAATAGTTGAAGAATAGTTACGACTATTTTTAGAAAAAGGCCGTTGTATGTTAAAGGTGCCAAATTAAATAGTGATTTGGGTGAAGCAGTTTTGACTGCAAGACGCAAGTATTTAAATAATGTAAGTCCAACTAAAGCTTACAAATTTAGTAATAAACCATATGCAATATATCATGATAGAAAGCCTAAGTAAAACTAAAGTATTTAAGTCAACCGCATTTGTTCACAATAGTTATGCAATCAATATTTATTAGTCTTAAAATGGTATAAACAAGGTTATGAACTAAACGGTAATAAAGTTTAGAATCCTAAAAGTTTTTATTTATTAAGTTGTCAGAGATGCAAGTGTAGATGAAATTGATTTCATGCAATCAAGGCATGTATGTAAAGGTAAAGAGAATGATAAGAAATTCTCATGGCAAAACTGATAGTGAGTTTGTTGAAATCAGTGCCAAAAACTAGTATCTCTGAGTGTCTGAAATCAGATATTTTTAAATCTGATGTGTATTATTATGAGTGCCATAGTAAAAGATTAAAGAATGATAGCATAACCAAGTGTGAACAGAGGGTTGAAGTAATGCCAGTCTAGTATAAGTTTGATAGATTGAAAGTTCATGCCCCTAAATTTTATAAATAATTAATAGTGACTAGTTAATGTGCGCAATATATTAGGCACAGTGCAAAATGAGTTAGGTAGCCTAATTCATTTTGATGAAGTTCTATGAGGAATGGCACTTAAAGAAGAATTAATGTACAAAAATGAATGAAATTCTTTGTTGTTAAATTAACTTGTTATAAAACTTGAATACTAGTATCAAATACTATGAATAAAAATGTAATTAGTTATGAGTACAAACAATTTAAATTGTTGATTAATCATAATATGAATGTGAAAACTGCTTTTCTTAATGATGATCTCAAGGAAGAGATTTATATGAAAATTCCTCAAGGTATAGGTAGTTATTTAAATACAAAGATAATTGTATTTGTAAATTGAAAAGAAAGGAATTATTTTGGTTAAAGCAGTCTGCTAGTTGTTGGCTTGTAAAGTTGAAACAGGCTCTTAAAAAGAAGGATTTCAAAATTCTTCAGTTGATAGTTATATTATATTTAAACACAAAAGGGTGTGTATGTTGTATGTAATCTGGTTGAAATATAAGTTTTGATGATCATACAATATAAATTGTTCAATTTAAAATGTCAGATTTAAATGACATTAAATTGTTTCTTAGCATACAAGTTTAAAGCTGTAAAGAACAAATTTATATGCAAAGAAACTACTAAATGTATGTATGTGTGTAAGTCTGTAAAACTCTGATAATAAAATATACAACACTTGTTGAAATGTGATAGGTTGCTTAATGTATAGAATGCTATGTACTAGGCTAGATTTGAGTAAAAGTGTAAAATGTATTAAATAGTTACACATACAGAAATTAATAAGAGTTGTGGTAATTTCTTAAGTGCTCAAATATTTAAAGAGTGCTATAGATTTCAAATTGAAGTAGATGTGTTTATATTAATATTTTATATGGATATGTTGGTTCTGACTGGGGTGGAAGCAATATAAATACAAATGTACTATTTCTTGGTGTACCAAGAAACAAATGTCAGTTGTTGCATCCTCTACTGAGGCTGATTAAATGGCATTGTATGAAGCTCTTAGAAGTAATAAGCTGTTAGTAATGTAAATGTTTCACTTGAACAACCAATAATTCTTTATGAAAATAATAATGGTTGCATAAATATTGTAAATAACCTAACCAGTCAGCTGCTGTTGTGTTGGCCATTGGGTTGACAAAGCCAGTACCAGATGTTGCTTTTCAAGCAATGAAAAGCAAAATAGGGCTTAGATAAGCTGCCTTATCAAAATATATCTGTTAATGGTACAAATATTAATTGTGCATAAGTATTATATAATTGTATATTATAATGTGAGTGTACTAAGTGTACCTCTGCCTATCCTTTCGGGGAATTAAAGGTGTAATAACGATATTATAATATTGTAAATATTTATTATGTAATAACTACGTGAATGAATGTTATGTTATTAATAGTATAAAATTGTGATTATATAAATTTATATGCTTAAAATAAATAGTATAAATCACAAATGGTCTGATTAGGTTTTCTGGGTTTTCCTAATCCTTTGCAACAAATGTTGGGCCATTATTTTATGTGTTTCCCAGAAAGAGACTGTAGATCCATTTATTATGATTGTATAATATAAAGAGATTAATTTTTGAGGGGGCGTGTTGGATTGTCATTTAATTCTTTAGTGAAACTGTCAATTGTCTGGTACTAGTTGTATTGTCTTTTGATTCTGTAGTGAGAGGGTCAGTTGACTCGGATGTGCAAAAATTAATTCTTTAGTCAATAGTACCAGAAGTTGGTTTGGCTTTTTCATTATTATAAAACGCCACCACTCAGTGAGATCCTGTTCAGTTCTCTTGAAGAAATTATTGTGATTAGTGGCTACAGTCTCTATATTTTCGGTGAAATATATTTTAAAGTTTAACACCGAAATGCTGGTTTCTTTTCATAACCTCCTACATATGTTTCTTTATTAAGTATCAAATATACCAAATCTAGATTAGAAATAGATATATTAGAAATATACTATAGAAAACAATATTGCATCTTTGCAACTAAACATTTTATTAATATTCAAAAATCAATCTATACCTACTAGGTACAGAAGATTGATCACATATTTGCCTATGAAGAAAATGATCAGTGAAATCGATGCACATTCGGTATGTAATTGGAACAATCTTCAAAATTATTAGTGTTTTATTATACAAAATAAAAATTATTCTCATGTCCTGACTTTTTCTACTCTTCTTATACTACTGTACTTATAATTTTTGTTCTTTCATACCTTCGAAGACAATTGATTCTTGCAGGTAAAGGTGCAAGGTGGCTCGGGCGGGGGACACGGTGGTCGCTTTCCGGCAGGTGGCGCGCAGCATACTTTGCGGATGGCACGGGGTGAGTCTTGTGTAGTACGACGACAGGGGGGCGGGGAAGGCGATATGCAAGGCGGACATGGAGGGCGCTCTTTGGGCGTGCACGAATCCCGTGGTACGCCATGGCATGTACGCTGCTGTATCGAGTGGCGCAGAGCACAGACATGCGACATGAAGCAGGTGATATCACGACTGGAAGCGGCTAACGCCATATTGTCAGGGTATTGGGTGAAAAGGATGAGTGTTGGGCAGCGGGTGGCCTAATGGCACACACCTTACTGCATTACAATGACTCTCGGAAACACTAGGCGGCCATGGATGATTATAATAAAACAAAACAGTAAATATTATCCAGTTGGCTCGTTGTCCAATATATTTTTAAGAAGTGTGGTATTATCTATTCAGGTAAATATTTAATAATTAACTGGTAAGACATATTAACAGTAATTGAACTATAAGACGTCATCAAATGTAGGTACATGGCTACGCCAAATCTGCAAAGTAAAATAAAGGAATATAGTTTTTTATATAAATTATGTAAAATTTATTATTTTTTGAAAATTCACTTTTTAATAGACCAAAACACTAAAAAGCTACTCAGTTTGATATAACTTTTAAACTATAATATCATATTATAAAAGCCTTTATTGGGCTTTGGTTCGCCATTAAAATATTATTTTTTTTCTACTAAATTGATGCTTTTTTACCTCTGCTAATAAGTACTAGAATTACGTATACTATGAGACACCAGTAAGTAGTTAAATATTTGGCGTTATCCTAGATATTACAATTACAATTAGATATTATAAACTTTTATAAAAAATAAAATATTACGAATTAAGATATTTCCAGTAGTTAAAATGGATCCAGTAGTTTAAATTAAAAAAAAACTGGTTTTTTTTTATTTATACTTAATATTAGGATTATACAGACATGTAGAGCTTCCGTAGTGAGAACAAGCAGTGAGTGTGGCGATGGCGCAGGCTGCGTTGGGGGTAGTAGCGCAACAAGGGCCAGGTTATCATGCGGCAGGGTAGCATTGCAAAGTCCGCTTCGCACTGACCACACCTGCACCACGCCAGAGCCACCGCCCGTTGGGCTCACCACGTAGTCGTGGTCAGCGCATGGTTGCAACCGGTATAGCGGAGCGCACGATCCCGCGCTCATTGGTAACCATAAAACAAGCCGCAGCGCAGGTAAGGAAATGCACGCCATGCCATCGGTCGTGCTTGCCCAGACACAACCACTTCTGCACAACCATCACGTCTTACTTCACATCTCTACTATTTTCAAAAATAATTAAACGTTGACAAAAAAATAAACAGTAATATATATATGAGAGATGATTTTGCATACCCACCCGCTTCGTAAACCTTTATTATAATTTTGTATTCTCAGTAAGTGAATTGTAAAATTCTTATGAGAAATAAATGATTCTTTAACCGTGAGACCTACACCATCTATCGTCTCAAAAGTGTTAAAACATGTAGGTACTGTTTTTATAATATAGCCATTATCTAAGCATTGCCATCTCTCTCTTATAAAACGGATAAGTAAAGATAAGTACCTAACTATGTAAAAATTAATGTTTTTGATCAGTTTTTTAAACTTCTATACAAATTTAGTAAACGATATTAAACATACGAGGGATGTAAAGTGAGGCCTAGAACTGCAGCGGGTAGGACGCAGATATTGGTCGGTGGTGAGCAGAGCGCGCGAACAGCTTCCTCCTCCGGTGGTTCTTCTGGAGGTTCTGCATTACGCTGTTGACGCGCTAGTAGCCGCTCAGCAAGACCCTCCTTCAGGTACACGGGTGGCACGGCAAACGTAGCTGGCAGTTGCCACGCGAGCAGAGCACGAACCTGACCACGGACGCCGCCACGAGAACCTCCACTCACTATGAGGGTGCGCTGTTCACTTCCACACTTCTGGCAAATAATACAATATTACAGTACTAAGAAGACATTTTGAAATATAAACGATGCTATTTCTATTCTATTCAATACCTCCTGTAAGCAACGATAGTAACGTGTAAAAGGTTTGGCGCAGTCTGTAGATGACTCGTCACTTTGGTCCACAATCGGTGAGGCAGAGGAATCTACGACAAGAGTATGCCTACAAAGTAAATTACGTCAAGTGAAGTCACTCTACCACACCATGTGAGACACGAGATCATTACTCACGTGATGTTGGCGCCGGCCTCATTGTATATGCGCAGCAGCGGCGCTAGCACACCCGCGTGCTCTGAGTACGTACCCTGAGACAAAATAATGGTCAAACGAAAACAAAAGTAGTAAAACAGCAGTCAAATGCGAAAACAGGACAAGCACCTGCGTGGTTGAATTGATGCAGACGGTGGTTGTGGCACAGTGAGGGGCGGCGAGGCGGGTGTGCAATGTGATGAAGTGTGCATCATCTAGCCAGCTCGGCCATGTACCTGCTGAAGTAGACGCCCGGCACACAACTTTCCCACGCCATTCCACTGCGTATGTGAGATTATCAAGTTTTATGAGATAGGAAGATTAGAAAATTTTATAACACTACTAGCTGACCCGGCAAACGTTGTTTTGCCATATTAATTTTTGGGGTAGGCTACCCTTATCACTTAGCGGTATGAAAAATAGATAGTAGCCGATTCTCAGACCTACTGAATATGCATATAATAAAATTTGGTAAAAATCTGTAAAGCCGTTTCTGAGAAGATAACTAACATTGTAACACGAGAATTTTATATAACACTATATACCTGTAAAGTCAATCACAACTAACTCCCAGCGGTCAGCTAACAGCAGTGGGCCAGCGACAAGTAGACGGCGTCTTTGCGGCGCCCACTCGATAGCGCCTGCTGCGCTCCACTCCTCACTGATACGTTCACACCATACTTCGTACCAATCTGAGTCACCTTGCTCAACATTGCGTTCCCACACCTAAAAAATACCAACGCCATCCAAGATGTCATCTTAATCTATTTACTTGTATGTTGCGATAAAAATCTGAGTTGCAAAAGTTTTAGGATGTTAAATAATTAAAAAAACACAACCCATAATATATTATATGGGTAAATATATATTTGAATAATTATAATAAATTAATATATACAGCCTTTATATTGTACACTACATATAAGTAACTAATGTCTTTAGCTGTAATATGTAGATATATGTATATACCTACGTAAAAATATTATATGAAAGGAAAAGTTCATGAATTTAAAAAGAATTCTGACTACAACAATTAATATGATACGATTCATAAAAATAACATTACTATACGATCCACTACACTTCACAAAATAACCAATTCATTTTAAGGCAATAAAAGGCAAAGTATAGGTTACTATAAAAAATTGTCTTTCAATAAATTTTAATCATATGTAAAATGTAAACTAATTGCTTAAAGTCTTTTATAAAACCGTCCATTATTTGAATGATACTTGGGAATGATTTGCTCTAGTTCGTTAATTACATGGTTGGAAAAAAAAAAACGAATACGACCGAGTTTCTTTTCAGTTTTGAACGCTTTCTTGTATAGCCTTAGACTTAATGACGATCATGTATGTGATTCTATATGAAAGAAGAATTTTTTACTTTGATGGATGTTATTCAAAATTTTCTTCCATTTCGATAAATTTTTTAAACGAAAGTATTTTAGGTGTAAATTAAATTTTTAATGTTTGTTGAGATCTGAATATCTTTCATTTGTCAGAGATGTTTAAGCCATTAATAGTTACTGAAAGATGCGCGTGTTCAGCAAGCATTGCCAATGCTGAGCCGGTGCTGTCCAGTGCAGCGTGTAAAAGAGCAGTCCCGGCCGTGTGTCGAAGCTTCGCACATTGCTTCCAGCGAGTCTCTACTAGTGCTCCTTCGCGCCGCCAGTTCCAGACCCGCCATGACGCTGCATACCGTTCACAATTTGTATAATGCACAAATGGAGAATGTTCATACATTTTGATTTTTAGATCTCTATAGAAAATGGAAAAACCGTTGGTTACCAAAATACAGAATTTTAAAATTAGGACGACGTGACGTCATTTTACAACAGCTCGCGCAGCCCATCGCATAGCTGCTCGAAAAGGGAGACAGAGAGAGAGCAGAATGTTGTTGCACTATGACGTCACGCTTCTGACACGAGCTAACGAACTTTAAATGCATAAAAAATCCAAACTACTTGCTATTTTTAAATTAAACAAAAACTAGTATATTTGTCTACATAAAAGCTCTACTGTGACAAAGTTTCAAGCGATTTTGCGTACCTACCTAGTAACATTCTTCATTACTAAATTCTTTAACCGGCTTCACTCACGCCTAAAAGTGGCCTATATTCTTTACTGTATTACTGAAAGTGTGGGTTTAAATTTCATGCTACTAAAAAATATTACATTTTGTTTTATTTTAAATAGTATTATTTAGGACTACTTTTTACTTGTCACTTGGGAATGCGCTATATTATAACAATAAAATATGCCAATGTCACTCGGAGACAGAATACTTAAGATGATCACTACATACAAACAATTTTATTAAAATAAAACTTCAATAATAATATAATAAAATAGTATAAAAGTATAGACTGTTACCTATATGTTGATTATGTTCCCATGTGTGTTGTAGTGCTCGTAGAGCATCGGGTGTAGCGTGGGGAGCGAGTGCGTGACGCCAAAGTGAGTCAGCGGAGATGGCGCGACGCCAGGCGTGACACACAGCAGCGGCACGCCGCAGATCAGATGGTGATGCGTACCGCAGAACAGCGTGAAGAACGGTCACTGTGACTCCATCATCATTTCCCCACGCACTGTTCTCAAAGTCTGACATGGTTATTTAGCTTATTAGATGGACTGCCAGGGTTTCTTTCAAAGTTTCTTCATGTTATCCACAACGCAATTAGTCTTAGTATGACAAGTAAAGGTTTATTCCCATCTATAGATCCAAAAGAATCTATGATAAAACCTTCTTTACCTCAATTTCAGAAGCTACAACGTTACCGTATTATAACTATATTGTGATTATTGTGACGCTCCGACTGCGACCTGTTTTAAATTCTAAATCTATTTCTATCTCACAGCGCAGAGTGGGCAGCGTACCCAGGCAAAAGCGACGCATTCTTTGCAAAAAAACATTCTAAAACAATTATTAATAAGCGTGCGGAATATAAATTCGTATAAACGATTGTTATGGACACAAGCAGTAAGTCTAGAAAATTTCAAAGGCATCTTTAAAAATGCCAAAAATTAATGATTATACGCTTAGTTTCAATTATTTAATAAATATTGTAATAAACATTAAGTAAATGATAAATCAACAAATATATCTAACTATGCGTAACATAGTAAAGGTGAAAGTGTAACGTAAATATAAGCTAAAAGGCTACATAGCGGCTAGCTCTTTCTTGACCGCCTGCATGTAGTCAGCGGTAGCCTCAGCAAGGTCTCGGTCACCGACGCTGGGATCGAAGTCAGTTACTGAAGCAGCGGGACTACCCTCCTCTGCCTGCCGCAACTTCAGTCGGATCTCACGCATGCGAGCCTCCAAGATGCGCTCACGCTTACTTTCGCGCTCCAACATCTGGTGATTACCAGTGTCATGACTATATTGCAATAAGGACTAAATTTACACGAAAATTTTATAATATTTAAAATAGATATGTGCTCAAACCATTACACAGACAAATATTGTAGTTAAGAAAGATAGAAAATGTTTTATTTAAATTATAAAAATCTTCCAGTACCCAAACCTTGAAATGCTTATTTAATTATTATTAGTTATTGTTTATTGTTATATGTATTAAAGTAATAAAGTCATACTATTTATTTACTTTTCTGTCTGGGATGTACTCTGAAGGGCAAAAATTGTTAATATCGCATAATGTTAGCACTGTCTAACTGTAAAGTTTCACAACATAGTTGTAATACTTACAGCGGTCAGCAATAGCTTGTCGTTCTTGTCCGATTGTATCATATTCTGGGAGTACTCCACCATGTAGACATTGCCTTTGCGACTACCGCACGCAACAAACGCGCCCTGCAACCGCACGTAAATGCCAAAACTAAATCTTCGTTTTCAAATGAATTATGAACAGATAGTATTTTTTTAATTGTAACCTCTTTACCTTAAATTAAATCTTGATCAATATTAGCTTAGCCCTACTTGTATGAGCACGTGGTATGTGCAAAAGTACATACAAAAGTAAAAACTACTTTTTACTTTTAAGTTTACACCTTTAATTTTCTCATTATAATAAACGTGAAAATGAATTTGTTAATTCTTCAATCGGTGTATTAATTTTTATAAATATAGAAAAGAAGATATTAAATTAATCAATTAAAGGTATTATATAAAGGTATTATTTTCAAAATTAAAAGGACTACAGTTACCCCCTCATGCATGCGAAGGCGCAACAGTGGCTCATCACAGACGTGCATAGTGAGAGTGGGCTCGTGCTGGCGCCGCAGTAGATCCCATGTAGCTAACATACCGTCCCATTGCGCCACCGCCATTAACGAGAGTCTACCGTAACAAAAACTTTTACTCTCCTACAAACGTTATCTAAACTTGATAAGTGTACGTGGCAAGATCGTTTAGTTACACGACAGTAAATATCACCCAGTCTAGTATTAAGTGATAATAATTATTTGACGGTTTTTTATGACAAATTGTTTTTCATACATTATTTGTAAAATGTATACATGAATTAAAATATTACTTATATATCTATATATGATATGAGGTATTGACGAGACACGTATGATTTTTCAGACCTAGTGGGGCTCCATGTGGCGGCCGTGATTTTATGACGATGCGGTGGTGACCAGAGCACGGCGGACTCGCGACAGTCCTCACTCCACACACGCACCGTCCAGTCACCCACCGTCAGAAAATTCTTCAGAAAGCCAGGATTGCGCTCCAGAGACCAAACCGGGCCTAGATGCGCCTCAAACTGTTGTCATACATGATATAATAGAGTATATAATAAGTATATAATATAAGTATATAATAAACATGCATACAATCGTGAGCAATATCATGCTCACCTTTGCTGGCAGTTTCTCCATAGGGGTTTTACCCTTCCGATTGCCACCGACTACCAAGCCATTCTCGGTGCCAACCATAAACCGGGTTGGTATTGTGGGCTCATACTCCAGCGAACTCACTCCATTGGCATTGGCCATCGTTTGCACGTCGAATGAGGACTTGACTACGTCTATTATCATCTCGTCTGTGGGCTCACCCATGTTACGCATGTCCCACCACTTGCAAGCACCATCCGGGCCCGCTGAGAAGAACTCCTGGCCCGACTTAGAGTTGATGAAGATGACGTTACGCACGAGATCGCGGTGAGCCACGTGCGGTGCGCACAGCATAACCGGAGGGCCACCGTGCCGTCGATCCCAGACGCCCACTTGTCCATTGAGCAGTCCCCCGGCCAAAATGTGACGCTCACGAGGGCTGAATTGCACGTCGAGTAATGGCACGGGCGGTACTAGCGCCACTTCAGGCCCATTGGCATTCTCCACGTCCCAGACGTAGGAGAGCACAGAGGCACGTGAGGTTCGGTTGAAGTCAACATCAAGATAGGCAACAGCAAACCGCTGCCCACCTTCCGGCTGCCAACAGATGGCGGAGATGGGTCGTGGGCCAACGGGATCACGGTACACGTTGACTGTGCGGCAGCTATTTCGCTCAACTTGTGGCAATGATGCCATTTCTGCGTAGTACGTGCGGTACATGTCAATTGCATTATTTTGTAAAACGTAGTGGTCCATGCCCTGTAGACGTCCATTTAAGAAGTTTAAAATAAAGTAAATCATATCTTATATATAAAAATCTCGTCACAATGTTAGTTACCTTACTCGTCCGAAACGGCTTTACTGATTTTACCAAATTTTATATGCATATTCAGTAGGTCTGAGAACCGGCTACTATCTATTTTTCATACCCCTAAGTGATAAGGGTAGCCCACCCCAAAAATTAATATGGCAAAACAACGTTTGCCGGGTCAGCTAGTAATAAATATAAAAACAATAATTAACATACTGGAGCTAGAGACATAACGCAATGAATATAGTTGTCATCTTTTTCAATTTTTCTTCGATATCGCTGCGTTGCTTCGGGGTCTACAATATTCACGTCTTTGGGCCATCCTCCTTCCGCGTGATTAGCGCCAGTGGTAGTATACTCTGCTCTGGAATATCGTGATGATTCAGTTAGACTAGGCTACGAGTAAATTAGGGAGCAAGAGGAAGGTATAGTCGATAATTAATGCCAATTACTGACATATCTTTTAAAACCTATTACTAAAAACTGGACCCTGTGTTGGCACAAACTGAAAATTGGATAAAGTTAAATAAAAAATACCTTATGGTGTTAATATGGTGCTCGGAGAAACAGGGTGTATTCTGTGTGGGTTGGTGTACAGGATTACGCAGAATATAGTTCTTGTACTCAGCCGGGTTTGAGGGTACGGAGTCGCACATCTCAGGACCCTGCTCGCAGAATAACGGTTGTCGTCCAAATTCGCATCTCTTCTTAGTATAGCTATAAGTAATATCCATGATTTATTGATCTTTACTAAAATATGTAAAAAAGGTAAGTTATAGTAGTATTGACAAAACTTTATATATTCAACGATTTTATTATGATTAAACTATTTCAATAAAAGAGTAACGTTTTTGCTTAAAAAATTCGCGCCGAATGCGTCAAATTGACATAATATATGGCAATTAAAGAATTTATTTTATTATATTGATAGACTTATTTTATCACCAGCATTAAAAAAATAAAGAGTATGTAGTTAAGGCATTGCATAGCCTATAATTGGCTATCTATTTGTAATAGAAATCTTTGATACTTTTCAAGAAACTTATTGTATATTAAATATTGGGCTTAAGCACTGTAATGTCATTCTAATGTCAACTCTCTGTGAAATCCTTCCAAAATGTAAAGCGTGTGATTCGCAATAAAACAATGATTATACGAAGAAAAACAGGTTTAATTAATCGCCCACATTCAAGACACTTAAAAAACCATATACTGAGAACTGAGAGTGCGAACAAAGCATTTAAGTCGAAATTTTTTTCACAGAACCTATTCTATATCTACGCCACAGACATAATATATCAATCTGATATCAGATGTTTATTGTTTACATTTAGAATGGGTATACGCGAGGGAAAGTATTTATGCTCGGTATGTGTGCGACGGCAGTCATGTCTATCTATAATCTTTGTGCCCTGTATATATTACTCTATTGTCTTTGATAGAGTCATAAAGTCAAAGTAACGATTTCTTTTATCTACTAAATTTTACATTATTTGACTTAACTATTATTATTTGTCATTATTTACAATGTTCAATCAATAGCCGTACTAAATATGTATAAAATATATAAAATGAATATATGATAAATTTGAACTAAATCGATAAGGTAAATTTTAAAAATGTCAATGGTGCTGTCGAAGTATATTTTAAGAGAAAAACAAAGAACATAGTAGAGTGAGAGTGCAAAGGGTGCGATGATGGCGGAGCAGTTTCCTATGTTCAAGCTGGCTACACAGATAGCGCGCCAGCTTAGCTCTCCAGTGGCGGGCCGCGTCAAAACCTACGCCAAGTCACATCCGCGCTTTAGTGTTGCTGTCTGCGAGCGAGTGGCGATACTGTACAGGGCGGCTGAATGGCGAGCGCGTGTCACAGCTTTGCGGCTCGCTGGAACTGCCACACCAGCACTGATCGCCGCAAGTCCCCCGCCTATGCCGCGCACCACGGCCCTCGAACTCGGGGGTGACCTTATCGGTATACATTGATACAATATTCTTTAACACTCTCTCGTTATTTACTAACAATGTTTTCTTTTAGGTGAAGTGGTGATATTTTTAATGGGTTCGTTGATAATAATTTTTGAAGTAAACCGCCAAGCAGCCCTTAAAGAAGCGAAGGTAAAAATTACATAATGCTGTTACAAGTCAAGGAACGAAGAAATACGATTCTAAACAGATTTTTTCACAAAAGTCAACAGCAACCTTGATGATTATAAGAATTATTTTGGCAGGCGTTGCAGCGCAAGTCGGAGTGGATGTGCGTGCAATTGTCGCTGGAAGAGGTGCAGCGTGAGGTGCAGGCGCAGCAGGCTGACCTTGACCGGCTACACGCTGCGCTAAAGGCAAAGCTTGAACCCGCCCCGCCCGCTCCAGAAGCACCAACCACTTCATACACACCAGCTACGAACAAAAAGCGATAATGAATATTTGATAGTTATCAGACTTCTGGATTAAGTAAAATGTTAAAAAGTAACCATATCTAAAATCCAGATTCACTCATATATGTATTTCTATAAATATTAATTAGAAACAGACCCTGTCGAATAAATTGATCCATGATTGCAGCATGTGACTACATTGTACTTTAAAGTACAACAATACTGGTCGTGTCAATAAAGCAAGCATTTTCTTCAGTGATCTTTCTTCTGAGATGTCTCCCCAATAGTGAAAACGCCAAACGTCTGCAAATTAACAAAGACATCGTTAAACTAAGTATGTGCCTAACGAATGTACTAATATACAAATTGGCCAAACTTTTAAATTTCATTATTATTTTGTTGTGTATCACAAGAAAAGACGCGATGACGATTTACATCTTTGCACTACACTCATGATACCAAACAGACCTTGATGCCCATTTTAGAAGAATTGTCACTCTATAAAACTGAAATACACTTACAATAGTTAACTTTGCATTAAATTTAAATATATATTTTTAAAACTTATTTGATCCTATTAGAATAAAATTAATACTAGTTTTTGTTTGAGCAAGATTAAAAAGGAATAATATTTGAAAACAATAGTTACCGTTTCTGAAATCTCGATCTTTTCATATTTTGTTGATAAAATACTTAATTCTATATTTAAAATAAATAAATAATTTAATTTATTGAAATTTTTAAAAGTTATGAACTAATACGGGCTCCGAGCTAGGTACAAGTATGTAAGTCGACTCGAGAACAGCGGTTTTCATGAATGTCTTCTTAATTGCAGTTTTAATTTTTGAAATACTTACAAGAACTCACGCAAAACTGAACAGCATTATCAAACTTTGATCTCTTTTTTGGCGCCCTACTAATATGCAATAAGTAGCACAATATGTGGTTTCTTTTTTTGAGGTTTATAAGAAAAACAGATGATAAATTGGAAAAGTAAATAAAACAATATATTAATTCATGGGTAATTATCATTCATCATAAATACGACAGTAAAATGGGATCGGGCAAATATTAATTTATTGTGCGTTGTTATCGGCATAACAGAGTCGCGGGAGCGTTGCGGAGTGTGGAGAGGGCAACAGGACAAATGAATGCATATCATTACCGGTCCACACACTCAATTATATTTAATACAGGAATTATCGTAAATTGCCTGATGTGCAATATCAAATATTTATTTTTAAGTAAATCGATTTTACATCTCTAAGTTAGAAATATACCATATTATTCAATGCCCATGCGTGATTCGAACGAAATATAATGTATTTAAGCAGGCAAGTGTAACAAAACCAGCATTTCTACTCCTGTTACTTAACTTATTAGATAAAGAAGCCAGCAAATCATGGGAATCGTTCCAGTCAACTTTTGTTAAAATTGTGGGTATATAATTTAAGGTGAACATATTTTTCTTCCATTTTCCAAATGAAAAACTCTAAATTCTACGATTGATGAAAGTTTTTGCCATAGTGTCTTTTGATGATTTCAGTTGGCGACGCCGCAAAGGAAAACTTTTTCAAGTTACTGTTGCAACGGGTGCAGTTCATAAACTAGGCCTCCATCATTTCTTTGGTTAAAAGTCTGTTCTTGTTTAAAATAGGACGAGGTTTATTTTATATGAAATTGTTTTATTTAGTCATGAGTCAAGCTTTTTGTTTATATTGATAACATTTACAGCTCAAATTTCAAGGTACCTACATGAAGAATTTCAAGTTTGTTTGATAGTATAATAACGTAAATTAATAAGTAGACGTTAAGATTTATCATAACTAATTTTGAGTTACTGTGTTTTTTTACGGTAAAGCTAAACAATTTTTGATAATTTTTAAAAAGACAAAAAATACTTTCAAACAGTACATGATCATAACACACATGATATATTGAAATATATGATTTTGAATATTTTCGACCTATCGAAGTTCGAGTTAGAGGTTCAATTATATTTTTAAAGTCATTTATAAATCTCATAACATTTTAAAATATCTGGTACAGCAAGAATCCGACATTGAGGCTGCGGCTAAGCTCGTGGCAAGTATTAAATCATTTATTTTAGTATATTCACACGAAATTTATAGCAAGTGTCGATAAAACTAAATGGTCACAGTATTCATTATAATATAGGCCTCAGAGCTAAGCGGTCTTATAAGTATACCGTGAAGCGTGAGGTATCAGGTTCGATCCCCGGTCCCGAATACAATTTATAAGTGTCATAAGTGGTACGGAGGAGGCAAACCAACAAACATTGTGAGTTGCCTGAAAGAGATCGTTGATTAGCGATAAGGCCGCCCATTACACTCCAGTGCAACAAAGTGTGTAAAAAAACATATATTTTTCAATTTAGTTAAATGCAACAAGAGTCAATAAAAATATATTTATTTGCTTAAATATTATTATAAAAATCGTCTTGCAAAAATATATAGCAGCAATTGTATAGAACGGAAAACACGCATTATATATGGATGAGTTGTGGGAAACGTTTGCGTCATACGATAGATAATGTTATGAAGGATATTCGAGACATCTCTGCTTTGATCTAATATTGAATCCCACACACATGAGCATCAAGCAAAGCCTAGCTGAATTGCAACAGAACTGTTGATATGAGAAACTATTTAGTTTATTTAAGCTACAGTAAGCCTTTTGCATTCATAGTCCTTAGATTAATCAGCGAAGTTAAGGAAAAACTAATTGTCATGATATACACTGAACCCAATTCATTTAGTATTAAAAAAAACATATTTTTGAATTGACCTATTTCTTGTACAGATGGCAAACATTATTAAAAGTAAGCCTATTTTACTCGCTAATAATCTTTCCAGAAGTTTAATAAATTATCAATTTTTGTGATTATCTACAGAAAGACTATCTAAAGAAATGTACAAAAAGATTTTCAAAATTAATATCACGTAGAAGAGTATGTTACAATGATCAGTAAAACAAATACATCGACGTGGAAACACAATAATAAATTTACCATAAGTGCGCATTTTTATAAGAAAAATATTCGTTCGTCGAACCTAATACTTTTGTAATAAGGCACATGTGTTTTATATCACTTATAAAGTATAAATTACAATGAGGACCTTCTATACTCTCTTACCGCAGTTATCTGCGTATATGCAGCCCCGCATTAGTTTCTCATAACCAAGTATATTGTCGGTGGCTGCCGATTTCCCTGCAATGGTCCCAAATCCACATATTAATATTAATAGTGCTGTATAAGTGGTTTAACTGTTGAATATTTTTTTAAGTGAAAACCTTTGCAGAATTTTTTAATAGTAATATATAAATCGCTCGTTTTTAGCCATATTATGTGAAAGAACATGTAAAACTCTCGTCTTAATAGGCAACAACCAAATACTTAGCACGATAGTGATCTATTACTATTTTAGATAAGTCGAGGACTACCCTATCTCTCCTTTAAAATTAACTAAAATGTCTTCGGTTCAGTGCAGACTAAATATGTACCTTTCCTTACTTACATATCATTAGCTATGATTCTGTGCATATAGCCCAGATATCAAAACAAATATTTTACAAGAATAAATTGACGCGAGACCAATAAATATAAAAATTTCGTAGCTATGCTATTATAAGTTGGAAGAAGGTAACAGATTTTCGCGACACAAAATGGACCACAAAGGACACCCACGTCAAATAAAAGCACAAATCTTCGAATATCACATCGTCTGGATATAAACATTCAGCGATCGTAACGATCCTCGTAAAAATATATTATATCGTAAAGCATTAGTGCGCTTGACCCACACTTGCCTGAAGAATACTGAGAAAAATATAAATGTATTGTTTCTCTCTCTGAAGAAGTAGAATAAAAAGGTAGCTTATGGTTTATGCAGTCGCAGCATAAGAGTATGAAGATATGCGTTTTTTTCAAGTTATTAACTTCTCTATTTTAAAACCCACTAAAACATTTTACATAAGTTTTTAATAAAAGCTAAGATCTATACTCGAAGCTTTACAAAACTAAAGTATTTTATAATTTACTCATAATTAGAATAATCTTACTATTTATGTCGATTTAGTTGCTACAAATTTACTGAGGCCAACAGAGAGACTAAGGGTAAGGGGAGGGGGTCGTGCTCCAACTACGATTATGCTCGATGAATATGCGAGCGTGTGTCTCTTCGCTTAAACCTGACTACTGTTTGCAGCTGTACATAATCTAGTACCTCCTCAGATAAGATTTTACAAGATCTTCACTGTTTGCATATTAAAAATGTTCCCTTAATTTAAAATATTTTTATATACGCTTGCTTATACACCTTACCTCTATATCCATAGTAATTGCATCGTGTTAACGGTGAGCACGTTGCAGTAAAAAGGCCTTGAAACACATTAGTAACATTATGCAGCAGCACTTTATCCGCGAGGCGCGATTTTATCCGTTGAGTAATGGTCGCATCGATCACGCCACCCGCCCTGCCGCCCGCCTAGCCGACAACTCTAAGGATTTTATCACTTTGAATCCAACTAAATACCGAACACCTTGAAACTTGAATACACATACTATTTAAAAACTTAACATATCGTAAACATTACTCTTATTGAAGGAAATGATATCGAACAAACTCACCAGATTTAATAATATATACAGAACGTTTCAAATTTTTTAATTTTCTCTTTCACATATCTTAAGTAGTTAAGTCAAAACTAGTCTGTTGTTACCTAAATGCATGTTGCATGGTAATTCCTAGGTTCAAAATCAGCTCTGCCATTAGTACAACACATGAGTTGCAATGATCCAGCTCAAATAAATAGTAATGAAGAGAACGCAATAAATTTCATATGTAAATGAACTATTTCTTAATCCCACTTGAATATTCGCACCATATTAACGTGAAAACAATGTTGGTAATTAATTTAAAGTAATTCGTTTTTACCCGTAGACCATCAATCATTATATTACATATTGTATCGAAAGCGTTAAGGCATAATTAATGAGCATAAATTAATCAGCAGGAATATTGTGAAAAAGTTAATGTGCAGGCGATAAAAATATACATAAATTGTATTTAACCACATAATTTGTTATTTCCAACCTCGGGTTGCTTGAATAAACAAGACAAATCTGAATTCAATTTTCCCTTCAGCCTTCTGAATTTAGAAATACAAAAATTACTTTCTGTCATATTTGATTTTGTGAAATATTAAAAATTCATATCGCAAAGCTCTGGTTTGAGCCGAATGTTTTGTCGAATCATTATGTAAATTGACGACTATGTCTACCTATCTGTATAATAATTGGGTTCACAATTAAATCAAAATAAGTTTAGAAGTTGGTAGGTACTAAAAGACAAAGGTTGCCATTTAAGCCCAAGGAGTCGCGATACTTGACGAATAAGCTGATCACGTGCGACAGATTACGAGCTGAGAGGAGTTAGCGGGTAAGTTAGGGCCTTGCGTCACCGATGAAGGATATAATGTGTCACGAAGCTGACTTACGCGAGCTTTGCCTCACTTCGTTTGCCTTTTAACCGACTTCAAAAATGAGGAGGTTTTCAATTCGACTGTATTTTTTTTATGTTTGTAACTTCAGAACTTATGACGGGGTAAACCAATTTTGATAATTCTTTATCTGAAAGCTGGTGTTTCCCGTGTGGGCCGATTTAAATTATATTATATTTATTTAAATTATAATTATCAAAATCTGATTAGTAGTATTAGTGTTACAATTTGAAGTGTTTTTTTTTTTTTTTTTGTTAAAATTATAAGACATCTTGTTGTATTTTATTCTTCTTGTGTTTGTGTTTTCGGCATGATGCTGTGTTTAATAAATAAATTTGCTGCTTAGGCATTTGTGTCTTTATCTTCATCAGATGTATTTTTTAAGTTACGATACTTTGGCAAATTAATTTTTTGCTTCATTTACAAGGACAACAAGAAAATACTATTTACTTAGGCGTGTAATGAGCGGGCTAATCAACATACAACCATATCTCCCAGTTAAACAGAAGAAAGTTAAGAGAAGATTACCAAGATTTATAAAAGAGGAAATTAAGTGCAAAACTTACAATTTCAACATAAATTAAATTAAAATAAAGAGAAAAAGTAATTGAATAGAAAATTAAATAACAAGATACTAGATATACAAAAAAGTACTTCTAGGTAGAGCGATTCAGTATGTCTATTTCAATATGTATGTGGTGAGATAATGTTAAGGACAACAGTGCTTTAAGAGCTTTAAACAAATGCATCCGAGTCACGTACCATAGTCGAGGAGCAGTAAGCGTAACGGTGAGTCTTGACCAGCTTTAATGTAAATCTTTGATGTGCAAATATCTCCTCTATTCTTATTTATTTATGCTGGGATAATTGATGTCGCCTCGGATACATTCATGAGTTAAAATGATAATTTATTCATGTTTCTCTGTTTTGTATATGTCACGTGCGGAGGTTATCCATATAAATACACGTACAAAATCTTTCTCAGAACACTGACTGTTAAACATCGAGTTATAATATTGTTTTATTTATTAACTAGCGACCCGCCCCGGCTTCGCACGGGTATAAAACATATATAAAAACCTTCCTCTTCAATCACTCTATCTATTAAAAAAACGCATCAAAATCCGTTGCGTAGTTTTAAAGATTTAAGCATACAAAGGGATATAGGGGAAGAAAAAGCGACTTTGTTTTATACTATGTAGTGATTAACGCAAGAATCACACACATTTGAAGAAAACAGTTTGAACGGATTAAGCGCGTAATTTACCACAAATTTCACAATTTTTTAATTAATACTAAATTTTTGCCTGAATTCGCTAGCTTTACAGCCTGCATGACCTCGGGCGACTGACGGAAATGATGTTAATTGTCAAAAGGTGACATGGTATTGTTCCTAGTGCTATTTTGTAAATCTATATTAACTGTAAAATTTGTATTGAAAATTTGTTCAATTGTTTTTTTAAATCATTAAAATAGGTATACTCAAATAACTTTTTTATTTATGTAGGTATAAATTATTCTAACACATACGATTTCATTGTCGATACCTCGTATACTTGGCCTTCAAGCCACCGCTTATTAATGATTACCCACTTTAATGGATTTCCTATGTACATTTATATTAATATCGTCAAATGCGTACATATAATTGCGTAGTAGAGGATATTAATACTTATTAGAGACACTGGGCGATAAGTCAAAGTCAAAATACGCCAAAAAAATTAAGGACAGTTAACGCAATACATTGTCAATAAGTTCATATTTTGACAATTGACTAATAAAATGTCAATCTGTTTACCGCCTCTTCATCGGGTATAACTTTGTAATAAAATCCAATTAACTTTGCAACTTTAATAAAATAACATCATGTTGAATATATCTTTCAGTAATTAGTTAATAGTCAATTAATATTTTATCAAAGTAGTTAATGTGGCACTGATTACTTCGTAATTTATTTCAATTTGCTTTTTTATACAACATAACTATGTATTACTGAGGCCACGTCTTTTACAGTTCTATATCATTCAACGTCTCGCTCGCACAACGACTCAAAAACATTCCTATCATTTATCGAAAATATTTAACATTATATAGATTCTATACCATGTCTAAATATGACAAAAACTACAATTATAGCGGTTTTTTAAAAATATTTTATATCCAAAAATACTTATCTACTGCTTTATTAAATCTACTGTTTCATTATATGTAAAGATATTATTTAAAAAAGAGTGAAATTCCGTTACCCGTAATAAAGTCCCTATGGGTAGTCGTATTTCTGCGTATGTTTTCCTACATAATTGTCCTTGTAAATATCAAGAGTATTGCTCCTAATGTGTTCTGATATTATGAAGCATGTGTTTGTTCTCAAAGATGTGCCGTTTACGCTGATCTGTTGATAGCATGTTGCGGTGCTTTTATAAACCAATAAACTCCTCGCTTAAGCTTTGGATAAGGTAACTTTATTAATGTGGATAAAAACACACGGTAAATTATAAAAGTAAAATATATTGTATTTTATTTTAATAAATAAACTCAAAACTACTATATCGATTTTGAATTTTTTAAAACTTTCTTACCACTGACCACCTCCTTGGTCTAGTGGTAAGCACGTAAGCGTTACAACCGAGAGATCCTGGGTTCTATTCCCGGTGGAGATAAAAAAAACTCGGTCTGGCAGGGCATAGAAGGCTGATCACCTACTTGCCCCTAAAGAAAAAATCGATCAGTGAAACAGATGTGAAATGCATCTGCGCCATACCCCACTAGGGGACACGGCACTTCACTACACCTGATCGCGAGTACAATCTACCAAGTACGTAATAGCAAGCAAAGAGCAAGGTAACAATAATGTGTATAACAGCCGAAGTTTGAGCTTAGGACGTAATTAAATAATTGGATAGGAAATTCTTACACCTTTTCCCTTGAACTTAATTAAATAAAAATATGTTACAAAATATAATATTTATATAAATAAAATTTCATAAATAGCGAGATATAAAGGAAAAGTAAGAAGCAATATCATTGTACTTGATTGTTGTCAAAAGGTTTTAATATGCTCAGTAATTACAAACATTTTGACATCACAGCGAAGCTCTGGAGCGATTCCAAGGCTTGACTAGTAATTTCCGGAGCCGCGAGAGGTTGGGGTATATGCAAGAACGTCTATAAATTGTTATGTTGTTCATGAAGCCTGATTTCCAATAAATACTCAACTATTGGACAATCTTTATCTTACTTAATCTCTTCATCGTGGAAAATTAACAATTGATTTATTAGGGATTTATAATGAACGTGACAAAACTGCCTGATTTATATACTTAGATATTTATTAGTTATTAAGTTAGGCTGTGTTACCAGTTTAAAGGTGAAGGAAATTTGACATAGGTAGTTTTTATTAACATAACAATTTGATTCACCATTTTCAATATATATAATAGGTACTATTTATTTATTTAATACGAAAAAATAGACAATATATTAAAATGATATAAGAAGATAAAGTCATACAAAAAAAAATATAACCTAAAAAGTATCACGACTTTTTATTTCACGATATTTTCACTACGATACTTCTACGACTTAGGGACCTTCAAGAAAAGAGTGTATCTCTTTAAAAGACAGGCAATGAACCCGTAGCCCAACAGGCGTTGAGGGTGTCTGTGGGCGGCGAATTGCTTCTGGTGACGAAACTTATTCTTTCTTTCTTTTTCTTGTTATAAAAAAGTATCCTTCTCGTGTTCCTGGGAATTTTGATTGAAATATGATTATATCTATGAGAGAGGAGCACGAGATTAGTTTGATATCAGTATATCATAAAAATATGATTGCTATCATGATTTGATTCTACACTCGTTTTGCGCTATATTGCTTTTGGTTACGAATATGGGGCGTCGTTCTTCCCTATAAAGTTTATAGAGAGCAAAAACTGCCTTTTTCGCTAAGAAAGCAGTTTTTGCTCTCTTACATATATCACCGTATATGTGATATCTTTGCAGCATTAGGATTTTTTCTGAAGATACCACTAAACATATAGGCACATATAAGTTATGGCTCGGAGCGCCACGAAACTTGTTAATTCTAAAACTTTGCATTTCTATCACGTACACCGCATTGTTTTCAAAAACAAAAGCTAAAACTGTACGGCTGCGTATTTCTTTCTTTAAATACCGTCTTTTGGTAAACGTTTTTACTTTTGATGTTCTACTGATTGGCATAATAACAAAAAATAGCAGATAATAACAAAACTCAAAAGATAAACAAATAAATTTTTTACATTGTCACTAGAAATTCCTTTTATATTGAGATAATCACATTTTAATTAACTTTTCACTTTAATATAATACTAGAGATTGACCATAATTCAAAGTATGTATGTTGTGTGTAATGTGTATTTTAAATAATTTATTTCTGATGCATTTTATATAAAAAATAGATTTTTGTATTTCTTTATATAAACTTTAACTGTGTCAAATTTCACGTTCATTCGTTCGCGTAATTTTCTTAAAAAATATATAAAGCTTTCGTTTAATGTAATATATAGATATCCTGTTCGTAGAACACATTCATTTCTGCTTCTGACAACATCTCACTTCAATTGCTCAAAGACATTCCTATCGTTTATTAACAAGCAGCTACCATTGTGTATGTTAAAATCGTTTTATTTACCTTCCATGGATGACTTTGTGCAGCTGAGCAGTTATAACTACAGCACTGGACTAGAAGTGTATAGGGTACAATTGAGAAGATGCGATATATCCCTCACGGGTGAAGGGTTAAGACGTGGTTAAGTATGTGAGAGGCTCGACGGAACAGTGCCGTTAGCACTCGAGTTAAACTGTCAGTTTGCTCTAATACAGTACATTCTGTATAACATAATACGATTAAGGCAGTTAACATAAACTCCCTAGTATTTAAAAAATTCAAGTATTTCATGATTATCTTTTTGGTGATCCTATCTAACTTTGTCAAAAAAATAATAATGCTTTAAGATATTTACTACGTAAAATTTTAACCGTCATTCGTAACACGCGTTCCGAAACAAATAACTTTATGCCACCTTTCTTTTTCGCATAGGTTAAAATATTGTGTATGCTCATGCCCAGGCTATGATATATATATATATATATATATATATTAAACGGTATCAGATCGTGCAATTGTTATACAGCAATGCACACGATTTCAAAGGACTGAAGGAGAGGCTAAACGGACAATTAAGATGTTATAATATGTACGTGATAATTGGCCAAATATTCACAAACGTCTCTGTAGCCACTGTGTCTCACATTAATTAAACTAATTTTGTATCCACGTGACATATACTCATTTATATTTACTCACGTGAAACTCACTCAATTTGAAATTTAAACTAACTGCTTATATAGTAAGTAGTTTTATAGCAAATAAAGTTTAGTTACAAGAAATTGTGTTTTTATTTGGGTCGTTTGTTCGTTTGTTGTTCACCAAGCGGATTGTTTGTTATCTTTCGCTCAACTTGAAACGTTGATGGATGTACTGAGTGCTACCTGAGCGACATAAAAATAGGAAATTCTACGTTGAAACTATGTTAAAACCCAAGGTGAATGTTACAATTATCAATAATTAGCTATAATTGCCGCAATTAATTTGTCATTGTGGCATCTTGTAAATAAATAACTACTGCAGTTGTATATGAAATGAGTCTAATCTTTGTACCATTTTCACTAGTAGAGCTATACGGTTTACGTCCTTGCTAAGTTAAATTAGTGCGACCGTAAATGATTCTCATACGGCTTTAATTATTTAATTTATTTTTAATTAAAAAGGGCACTGTATGATATACACGAAATAGCGCCATATATTTTTTATGTTATCGAATGTTCACTATTGTCGTACCATATTTTAGTAGTAGTTGTGATGGACGGACATTTGCGTTAACAGCATTTATTACGCAATATAAAAAATAAGACGACAGCTCCATTGTTCATGTAGAACAGTGAATATATGGAGACTTTGATTACAAGTTCTGATTTGTTAACACCTCAACATACAAAGTAATTAAAACTTATTGAAACTATATAATTACATATACTTTGCTTATAATTTTCACCGAACGTGTAATGCTAAATTTGAAAATTTAATCAAAATATTAATTAATTTTAGAAGAGTATTAATAAATCTTACAAAAAATCTTGATTAAATAAAAATCGTAACGGTGGCGCGGCGTTTCATTAAAATATCCATTTATATCTCGTTAGTGGATATCTCACAATCTATCTATTCAACCGTAAGTATCAATTAAAGAAAAACGGCATTAAAAGTCTCGGAATTGGAGTTGGACTGAGCCATAACTGTCAGTAGATAGGGCTTCCCAACGGAGGGATTACACTTACTCTAGGGGCACCCTAGAGGCACCTCTTTGAATCTAGGCTTTACCTAATATTAACAGGGCAAAACAACTTATTCTTCGGGTCATTGAAATAAGTTTTTATTACTCAATATAATTATCCTTACCTCTTAAGCTCTAAGTTGTAGAGCAAGTGGCAGCCCTTAGAAGCGCGTGAAGCGGTAAATCTCAGCGATACTAACCGTTAAAAGGATTTACTTCTAGAGTCCGCCATTCATTGGCAAGGCGCGAAGCCTCGATTGGATATTGATGGCCTCTCTTAAGTGTGTCGTATATCCTCGCAACTGAATCTTTCCATTATTCGATACTTTAGGAATTCTTTAGAATTTGATGAGTCTCACCATAATATAAGATCAAAAAATTATGACAACCATATCCCATCAAAACTTTTCCTCAAGGTAAAACAACAATTACAACGTCATCTCTTAACAGCAGTGTGTATTTTTAGTTTTTGATGATTATTTCAAAAGGCGCAAAATTATTTTTTTATTTTATTTATGTGGGTGGTTCCCATATAAATTCACCAACAAATAGTAACGCTCCTTCCAAACAAAAAAAAGTAAAAAATTAATACAATAAATTTAAAGTTGGCGGAACAAAAAGTATAAAATCGTTTTAAAATTATTCATTATTAATTGATATTAATTATGTTGTTATAATAACGAATATAATTTTATTACAAGATAATCATAATATCGTACCACAGCTCAGTTCGGGCGTATCGAAAAAAGGTGTCTTCTGGCTGTTCAATAGTTCAGATATGGAGATTACTACTTAGACGAATCTAATCCGGAAAATAATATTAAATTACTTTATTATTTGCCGCTTTAAATAGAATCACCATAAAATGTTACCCATTGTCGTTTAGCATTCATATTTGTGAATTATTAAACGCTTAGTAGCGTACATCGTACAAATTCATTTATTAAATCTGATGGAAATTTTCACGGGTTCCTTTGTCTCACACTCGCTTTATTTCACAATTATGAATGAATATACAAACATTTGTTTAAATGTTATTCGATATTGGTCCGAATATTTTCTATATGATCTGATCACATATCTGATTTAATCAGGAATAAATAATTTTTATATCGAGGATTCATAAAACGTCATTAACTTTATAATTGTGGACGTACCAAGAGAAATATTTAGCTTTTATAATATGACAAAATTATGGTCCTCGTTGAATCTTTAACTGTTAGAGATTACATTGATACATAAGATTATGGAAAAGCAATACTTCCAATGAGTTAATTTATATGTGAGTGATCGTAGCATTTAAAAACGAGATGTAAATTGAAAGGGAAGATATTAAGGAGGGTTTGATACCTACTGTGATTAATGTTGTATCGCAACATGACCCGGCTCATGATATAATTAAATATCCATCCTCGTCATTACTGACTGGGTCACGTTCTAAGACTATGCATTTTACTATATATTTATTTATTTATGCTTAGCTTTGAAGCAATACCTTATAAACAACTTAAGTCAGAAACTTTAGAAAGAAAAACTGAAATGTAAACAAAAATTACGTATAAAAAATATTATGATATGTAAGTAAAGAAATTGAAAGATGCAAAGGATGAAATATATAAAAATAGGAGATATTGAAAAATAACGATAACCATGGGGTTCGGTAAGAGATGGTAAAGAAGTGCTTAATTTAGCGCCGACACTACTATCCTTAAAGTAATTTGTTTAATATTAGTCATTGATATTACGTAAATCTTAGTTACTGTTAAGCATTTTAACCACGTATATCTAAATTAATTCTAATAATAGTTTATCTTAATCAATTCTTCAAGGCAAACCCACATGACCACTAATGAAAAACATTGTCACAGCGACCGTAGATGTAGATTGTCGAAAATTAAATAACAAATTAATTTTAATTAGAGACGGTAGTAGTAGTAATCTTGCTGTAAGTGCTGGCGTCATATCCGGTCGCCGGAAGTAGCTCCAATATTCTACCGCTCTCTGCTTCCGGTAGTATTTACCGCCTAAATAACAACCGGCCTCTATCTTATAATAAATAAATGCTAAAGCGTTTGTAAACCAAACTCATTTAATAATCCACTCTCTGTATATTTATGACTAACTAGATGACTCCGCAAACTTAATATTGCTTCAGAGAGATCAGTGTCATCAAAAACGTTGTTTTGAAGAAAACTATTTTTTTTTCAGTTTATCTGCTACTCAAAACAATCCACAAAAATCCATCCAAACATTTTCTTATAAATGGTTTATCTAACTAACATTACTTTGATATAGATAATACAATAAATCTTATGGATATTTTTACTTTTTTAAGCTAAAATAAAACAAAAACTTTAATAATTTTTGATTAAAATTTAAAACCAATCAACTTTTGATTAAGAGTTAGCAATTAGAGCGTTGTCAACAAGAGAATAACAAAAGATCGCGTAAATAAAACCTTCCAGAACAATAAAATGCTATGCAATAATTTTTCTCTAATAGAGTTAAGTTTTCATTATAAGTTTAATGACTTGTCTCAGCTGCTGGAGGGCAGACTGAAGCCTCTCGGAATAGATAACAAATAATAATAAGTGTCAGTTGGTCAACTAAATGCGGCTGAAAGATAATAAATGTCTTACTTATGGAAAGTTACTATATTTCTTACATTTATACTTCTATTTTGAGTTCTTTTGGCAACTATATAACTTAAATTACCATACTCTTTATTGCACTTATTAAGTATCACCTTTATTAATAATATTAAATAACATATGAAAATATCATCAATATTTCAACTTTATCACAAATAAATTTTCCTCTCAATGCTTGTTGTCTTCTTAAATAACCACAAAAACAATTAAATAGCTCTCGTAAATGTTGCCAAGGTCACAAAATGGTTTTAAATATATTAGAATACCTACCTACATAATATTGACTATATCAATTACATAGTTTCTTTAGTTAGGTACATTTTTTTTAAATATAGTAAAGTACACAAGAATATGAAAGAAATGTGAATAAAATTATATTTTAACAAAATAAAACTAATATATAAAGTAATATAAACTAGCTGAAATTTTATTTTATCTTGTGTATTATTCAAAAAGTTTTGGTTATTTTATTCTAATCGTTGAAAGTTATTTAATCCTTCCATAAAAATTATAGAAAAGAGAATATTTACCATGAAGTGTCATCCAGATTTATGTGGACATTGCAATGTTATTCTAATGCTTATTAATTTTCTATCCAACTCGAATTTTATAACAAGTTATTAATAACGTTTAAATAAATGTTGCCTTAAGAGATTGCTTTTAAGATAAATATTACCTGAAATTAATAGACCTTCTTATAAACTAAGCGTGGAGTAAAAATGATGCTCTCATCGCAATAAACTGTATTCATATTTCAGCGCCCTTTCTCCCTCTTCCCCATCACCTAGCACTATAACAAATAGTTGTCACACAAAGGATTTCTTCATAAAAATGTTATTTTTCCCATGTGCGTGACGAGTAAAGTGGTCATATTTCAACCTCAATTCTTTGACGACTTGTTTGATTTCTCTCTTCACGTTAAAGAAATATAATTTTATAAAGTGGCTCCCACAAAAGAGTAACCCAAAATGAAAGAAGCCAATGCAATTTATCAAGTTTGGCGAACGTGCTACGTATTTCGTAGCAATTCCGTAGACACAAGTAGAGTGTAGAGAGTGCTCCATCGCTCCAGGCGGTTCTTGTATCGGCCGACAGAGAAGTATGGCCGCGCATGTTGTTTTATAATTTATCTGTTGTCGATAGCGGGGCTCTTTTGGGGCAGGGTGTTGTGAAAGGGGGCGAGGTTGCCTATGTTCTGTAATGAACCCGGTTCGCCAATAAACAATTAGCTATCTGAGATTTATGCTCGAAGGATTATTCATTGATTCCAATTATGGAAACTGCTAAATAATAAAATAGAATCTAATAAACTGGATACTGGTACAAATATCTCAAAGCTTATCCGAGATAGGACGTACCTACGTACAGTACATGTACAACAAAAGGCAGTTAGATTCAAGAAATCCTCTTCAACGTAGAAGTGCATACTCTTCTTGATCTCGGACAATACGATAGTAGGTACATATTACTCGCAGCGAGCGGAGGAAATCAAATGGCAGCCAATCTTATGCGATCTATTTCAATAGGCACTTTTATAAATAAAACTCGATGGGGAAATTCAAATGTTTTAAGGTTAACAATTAACTTTTTGCTTGGTGCGCTCGCACAGAAAACAAAAGTAAAAATAATTACCTCCTGAAACAATGTATATACTATATAACCTGTTCAAGGTTAATTATAGAGTTAGTGACGTGAGTGATAAAGTGTATGTTTTTTAATATACTTACTAAAATAACTAATAGAAGTGAGAAATGGTGCATATTGGCGTTAACAGGCTAAAACAAATAAGTACTAGGTAGAACGTTCTATACAATACAAGTATTTTATATCTGGATTTACTTCTATATTTTGATACTTTCAAAATATGGAATTCCTTTAAAGAATAGTTTATTCCCATTCTATCTTTTATTGGCGGTACGAAGTTCGCTGGGTCAGTTAGTTTTATAATATGAAAAGTTATTAAAAGTATTAAATAAAAGTATCAAAAATTAATCAAAACGTATTTTGATTAATTTTTAATTATTTCTTGGTGGTTATTTTGGGGACTTGTGAATTGAATAAGACTATAATATATATTTTTAAAGTGGCTTATATTTTAACAAAGAACAACGCTATTGGCGGCTTTTAAGACTACCAGTAATTTGTAGTTACAATAGAAAGATATTTTTAGTCTCCTATTTCTGTTGTTACAACAATGACTATCAGGGTATTGCTTATTATGAAATATGATTTAATTAATGATGTCTAACCATATCGAAAACTTAGACGATAAAATTAATTGAGTTTTACTAAAATAATTTTATTTGTTAATTGAATAAAACGTATATTTTTTATAGCCAAATTGTTCAAAGAGTCGAAAATATAAGCAGCCAGTTCTAACTTACAAAGCGACAAGGTCCCAAGAACCCTTCGCCTCTAAACAGCCTTCCACTTTACGTATATTACGAAAAGTACCACGAAGTCGATTCGGAACGAATCTCTTAAACGAATATGTGCAAAAAGGTTTAACTTTCCGCAACTCCATCCAAATAATACAAATTTTGTGAAAGTTTAACAAACGAAACAAGAAAAGTTGTTTCTTATTAAAATTTCATTATCGCTGTGTCGTTAAGTTGGTTCAGCCTTCAGTGACAGCTGCTAGAGAAGTCTCGTTTAGGACTAATAAGTTTTACAATTTGTATCCTCGCAAGTATAACCATTTTACTCGAATAATTGAAGTAAGTTTTGACATATAAAGTGACTATTTAAGAGTGTATCTGGCTATCTGTGGCTTACAACGATAAATCAAGCTGTTGGCGACTGGCGAAGCTAGCACAAGTTGCACAACACCGCGAACGGCGCTAGTTTTCGCATAAATTGCCAGCAACGTTTATTGTCCGCAAGTCAGCCACTGCTGCTGACCAATTCAAAAAGGAACTATGCAGAGCTGGTTTCACCACTCCCATCTCTAACCGCTTTTGGATCTTAGCAATATTCTTACTAAGGCAAGGTTTATTCATCCGTAGGTATCGCTACGAATAATGAATAAAACTTTTAGACTTGAAATATTAGGTACTTCACTCTTAAGGATAAGAGAGATGTACATTTAAAATAAACTTTAGTTTTGATTGCATATTAATATTTTTTATAATTTTGCAAAATCAGGCTATAATAATAATAATACCAACCAAATAGAAATATATAGTTATATACAGTTATAAGTATATACTATATAAGTACAGTTATAAAGTAATATTACTACAGTTATATAAATATAACTTTAGTAATCTACTAATTAAATTTGTATAGATTTCTATTACTGAATATATATTATAGTTTATTTTATTGTATTATAATATATATTGAGGCGCAAAAACACTATCCAAAAACGATTTCATGCTCGAATATTCTACGCAGCTATATGTTTGCGGAGGGAACTTCGGCGTGATTGATATAAAATTAGATTATCCGACCATAGTGTTTGTTGACTGATGTCGCCCTTAGACCATATGAGTTTCCGGGAATTCGAGCAAAAACTTTGCGCGCGCCTCCCGCGCTCCTTGCCGCTACGAATAGTGCTACGAGGTACGAGCTACACAGTCGCGTGTCGCTCGTCGCATACTCTGCATGTGCCTATCGGGGAAACGTTAACTCATCGAAATAATTTCGTTCAGTTAATTCGAATAGAAACATTTAAACTTTCCTCACTTGATTGTGATAGTTTTAGTGCTACTGTGTTGAAGCCGTCTAAGGCCACAGTGTGTCCACCTAAGGTCACTCATCAGCCGTCACATTAGATACATTAGTAGTCTTGAGTGAAGTGTGTAATTATGTATGTAAGTGAGGGCAGAGCAATTCACGTGATTGTGTCAACCCTCGTCTTGCCAGCGTCCTTTGTGTCCCGCAGATAAGCTTGCCCAACTGACAGAATCCAGGAGACCTCATATTTTGATATGATTAACATTTTGGACATTACATCTGTTCAAGGATTTTAATGAAGGTAAACATATTGCTTGTTTTCTAATTGTTCTACATTTATTAATTATCGCTTAATAACTCGTCTCAGAGTTGATATAAATTTTAGGAAAAATCTATAACAGAAATACGTTTTCTATTATTATATATATTGAATATTGAACACTAATAAAGTACTACCAAAGCAAAATTTAACTGAAGCTTGATTGGGTTCGCTCAATATTAACGAGAACATTTGAACAAAATCGAGCGTACGTAATCAACATATTTAAGTAGGTAGGTACTTAATGAGAAATGTACAATTACAATTTTAAATAAATTGTAAAAATAATAAACCCCTGAAGAGATATTTAAACATAGTATGTCTTGAAGCAAAAATGCCTTAAAAATTAACACCTTGAATTTTGACAATATACTTTTCACTATATAAAATTACAAATATAGTTAAAACATATTCACTACATGTTAGCGTTTATATGGCAGGACTAAATGGTTTTTAGATAAATCCGTAATCTTTGCTCACACTAATTACCTGTGCGGAGTGACAAATGGTTGAGCCCGTCGTCCTAGAGTTGTCAATCTTTAGTCGATTTTAACGTGATTTACCACTAATTAGATATAACACCTTTTAAGTCATGTGTTACGATACAAAGATTTTATAATAAGGTTAATCGAGTCCTGGAACCCGAAAAAGTCATGGGGCAGAAACGTTTCCGAAATGGAAGAGAATCTTCTCATATAAACTAAGGTTTATGCTTAAAAAGAACCTTTTCAATTAAATTTACTTAATGTATTCCTTGATAATAATAAATTAATTATTTTGAAAGCTAATCTACATAATAGATTCAACTGAATTCTTTTGTATATTAAGATATTATTCAGTGTAATCAAAAGTAAATAACCTGGGGATTTAATTCTAGAGTTGAAAGGATTCCTCTGATTTTCATACTAACTTCTTTCTTTAACTAGATTTTGTCCGCAACTCTGTCCACGCATTTGCTTTATTGTTGGAATAGGCCCTTCAAACCTTTTTTCACATATTTTAAAATCATAAAAGACAGACCGAGTTACTTATTTTGGAATAATATTTGTACGGAAGTAGTCTTTTAACAATTATAATTTTAATAATATTATATTACGTACAAAGTAGATTTTACACTCGAGGACTACACGATTTCCTTTATTTTTGAATTTTCTTAACTAAAATCGCTTGTTATTGATAAAGCCTACTGATAGTTACGAGACTAAACATATTTTGAAAAAACAAATGTTTCTCACTATTCTGTGCATTTTCATAAAAGAACGTTATCCAATTTCAAACTTTTCTATTTTCAATTAGTGATGAATAGCTAAAAATGTGAGCAAAAGTGAAAATTTTATTTCCGTTTCAATGAACGGTTTTAACAATTTAATTTGTTTAACTTGAAGCTCGAAATTCGATAGCGAAATGATTTAATTTTCTCGTCTGGCAATAGCTACTGTAAACTATCCTTATCTCATCATATTTATTCGTTACGTTACTAGGTTCATTTTATCTTATAGATATTTGGTTACGTAAGTACTTGTTATTTATTACTTATGCTACTTGCTTACTTTTGCGATATCGTAAAGCTTCAAGATTAGTAATGGTCACATTAATTACTACAGTAGATTTCCACTATATTAAGCAGGTAACAGTCACCTTAGTCAAAACTCGCAGGGTCCACATCATCTCTCATGATTACAAAGATTCAGTCACTGTACAACAGGAATATAGTTGGTCCATGTCGGCAATATCTCGTTTCTTGTAGCGCATTTTGCTTGCTATTAGATTATAATTTTTACAACCTAATTTCAAAACTTCCTGAGATTTTATTATGATCGAGTAAGTTAAAAGTTATATAATATTATCCCGGTTATAATATCACAATTAGGGCTGTCTCTCGAGTTATTAACTCTTATTACTTCCGCCTTTCGTAAGTTTATATTAAACCTAAAGATAATTTATGTAAAATTTAAACGAAAAGTTAAATTGTAAAAAGTGCATTACGCTTTTAATTTTTTTAAAGCATGATTATAAAATAAATTGCATCAAAATAACATGATATATTGCAGTTCTACACTACAGCATTAATGGTGCAGATTATCCAAGGATGTGCAATGAGGATAAAGGAATAATAATTACAACTGTATACAGCTGTACAATGTATTAGACAGCTCGCTTTGAACCCATGTCCATGCCTGTGAATGACAGAATGATCAGATCTATAGAAATTGTTATTTAACATCAATACATTCAGGTACATTTAACTATTTACATCCGAATGGTGAATAGAGGCTTCTCATGGGTCAAAGGCAAGCATTTTTTAATATCCGTCTGTCGTCGTGTCGTGTAATTACTTTTTTATTAACAGAAAATATATACGCGTTTCTTTAGTGTCGTCACGTGACGACTCCATCGTCCAAATGATGCATCAATCAATCCTCGGAAATATATTGTATATATTTTTATGATTTTTTTTTCAATAAATGGCTTATAAACAAAATAAAAAAAATTATAAATCTCAATCCCAAAATGCACTTTTAAAAAATATAAACTTTTTTCACATACTAAACGTTTCTCTTAAATATTACGTTTTTCTAATGCATCTACTCTTTCGGGTTCTATTCATTTTAAATTAACCATAACCTAGCAAGCAGTGGGTATTTTTTGCCCTTCTTATTTCTGTCGTAAAAAGGAGCGAATGCTTTTCTAGGTAAAGTTGTCGCTTTTTAATGCACAAATTATTTCTGTTCCTGTATTCGCAAGTTTATTGCAGTATTAAGCAAACACAACTACAACACTGTTTTCAACTAAAATTCGATATTTTTGTTCGGAAAAGTCGCAGCGTTTTTGTCATAGCCTATTCAGAAAAATAAAGTTAAATCTCTCTTTTGAATACCCATCTCTTTTTTGCTGCAAGTATTTAAATCTATGATTCTCTTTGGATGCAGAAACAGTAACTACTTTGATTACGCAGACTTTATGGATGTGTGTAGCGTTAGTGGCTCACAAATTCATTGCTTTTCAAAAATTAAATAAGATTAGTTTTTATAAGACTAGCTGTTACCTGCGACTTCATCTGCGTTGAGTTGGACAAAAAACGATATCAATATTATAGAATACAAAGAACTTACTTTTTTAAAAGAAAATCGGTGGGATTCCACAGTCATTAAAGTACTTAGTAGAAATGTTTTAATAATTGTAATAATTTCAATATAATCTTAGTATAAAGCACTATTTATCATTCGCAAGAAAGTGCGATTAGAACCTCGTGTGTATTAAGGCCCTTGGCTGCGCCTCACGTTTTAAAATACAGCGTCGGCTAAAATCGGTCACTTTCTCCTCTTGATGTACAATGTACTATTGTCAGAAAATTATCTGTTTATGAGGTTAATATCTATCTTGCTTCCGGTGCTGACATTTCTTACTTGTCCAGTAATTTCGTATTATTACTATTGCCTCTGAAGGCAGATTCGGAGTCTTCCTTGTGACATTTGCGGCAGGTACTATTTAGTGCACAGTTATTGTACAAATTATTGTAAATTTCCAAACTTTGATAACGTGAGCTCGCTTCAAAGTATCGCAGTAAGTTTAAACCAAAGCGGCGACATTGTTTTGTCGCATTAATGACTTGTTTATACTTTTAATACTTTTTAAAATATTTCTAAATCCATAAGTTTTCTTCTTTAAAATATAAGGTGCTATTTAACAAACACAAATGACACTTACGTATTTTGTTAGCATAAACTTGTAGCGGTATCACAATTCATAATAATATATAATTTTAGCCCGCTCCTTCAGTAGTCTCCGTACCAGCAAGTTTATTTATATTTTATTGAATATATTATTATAAAATATTAGGTTTTTTTTATAATTATAAAGTACCTCTTCCTCTAAAAATACCTACACACCGATGTTATATACAACAAAAGATGAGATGTTAGATCAAGAAGTTGTAATGTATAAAATTTAATAAACCAAACGAGATACGAACAAAATTTTATAGTAGGACGATTTCATTTTCCCAGTGCTCTATGACGGGGAAACTTATGAAATATTAGGAGCAATAGGAAATGTGTCGAGTAATACAATCTGTGAGGGGCGGAGTTTACGGCTCTCCGAGCACTTGTGTCGGCGCGTGAGGGGAATCATTGCAGATCAGCGTCGATTTGTACCATTGGCGACGACATGCCACATCAGACGTAATCAGACACGCTAAATACTTAAGGAAAAACCAGTCAATGCGCTTTGATTTAATAAGATTTGCCCGAGATTTTTTTAAACTACCAAAGATTTAATTTAAAATACATATTCACTCACATTAAAAACTTATAACCCTTACAATAAACTTATATACAAAAGAGATTGGTATATCATGTTTCATAAACATTATAATTTGAACAAAACGTTGAAATTTTATATCCGAGTTGGCTGTAAGTTAATTAGAAGTAAAAATAGCTGTTCATATAATAACCTATTATTATAAAATTAGTGATTATGAAACAAAATGTATACTGAATTTGATTTTCGTTGAAATTCTCTCTAAGCCCTAATGTGTTACATTTTAATCCGTGTTCGGAGCGTGGCTGACGATATTAAAACTACATTATGATGAACCATGTCGGTGTTATCGGGCATTGTTTTTAAAATATATACTCGTATATACGTGTTCAATCGGCACAGACCGCATTTCATCCGGTTTCATTGTATCGCGTGACATTTATCTTTATTCGACTAAGCCTTAATCAATTAACCTGAAACAATTCGTTTGTGTCATCAAAAGGCTTAATTTAACAACGCAGTCATGTTTTTTCCTACAATCCTATAAATATATACATACCTAACTATACAGTAAAATTGAACTTTTTAAGTTGTAAGTGGTCGCGTAGTGGTCGTAATTCGACAATATTTCAAGAGTAAGTAGTCAAGCAGTAGTCTGTGTAAAGTTTATTTTAATTAATTGAATGTATTTCTAATATATTTCATTTTAAAAAAACCGCCTCCGTGACTAAGTGGTTAACGCGTCTGCGTTATGCGCGCAAAAGGTCTTGGAGTGTAGTCCCGGGGAAATAAATGAATGTTTCGGTTGGGTTGGCACAGAAAATAGTTTCATGTACTTCTCCATATAATTTTTTACTGGATCATCAAATTTTATATTCATCCATTCAGATGCAAGTTTCAGAATTGTATTTCGGCAGGTCTTAGTTAAGATAAGATAATATGAGTTTTGTAAATACATGCATAAATTGCATGTAGTTGAAGCCGAATACAGCAGTAAATTGAATCAGTTATATTTAATTTTACAATATTTCCACCATTTATTAGGCTTTTTCGTGAAAATTTTGGTTAAAGGAAAGCTTACTCGAAACTCATTTAAAAGCTTTCATCTTGTGTATATTTTTTGCGGCGTTTTATAGCCCAATAAAATCTGAAACGGCGTCCGTGCACTGTACTATGTAAGTTTTTTACGTACTCACTGCGGATGGAAGGTACATTTACTTGAGTTTAATTCTCCTATCATACCTAAATATTTTATTCTATTTTTAAAAATTAGGAAACTTCAATCATCTTAACTTTTTACTATCATGAATAAAATAAAAAGACTAAATTTCACCAAGGAATCTCTTTAGCTGAGATTGGTAAAAATGGCCTTAAGTCTGCTATTTACAGGTCCGTTAAACACAAAACGACGTCTTTATCATTAATCCTATTTTAGACCATTATAATTTTTGAGACAATTAGACCAAGCATATGTACTTGGTCTAATTGCCTAGAAAGACATATATTTGAATAAAACAATTAAATAATATTGCTAGTGAATTGAATTTGGGATTAGATATTTTTTCATTGCTTAACTTAATGAACTTTTGTTAGTCTTAGGATAGTAAGTATTGACTTTTCCTAACGTCTTAGGTTTATATTCATAAATGATAGCAATGTAAAACTTTACTAAAATTATTCTAGAATTGGCATAAAAGATTAGAGAACTTTCAAACAATTTTGACAAACAAATCAGTTTGACATTGACAATGGTGAAGTTTAAACTACTGCTTAACTCGCACTTTGGAATGTCGCCTTAATTTGACATCGGCATTTTATCCTTCAAAGCTTTTATATTTTATTATTCAGCGAATTATATGTTTAATCCTTGTTTTTCTAATCTGTGCAATGGTGATGATATTGTCTCAATAGTTAAAAAAAACATATAACTGCGATAAATTTAACGATGATTTAAATTTAATACGAAAATTCATATCCTTTTTGTATACACCTATGTATAATTTACTATGATAAATTGGAGATCTTTATTTAAAAAAAAAATATTACAAAGAATTAGGTACAATTTTGTATTTAAAAAAATCTAACAATAAATGAACTAAATCCCGTAAAATATTTCTATAGATGGTGCGTGACAGTAATCGTATAGTTTGTATGGATTCTGATCGGAGTTTGTAGAAGAAGCCGTAATGCCAACATTTCAATCGTATACGGGCGCCGGTGAATACACTGTAAGCCTTTAATACAGATGTTTATTGCCGCCCTTTGCTTATGGGGAAATATAGTTTAGCTTCGGAAAATACGATATGGTGAATGATTTTTTATTTAATACCTACAATGTGCCCTTGTGGGACTTTTAAAAGGCTGAATAAACAACACTGGATTATGAAACCAAAGTTCAATGAAATGTTGAAATAAAAATGTAAATATTAACGGCACTAAAATTCTCTTATAACCATTTTATGGTTTGAATATAGACCTAAAGTTTCCGATATCCGTCATCAGTAATAAAGTGAATTAATCTTAAATAAAAAAATAAAATTGATCTTAAAAGGCACTAAAAAAGTGAAAAATAAATTTTGTATTATAAATGAACCTACTGAAGATAAAAATACCTAAATAGTTTTGATAAATAAATGTGTAAAATTCAACACTTGGGCATAAAAATTGTATGTTGCTCTTTATATTTTATTAGAAGTAACTGAAGTTTTTTTTTTAATTTTTGATTTTTTAACATACCTTGATTCTATTTTATCTTGTTGCAAATTTAATACTAAATCTAAAAACATTTATTTCATTGATAAGGATTCATAAATCATAGAGTTATAAGTAAATAAGTAGGACACGGTCGCGCGAATTACAGCGATTTCTCGCCCGATTGCGAAACTATTCTTTCAATATACTGAAAACTATTGATCGTAAAAACAAAAAATGTGACTACTTCAATGAGTTACCCTATTTTTTGACACCTCATTTATCCAAATCGGTTGAATTGATCCTTTTTGGTGTTTTTGAAGGTCAGTTAATTGTGTCATTGATGTAATTTTTTTACAAAAACCCATAAAATCTGAGTAAAACATTTCTGGTGTTATATAAATTATTCTCTACTCAATCTTATATATAAAAATCTCGTCACAATGTTAGTTACCTTACTCGTCCGAAACGGCTTTACTGATTTTATCAAATTTTATATGTCCATATATATTTTATATGGTATGTTTAATCCAACTTTAAGTTTCAGTCTTGTCTATCATGTAGGCAGTAAGTAACATATTACAATCTTACAAATAAATTAATATCCCATTAGCAACTCTGTAACAAGACTCATTCCGTTACACAAGATAATATGACATGTCTCGCTAAAATTCCTCTACAAATATTGTCATTGTCACTTGGGGGTAACGCTTATATCTAGTTACAGTCGACCTTTCATAAGATATTGTTTGAAGGGACTAGATATTGCCTCGCGTCTCTAGGGTCAAGCTGTAACAGTTTACGACACTTTTTGTCGTTATTTACGTATATTGAACTTTAACAGTTGGCTTCAAATTAAAAAAAAAGTTTTTATAGCGACAAAAAGAATAGACTGAACTGATTGGATGCCATATAAAGGACAGATTTGGGAGTATAGGCAGATATATTATTTGGAAATAGATTATAATAAAAATATAAACCCTAGAAAATGACTTAAGAAAACTTTAAATAAAATTAATGCTAACAATAATATAATAATTAGGGATTGACCAGAGAGAGAGTAGATTTCAAATTGTCCAATATTTATCCAAAATTTTCACAAGACTCATAGATCTCATTCAGGAATTTCGGAAAGGTATGAAACTTACCTCCATTTAACAATTAGGATAATAGCAGGTTGCTATGTTACTCTCTAATACTAGTCGTATGTTTCCCGATAGTCAAACATATCGGCCATTGCAATGTGTCGGTGGCTGTCGGTGATCGGTTTGACGTCAACTATTGAGCCGTGCAAGACAAAATTACTCTGATGAAAACGTTAAAAAATTGATACATATCATATCTAAATTGGTTTTAAATAACGTAAAATAAAAATAAAATATACTTTGCAAATATCAAAGAAACTCGTGAACGTGTGAAAAGACACAGTTGTATTTTTTTACGGAAATAAGACACATATTTGCAACATTATAGCCCTATAACGTAGTAAATTATTTTGTTTATATTTTTTATTTATTTATTTTAAATAACAAAATAAGAGTATTTGTTAAATAATTTCAGTTTAAAAATTAATAGCTTGATTAAATACAACAGATTTACATACAAAGACGCTTTTTATTGTTGTCGAAACAAATGAAACAATAATAAGATCAGAATAATTGTTGTTGAAACAGTAAAGGCCGCGGGAATGTGCTGTATTGTGTGTTTAATGTGGTAATAGAGTTGGCTTTGTGGACAAATATATCGGATACCCCCTTCTCCTCTGACCTTCCCCCCAGAGTAACGAGCCGCAACGCAGCTTGGTGTTGCAGTTTGATGCACACGGTAAGTAAAATAATTCGTGCCAAAGAATTATATTGCCTATACTAGCGGCCCGCCCGTATTTGCACGGGTATAAAACATATATAAAAACCTTTCTCTTCAATCACTCTATCTATTAAAAAAACCGCATCAAAATCCGTTGCGTAGTTTTAAAGATTTATGCATACAAAAGGATATAGGGAAAGAAAAAGCTACTTTGTTTTATACTATTGCCTATATATGCATACATATTGCATTTGCTATATATCTATATGCAACGTCTTTTCCGCAATAATTCTATTATTTATTTAGGAAGCATCCTAACAGAGCACTGTTCGTTACATACAGGAATTGTTTTTCGTTCTTATTTTCTATATAACTCAGAAGTAGGTATGATAAAATTTTACTATTGATATAAAAAAAATAAGTCCAATAACCTCGACTTGAGCAGACTTTTTTATTAATCATTTTTGATGAGCCTCCCGCCCGTTTGCCTCTTATAAAAAAAACATATTAAAAAACTCACCAGAAATACTTGTAAATACATCGTAATTAATATATTAAAATATTTTTACGCTCTATTATGTTATGTGCCATGTATAGTAACATCCAATAGTCATCTCACACAAACGTCTTCTGAAAGCAAATTGCTTGCTAAATAGACCGGAGACCGCACACACCACACTAATACATTCCGCTACGCAGGCCACCCAACAATACGATTTCATTATCATTGTAATTATTCGCTTAACATACAAACATAGCATATATTTAATATTTAGGAATTTGGTAACCCGTCATTATAGTTTTATAGTGTTTATAATTATGTGACCGGTTCAAGTATAAATAAATTGTACAATATCCATGAATATCCACTCCACTTAATACCAGCCTAGAGTCGCTCAGTACTTTCAATAGTAACCATGAGATTAGGTTAGGTATTAGGTTATTAGGTATGTTACGATTGGGAAGATATCAATTCCATAACAACTGCATAAGTATGCGCGTGACCACTAGGGGCGCTGTAAGATTTTTCATACTAATACTACATAACGCAGACGCAGAACAGATCACAGAAAACACTTTTCGTAACTTAAGGTAGAGCATCGATTGGGTATAAACATATTATAAGAGATGAATTTAAAATCAATACACATTAAGTGAGCCCTAACCAATTCTCGACGAAGTTAAAGACAGTAAGCCTCAGCTCCTGCTGGTCAGATCTAAATCGAGCCGTTAACTAAATTAATAATATCTTGCTCCCTTTTTGAATGGACTGAGAGTGTTAGGTTAGGGAAACAAATGGGCCGTGTAATGGTTTGCCAACGCCCGCACCACCCGCGCCACAAGCCACACAATAACTATACAAATATTCTAACATTGCACTGAAATCTTTCTGAGTTTCATTTCTAAAGCACAACAGTATAGAATTAGTTTTGCGTTATTACGTTAAAAATACATACTATAATAATACGACTTGGCTTTAGGATCTCTAGCTTAGCTTATGAGAAACATTGATGTTACTAATTAGTTGGGACATCCAATGTATATTGAATAGGAACTAGCACTAAATTATTAACCTAACAATAAATTATATTGAAGCACAAGTATATAAATGTGATATTCAATTTATACTCTCATAAAAATAATGTATTTTTTCTCTTTTTAAGCTTAACACATCAGAGAGCCTATAAATAGTTGATAGAATTTACAAGAAACACAATTTGGAATTAGCCAAGACTCAATTTATTTATCAAATTTTACTACTATTCATTACATAAAGCTAAAGTATTGGCAACACTACAAAAACATTTAAAAAAATCTTTTAATATAACGTGATATCGATTTCCACATATCTGACGAGTATATTTCAACACTATCCGATATTGCAAGGAATGATCAAGTTGTTTTTAACTTTTATTCATTTTGCCCAGAAACCACGACTAACTAGAGACTTTTAAAAACTCTGAAAAGCTATTAACAGGAGGTTTTTTATCTCAATTGGTATCGACGCACATTTCTTTGAATTTTAATTAAAACCGATTCAACTTTTAATGAAGTAGGGAAGTTTCACTCTGGTCTTAATTAAAACCAAACTTCAACTATTCGCTACACCACTGTTTCGATTCTTTTTTCAGTTGTGTTAGCAAGATCAGTTAAAAAAAATTGATATACTTATTCAAGAAATTGCTTTCGTCGATTTTATTGATGATAATGTGTTATCCGCTTTTACAACTCGTATGTGATTGGTTAAAAAAACTGTTTGCAAATGTTTAACTATAAGAATTATGTTGTTTTTCATGAAATCATAGAACATACTGTATACGAGAATACCTACTAAAATTGTTCACAAATAGATTAGTCGCACACATTAATTACACATATGAAGATTCAGTATTAGATGTCTTTTGTGCTATTATACCTAGGTATGTGATATTGAAATGCAATATACATTTAACATCATTTAATAATGACGCTACTTTTATTTCAATTTTTAATAACAAACCTTCGTTTTTCTCGTCGGTGACCTATATCGGAGACTTACAGAAAGTAGGGACAAAAGTAACGTTTTTTGTTGTTAAATACAAAAAAGTATCGTTTCCCGGACGGAAAGCCCCTAAACTTGTTTGCGAAACGTGCTCAGAACTGACTGCGAGTACCGGCCGCCGGCAGCCTTCTTTTTGCTTCGTTAGACGGAGCAAGGCTTAAAGTCCCACCCTCTACGTCACTGGGAGACGTTGTAGCCAGCTAAGGAATGTTTGCTGATTTCTCAATATTTCTTCAGTCATACCTATATACAGCTGGCTATAGAAAAAAAACAATTATGAATCTTTAAAAAACTTATTGCAAATATAAACTTGAGAGCAAGGAATCCGGGTCACTTAAAGATACCTAAAAAACTTAATTTTTACTCTACTAAACAAAATTTATTTCATTAAGCTAGAATTCTTAGCAGCCGAGACTTATAGGTTTCTTTAAGTGACCCGATTCATTGCTCTCGAGTTTATATTAAATTGGGAAAACTTGGTACTTTTTCAAAATATTATAAGAAGCAACAAAAAATCAAAAATGTGTTTGTGTACGATTTCTACTTTAGGTTGTTTTAGTTTATTATAATAATTTATTTTTAATTATTTCAAATGAAAATAAATTTACTTAAATGTACTTTAAGATATTTATTGTCACTTTGTCTACCTTTTTTTGTATGTACATGTTCAAATAAACTACAACAAATCTAAAAAATTAGTATGCTATGCAAGATTAGTAACCTTATTTCATTTTGTCATAATATCATGTTTGGGAATAAACATAACTCCGTGACTACTGGTAGAGTTTCAGGACCTATATTCATGTGTTGACGTAGTTTCTAGTCTAACCACAAGATACAATTAAATTAAGACTGTCTATTTCCTAAATACAAGTTAATGATGGAAAATCATATTATATTTTCAATAAGTTAAGAACATTTTATAGTGCCACGTGGACATGTCACTGGAAAAGTGAGAGAAAGAATTTATAAGAAGTGGATCAGTAATTATAACATAACAAATTCTTTAAACAAACAAAGAAAATAATACCTCTATTAGATACTAGTGTGATAATTTCAAGTTTGGGTTTTAGCTATCATGATTTTCATTCTAATTGCAATAATTCCCTTTATTTGTAAGTAATACATAATAATTATAATTTATAGATTACAAGTATTTTTAAGAAGTAAGAATTTTGACAAAGGAATCAGACTAGTGCAAACATAGTTAATGAAAGGAAATATTAGCGCAGCGGAGTGCCCACGGGTACGGTGTGAGGGAAACGGGGGAATGGCTCGTAATGAACGACTTTTCACCGATTTAACTTTATTTCAAAGAATCGCTTCGATGTTGCCGTGTGAATAATTACCTGAACTCGTGCTCGCCTAATGAGACAATTTTGTTACTTGCTGAAGGTACTGAGGATTATTGAAAAAAAAACTTTTAAGAGTTATTTTTTAGGTAGTTTTGTATTATTAATTCATTCATCCTTTACTATTTTTCGTATCTTATTGTATCCATGACCTCTGTTATCTTGCTCTTGACCAAACAGTCTTAAATACCTTGGTGTGGCTATCCGCTTAACAATTCTCCATGGCCCAATCAAGAGGCTAAGTGCCCAGGAAAACTTAACAATTCTCCATTATACATTTTTTTAGGAAAATGATGTGGTTGTTTTCTCTAGCCTTCCAAACCGCGGTGAGATGTTCATAGTGCTTTTAAACGAGCCGAATAAATACGGCATCGTACCAAATATTAAACTTGATATAATACACAGTATATTCTACTACACGTGTGTACCGTAGTCAGATATTGTGCTATCAATTAATATCTACCGTTCGAACAAGCCAAAGAGTAATTAATTCACAAGTGCCAAACGCTGCGACAAAACTGAATACTAAGCAGCACTAATCGGCGCGCACTAATTCAATTAAACGAACGACCGCCGACCGCCGGATTTATATCATGGATAATAAAAGCCCATTTGCTAGAAATAATCTTTAACTACCTTACTCGGACCTCGGCTATTACTTAGTGATCGCGCCGTAAGTACTTAACTAATTTTTTTAATACAAATTATATTCAAAAATATTGTGCATAAGTAAGCTCCTTGAGTATTATAAATTATTTATTAAAACATCTTGAGGTTTATTTTCCTATAGATTTATTCCACTTAGCTGTAATATAGAAGGTTTTTAGAAATCTAAAATTAATATTAAATATCAAATTACTAAGGAAACTTATATATTCCTCAAACTATTTATATGTTTATATTTATACAGTAGTTTTTTAATGAAGTACAAAAAAAACATTGATCTGTATTGTCTTTTAGTATTGTCGTAGCATTCGTAGCTTTTACGCCATAATGAAGTACAAATGCCTACGAAATATTATATGGCGTAGCGCAATGCTTTAAAACGTGTAGCTGATAACATTTAAGTTTAGATAAGCGTAATGGCAACAAAGCGATTTTAGGAGAAGTATTTCATATTTATTAGATATTTTATTAGATATTTTTTTGGTCTTTATAAATTAATTTGGGTGAAAAAATATTATAAGACAAGTGGTTTATAATAAAAAAATATTATCATTCAATCATTTTGTTTGAGAAACTTTTATTGAAAGTAATTTTCTGGTGTTTTTATATATTTTTTCAGAGTCCAATAGCCATCAATTACAAAGTTATGCGTTGATGGAACACTTCAGCTGCGGTCGTGGTGCGCAAAACCCACACGTCTTTTAACTAATCATTTTGATTGATGTTTCCCCAAAAATCATTTATTGCTTCTGAGAATTTTTTGTCCTTATTTTATTAGGTATTAAGTTATTCTTAAATATATATTAATATATTATATTTAAATTATACGCAAACACATATCTATTACAAGTAAGCGATTTTGTCCTCGCGGGCAAAATATGTCCTTAAGAATTGGTCTCATTTCCCATTGGTGAAAGAATTTTTAGCAAACCATTAATTTATGAGTTTATTTATTATGAATAACAAAATAAATATTTTCATTACAAAAATGTACATAGAATGCTAAACATATCTTATAAAACTATAATTTGTGATTAATTTATAACAAAGTCTTATAGGTAATACACAATATTAATGCAATATTTATCTTTTTAATTGTTTATTTCTTTGGGCGTACTGGAGCGAATACGGCCGGATAAAAATACATAAATCATTACAACCAAACGAAACAAAAGACTTACAACCCTTTTCAATTACTCAACAGTCGCTTAAGTCTCTGCATAATAGATTTCGAACGTCTTTGATTAATATACAATAAAAGAACAAAAATAAACATTGATTGATGAATAATAGATCAATCAAGCAATGGAAAGTGCTATGCAAACAAAAGTAAACGCTTATTTAAAGAGTAATTAAAGATATGCCATTGTTCTCACATTTATTAGCTTTATGAGAACGTAAATATTTATAAGTTTAGATATTAATAATTAAAGTAATAATAATTTACGTTAAGATTTTTATAAATCTTAGAAATAATATTAAGTAAAACCAATATTGACGTCAGTTGTTCGTCGATATCTCTTAATTGGAAGTATACTGAAAGCAATTTCAGAAATATTACATATTTTGTTGAAGATATAAGAATTCTTCGCTCCGTAAAGGAGGGGCTATCACACAATCTCCAACCTTGGAGAGCTCAAATCAGATTTATCTGATTCGCTTATTGACATAAAAGAGATGTTATCAAAATACGTGACTCGTTTGTTTTTCACAAATTTTCGTGATTTGTTCTTACGAAGGGTATTTCTCAGACCACAAAATAGAGCGCGTTTTAAATTAAGTTCTAAAAAACTATCGCCAAATAATAAAACAAGTTAAATAAAAAAATAAAAAATTTCTAAGAATTAACACATAAACGTTAAATTTATTACATACCTCTTTGTGCGTCGTAGGTGAAAAAAAGGATTACATAACTGTTTTTATATCGATTTAAGTTTTTATCAATCACTATGCCCCGATTCGATACTTATGTTTTAGTAACTGTTCTCTTCTAGGCAATATAACGCTAATAGTTGCTAAGCAATCATACTGGCCCTCAAATTACCTATGTGGCTTTTGAAAAGATTTTTGATACTAGATTTTACAAAATATCCATTCTTCTTTTAGAACTACAATTTTTTTTCCCGTGCATGCCTATGGCGTTGAAAGTCCTGAATTTCAATTTTTTTTTTTAGTTAGGTTAGGTCAATCACCGAGCAGTCAATTTACCTAAACAGAAAATTATCTGTGAAACAGACGTAGATGTATCTGCCCCGTGCCCAATTAGGAGTTGCAGAATTTCACTTTATTGGAAATAGTTGTGAATGTTTTTATACACGGGACAAACATAATAACGGAAAATAAGTTATTTCCACTTTGAAACAGAAAGGTTCGCAAAGAACAATCGCGGTAGTTTGGAGGTAAAAGAAAAGGAGCAGTTTTATTCAGCAGATTAAATACGATTAAGGAATACTGAGCCGTCAGCGGCGGGCGACTTGATAAATTGTTGTTTTAAGCGAGCTCTGCCCTCCCGTCTGCCCACTTCCACTGCCCACTTTAATATTAGTAGACTGTATCAAAAGAATCAAAATTATATTTAAAAATAGCTTTTGGCCGCGGCTTCACTCGAATTTCTTGGTTTAACAATATTGTTTTTTCTAGTAAAAGGCAGCGTAAGTCGTTTATTATATCCGTCACTACTTACTCACTTACGTACGTATGATTTTTCGTTTAAAATTTTATGCATGAAAAAGCGTAATATACAAATCTTGCATATGAAAAATATACGCTTTGCATATTACTATTTTTTTAGTAAATTATTACTTATTAGTTGAACCAACAGACTTCATACCGCCTTAAGATCACCTAATTAATATTTTGCTAGTTGTATTTTAATAATTGTAACAATTTGTTTTTTTATTTACTAAGCAATTAGAATCAGATTTTCGATTAACAAACACAAAATCTTACAAAATGTACGATAAAATATTTATATTCAAAATATTATTTGCTAAAATTAATTCTTATGAACATACATTCGCATTTTTATTTATTAAATCAACATCGTTAATTTCGTGAAATAATTGTCTAATATTTTGTTCAAATATGAAGAGTGATTGTGACACTCATGTTTAAATTAGTCAGCAGATAATTCGCAGCGTAATTTCTAATCAATGTGCGCTATTCACTTTGTACAAACATTTACATAATTCAAATTTAGTACTTATTTAAATCCAATTCATTGTTGACCATTCCATATTTATTAATTTTATTTTTATTCATCTAGGTTACAAAGTAACACTAATGAACGTCAAATTAAATTATTAATGGTAATTTATTTTAAATAAGTAATAAAATAATAACATATAATATAACAAAAAAAAATTATGTTTTGTATAACTTAAAATCATCGTTGCCATCACTAGGATTTTGTAAGAAATTTAAAATGTCCATATGAATTGTTATTTGTAGGCTAAAGGTTAAATGATTCCCATTTATTGTACTACTATATATTTATGCTATCATTAGTCAATAGTTTTATATTTCAAAACGTAGCCCGTTCTTCAATAGGGATGTGGGTAGGGTTGCCAACTTTTTTTAAAAGAAATAAAGTATATTCAGGTAAAGTATATTGTTTTTAATACATACATTTAATACATTTCGAGCTTCTCGCAAAACTTACTAATTTACAATCTTTTTTAAAAACTTCATACGCCTCATCACAATTATAACTGAAATTTAAATAAATGAGGAGCTCATTTTTATTAAATTAATAGATGCTCTATTTCAGTGAGCGCCCTCTGACTAAATAAAAACGAATTTGTGTATCTAAGTATAACACAATAATTTGTTTGCATTTTGATGCTGAAAACAGTATTTTGTATACTTAATTTTTTTTCACTAGTAAAAAGTATAATTTAGTGAAAAACTGTATAATATTGTTTAAAACAGTATAGTTGGCAACCCTAGGTGTGGGTGAGGTTAGCGATATTCGAATGTTCTGTCAAATAAATGCAAAGTTTTGATTTGATCGGGACTTAGTTGTGGCTTGTATAGGCTTCTGTAGCCGCGGGCTTCCAAATTTTGAATACTCTGACCCTACCTTTATAAACCATATATCACCGGAAAAGTTTATATGTTTGTACTCTATACATTCTAATATAGGTGTCCACCGACGCAAACCCTTCGGCATTATTGATAACTACCTTAATCTATTGTTACATACTTATATTATTTTATAACCTTTAATAACATATTGTTAGAGATGCTTAAAACTTCTACGCTAGCTGGTAAAGTTTTGTAAGCCTTGTACTTGCACAAATACATAAATACATATATAATGGTTGGTCTGTGTTTATAAAGATTTTAAGGGGTTACAGTGACATTTATAAAAACCTTATTCGTTATTACTTTTATTTCATTGAATTGAAATGGTATCTTTATTTGCCCATGTTAGTGTTGTGGATAATGTAAGGTGCCTAAGATTTATTCATTCATTTTTTAATTAATACATCTACTGTAACAACATATCAATTATATATAATTGAAAGTAATCAATTCTTAAAAGTTAAACATGCAAATTCTTCTACAATACCTAGGAAACTTCGTATATAATTTTTTTTTTTAATATCAATAATCATAATTTAAATATCGTGCTTCATGTAGGTTAGTATTAGTTTAAGTTAGAGAGTGTTAGTTTTCGGTTAAAACATGCTAATATATCTGAAACTGTCGCCTTATTATGTTTTTTATGTTTACAGATTACTACAATCGACAATTATAATAACGTCAAAACGAAATTATATAAAAAGTTACGAGTTTTCAGTTACCAAAACTGTACGGATAGATAAATTGTATGCTTCAACTAGCTAAGAGATTTTAATATGGAGGTAATCGCGATAGATGGGAACGCTAAAGATATTCGAGTCACGCTAACCACATTTCCAATCGCGGCCGACTGATCCCGGGGAATCGTTGCAATATCAGTCGGCGGCTCCTCTCGGACAACTCGTGATGCCCGCTGAGACCGATCTTGAGTGTAAATTGGCAAAGTTTGGGATTCCTGGATTAACATAGGATTTATGGGATTGGCACGTACTTTGTGACTTACGACTCTCACGCCTCCCTCGCTTTACAATATATTTGGCAACTCTACCTCACCTTGGTAATCGAAATTCTTCTAAAGCGGTTTACTTTGTGCCTGGAATATCTCGCTTAAAGTATAATAATGTTACAAAAATTTGCGGGAATGCTAAATATTTTGATAGCATAGAATTCACATAGACATTTCTTTTTATATTTTGTACTTACAATATATTTTGTACAATAGTTACACTTGTCTAGTTAATATCTTAAAATATTCTATATCTTAAAATTAATTCATGCGTATAACAAGTTGTTGATATTGATTAGAATTGTATGGAGCAAGTGTGGAGTGCTATATATAATGCTTCATTGTTTGAATTAAGATAAACGATTTTTTGTTATGATGAAAACATTAATGTTCCGCCTAAATCCATATCATCCATCAGCAGATATTCGGATTCAAATTAACTGTTATCTACGGAGATATAAATCAATAAAAAGTATAACAGGCCGAGCGGCGACCGCTGCCCGGAATGATTAATCATTTCATTTATCATTCGGAGATCCCTAAACAAAAACGAATGTTAAGGACGATTAAAACTGAGCCCTTCGAGATAACGAGGTACTATGACAGATGGAGACTGTGGCCCTGACGACCCGCTTAATACTTTGAATTCTACTATATGTCATTAAATTTTTTTTAACTGACTAGCTACTTTAATGTAAATACATTTTTAATTTCTTAGTACATATGAAGACCGCCTCCTTGGTCTAGTTGTAAGCGCATAAGCGTTACAACAGAGAGGTCCTGGGTTCAATTCCCGGTGGAGACAAAAAAAAACTCGGTCTGGCAGGACATAGAAGACTGATCACCGCTTGGCCCTAAAGAAAAAATCGATCAGTGAAACAGATGTGAAATGCATCTGCCCCATACCCCACTAGGGGACACGGGACTTCACTACATATGAAGTTATAAAGATCTATAAATATAGTGCTATCGAATTAGCTGTATTAAATTTAGATTGTTATGCTGAATTCAATGTGGCAACAAGGCTATAATATATACCTATTCCTAGCTGACCCGGCAAACGTTGTTTTGCCATATTAATTTTTGGGGTTTGCTACCCTTATAACTTAGGGGTATGAAAAATAGATAGTAGCCGATTCTCAGACCTACTGAATATGCATATAAAATTTGGTAAAAATCAGTAAAGCCGTTTCAGAGAAGTAAGGTAACTAACATTGTGACACGAGAATTTTATATATAAAATATAATGTATAATAAAGCGATTTTCGAGATTTTTTAGATTTTAACATATGTAACATGTACCTACAAAATATGTAAGACGGAATTTATGATGGAAAAAAGTTATTTTTTATATTTTTAAATGAATTCATCTAATGTTAAATTTTCGGCTATTTGGGGATAGCAGATAGCCGGTAATAGTTGTGTTATTATGTTGTATAAAGAAAACGCAGCCTCATAGATTATATTGCAGACAATTATTTTATTTTTTTCAATTTTCATTAATTATAGTCGTGCCGATTTCAAAGACACTCCTTTGTGAATTTCTATTCATGTAATATTTTTTAACGTAACTCGGCTTAATTAAATTCGCTTAAAGGATATTAAAGTCAGCTTATAAAAACTAGTAGGTAACGATTATAAAAAATTAGGACAAGAGTGTTAATGTAGGGCCATAATAAATATTTACCACCTCTATGTAACCTACTCTGAGTTGGTAGAATAAACAACTTATTATTTTTTATTATGGTACAGATATATAAAAAAAATATTGCTGAATAAACATTATAAAGAAAACGATAAAGAGAATGTTAGATATGAATGTGTGTGAACTGCTTGTTCTGTGCCATTAATAATTGCTCATCAATCAAAATTATACGAGCGATCGTACCAAATCAAACAAAATTATTGAATTAATGAGAGGAGCGCCAATTGTACTCGAGCCACTCTTGTTATAACAATTACTGTTACCTTCGCTGAAAATTCGTGTAATTTCATTGCTTAAAAACTCAACTTCTTGAGGGCCTGTTCAATTTACTACTACAGGATCAAAGGCTCTCCCAATTGTTTTGATTGACATATAACTAGTTGTAAATAATACTGTCCCCTAGCTTCGACTGTTTATGACTTCTACTATGTAATTATTTCTGCGCACCGATTACCTTAAAGATATTCTAATGTTTATTGTATTTGACATAGATACATATAAATAAATAAAACGTTTATTATTTTTATCGTTATGTAAACCTAAGGATCTTGTGTGCTGACAACTATTAAGTTGTCTCTGTTTATTTTGCTTGAACTATTAGTTTCAATGTTTTACTTCTGGAATTACTTTATAAAGATAATGTTTAAGTTACAAGATTGCTTTCGGTCTCGGGTCTTTTATGAAGTCAACGCCCATTGTACACAAGAATAATATCTAAATATATTACAGAATAGTTGATATTGATAATACATTGGGTGGGTTTGAATATCGAGGTAATAAAAAACCGATTCATATACGATAGATCTCATTATAATAGGTGTGTCGAGTGTGAGTGTTGTCGCATCTTGAAATACGTAACGTCAATCGAGTAAACTATTGACTGATGCTATTTGAAAATACTTTGAATGTGTTCGGTATGCCAAACGAACGACGGCACATTTATTTATTTGAATGATAGTATTTATTTCCTCTTGACGTGTAAATAATCTAATTTTGTTTTATTACATATTATATAAATAAATAAAAAAGAATTTTGACGTCGTTTAATAACATTCAATATGCTAGCTGTTATAATAGATATGAGTGGAAATATTACGTTATAATTTTGCGCTTATTAACTTAAATAAGATTGTTATTTTTGTTGAAAATTTTTCTAAGGATAATAATTATAATCAACAAGGCCTAAGCGTTACTGTGCCCTAAAGAAGTCACAAGCATTTATAATTATTACTTAACTTTAAGAAATGAAAAAAAATGCGTGACTTTATATGTCACGCATTCCTATTTTTATAGGTCAAGGTTTATTTATAACTAGTGAACCCCTCGTACTTCGTATCGCTTCAGAGTTCCGAAGAATAACGTGTCACCTCATTCCATAGACAATAGATGAGGAAACGAACTCGACATAAATAATTTTTCATGAATATTTTAATAGTTATTCTGCTATTCTCGGATTAGAAAAATCCAACAAAACAGAGATTCTCAAAATCCATCCGTTCGTGAGTTATAAACGGTGTGAATAATCCGACATTGTAAAGATACTATATGAATTATACAGATGTATAAACTTCACTATATAACTACAAAAATATAAAAGAGCTAAAATTTTTAGCTTATAGCAGGTAATCTAAAAATTAATTATTATTTGTCTAAAAATTAAATGGTACCTAGAAGGCTACTCTTTCCGAGTGACATAGGCTGAACTACACATACAAACACATAGACGAAATAAAACATAGTATGAGAATAGAATAAGAGTTATGATTACTGCTTTGACTGTCCTTCCCGAGCCAAATAATATTACTAAGATGAATAAGTGCTGAGACTCCATTAAATGAGCTAGCCCACGCCCGACGCTCCGCACAGCTCATTTGCCCATCCACTATTATTCTTTGCCTGTGGCGAGTCCATCCATCATAGACTTCGCTTCATCTTTACTAATGGTCCCAGTCTTCAGAACTTTCTATTTCTGAGATTCATTAACGAGCTCAACTTGCAGCACAAATTGGTTTCGTCTTAATACTTGAATGCTTACTCTCAATAGTATTAACTTGGGACTCATTAATTAGAATAATGCAATTTGAATTACTGTGGTATTGCTTAGTGAAATATTTTTATTAACTTTTTATAAAATTATGAGTTTCAATGGCTTTAAGAAAAATTATAACTTGACGCAATACTGCGAATAAATAAAAATGTTTAGTAGCAATAAAATTTGCTTCATTGTTTAATATCAGTACTTGGGAATAAAAATAGCTGCTCCAACAAAATGAAGATTGCTCACTTAAACGTTAGAAGAAAGAATGCCGAACCTCTACGGAACAGCGATGAAATGGGAAAACGTCAATCCGACATTTCGTAAAAATAATCGTCTACAATTTCACTTTTTAATGGTAACATCAAGATTTTATCACAATTTTATCTTCGACGTCAAATATAATGGCTGTGTAATTCCACCGCAGTAAAAGCCTTCCGACCAATAATCTTTTACACGAGTAATATTTTAACCATCAGTTTTTTTAATTGTATTTGAGTTAATAATTGTGACCAACGCTTATCGTCTTGATAATTGATGAAAAATATTGTCTTCTTCGTGTTGATCAAGAATCAATTATTTATAAACCATATTAAGATCAATAAACCGTGTCAAATATCAAGTCATCGAAAGTCATATTTTCTTAGTACCCTTTTAACAAAAAATAGCTTTTTTCTGAATAGTCGAAATCTTAAGAAATGTTCCACTTTAATTCGAATAATGCATTTAATTTAATATAATGCATTGCAAATGGTATCTCTTTATAAATAATTAAAATCTAAGCGTATCTCTCTAGTTAAGACAGAAGAATAAAATTGTAGCTCTTTATATCTTTTATGAATGTTTTGTGTTAAAGGCCAAGCAATCTACATTATGCATTTCATAAGAAAATTACTATTCCTAGAGATAAGGAAAACATATTTCGGTTCACAAATATAAACTCCCTTGTTCCATTTTCATGCGCTTCTTTAGGTAAAGCTGCGATCGCACCTTATCTCTTCATTACTCTTTTGTTATTTTACAATAATAACTTTTTAACATATCTTAAATGTGTAGAAACTTTATGTTGGAATTTTTGAATACCGTTAATAAAATACAAACATTTATTAAATAAAAGTTTCACTTGTGATTTCGTACGTGTGGCTACGTTTGTGTAGGCATATAAACAACTAGCGACCCGCCCCTGCTTCGTACGGGTATAAAACATATATTTAAACCTTCCTCTTCAATTACTCTATCTATTAAAAAACCGCATCAAAATCCGTTGCGTAATTTTAAAGATTTAAGCATATAAAGGGATATACGTACAGAGAAAGCGACTTATGAAATGCGGTTTTTTTTAATAGATAGAGTAATTGAAGAGGAAGGTTTATATGTATTATATACTCGTGCGAAGCCGGGGCGGGTCGCTTGTACTAAATAAAATATTAATCTCTTTATATTAAATCCAATAAACAACTCTTAGAACAATAATATTCGAATATCAAATTGATTACCAAGTTGATAGCTGACTACCATTATTAAGTTGTCTAGTATTTGATTGCCTCATTAGTATATACATAATTTTAGGAAAATGTGTTATGTAGGTATATATAAAAGCATTTAAAGAAAATTAAATCACTAGATTTAATAGTTTGCGGGAAAGACGTCAAGCCATAAAGTAGCCATCTAGAAATGTTTAAAGGTCATTCAAATGAGGAATTTATAATACAGTAATTGATATTCAAGCACGCGTATAGTGCGGGTCAAATTGTGGTGTAGCCGTCCGATCCAGTGGACCGCAACATCACAGCCTTCTTCTACACCCGTGGACGCGTGCGGGGAAGTGGAATTGATGCAGATAGGACTGTGCCTTGCTGACTCAGCGACTTACGGAATCCTATTCGCTACTCAACAATATGATAAATGTTAATAATTTACGTCGGATTCAAAGGAAAACAGAAGAACCATGGTCTGATAGTTTTTTAAACTGGGTTTTTTATATAAATTTGTTTGTTTTTTTTAAGAAAACCTTTTGTAATCACGAAATTTTATCTTATTCGTTAAATCTCCGATATATGTGAAATTAATTTATGTAGATGATTTTAGTTTAAATTTTTCTGTTTTGAATTTAATGTAATCTGTATTGATAAGGGTCGTTAGGAATCAGAGACAATAACAATATATAAAGGTAGATTTGTAATTACATTGAGAAATTATAAGAGCTTATTTTTACAAATTATGAACTCTAATAAGCTTTAAGCGCTTGAGTTCGTTAGTGTTCAGAGAACTACGCGGCAGTTTGAGTTTTTGCTTCACACAGAGAGCGAACTATCGGAATGTGTAATGGAGGGCATTCACGAAATTGCCGGAAACCGGATTCGGGTCATGACCAAATTGATTCCTTTATACCATGAGGCTTTGGTCGTTCCGAACTAATTTTAGAGTTGCTGTCAAACGGAATCGTTAGGGGAAAGATTGACCGCTCCCATCAACGAAATCTTGTTATTCTTCAAATAACCGGTGTAAGAAGGAAAAATTATACGAAATATATTACTTTAAGAGGTACAAAAACAATGAAAAAATGTTGGTATCTCTAACCTTGATTATTTATTAATATTATTAATTTATAGTTTAACATATTATCATATTCTTGAAAATCGCTATTAAATTTCACTTAACGTAAGTAATGAAGTTACTTATTGAATTTTGGCAAAAGAGATTTTTCTCTTAGTTTGTTTATAGTGGTCGGTTAAGAGCCTTTTTGGGTGCTTCCGGTGACGCATGCTTTATTTGCCTCCCTTTACATCTACTAATTTCAACTAAATCTAAATTTTGTAAGGTTATTCATCTAAAAATTTGAAAGCATGATATAATTTTATAACAAGAGAAGTTACTACCTTTATTGCATAACGATCTGTTTAATATGATCACCGTAGCACTTTGCACGCTACAAGGTGTCAACTTGCCAATGACTTCATAGGTTACCGAAATAGTTACACATTGTTGATCTTTACCTGAAATAACATAACCGTTATGGAAAGATATTATTAAAGTTGAGTAAAATGTACCTTCGTCCTTTGAGTGGGGAATATTTTGATAGTGATAATATTCCGCACGGTCGCTCATCCTGTGCAAACACACCTGCACGTTGCCATCTTATTGCTACTGATATTATTTGCTGGATATCAAACACTCCTTAACGAAAATGACGATTCATATTTTTACGTAAATCTTTTTAAAAATCGCCTAAATGTGCCTAATAACGCGTATTTACAGTGTAGTAAACTGAATACGATTCTTTGAAAAAAAAATTGAAACGAAATTGTGTGGAAAACTAATCTGTGGGCTCATGCAGCCTCAACGAGGTGTCGTTACATCAAAAAATGTATACAATAATTTGTGGATGTGTAAAACGAGATGAGGGCTATCAGTCAGGCTGAAGAGGGGAGAGGAACAGGGGGTCGAGACGGATAGCTGTCAGGGTGGGGAGAGGAGATTATCTGGCGATATATTACATTACTTCTCATATTCCTACACCATCAATCACCTCGCCAATGTACCATCACATCCGCTCTATTAGGCAGCTCGAGTTTATCGATTAATTGCATTGATTGAAACTTGCGAGTCGATACACTATCTCTAACTAATCGAAACAAAACCGACAAATGAACAAAAGTGAATATAGTTGGGGTAGTTTCGGTGATCTTAAATAGAATGGAGCAAATTACTAATTAAACGTTTGCAAAAAATCTACAATTTCAAAATTAATGTTTGTCTTTAAAATATTTTAGAAGTTCTAGTAACTAATATAGAAATTAAATTTGCAAGTAAAAGACGTGTAGGAATGTTTAAAAATAGTATATTAGTAAGAAATAATGTACTACGTAATCGGTGTTTAAAAGAGGTTGTAGTGATGAAAGGGATTTTTGAGATGGTTTGGCACTTGCAGAGAATTAATGAAAATGTACTAACAATGATATATAATTATATACAGTGTGAATGGTGGCAAACTTGTGAACGGGCAGGGCGAAAGCACCCGCATCTGCGAGCATTAAGATGAATTTGTGGCGAATTGCGCGTCTTTAGTAAAGAAACTCTTTGCCATGCGCTAAAAAAAGTAATAATTCAAAATTTCAAATCTTCCAGAATTCGGTTAGGAGCTGTGTCATGGCAAAATTAAATTCATTCTATTAGATTCCTTCGTTTCATCGCCATACATTCAGAAGTATTTCCTAAATATAAATTTTATTAGTAATATGTTAATAATGTAATTGTTTTCATATCTATATTAAATAATCAGCAGTGTTATGGGTGTCTCATTTAATCTACAATAGTGTTACAATATTACACACAAGATAGGATGTCGCAGAGAATGAATTAATATATATAGCCAAACAGAGCTATATATGATTGCACATTGCTATCACCACAAATTTATTGAAAGTGGATGAAGCGAATGAGGCCGTCTGTGGTCGCTTGCTACCGACGCCATTTTCTTTGGGAAATAGGCGTGACAATATAAATAAATTAGTTATTTTACATCACGAATAAAGATTAAATATTTAAAATTTTTTTTACTATTTTTTAACACTATCAGAATCCATTTATAATGGAAGTCTTTTTAAAGAGATAAGGCCTATGGTACCTAACGATGTAATTCGAAATGTACGTGTGGAATGTTTATCAAGGATATATTTGACACTCCCTCAGGCAGTATTCCACTCACGAAATCACTTTGTCGCAATTGATTGCTTTGCTCGTGTTTCATTGCTTACTCTCAGTTAAAAAGCTTTTTTACTTTATGGTTTCGACTTGTAAAAATATTTATCGCGCTCGACGAAATTCTTCATCTGAATAATATTGTTACCTGCTGCCAGGCAGACAGACGCGCCCGTGAAAATGATATCGAAGATTGACATATTTTATTTAAAACTAAGTTTTTCCTGTGACCACGCTTAATTTAAATTACTAAATACTCGCGAAACTTTTCAATAAAGATTACCGTGATGTCAATTGACATACGCCTTTTCCAGTAGCTAAACATCCAATTTCATTTAAATTAGTACATTAATTTAACCGTGAATATGTAACAAACATAGTTATAAAATGAATCATAGCTTTATATTAATAATATTATTATAGATATGTATTATTGGATTGTTCGGAAAGTAATTTTGTTTTTTTTTTTTTAAATGAAAGACAATTTTTGTACATATAATTAACAAATATTTCATTAAATTATTTGTTGTAGAGTTTTAATTTAAAAAATTTTACTTCTCACTGATCTCACGTGTTGTTGGCCGGTTTACATCAAGTAATGCCTTTATCAGCATTTTTACCTTTTCTACAGTAAAATGGCACCAATCAAAAACTACTGCGTAGAATCAATTGGACTTTTTTTACATACAAGCCTTGATATATCAGCTCTCAAAACATATATAATGATTAATGTTACGACGAATGATTAATGATGAATGAATGGATACAAAAAAATACAAATAAATCCTTTGTCGGAAAAAAACGAAATTACTTTCTGCTCAACCATTAAATCGAAATCTTAAGCCAAAACCATCCAAACCATCAAAACTTTCATAGTAGGTACCTATGTAGGAATAATGTAGAAAAAAACTCTAATATAAATCCTATAAATAGATACTCTCTAGTATATTATGTATTTAAATTAAATTTATTTGTTTCTTTTTCTAATGAAACTTCTTGTAAATGCTTACCGTCAATGTGATTTTGTTGCCATCAATTTATTACTTACTCTTTTGTATTAAAAACTCGAGAGGCAACTTGAGTGCCAAAGACTGAGAGAAGCGTCACTTTGGGAGGCTTATTTCTCTTGAAACAATATTGATGTCAAACATTCGACATCAATTAAATCTCTGTGTAATCTTCTCGTGTTTGCCTTCGTTTTAGTCGTTATGTCTCTTTGTTCCGATGGAATTGGCCGAAGGGTAATTTGCTTGTTCCTGCAAACGCGTCTTTGATTTCAACCGACGGGAACAAGTGAAAAGGAAATAAAAAATATTCAAAATGATTTTTTCTTTAATTCACGATCATTTTCTCAAGATTTTCAAAGCAAAGTTAGAGGATGTATGTCAAAGAAAATTGTTTATGTGACCCGATAGTTTGGGGTCTGTTTATGATTATATGCGTAGAATGTGTTTGTAATGATCCAATGGGAATATCCTCGTTCAAGATTTACCCCTTTTGCATATTATATTATCCTATTTAAGGGTTATATATGTAAGTTCCTTGTGTTTGTAGTGTAATGTAAATGAACAAATAAAATATCAGAAATTCACTTGAACACAATAAAATATATTACGGCGTATAGCTCAGAAGAATGGATCACTCGGAATCATTAGATTGACGTTGACAGGCTTAGTGTCAATCTGGCGGAGCGTCATGATGATGGCAGCGAAGCGGTTTTTTCAAAATCGACACAGGCGGTCGAGGCTGGATACGCTGGCGCACCACATATATGACGAATCGCATTTATTACTCCGGCATTATAATTTATAATAGACTTTTGCTGTAATTAGTTATTAATTAGCCCGTGTGAACAATTATTTTATTGTGATTGCAAGATAAGAATTTAAGTTCTGGAGAAGAAGCCATCTTTTATTGTTCTGGTCTGACAGACGCCCACAATTGCTATGATCAAATCTGTTAAAGGCCTTCCTGTTCTAACATAAATAATAAAAATGACCAAACGAAATTACAATATTGACAACTAAGACCATTACGTCATAAAGTGTTCGATTCGTTTTTAAACAAGGTTTTTAACTATTGGAAAGCTGTCAATCCCATAGTTGTCAAGTAAGTTTGCGTGAAAGCTGTAAGATTTTCCATAATTAACATAGATGGGATCGAAAAATACTTACCTTACCTTACCTTTAGTGGAGGTGCAGAAATCTAATCAGAATGTTGTAGAATGACAATAAGAAATAAACAAAAACTTTCCAAAAATTGAGGTCGTACAATATATACCTACTATGTACCTATTAATTAAATCACTTATGGGGTGACTGCAGCCCATTTAATTATTAATGAATTAAAAAAATTATAAATTAGTTCTAGGGAAGCTATATATTTCTTGTTAATCTATTACCACTCTCTTACTATTTACGCATACATAATTGATTACTTAAAACTACACTCGGCATTTGACTAAACTAAGATTAACAAACCATGTATATTATGCGTTTTTCTTTGAATAGTCCTTTAATTTGAGTAATTAAAGTTATTTTCACGCATCATGGTATGAATAACTAAATACTTAGAACCTCTATTTTTGCTACTAATAAAAAAATTAACAAATTTATTTTACACTTTTTTGTATACAACATACTGATTCTATCAACTTAATATAACTGGTGGGATCCTCTCCTAGTTTGAGAGGAGAAGGGACAGGACCCTCGCATTAATATTTGTTCGGATTACACATATCTTGCTTCAACGCGATTTATTTAAGCTGATTTGAGGCTCGAAAACCCGACCGGCTATATCAATTATTTATTTTATTGCTACATTAAAGATACATGTTTATTTAATAGATACACGAAAACAATATGATTCATCGTACATAGATTAGCTACAGTTAAAAAAATACTTATTTTGTAAATTTCGACGCTTGAATAGTGCGTAAACTTAGATTTAAGTAACGTTCTTTCATATAATATTTAATGATAAGTATATGATGATTTTTGACTATGACTTTGAAAGATATTGGTCATATTACTACTATACGTAGGAGTTTGTGACGCTCTATTAAGATACACTGACTGGCCCACAATTACTGAAAATCTAAGTGCCAAAAGCATAATTACTTACATCATAGTACTTGAACCCTCGTCGCATATTCTCGCTACTTTAACGAGACTCCATTCCCCTAACTCGTTGCATACCAATTAACGATCAACCAGTCCTCATTACTCGATTTGCAAATATTTTGTTTACAATATGAACATACATTCTTCCGTTTCTGAAAATTTTGAATTTACTTAGGTACATAAATTTAAATTATGTTAATCTTGGTTTCTGTAAAGTAAATTTGTTTAACTTATGATTCACATTCTATCCACTTTCTAAAACGTGTTGAATCGACTCGTTTGAACTGAACAAGAGCAGCTTCTAATAGTAAATTAGTAGATACAAAATGCTATATAACTTAAGTAATATAATTAATACGTGAGGAAGAGTTAAGTTAGAGCTCGACTAATGGAATTGAATTATAGTGAGGAAATTCACTAAGAAATTCCAAGTGAAAATTAGATTTAAAAAATGTTCCGTTGTTTGCGGAGATGGTAAAGGCCTGATCCGTTCAATTATATTTCTCACTTTAGACGTTTATTACACTGTACATAATGCTTTGTCGGAGTTTTATTATCATCTGTCTCGAGATTCGACAATCCGGAATATTAAATTGTAGAACAATAATGTACTTATAATAAAGCCGCTAGGGTGCGTACTCAAAATACTGGCTAGGATTACCGTGTTGTATTGCTATACTAACGCGTTTTCGGGTTTCCTGTGGTCTCAACTAAGCGCGTCGATATCTCTTTAAACAATCGAGGCACTTCTGGCCCCCATGGACCCAAAGTCTCCATTCCAAACGGAACGAAAATATAAAAATCAAAAAGAAAAATTATAGCACCGATATTTTACCTGCAGTGATTTCTCTAGAGGCGCTACAAAATATTCTGCATTATAAAAAATATCCTATTCTTATTTAATTATTAAATACATTCTTATTAAAATTCTGAGTTAATCGCAAAATTTGTCCCTTGTATACTATATTGATCATATATTAAATAATGTCTGATTGTGGCGAAGTCCGCGTCGGCTCCACATATTGCCTTTTCACTTTGTCCCAATATGTTCATCGTAACCGAACTTGTAATTTCATTTTCCACTGGTCCCACATTATTTACGAGCAAATTCTCTTCACAAGTGATATATTACTTCTCCCCTCGCCCTACCTCTCTTGCCCGCACATTTGACATATACACGGAAATAAGATTTCTTCTATGAAGGCAATATGCGAATCGTTTCCCGAGCACAAAGCCGTATTGTACCCTCGACATCCTGCGCGCATACGTCATACTACTCCTAATCTTCATATTTTGCTTATGCGACACTATTCTTGCAAGGAAACTTTTTATATGACGTTTATTTTATTAGATATTTAATTTGGTTTTAGTTGTAAAATACCAATGACTGTTGTAACACCCTTGTGTCACCTACACAGAATGTATTTAAAATATATAACTTAAAGTACAATAATTAAGGTAAAGTAATGAGAATACAAACTCAACCTTATTATATTAATGTTATGAAAATAATAAATACGTAGCATAAATATAGGAGGTGAATAATTAGAAAACGAGGTCAAGTCCGCGGTGGGAACTTCAAACAGCCTTCTATTTCGAGGTTTGTGAACGAAATAAAATCTCGACATCATATAGCTACCAAGTAATTAATTAACGTAGAAAATGAAAGTTTCGGTTTCGTACAATCACATAATAAACGTTACGAGCCGAACAAATACAGTTATGTGGATGCACATTAAGAGTTCAGCAGGGTCCTAAAACTGTATCTCTCAGCATATTGTTGGCTGAGTCACCACTTACATAATTCTACCCCTCTGCTATTTTATAAGTATAGGTACTAGCTGTGCCCCGCGGTTTCAACCGCGTTAATTTCGTCGCAACGTGATTTATATAGCCTATAAACATAGTAAAATAGCAAAGAGAAAAACAATAATAGATATTTATTTAACTTTAAATGTATTATGTACTTCGTCCGCGCGGAATAGTTATTTTTTTATTATTTATTTATATTCATTTTTAAAATAAAAGTAGCCTTAGTTACTCCTTATTACATCAGCTAACTGCCAGTCAAAATTGGTCCAGCTGTTTCAGAGATTAGTCGGAACAAACAGACAGACAGACAAAAATTGTAAAAAAAAAATGTTGTTTTGGTATATTTACCGTACCGTATATAACATCCATATGCATTTAGTAAAAAGCTATTATTTTAATATTACAAATAGACCTCCTAATTTATTTATCTATATAGGTGAACAAAAAATTACTAATGACATTATTTTTAATCGCATAACCATGTCTCTTTCCTCGTGTCTTAGATCTGCTGTTCACTTTTATGAGTTCAAAAAGGAAAAAGTCTTAAAAACAATATTCGAGTTCACCCCAACTTGACAACCGATAGTACTGTAAAACAAGTATCACAACAAATTAATTAAAGTTTATCCACAACAAAGTAAATGTCAGTAAAAATCTAAGAGTTATGAATTATATAACCTTGACATTTCAGAAGTTTTATCTGGCTAATGAAACGGGTCGTAAGTGAAGCGTGGAATATGTGAAAAGTTTCATCAGCCAAAGCTATCGTTCAGCGACCCAATAGCGCGGGCAATCGGCCCCCAATTCCTTATAATTCCCTCAACTTTTAACATAGTCCTAGTCATACATGAAAAGTGTAATAAAAAAATATATTAGACTTTTTTTCAGCGAAAAGGTAAATTTTTAAGTACTAAGTAATAAGAAAGATAAATTTCATGAAATGAGCAAATTTTGCAAATGGGCAATTTTTGAAACGTTTAATACAAAATGTATTTAATTATTATTTATTTGTTGACAGAGTACCTATACCATGGAAATAATTATTTATCATAATTCTGAAATGATTGTATAACAAAAAACGAAATGAAATTTTTTGAACGAGCACTTAATTACCTTGATATTAAAATTACAAGGTTTTTATTTGAAAATGAACACAAATAATTCTCGAAGCCTTCCCATAAATATGTATAAGTATGACATGATAACTAAACTCGAGTAGACTTAAAAAACTTAAACCATGTTTAATGTTTTGCAAAGATACATAAATAATTATAGACTAGCGTCATAAGATTTCCTCATAATTTGACGTCAAATAATTTATTTATTGTTGAAATTAAACTTTGTTTGTTCAAAATAAATTGGTTTTTGGAGTTTTGGAATTCTTCGCCACATCATCTATGAAAAGTGACGTGTAATTCCCTGTTTCTTATGAAGTCATATATACTATGATTGATGAGGTGTCGCGTAAGGCCGAATCTCCATTATTCTGCCACAAAGCTGGCCGGACGTTTCCTTGCCCGAAAAAGATTCTAACTGTGAAAGTTCTTTGTATTCGCGCCTTTGACACCTTGGTCCAGACAAAAATAAGCAAGCAAAAGACCTTTTCAAACACACATTACCTCATTAAATCAGTGAAATAAAAAGCCTTTTATCTCATAGAATTAAAAATATAAAACATTATTTCTGGTATAAACTAAAGTATACAGTAGTAGGTATGAATAACTACCATTTTTTATATATATTATGTTATATATATATATTTTTATAATATATTATGAGGCAAACTGGCAGGAAGCACACTTTTGGATAAGCGACACCGGTTGAGCCACGAGTTCTTTGCCGTATTTTTTAAAGAATATTGCCACTAACCGAATGAAACGCGGGAAAAAGTGCAAAGCAAATGGCCCCGCTTCATGTCGGTGTCATGTGGGAGGGTAGGTACTGCACCGGTCGTGCCAGCCCGTTTTGGCTGAAGTCCGAAGGCAAAAGCATGGCACTCCCACTCTCAAAACCTTCTAGTTACAGAATACAATCTATAATTAAATTATAAATTGTATTCAGACCGTCAAGGTACGTTACAAAACCGCTCGGCCACGAGCGTCTCAAAATGTTAGTTATTTATATTTTATCATATGTATGATTACAATATTTGAAGGCTCTATATCATTATTTATTATTGAGATACAAGAGACGTGATACCTGCCACCTTTCGGATTTCATTCTCACCATATAAAACATGTGAAAGGTCTAATGAATCAATTTTTTAAATATAATAACTGTATAGATTCTAAAATAATGAATATAACTCAAAAAAATTGATACTCGCATAAATATTATATAAACTCAATACACTAAACACTATAAATATCTATAGGATGAGGACTTATGAGCTCAAGAGACTGAATTAAAGACATCCAATAATGACGTCAAACTTAGTTATTTTAAGCATGGCATTAAAGAAGCTGCAGTGAGGGTTGAGGAGGCAAAGGGGAGGAGGACTCAAATAATTTGAACCTCCCAAGTTAGCCGCGCCTGTCATACTTTGATAAAGGTTAGCGCGCCTTGTTGCTCTCAGAGATCCGTCCACGCTTTTATTACAAGAATTACTCATTATTTAAGCATAATTTACCTTAATGTTCAATTTTATTTATTTTCAATTTGCATGAAATAGCGGAATACTTTTACACGAGTAATTTGTTTCGATTTTTTTTTAATAATCAAGTAATTATTTAGCTCCTTACGATGTTTACATAACAGTAATGAGTTGATGTACCTACGGGCAAATAAAATGCAATTTAGACTTAACTATAATTTTCTTCCCAGTCATCCCCAACCAGTTTGGTGTAGGATTACACCATCTAACTTATCAAATTACATCAAGTTATTTTAGATGGCGTAATTTGTAATAATGATTATTTAAGATCTTATGTGTTAATTAAAAACGGAACCATTGTCGTTGTCAGAGTGTCTTAACTTGAGGAACCTCTCGCCGGGCTTGCAGCGGCTTAACGTCACTCTTCTAATTCAATTTCTTTTGCATTTTCCTTCAAATTATGTCTTAGATAAGCGCAACTTGCTCGGCTAACTTTGTTACTTGGTTTTTCAAAAGCGCTTCATTGTAACAGAATAACACTTATGAAAGTAACTGAAGTTTAGTTTAGACCTTTAATGTTTGAATAAATTTCTATAAAACTTAATTTTAACTTCATGATAGAGCGAATGTCACCGAACTATCCATCTAAGAAAAAGTATGTAATCACTCACCTATGTACTCAGTTGTAATACTCCATAATACTTAGCTCACGTGAAATCAAATACATCATACAAAATGTATGAGGCACTGAATTAGCCTAATATTTAATTGTTATTTTATGATCGTGAAATAAAAATCAGTTTAGCCGCTTCGAATTTCAAATGCAACGTGCATTTGAAACCCACATCTTAACCCAGATCTATAAAGATCTATTTCACTTCAATTTACGTACCTACATACGTGTTCCATCAGCGTATTTGTTACAAATATTTCACTTAGGTAGGTACTATTATTATAACAAAATAAGTTATTTCATAAGACGTTAGTAATACCAACGGTTTTCATTTCACGAACGATGAATCATTATATAACCGTTATTTTATATATGTGTCTTCCTTCAAATCTCTCCTCCACAGGCACTCCTTGTCCTTGTCTTATCCTACTTCTATAAACATTCGTGATTCATGCAACAGCTGATACCGCTTAGACTTTTTAGTTTTTAGTTTGAACCATATTTGTTATTGTTAAGGATTTAGTAGTTTTCGCCCTTCATGCACTCTCCCTTCATTACTTTTTTATTTTCCTTGTTGGGTTGCCTGGAAGAGATCGCTGATTAGCGATAAGGCCGCCCGTTGCATTCCATTTAGCTTAAGTTATTATCTGTATCCTATTGTTTATTGCAACGAAGTGTTAGTAAATAAATATGTAGCTTGCATTCACTGACCACTTGGAAAAATCCAGTTAATCCCAAAATCCTACGCATTATAAGCATGGATTAAATTTAACGGACATGAGCATCAAAACTTAGTCCATCATTCAGTAATATTAAGGGTTAAACTTGTGTTTTGATCTCAAAACAAAGTTGGCAATCTTACAGAGACCGCTAGAATACGGAGTTTAGTAATACTTTACGACTTTATAAATTCAACATTTAAAAACTTTTGATCTTCGAATTTAGAATATTTACTAAAAATTTGTGTTAAAAATTTAAATATAACAACTCATATATGGTTAGGTACTCGTTCTAGGTTCTGAAGAAATAATAACACATTCGTAGTCCTTATTAATTACAGTACAACAACACAACAAGTGGCAACTCTCTAAATAAATTATAATGAAGTTAATTTGTTATGAGAGCCTCCCGGGGCACCGCCAAACGTTTCACAAAGAGCTCGGTGCTATATACTATGTTGAATTGACTTAGTCTTATGTTTCGATATGCCTTGAAACAGTACATAATAATTATTACATGAATAATAATTTTAATTATGCATGAATAATGATTGAGTGACGTATTCATTATTCTAAAACAAATTTGGTGATTTTATCACTTTGGTATAATTATACCATTGACTGCCATTCAATAATTAGTAAAATAAAGCAACCATAACCGTGATAGAAACATTAACCTAGGTCAAATGAGTTATATCGTTAATCGTTTTATTCGATTGCGTGTGTGTATTTTAGGTTGTTCTAATGGTTCTAAAAAAATCTTTGATAGGCTTAATATATATTGTTAATCGGTTATTTAATTATTATTTTGTGTTTGTTTTGTAAAATACGACAGCTTTGTTGAGTAAATCTTTAATTAATTTGTTAATATTAAATTAAATATTTTATAATATATTTCACTGAACATTCACTGAATAAATTTTAATATGAAACAGTTTTACGATCCATTAACTTTGATGTCACATATCTAGAAAAGGGATTTTCAACATACTAGCAATATTTACTATATACTATTTTTTATATATTATAATACAACATACTATTTTTTTTATTTAATCTATTTCTTTGTATTCTTTTGAAGGACGCAAAAATAGTCAGTTTGGACTCTAAAGTACATTTAATAACTACGTTATAAAATATACCACCATCTCAAATCCAAATTGCGACTGCCTCCTTGGTCTAGTGAGATAAAAAATAAAAGGTCTAGCAGGACATAGAAGGCTGGTCACCTACTTGCTCTTAAAAGAAAAAAACAATCAGTAAAACAGATGTGAAATGCATCTGCTTCATACCCCACTAGAGGACACGGGACTTCACACTCAAATCCAAATTGCATATTTGAATTTAGATTCAATATATTGTATAGAGTCTATAAAATATATTCAAATATACATAAATTTTACATAACTGAAAATAATATATTATTTACATCCCATTTTTACAAAATCGTTTAAAGCACGGTTTTTTGTAATACTTAATCACTACGAAAGACCCGAACCTTAGCTGACTTATTGTTTCCCATTTATGCGAGAAGCTTTTCTGCCGAAACTCCACGAACACTTTGTCATTGGTAGAGTGCTCCTTTGTCAGATTTCAATAAAATTATTAAACAAACAGAGAAATCAATGATACAAATATATTAATAAATCGAACTTCAAAGAATGAACCTTTTAAACCTTATACATTATTAACACGATTTTGTTTAAACAACTTTCATAGATGACATACACTCTGACAAAACAATTGTTTATACATAAATGTAAAATATATATTTTATATAGTCAGTATAAATAGTTCTATTTAATCTTAATCTTAAAAAGAAAATATTGGATACGCAAACCCAAAAAAATAGACGGCTGGCTGGCGAGTATCGCGAAAGGCTTTAGGAAACCACTATTTAACTTTAATATCAAAGCCATTTCTACTCAGAGGCTGAAAGTAAAATGTATTTTGATCAAACTGTATAAGTAAGCCCTTCAATCAGCGTCAGCGGTGAATGAATATTCAAAAGTGTCATTTCTTCGGACGTTTCTTTGTCCCGAAGTGAAATTGATTCGGGCGGGACACCCGGAGTCATTCCGGCCTTCAGGGTGGGTTTATGCAGATTGGGGTCACGGGATCGGCCTCACGCCACACAACCACTAGCATATCATATCACTGATTGCGGATTTGCTTAAATACATTTAAATATTAATGTCCACTTGAATTTAATCTGTATATACAGGCATTTACATTGAGTTGTATTTCAAGAAACTTTCTTAAAGGATCTGCATTCTCCAAATTAATATTCAGATTATGATACGAGCTCAGCTTTTATCTTAACTATCTCAAAGCGGGTCGTATTATATGAATATGTTATAAGTATATTTAAACAATAGGCAAATTCAGAACTCAAACTTTTCAAGTAACTAAGATTCTCCTTCTACATTTTAAGTACAGGAACGTTTTAGAGAAGGAACATGTATAATAATTGACGTTATCAATATCAAGGTGCCTGAATACGAAAGTATATGATTTCAAAGAGTCAAGTGTTAAGTTTGTCGCGAAGTATGTAACAGTTGGCGGTTGAAAAGAGTAACTACCGAGTTTCTTGCCGGTTCTTCTCGATAGAATCTGCTTACCGAACCAGTAGTAGATTTGAAAATATACACTTAATTTCACTGATAGCTTTGAAAAGGTAAATATAATGATATGATAACTAATTTTTCAATTGTCATAGAATTCTTGCTGATAATAGTAAAAGGATTATACGCATTAGATGGGGCCCAATATGTTTGATTCCCAATTGGGCTCGCCGCTCATTTAGCGGCAGATTAACATTCATCCAATCAGCTAATCAGCTAGTAATAAATGCCATGATTAACATAAATGGATTTTGTCTTATTTTTTCCAACTTTATTAAAAGCCAATTACGTGAAGCCGATAATATTCAGCAGTCAATTAACTCTATAAGCGCTTCAGAAAATGTAACAGAAAGTATTATAACCCAAGTTTTATTATGTTAAGAAAGATCTCGCTAATATAATTATAATAGCTACAGTAATTACTGATAAGGCAATTGTTCACGGTAATTGTATTCGCACCAGATTAGTGCAGCTTACCACCCGCCCTAATAATTGGTCGCCGCCCACCCGTCCGGGTGATGTTTCAACGTATTGGACATAGATTTATGGCAGGAATTTACACCCTGACTCAGATAACGATATAGTTACATTAATTTAAAATACGCTCCAATGAGTCATGGTTGACATTACGATGGTCAATTTTAATTAGTCTGTATATAGATAATCAAAAACAACTTTATTTGCTGTTTTAAATAATTTGTTGAAATTCAAATTTCTGACAAAACAATTAACTTTCGACTTATTTTACATAAATTGTTGTTAATAACAACATCGCTGCTAAATTAAATACTTGCTAATATTTTATTTTATTTTATTTGGAATACCAACAGCAACAATGAAAATATACTAAACAAAACAAAAGATCTTAACAAAGCCATTAACAGGTACTCGCAGATAAACATCTAATATGACAATTCAACATATACAATATATATATATCAACCTATATGTATAAGCTAGAAAGTAGGTTAAACTAATAATTCATTAATAAAGATTCGCTTTATCTCTGCGGGTTTTATGCAAAATATGTCCAGAGACTTGTGTTCTCCTACCAGGTCGTTCATATGTCATGTTAATATTTTTAATTTCAGATATGCTCTGAGCTTTGGACAGACTGTTTAGTTTCGAAATTCATGACAAACATGTATATTTTTAAATAATCATAAATATTACTAGTAATTACTGGCAATTAATTCAGTCACGTGTCCGAAATTAAATATATGTCAAAGACCATCGTTCGTCAGTTTTTTACGTTAACAAAAAATGAGCATCTACTGAGAATTGCGACACCTCTCTTCGAGTTTTGCCAACCAATATAACTTTAAATAGCATTATTGTTGTCACAGCCCCCAATCGCGTGATGGCGCATGGAGTGGTCGTGGCGGGCGTGGTGCGCGCTCGTCCTCGCCGCGCTGCACCTCGCCGCCGCCGGGCCCCGCTACAGCTCGCGCATTGTGCATACGCAGCCCGGTTAGTACACTTGATCATTCTTCAAAAATAAAAAATATGTACTTTTAAGCTATTCTCATTACCGTTCACGGCTTCGACAACGCCAGGTCATTGGATAGACACATTGTTGTAGACAACTGGTTTGTTAAGAAAAAACAAAAATTAGACAACTTAATAACATCCTAGTACAATAATTTAAGCAAACTACTATATTAGTTTTAGTTCTGATTAAGACTAAATGAACAGTTCAGAGCAGAACACGATGCCACACTTCTCACCACACAATATCCTCAAGACCTTATCAGCGATTGCTCTTTGAAGTAATGCAATATTCTCAGTGCACAATTTTCATAATTGGATCAGATTTTCCAGAGATTACCTTCTACAAACTTGCAAACTTACATTTCAAAAACTTTAGCTCCTTTAAATGAAGATAACTTATCTCGTTGCTTTAGAGCGATTTACCAGGTGATTTATTTTATTTACTCTCATAACAATTTTCACTAAATCAATATTAGGTATCAGAGTCATCTACATCTTTTTCGGTAACATTAGGCAATTCCTACGGGAGAACTATGCGAAGCGCTCGTTATAATACTTACCTCAAATTTCTCGGGAAAATTTAAACGATTTAAGATCTCATACCTAATAAATAATTCATGTTAACGCTACCCACGCCTTGATGTGATCCGTCCAACAACTGAATTGTAGGGTTGTCGCTAATTGAATTGCTATGAAATGAATCAGACGTATCATAAAATCTGTTAATTAAAAGAACTGATAAATTTATATCAAATATTTTTTTTGCTTTTATAAATAAATTATTAGTTTCGTCTAGAGCTAAGAAATATTTTTTAAATAAAATGAATGAGTTAGCCCTGAGTGTAGGAAGCGGTGTGACGGTAGAACAATCCAATCAGCGGAAGCAGTTTCGCTCATTGTGCTTGCCTATCAAATTAATAATTCCGAAGATTCCATGTGGTCTCGTTATTGGATAATTAAGTCGTAATCTAGTAAGGTTAACAACGAAGACAAATACAGGAGTGATTGCTTGCAATTTATAGAAAGAAGAGATGAAATTTGATTTTAGGTGATTGTTGTGTTGGCCATCATTGTTATGCATGTCTGAATGTTTGTACTGTTATGTGACTCGACCATAATAAATAAATAAATAAACAAATAAATATTTTCAGAAATGTAAATGTGTGTTTCTGTAGCTTCATCTGTTAACCACCATAAAAATTATTTATTGTAGTCCAAAATTTCACAGTGAAATCACTACTATTTTCACGTTTACATTTCTGTACCTATTTTACATTTTTTTGACATTTGTAGTACCATCTAATAGAAATATGTATTATTCATTCTTGTTCGTCTGGGAATTGAAATCTGGATCCCTGCGTGGTCCCTCCTATACAGAGACGGTTCCTCCATATAAAAATCAGTGTAACATGTCTCATGAAACACAGAATTAAAACTATTTTTTCACTATAACTTTATAACTTTGCTTCAATGGAAATTTTATTCAAAGTTTATTTTTGTGCCTTAATAAATCCTCGGTAGTTTGTGTGACATGAAACAGCTTTTATGTTGCATTTTGTGTACAGTGACAGCAGCGAGCATTCAGATATGAGACAGTTGTAATGTATGAAAAATTAGACATTTTCTGACACGGGTGAGCACAGCCGGCTCGACTTTATTAATTTCTTTTAAAAATGGTATTTATTTAGTTATTACTAGAATTTTAGTGACCGCCTCCTTGGTCTAGTGGTAAGCGCGTAAGCGTTACAACCGAGAGGTCCTGGGTTCGATTCCCAGTAAAAAAAATCCCAGATAAAAAAAAACTCGGTCTGGCAGGGCATAGAAGGCTGATCACCTACTTGCCCTTAAAGAAGAAATCGATCAGTGAAACAGATGTGAAATGCATCTGCCCCATACACGGGACTTCACTAACTAGAATTTTAGACGAAACCTTAAAGTAAGATCGTTTATTACTACTGATTCAAATTTAAATATTATCACTGATTTGAATTTCAAACCACATTAAACCCTCTTTTAAAGTTTGAAATACAAATTAATGATGTTGGACATCTTTAACATCCTACCAAAATTAAATAAATATTGAATCTTGCCTTTGATAATTTTTGACACGAAACACAGGCTGTTTGTATTTTATAATTTTTAGTGCAGTCGAAATTTTATTTATTATTGTAAATGTGGCATGTTGCAGGGGCTATTCGCGGTATAATCGTGGAGCCTGCATCTCGGCGGCTGGAACCAGTGGAGGTGTTCCGGGGGGTGCCGTACGCTGCGCAGCCACCGCGCTTACGTGGCCCTCCACCTCCAAAGCCCTGGCCCGGCACACGCCTCGCCGACACTTTCGCGCCCGTCTGTCCACAACACATCCCGGATATAGCCAACAAGTGAGCAATCCTAAAATCATCCGTTCGCCAGAATCGCGATAAAAAATATTTTAACGTTTCCTTTAGATGAAAAATGTACCTAGGCATAAATTATCCGAGAAAAATTTGGCCGAACAGTAAGATTGTTTACTATACATTATATAAAAATACATGTTATTTTGTAGAAAATTATATGCTTCAAGCAGAAAGTTATTATCGAGTTACATAATAAGTTATCATCATAATCTTTAGAGATAGATGATAGAAGCTAATATCCTATCCTATGGTCCTTTCATCCTCGATCCTCAGGGATCAAAAGCGTTGATTAAGTTACATAATAGTGTGGATGCAACAGTTCATTTATATCGAGGAAGTAATAAGCTGACCATCCATTATACAACAAACGGGATAACGTTTTAAACTCTGTTTTATTGGAAAATCTCCTAATGGAGTTGTATTTTCAGGACTGCAGCATTATCGAGGATGCCAATGGGTGTGTTCAACGAGCTAGTAGCATTGCAACCTCTGCTAGTCAATCAGAGCGAAGATTGTCTCTACCTCAATATATATGTACCCGGTAGCGGTGAGTTATTCTAGATATTTTATAAAGTTCTATTTATTTTCTTTGTAATTTGCAGAGACGTTATTGCTTCTCAATTGATAATTCTAATATTATATTAGTACTCAGTGTTGACTTTAGATTTAGGACGAAGTTATCACAGGATAATCAAAATAACAAAATCGTCTAAACTCGAGTTGTAGCTGAAATACAGACGACTCACCTTGTAAATTAGTCCTAGCAAGTTATGTTTTATTGTTCCATGAAAATCTTGATATTATATGATTATAGTTATATTTTTATTCTAAGAAATATACTGAATGATATATCATAGGTTTGAGGACTTGATTCTTTTTTATATAACGAGGTTAATTTAAAACTCAGTCAATAAATGAAATAAATTTAATTTTGAAACTATTATAAACAAACCTAAACAGCAATCAAATCTGCGACATTTAATCAAACATATAATTAAAACTATAAATAATTTAAAAAAAAAGTGCTATGGGGCATTGTATCTTGTTTGATGAATTGAATACCTGATATATTTTTTTCGTTTTTTCATGTTATTTCTTAATTTTCTTTTGTCAATTCGCTGTGTGGATGTAAAACAATGAATAAATACATAAATATATATAAACATAGTCCCTACCAATTCGCTGTGTTGGAATACTTGCGCTGAACTAAGAAAGCGCTTTTCTTATTTTACTGTGTTATTTGGATTACGTGTAAGTTACTAGAGTATAATATGGCCTCATACCTACGTTGTGGTGAATGGCGCAGGGTCTCGTGGCGTGGAGGCGCCTTATGCGGTAGCGGTATGGGCTGGTGCGGGTCCAGAGGGAGGTTCTGGCAATGTTCTAGATGGTGCCGTATTAGCGGCGCGCGCGCACCTCCTTGTTGTAACACTGAACTATAGGATAGGATTACTTGGTATGGTTTTTTTTTATTTATTCAATACAACATTCTTTTACTATAAACACAATTAAATATAATAAAAATGAGATAAGAATTAAGTTACCTACATTTTATTTTCTTTTCATATTTCTCATTTAAGTGAATTGTAAAAATTCTTATGAGAATAAAATATGTTTAAACCCAAATATACATAGCTATCAAGTCCACTAAATTAAGTCTGCATTTATGCAGTTATCCCATAGAATAATATAGATACATAGAGCATTTAAAAATTTCAAAATTTCAAAATAAACTTTTATATTATTTAATTAGTTACTTAAAATAGTGTTAAGGGGTAAGTACCATAAGTTTGAATCCTTTTTTTACTTATAGAAAATACTACTAAAGAAAAACGATTTTGAACAATAACAATAAGTTAGTGAGCTCAATGAGTAACGACGTACAGTCAGCACATTCTGGGACGCGCCAGCCAAATGGGTTCATTGGCGTTTCATTTCGCTACTGTATTGCCGGCGATCATAGAGCCGCGAAATAAATCATTGTTACACTTACGTATAACAATATTCATATTAAATACGCTAATAACTCATCTTTAAAGCAACGGCTATGAAGTTGAATATAAAAAATCTTTTAATAAAAGCAGTTAATTTGGTATTTCTTATAGTAGCTCTATTACAAGTTTGGTAAAGTATTTTTCGATAGCATCTGCGTTAAGTGTTTGTTACAGCGCCCCTAGCGGTTGGTAAACTTATTTGGCTACTATGAAATTGATAGCTTGTAAATAATAAAATACGAAAATTTAAATAGTAATCTCATGGATGACGATTAGGTTATTTAATGTCGGGCGAAGATGACGACGCGTCCCTGGCTGGTGGCGCCGCGGTGCTGGACGTAGTCGCGGCGTTGTCATGGTTACGGACCAACATAGCAGCCTTCGGAGGGGATCCACACCGCGTAACGTTAATCGGACACGGAGCCGCTGCCGCACTCGTCAATACTGTCGTTATGCTTCCTACTATAAAAGGTTGGTGAAAAATCACATGAAACGTGTTTTGACAAGGCCACAATTTTTTTTAACTATCTCAACACGATACAAGTTTTACAAAATTATTGTCTATTTGTAAGATGTAAAACTAATATATATAATACAATTAATTCATATTAAAGAATAATAAAAAATCGCGTTAGTATAGCAATATAACGCGGTAATGTAGCCAGTATTTTGGGTACGCACCCTAACGGCTTTGATGAGCCTTTTGTATTTTTGTAAATATATTTAAGTACATTATTATAAATATTCAATAAATTATATTTTTATAAATTAATTCATATTAATGAAATATAATGACCAATAATGAATTGTAGCTAAAATATTTATCAAGGGTAAATATTATTTGTAGGTCTGGTATCCCGTATCTTGCTGCTGAGCGGGTCTGCGCTTAGTCCAGCTGCGTTGTCCCCTGATCCCTCACTGACACGAGAGCACGCCGCTCAGGCATTGCGCTGTCCCCGTGACACCCATCCCGGAGAACACTGGTTGGTAACCTATACCTACAACAAGTGAAAACATTGTCTTTTCTCTTCTTATCTTATATACAAGTCATTTTTATTTAAAATTAAAATATCTCATAAATCAATCATTCGTAAACAGGTAAATCGATTTTGATTATGAACCACAACGTCACAGTCAAAAAATCACTTATAACACTCCCCTTTTTGCATCGGGAGTTATAAACGGCACCTCTTCCATCAGATAGTATTACAGAATCATTTATTGCAGGCTGATCTCCTGTGTATCAAACCGTCCGCTGGCAGCACTGATAGCGGTGGAGGCGCCACGCGCACGTTTTCTCGCAGGCTGGGGTCCCGCTGTGCCCCGTTCACGGGATCTGCCCAACCCAACACCCAGTCGCGCACTGCACGCAAGCGACACCTTTCTAGACTGTGCCCTCGCTGTTGTCGTCACTACCACCGAAAGTTACCACTTCTTCAGCGAAGACGACATACGACACGGCTTTGAGGAAGAATACAGGTACTTTTCTATACTTATTCTAGTATGTAATACTTATAGTTGACGTATATAGTTTGTAGTAAATTATATTTGCTATAAAATTAATTTGTTTCCATGTGAATATTTTAAATGTGTTGTCAATGTGCCACTTAGGTAATAAAATAAAAATTAAGAGTGCAGGTGAATTTATAAAAAAGTTTGAACAAAGTTACAAGTCACAAGCATGGAAATGTCATGAAGTATCGAATGGTTATTGATATGCGCAGAAATCGTGTGCTCCGTACGTACGTCCGTAACGTGTACCGTTTCCATCGCAACGAGATCTTTGCCGCCATCCGGAATGAGTATACAGACTGGGAGAAGCCTATTCAGCACCCCATCAATATCCGTGACGCAACCTTAGAGGCACTCAGTGACGCAGCCGGCGCCGCGCCCGCTCTACGAGTCGCTCAGCTTCATGCTCGTCGCGGTGCGCCCACATTTGTTGCGCACTTTTCACACCACTCACGAGACGCAGATTATCCGCAGGTACTTCCTTTCGCTTTCAGTTTAAAAAACTTTATTCTCAAAAAAAGTCACTTACATGGGAACATTATTACATGTAGATTTAACAGTGTCGTTCTCAGGCAACTTATTCACTTTAATCACAATACGTATTTAGGTTTTAGACAAAGTTAATAATTTTCGACAATATATTGAGTGAATTTCACTATAAATGTATTTTTTTTACATTAACAACACATAATTGATAAGTACGCAATGGCACAAGTTTAAAAATGAATGCTTGGACAAGGATAAACATATTCTTATGAAATATTATGTCCCGGTTTAACGATACTTAAAAACATTTTTTATGTATGCATGTAGACACGATTAATCGTTAGTCATGTTATTTCAAATTATGGCGGGCTAAGTAAAAGTTGCTGTTCAAGAATATGCATTTCAAGTTAACGTTATTTTTCTATGTAACTCACTGAAAACAAGCCTAAGACGATAAAAAATCTAATTACAAAACAGAATAGTAATGACGATCGTCTAAACTACAAATGACTTTTATAGAAGACTTCTTGCTAGCAAGTTGAATAAATAACTTATAAACAAGTTGAATCAGTTTATCCAATTTATCTGTTATGTAGTTAGAAGTCAAAACTGAAAAATAAATTACCTATATAAAACGAGGCCAAAAATTCAGACTGTAAGATCATCTCGACAGAAGCCTGATTAAGGGCCGTAACGTGACTCACCTTTATTTATTCACAAATCATAATTTCACCTCACTTCTTTTGATTGAAGTTCCCTTATCTTAATCCTATGAATACGTAAATTTGTTCACATAAAATTATATTTTCATCTATGTAGGTATTTATGTTCATTATAATAATTTATTATTATATAAATTAGTTTTTTTTTTAATTGAAGAGCATTAGTATTGTTATCTGTGTTTTTTTCAAATATTCACTCATTGTATATTAATATTATATGTTTATGATTAATAAATCAATTACAGTTTTTAAATCAAAGAATTGTTCTGCAGCGGCTAGGAAGCGTGTCAAGTGAGACGTTGCCGTACTTCCTTGGCCTGCCTCTTGTAGGCGGATTAGGCCGGAACTATTCCCGGGGAGATGTAAGCGTAGCAGAGGCATGTGTGACGCTGCTCGCGGCCTTCGCTAAAACCGGGGTTCCTAGCCCAAAGTCCGATGACCATCAAGAAAGTGCTCTCTCCTGGCCCCGCTATGAACTAAACACACAACAATACTTGAGTATAGGTGACTAATACTCTACCAATATTGTAGAAAAATAATTTAAAACATTTCAGAAAGTATGCGAAACAAACAGGAGGTTTGATAAGATTAGACAGTCACTTAACATAATTAGGCCAAGGACTTGTAAGGCCACTCCGATAGCAATAAAGTTTCCCCTCGGTCTTAATCACATCCTGCGGCAGACCCCGGGCTATTTTGTAGACTAATTTGCGCCAAACTTCCTTAATAATTTTGTGAATCTCCTCCATTGCTATATTATTTTTTCAGCGTTCTTCGAGGTATTTTTCTTTCATTTATTGTTTAGTAATTAAACTGACCTTCGTATGTCTGTTTGTGCAGGTACTAAGATGCGCGTGCGCAGTCACTACCGCGGTCACAAGCTGTCTCTGTGGCTTCACCTCATTCCTCAGCTACATCGATCTGGAGCGCCTTCAGTACACCACCAGTTTCGCGATCTTCGCCCTGATATGTTCGCTGGTCAGTCAGTTTGTTAAATATTCTAACTTTGTTTAATATTTTTAATATATAATATTGTTAGTTCCCTCGAGAGAATGAGAAGAGATGTTCTTCTCGTGAACACGGCCGTTGTAACACGGTGGAAGCGTCGAGGTAAATAAATAATGTTTTTGTGCGCGATAAGTCCCGCTATATGTACTAACAATGAGTTCAAATCGCGTAAATTTAAAGTTTGTTTAATAATATAACGTAATATACTTTGCTGTAATATTATAAAAAATGATAACATGTATAAGGATTTACACAATTAATTATTTGTCTAAATTAATCGTATGTAACTGCCCGGTTTTATTTTTACGGCTCATTAAACCTGAAAATTGAGTGGAGCGCCGTAGAAAGTCGGCCAAAACTCAAAATACAGAGTAGCCGTTAAGCAATCTACTGTTCAAATTATATTTAAAGAGGCGCAAAATTTAATGGATGAAATGTGATGAGTGAGCAATTAGAGCAATAGTACGCTACGGAAACTTATAAAACGCGGGATTTTAGGGCGGTATAAAGACGGGCGCAGCGTACTTCCGTTGCCGCCCGCCCTACGTCTGACGGTGAATAAAGAATGCAGTTTTTGTGGAACAGCGAACAGTATTCAGCACTGATGAATATTTAGCATTCGTATTGAATTTTTGAGTGTGCCTTCGTTTTTTAATGAATTCACTTCCATTTCAGTGAGTTTATTTCACAAATCTTATTGTCAATCTGTTTTTTGTTTAAAAAATTTAAGAACTTATCATTTTCGCATAGCTCTCTTCTAACAGTTAGTGTGTAAAGACACTTTAAATAATCTCTGAATAAAATTTCGTTCCCAATCAATACAAAAATTTGTTTACTCTTTCTGGATATAGGAGTAACAATCTGTTCTTAATTCCTTTAGTACCGAAATAAGGTGAACGAAATAAAAGGTTATCGGCATATTAGCAACATGAAACAACCGCCACTCGATACGACTGATACCCGCAAACCGATAGCTATTCGTAATGATGTCGGCGCGGATCACTTAAAAGGGTTACAATGTTTGCGGATTCGAGACATATCAAACCAATGACATCCATAACGAGAACCGGCCATTTAACAGGAATATATTATTTTTTATCATCGCGTATCACTTGTACTATAAAATCTTACAATTATCAATATAAGAGGTGAAAAAAAGTGGTAAAAGTGAAGTCCCGTGTCCCCTAGTGGGGTATGGGGCAGATTCATTTCACATCTGTTTCACTGATCGATTTTTTCTTTAGGGGCAAGTAGGTGATCAGCCTTCTATGTCCTGCCAGACCGAGTTTTTTTTTATCTCCACCGGGAATCGAACCCAGGACCTCTCGGTTGTAACGCTTACGCGCTAACCACTAGACCAAGGAGGCGGTCGAACTATTTCAAACAATATAAGAGGGGTTTCTGGTAAATATTTTCAGAAATGTCCTAACGATTTTTGGCGAATTCCAAATTAACATGTTATTTTTCTAATCCATCAAAATACTAAAATAATTATTACAAATCAGATCATCTATAACGATTTCTTGTATACAAGAAATATTATTTTTTACTTTTTAGTGTACTTGATTTTTTTATTTGGTTTATAATTTTTTAAATCAATTTTAACATAGAGATTTTATTCACCGCACGATTTACGGACAATACTTTGACTGACAATTACAAACACAACAAAGTTTCAGTCATTCCAAATTATGCACTCACATATATTTAACAGAGTTATTTTGTTTACCAATAACTAAATAAGTAACAAAGTATAATATAAAATATTTGTACCACCCAAATTCGTGTTGGCGGCCTTTGTTTAATAAGCTGGACGGGAGGAGCTACGTGCTAGGATTGCCTATAGATCGCCCGTCTTGAGACGGTAATTTTAATGTAAATTTAAATTACGACTAATTAAGGTAATAGCCTCTTTATTCTTCTCATGATTGGTTATTTATAACACTTACCGTATCTATAAATTATAATTAAACATCTTAATAACCTAATATACTTTAGTTACATACAGAATGTTATGTCGCTCTCCTTAAAATGACGAATTTAGTTTGAAATAAGGAGACAAAATATTTCTCTGTTTATTTAAGTTTATGTTGGTATAAATACTATTACCTACTTTAAATATATGTTCTAATCATAATATAATATATAATACGTGAATCAAACAGAAAACTTTGTACCCCTTTTTTATGAAAATTGCGCGAACGGGTGATCGTGAAATTTGTCACAGTTATAGTTTATATGGAGAAGAGGATTTTTTATTTAAAATGCATTAAAAATACATTAAATTAATTAAAACATTACACACATTACTGCTTGGATGACACACAACATACTTATTATCTTACTCTTGAATTGTGGTCGAATTTCGATCAATGGGCGGCCACTAGTGTACTGTCATTGTGTGATTGTCACGTTCCGAAAATCCAATCGCGCACAGAATAAATAATTCCAAATTCCAATAGTATTATAAAGTCACGTTGTTACAAAGCATTTGATATTAATTTGGTACATTGGTTTACAATTACATTTATTATTTCAATTTATTCATAAGATTCCAATGACAATAAAAATCTATATTCAAAAAATACATTGACTACAAATCATTTAAAAGGGTTACATGCATAACGTATGCTTTATGCGTGATGATTTCTATAATATAGACTGATGACTGCGCATTTTGGTCTGAATATGTTTATGTGTATGTAAGATGTATTTAATTATGATAACTATAGGCAAGAAATTTTTAATTTAATAGCAAAAATTGAAAAAAATAGCAATGAAAGCAATTTTCGCTAAGAGACAATATTATTAAAGTTATTAGACTATATACCTATAGGCAGATGCAGTAAATTTGTGCTGATTCACGACCGCCCTTTGCCGGCTGCGGGCTCTAAGCCTGCGACCCCATTAATAACGGAAATTAACTAACCCACCTACGTTTACTGAGTGTCTTATTTCAAAACTGACTCAGAATTATTACCTCAAAACGGATCTGGTAACAGCTTTATGTGCCCATTATGTATTGTTTGATTTTCTATGTAAAAAGTATGCAATCATGACGTCTTAATTATTGTAGGATATCTATCAAGTGTACAGTAACTAAATACTCTAGTGTTTTGTACGTCTTGATACTTCATGAATTTAAAACTTTATTCATCTAAAACTCATGGCACGTATGGCATAGTTTTCAAAAAGTTAATTTCGTGTTTCACAACCTCTTTATTTCGGCTGCAGCTCAGGTCTGGACCAAATAAAAGTATATTTGTTGTATAGAACTGCTTCTGTTAGCACGTCAGTTAGCGAGAAACTGACTGTAAAATTCAACAGCACTCTCATCGCTTGAGGCACTCACGGATTACAGAAGAGGCTTTCATGGATTAGAGCGAGCTTTTTGTGACTCCGTGAGGGCTACTGCTCTGCTGCACACACAAAGACTTTATTTAAATTTTTCAAATCATATTGTATAAGTAGGATTGTTAAGATCGCCAAGCACTTTAACCAAGATTACAAGATAATTCGTCACTAATTTTTAGCTAACGTGTAATAAAAATTCGTTACTAATTTAACTTGTAATAAATAACGTAAGTACTTATTATAATATATGCTGGAATTAAAAATCTAACTAAATGGATAAAAATAGCCTATTGGATTTTTTTTTAAAGGTAAACGGACAGACCGCTCCACCACAGCTTGTTGCCTGTTTCAGAATATGTATGATATCTGTTAAATTGAATGCTTACATGACTAGAATTTTTATTACATTATTTTTATTTACTATACATTTAAATATTTAAAGTATTTAAATAAAACGACGGCTTGAATGTAGATAATAATTATTGCCAAACCAAACCAAAACGAATAGAAGCACAAAACCTATCAAAATATAAGCGAAACACACGCGACAATAAAGTCAGACAAATAGCAGCAGTAAATTGCGGCCAATGACGTCACAGATCACAAAATACCGCTCCACCCTGTTCCCGCCACCCGCCATCATATAAATCTCCCAGTAATTCTTGTTTCTTAAACTTTATTTCGGAGAAAAGTCTGCACGTAATTGGTCGCGCACGAGATCAGAGATACGGAACAGGACGTAACGGCAAATGTGACCTTATCTTAAGTATTCCAGTCAGACTCTGCTGAGAATATGGTGTAAGTGTACATGAAAATTGTTATTAGAGTAGCAGATTTTCTGTTAGCTCGATTATATTATCTTCTTTGAAAAAATACTCTCTGAAAAAAGTTGTTATTGAAACCGCTATGACTATGAACGTAATTTTTTTTGTTCCTCTCTGCATCTTTATATATTTTTTTAACGGACAAATATTCTTATAGGTGACATATTTCCGGAACTGTACACAACCACAGCCTCACTGGATGAAGATGAGGAAGATAGCGAGTCCGAGGAGAGCTTAGAAACAGAAGAATGCTCCCCTCCCCCCTCTGCACGTCCAGCACTTGCAGCCCTTCCTCCGCCAAGACCTTCACCTAAAGAAGACTCTCTCACCTTGGACTCACAGTACTACAGGTAAGTTCAGGTCATTCATCTTAATACTCTCCGTTTCTCTCCGCGACATTATAATGTTATGTCTAATAATAATATTCTAAGTAGGTATATGGTTAAAAATAAACTTAACGAGGATACAACAGCATGAGTGTGGTTTAATATCATAGAGTTGAGAATAAAATTGCTTTGAAACATAAATTTTGCTGCAATTAAAACCAAAAATATCCCTCTTATTTGCGACTGCCTAACACAACTTTAGCCATTAATAAAGGTATTGTTTTAGCTACCGTGTCCCGCTGCCGGCACAAGCTGGATAATTGCGAAACTTTTAAAATCAAACAATGCTTCACTTTTATAGTGTTTGTTGTTAAAATTTTCCCATGAATCTGGATATTACTTCCTTGGAGCCAGGCGTCTTGGAACACGAATGATGTATGACTGTCTCTGGAAATAAGGGATTGCAAATGCAACATTATGTATCTAATCCCAATAATTTCTATAATTCTATAATATACAGATAATGCTTGATTATATGTTTATTATCATTGAGTAAAATTAATATTTATGGCTTAATATATGGTTTAATAGGACTTTAACCGTTGCATTTTCTATTATACCTTGCAATATTTACGAGAAATACAAATGCAGGCATCGTGTCTTCAGATGAGTAAACTAACTAAGCGTATATCTTAAGAATGGTATAAAAACGGGATCAGATTTTCATATTAAAATTATTTGTGGCATAAAACACCAGGAAGAAGCGAAAATATAATAAAAGGAAATATGGTTCTTTTGTTATTAAGTAAAGAGGAAAATAGATGCCGTATTGTGAAAATCTGGTATCCCCTTATAGTGGATTATGTTCCACACAAACAGACGTTGCATGTATTTTAGGACAATATGATGCTTTCTTACTTTCTTTCATATATTTGAAAACGTCAGACTTTTTATATTAATTTTTATTAAAGGATGTTATTGTCGACGTTTGTTGTAAGTTTAGTTCCATTTCGTAGCGCTTAGTGCGGGCAAAGAAGCTGGAGCAAACGTATATGTGCGAGTGTTTAAAATAATAAACTTTTAATATTTTACATACATTTAACAATCAACAAATATTTGACGAACACTCTAGTCACAAGAAATTATTATCGAAATTTCCGAGACTTAAAGTTTTACCAATCGAAAGCTATAAATTATATAATTTTTATACTCTCATATTTAACACATACGAATAATACTTTACCAAATACACTCAGTATATTTTGATTTGATAATATATTTAATGTCCACAATAATCAGACATCTATAATGATTATTAATTAATAATTGTCTCATCTACTCATAAGTTAGCAATTATGGGAAATTAATTAATTATTTATATAACTATCTTATTATTAAATATATACCTTTCTTATTTTAAAATAATGTTTTCAAACTAAAAATATGTTTAAAAAGGTTGTATAATTGGAAAATATGTCGTATAAAACAAAGGTAATGTTGACAGAAAAGTTGTAGGTAGAGGCAACGAGTAACTCCGTAGTAATCCCGCTAATGTGTTGACCTGCTGACGGTGCATGTTTTATTAGGCCTCCCATATGTTATCAAATGTTACCAAACCAAACCTAATCTTTATGTATAGACCAGCTTTTTGTATCATTATCCTTATATAGCTGACCCGATCCCTTCCACATAAAGCACGTTTTAAATTAAATATTTAATCTTAAATAAATAAATCCATAATTTAATCAAACTTATTTTGAAAAGAATAGTTAACTCGATATTTAAAGAAACTAAGATTTTTAAGTACCCGAACGATAATTTGTTAAAATTCAAAACTATCAATGTTGCATATAAAAATAAAACAAATATCCTACGTAATTGTTAGATAGCGTGATGATTAGATCTCAGTGACAAAACCAAACTTTTTTTCACTAAAATTGTCCAATAATCTCAAAAAACATGGTTTTAACTATTAACGCTAAATATATATATATATATATATATATATATATATATATATATTATAACGTAGTAGCTGACCCGTCAAACGTTGTTTTGCCTAATATTTTTTTGGTAGTTAAATAAAAAAATATATTGAAGTTGGCCACCCTTATCACTTAAGGGTATAAAAAATAGTTTACGACCTTTTCTCAGACCTACCGAATATACACAAAAAAATAAAAAAATAGGTGAAGCCATTTCGGAAGACTTTGGTTACAAATACTGTGACACGATAATTTTATACATAGATATATTATTTACCTATAGATAAGAGATTTGATTTGAGAAAGTGATGTTTTTATTTTTTTACATGTATTTATTACTTTTAATCTGCTAATAGCACTGTTTTACTAATTGATAATAAAAATTTCCTCGTAATCGGTCGGTTAACCCAAAATATAAAATAATTCTTTAGCGTTAAAATTTCAAACAAAGTAATAGTAGAATTAGTTGTTCTAATAAACCTTAGTGTATGTTATAGAAGTAATTGTCTTACAGTTACACGGTCGCGCTAGGTGTGACTGTTGGTGCAGGGTGCTTCCTGCTCGCTCTCAACTTGCTTGTCTTCGCCGGAATATATTTGCAGCGTGGCAAACGGCGTGCCCGGCCTAGACCCCGTCGTGAGGGTAAGTACCTTATTTAGTACCGTTCTCATTTATTTACACTGATATACATAGTAGATATAATATATAGGAAGATATATTTTATGTTTAGTCAAATCCCTAGTCAAACTTATTATTGTATGATGTTTTGAAGGAAATGAATAAATACTTAAAGAAAGATACAAGCATTGTACCCAAACGCATTTTAAGCTGAATGTGAAAATGGATTTTAAATGACAGGTTGAGATAGGTAAAAGATTTATCAGATACATGTTGCATGCAGGTAGCGGGGCGAGCCGAAGCGCCGCGTTAACGGAGGCGCTCACGTCGCCCCGGAAAAGTACACTTAAGGTAAACGTGTTCACTTATACCGATATTGAAGCAACTTACAACCTCTTTGAACATGATACTGCCAGATTTCAAACTATTTTCGATCAAACGTCGTTTCCAGTGGTATCACTTTAAAGCGTTTATGTAACTTTGAAGTGTTTGGTTTGAATCGAGTATAAATACGTATTGTTTTATAATGTACAAATGATAAATTAAACATCGTAATTTTAAAATGCATCAAGTGAGGGCGCAGAGCAATTGGAAAGTAGCAAATTCAGTCGCGTATTGGCGTAAGTAAAGCTTTAAAAGAAATGGCGCGGAACAATGCATTCATGACTGGGGTGTGGGTGTAAGGGAGGTAGACAAATAGACGCGTAATATCGATGGTTGGAATAAATGCAGCTCCGTGTGATTGATGCGAGCAAAACGTTCACATAATGGCCCGTGATGACTCGCCGCTTGTGTTAGTTACGTTGCTATTTGTGTGTAAACTCATGTTTACCTATAGATTACATATAAAAACGTTTTATGGTAATGTCTTTTATTTACAAAAGAATCACACTTTCAATGAACAGTTTGAATATATATGATACTAGCGACCTGCCCCGGCTTTGCACAGGTATAAAACATATATAAAAACCTTCCTCTTCAATCACTCTATCTATTAAAAAAACCGCATCAAAATCCGTTGCGTAGTTTTAAAGATTTAAGCATACAAAGGGATATAGGAAAAGAAAAAGCGACTATGTTTTATACTATGCAGTGATACGCGCTAAATCCGTTCATATGTATTGTCAACTTTAAATAATAATAAAAACTACACTCAGCATAGGAATGATTTGAAATTCTAACTATTTAGGTTCTCTGTGTCACATTTAAACCCATAGAAATTTATAGCTGACCTCGGGACGATAACAATTTTTCTTCTATTACCCTTTTTCTAAAATTAAAGTGGGATTGAAGTCAGACGTGAACGTTTGACTTCATTAATTTCTTATCGATGTTTGAAGAGAACGTTTTAATTAATATGTCGATCGATATCCACAGCGCAGCAGCGACTTAGAGTTGGCGGAAAGACCAGCTACCGCCGCACCACCGCCCAAGAAACGCGTACAGATACAAGAGATATCAGTTTAGATAACTTCTAGAATAATGGATAATTAAATGTGCAGTGAAGTGATTTTCAAAGCATTTACCTCGAAAGTGAAGAATTTACATAACTAGTGATTTCAATTCTGTTTATAGTTAAGATACTAGAGAATATGGTTGATTAATAAACCAATATGTTTAAAATATATTATATGTAGAACGTGAAGTATGTTATCTAAAAAGTATAAAAACTTTAAACATTTAAAAAAAGATATATTATGTAGAGATGTCTCTCATATGATAAACTTCCTTGTACCTTTGTAGCAAATTACTAATCAATGTACAGTATTCAATCCATTTTATAATTGTTTTTAAAATTGTGGTATAAGTTAACTTAGTTTAATCAGGATTGTTGCATGTTGGTGTATATTTAGACGAGCAAGGACCTCTAAAACTAGTTAAGCCATCAGTAAGTTAGATGCGTTACCATTTGCCAGTGAGTGCATTGTGCAGTTGAGTTCACTTGAGTGAATATTGCTGCATCGCTGGGCCGTACACATCGTACATGTCGACACCCGCCTCACCTCGTTACACACACCGTCACCCAGACTCGACCGACTTGATGACCTTTGTCTTGTTGAGGTGTCACCAAGGAAGTGTTAAGGACATTAGAATACAATCCCCAACGTCGTTGCATTTTCCACATGCTGTTTTGGAATAAAGACTATTTTTCATTTAAACATATTTTATTGTCACATTGATGGTGTAAAATTAATATAATAAGAAATATCTGTTGTAGAAGTTTAAGGAAATTTATACCATTATCGTACAGTAAGTGACTTTCTTCGGGCATGGTGTGAACTCAAAATAATTAATCATTCCGTTTGATCGCGCTCCAGGGAGCCGTCGCGAACTTATTTTATTCACAGGCACGTTCTTTGCGACTTGTTTATGTTAAGAATTCATTTTAATCTTGCAACTCCGTTGGTCCTTGTCATTTCACGTGTTCTTTTATTCGTTGAAATTTCGGATTCCAGTCGCAGTTCATTTTTAAATGAACAAAAATTCCACAGCTGTTTCGTTGAATTTTGTTTAAATAAATAATATGTTTGTTATTGTCGATTTCTAAGTATATGCTATCATTTACTAGTTATATTCAATAAGTTACAAGAGAAATATACTTATGTATACGTTTTTAAATTAATCAGTGTAAATATAAAATTATTTATTTTGTTCCTAAATAGAAATAACATAATATATCACAATGTTTTGTAAATATTAAATTACTAAGAATGGGTTGTTGTAATTAATATTACACTATCTTTTTTATTACATCCATGAATTAAACAATATATTTGGTTTAAGTCGTGATCTTAACCCACAGGCTCATAAAGAAACTTTTTAAATTATAGGTCTAGCTAGGTTGGCATAGTTAATGTGAAAATCGATAATTGGCTGGCTTTCGAATTGGCAAGCATTGAGCTGGAACACCGTATGACGTATTCTTCATAGCAAACGTAATTTAAATTTTAAGTTACGTTTAAAATTTTATCATATTGGATGTTATCGTAATAATGATAACGGTCGCAATGGCTCACAGTGATTCACACGTCTTACATGGTGTGTTGCGAAAGCTGACCTGCTTGCCCTTATAGAATGATCAATGATAGGAGCAGAAACTTGCGATGTTATACCAATGAGTGAATATTTGTGTGTATTACGAACGATTGTAGAGTTTCCACATCAATCTATAAATGCAACGTTAATTTCATCTTGAAACAATTGAACGATATTAATTCTGAGTTTTATTCTGGTGCAACCCGATTGATGTTAGCTAAAAGTAAGCATCTCTTAGTTAGGGCCATATATGTGTAGGATATTTTTAAGACTTCTTCAGCCTTGCAATTTCCATACTAACACATAAAATGAAACTATCACACCCATAAGTGAGTAACGAATACATTCTTAAAATTAATTGGGTCTTTAAATCCATTGTTCCAAAGTTTTATCACTAATGCCAAAGATGTATTCGATTTATTTCAAACACTTGACTAAAACAAATACAAATTATTTACAAAAGCAGACGTTGCTAATCTGGATGCAAAGTTAAGTTCGTGAGAGATGTTTTAGTTGAAAGATAATATGATTATGTTACGTGATAACATATTCCTGTTTTACCAACTTTATAGTCTTTATAGTATGGATAATTTATTAAGATTTATTCCTGTATGATAAAATTATTTTTGTTTCAATTATTTTGTTATTTATTGTAAGAGTAAATGACAAATGTGTAAATATAAAATGTAACAGATTGTATTGTATCTTATGTTAGAGATTGTAAATAATAGATATCTTCATTAGTATATTATCTATGACTCTCAACTTAAGATTCTTATTATGGTTTTAATAAAAACCATTCTTCACATTTTTAGTTTCAATTTATATACCTGTAATCATCTCTTGATTTTGTAGCAGTTGACAACTCATTCAATACTTAAAATTCACAGTCATTTTAACCATTACTAATCTTCTATATACGAGTAAATAAAATTGAATCACCAAAATTTATGTAGGCGCATAACTTCCGAAAGACTGCACCAAATTAGATAAAAAAATTTAGGTGTGTTTGTTATTTTTGGAGAAAGTCATATGAAAAAAAGTCCTATAAAACAATAAAGTTGCGAGGAACATAAAAAAATTTAAGAAATTTTTTCTAACGTAATCTTATAAAAAAAGTGAAGTCCCGTGTCCCCTAGTGGGGTAAGAGGCAGATGCATTTCACATCTGTTTCACTGATCGATTTTTTATTTTAGGGGCAAGTAGGTGATCAGCCTTCTATGTCCTGCCAGACCGAGTTTTTTTTCTCCGCCGGGAATCGAACCCAGGACCTCTCGGTTGTAACGCTTACGCGCTTACCACTAGACCAAGGAGGCGGTCAACGTAATCTTATAGCGTCTGACATAATTGTCAGTTTTTAAATTATTATGCCAATTCGAATTCAATATTCATAGTTAAGACAGGACAACGTATCTGGGAGCTTTCATAGAGGACGCTACGTAATCCCTTTGAGATATAACAAAAAACTGCATAACGGGATATTCCTCTTTTATAGATGTACAAAAAAGTCCTTGGTGGCAAATATGTACCTTTCAAGGATATCTTACTATACACATTGTCTTTTATTGGCGGTATAAAGTTCGTTGGGTCACCTAGTATACCAATATTTATAACCAATGCATTTCTTGGTCATATAATGTAACAAGTCAAAAAACCAAGCTTATGTTCTCAACCATAAGAATGATAAAGATTTATTATATAGCTACTGCATTATATACATATTTACATAAAAAATCTCAGTGGTTAAGACTAATTTACTATATTATAGTTACTATAATAATAATAATAGATTTTTATAGTTTTTAAATCTGAGTAAATGTACTTTAAGGAATATTAAAAAACACTATTTATTATTTTCAATGTTTTCAAAAGTCATCGTCGAAGCATTAGCAAACTGTAAGGCGCTTCTATAAATTGTTGTAAATGGCTCGAGCTAAAATGGCTAAGTGGAGGAAATTATACAAAAAAGGAAAAATATGAAGAGTGAGTTCGCATAAACGACAGCTTGTCCTAAATGTAGAGGCCAATTCAGTTTGACAAGGCTTTATAATCTACTCGATATTTGTTTATCTTCTTCTCTTAATTTTCTAATTTTCGTCGAAAATCTAAAGTAATATTAATCATTAGTTGTGCTCGAGTAGCTAAAGATACGTGGTGGTTAATAGCCTATAGCCATTTTTTTCAAGGAGCAGAGATATCAAATTTTGAAACAATCAGATGAATAGATAAACGTTTAGTAAAAACATCTTGTATGATATAACAAAAAATACTTTAATGTATTTTGTTTATAACAAAGGTTAATAACATAAAGGTAATCATTTTATTTTTTTAAGAGAGACTGTCGATGGTTTTTTTAATTAAATAATCCTGCCAACGAGGTAAGTCATTTTTAAATGACACAATAAATAAGCGAGCAAGTCCTGCTTGCTATTGAAAGAATTACGTAAATGACATTAAATTATAATAAAAAAATAAGTTTTACAATAACTCTTCTTAAATAAATATTTGTTAAAATATCACAAGCAGCGGAATAGTCCCCTATAACCTTTCAGGCGGCTTGTCCAGTCACGCACAGATTACACGAAAGTTTCACCGGAGGGAAGTTTGTGTATTATCTTTTCTTCGCCGCTAAACTTGTCTTTAATGTTCTACGCCTTTTCCAGGTCGCTGCTGAAGGATAATGGAAGTCCTACTGAAAATACTTATGTATAACAAATAGGTTCTGATAAACTATCTATTCAATGTACATTTACTAGTATTATAAAGAGAAAAGAAATCTTTTCTCTATATTTTTTCTATGTTTTTGTTTATAATGAGTACACTAAAAACAACATATCTTAATTTAAAAAATATTTCACTGATAAGAAGAGAAGCTACGCTTTTTCAGCTTTGATAAGTCAAGAACGTTCATCGCTCAATATTTAAGACGTTGATCCAATAGACATTTACACTAGTCCAGACTTACCTCACAAAACATTTAAAATATATATATAGACTCAGGCAAATTAATAGCGGCATTTGTATAAATTAAAACTCAGTTCTAGTTGAATTGAACATTAATAATAATCTTCCACGTCATTATAATAAGCGGGTCTTATTAAATCAAGCAAACAATAGCTTTGAACGCGTTCAGCGAAGCGGAAAGCGACAGCAGGGGAGAGGGGGAGCGGGAGGTGCGGCCATTTATAGCGAATGCAGTTAATTTATGACCGGATGTGAATGGATAGAAGTGTCTGAGGAGCTCATCAATCTGCCCGCCCGCTGGGAGAACTGGGAAGCCTTCAATTGTCAACTCTTATTTTTCAATGCCACTTCATAGACGCTCTATCATAGATTAATTTAATAAATGGATGCCTGCTGTCTCCAACTCGTCCTTTTTTATTAAATAACTTGTAAGTGAGGACGAAGTTGACCCGATGTTAACTGTACCCATGGTAACCTTCAGTTTCCGCGTTGTTGACTTTCTATTGTTTAATCCCGATTTATTTTAATGTATTACTTAAGGATACAAAGGCATGAACAATCATACCATCTCTTTTAACTAAACTGAATACTGAATTGTAATAAAAACTTTTAAAAAAATGTACATAGTAGTAATTAGTATTAAGTAATAGCATATTAATACATAATTGATTTTACTTTTACTTAACATAAATCTTCATTTTGATTAATACCTATTGAATCCAATGGTTATTCAAGATATATGCTAATCAGAATATAGATCATTGGATTCTGACAGTTAATTACCTAGCTGTTCTGTGAAATCTGAAACAACAGTGTTTCAAACCCAGTCAACTAATGTTACAAATGCATAACATTGTTTCTATGCTGATACTGAGAAATCTCTACAATAGATTTAGATAAGGAACGCCTGTTGATAAACATACAAAAACAAGGAATAAGGATCTGCTAAAATAAACAGAAAGTTTTCACGTAGTAGGAAAAAACTGCATTAATTGTCAATAGTTTAAAAAGCAACAGAAAAAAATTAGCTCTACAGTAGTCTAAACTTACCAAATACAAATTCCAATTTTGAATAAATTGATTTGATTCGATTCGACAACAACATTCATCAGTCATTAACATGATCGATGTCAATTTTCAATCCTAAATTTACAGGCTGTTCAAGAATCCGCGTGACATATTAAATATTTACAATATAACATAGTGTAGGTATCAATTATTCCCAGACCTGTTTATTATTAAAATAGTCTCTAGTACAATAGTAGCTTTCTTGGAGCGCTTTTCCTTTCTTTATTTATTAGGGGTAAACAAACAGTTGTTACCATATGTATTTATAACTATTTTTACAATATATATTTTTTAATAATTATTATACCACCAGCACCATTTACCACAGATTATAAATTAAGAGAGAGAAGTAAGAATAAGGGGGTGAGAGCTTGCCAGCATTTGTGCGACATCTAGCAGTGGCAAACAGCAACAATCTTTACTGCCGAAAAATTATACAGCGTACAATCAAAATCTAATTTGTGGCCCAAAATGGATCTTCAATCTAATCCGTAAATAAGCAGATATATTCTATTAAAATTTATATAAATTCGTAAAGTATTTGTGCTTGAGCAAAAATCCTATCCTGGCTTGAATGATGAGTTCACGCATCTGACTTTCATAGCCCAGCCCCGTTTAGTCCCAGGAAAACATAAATAATGTTTCATAGAACATAAAACTAATATCACACTTATCTATAAGAGAATTATCATGGAAATAAACGAATAAAAATTTATCTATTATCTCTCTAGGGGTTAACTTTTTTAAATTTACGATTTAATTTGATTAGAGTAAAGTTTTTCGTTGTAGCTCTGAACAAAAAATGAGGTCGTTTCGAAAACAAGGTCAAAACCGAATACATTTCTCCCCTCTAACTCGAGGTATCCTCTTAACTTTTTATCGTAGTTGGTAAATTCAATTAGCGTTTTCCCCTAAGCGTAGTTCATGTATATTGATACAAGATGTTAACCCTGAACGTGATCTTGCATCGTTACACTTGCATATTATAATTTCCATTAGGTTAGATCCTTTCATATGAGCATCTTCCAGCACTTCACAAAGCTCACTGCACAATATTAATCGACATGTATTAAGCGCTTGTATATTAATTATTCAAACGTTAACGGGTGATTCTAAACGCGAGTCTCTCTATGGAACAATAGATTATTTTAGTATTATGTTTCCTATATACTTTAACACAACACAGAATGGTTTTTTGTTTTAGTTTACTAATACGTACTTAATCACAGAACCTTTTCTTTTTAATATGACAGCTGTCAAAATAATTTAATTGAAAGTTATCCGAAAGTAAATAACAGTACCTAAGCTGAAATAAAAAACTATATAATTATAATTCTGTTGCTAAACTGTTAGCATAGTTTTATATAACGTCAACGTTTTTGATAAAATAAATAATAACAATCAACATTTTGTGAGAAAAACTTAAAGTTTATGTATGTTGATAGCGGATGTCAACTCTGAATCATAGACTAATCCAACAATAATCAACTAATCAATAAATCTAGTCATGGCATTTAAAGCTTACTTTGTAACATGAATTTGGCTCTTACAAGATATGCAATTTCGCAGACGTTACATATCTACTAATATTTTCTTGAATAATATAAATTACATCTTATCATATGCATCGATGAAAGTATGTTTGAAGCGAAATCCCTTGACTCCTATATCCTCCACATAGGGCAGACACATTTCTGCATCTATTCCACTGATTATTTCAATTACAGACAAGTAAGTGGGTTTCGAAACCAGGATCTCCAGCGTAACAGGAAGGTACGGAAAGCACCAGCCGCAAAGGCGGAGTACATACATTTATTGTAGTCAAAACCTAAGCTATCACATGACTTACAACGTAAATTCATGTTCAAACAATGAAATCGGATTCACTACAACAGAACAGAAGAGTAATATAACATAACGATATTATATTACTCTTAGTAGTTCGCTAATGATTCACAGGCTTAGAGTTGTCGCGATGTGTGCCGCTAACCGGGGATAGGGATACAGCGACCTTTTCCAAACTCGGTTATCCCGTCGAATGCCGACACAAGATCAGTCTAAGACACTGGCGATCCTGAATAATGCAACACTCGATTATATGGAGCGGAATTTGTTCCGTGAAAACGAGTCAATTGATCAAATTCATTCGTCCTTTTCCCTTCGCTAACATCAATAGCTGATATGTATTACTCTTACAGAAATACAATAGTGCTGGTTTTACAAGAAAAATAAGCTAAGGTTATCAAAATAGTTTAACACTTATATATATTTATAAGATACTTTATTGATGTTTAATATATTAATAGCTATTTTAACAGAATTTATTTACAATAATATACATAAATATATTTACAACAATAAAAAATGACAACGACAATGTTATATATTATTATTATATATTATAATGTCACAATAAATGAATAAGCATACCTACATTTGAATATAAGCAATTTGAACTTTTTAATAACGTTAAGACAGCAAATATTCTTCTTATGGTACAGCTGAACGAGTATTAGGATTAAGGAAAATGTCACCCATTCAAACAGCTTTGCAACCTTTCATAATGTTGCGAGGGAATAAAAACCAAATTCTTTATGTTACTTTGACTATTGAAACATTGACTGCGAAACGGTTTCATTTTGTTCTATCTGTATCAAATAAAGTTTTTAAACCTCAAGATAAAAGAGAATATCGGCTCTCATGTTGACATTTTCATTTGAATACATTTTTCTTTATTGCTTTTAAGATTTTATCTTTGATCTTACTTAAGCCTTGATATAACATTTTGAAATCAATTCGTTTATTCTGACAAGAGTAGCCATTATAACCTAGTGAGAGAATTTACGAGGTAATTGAAGGAACGGTACTAAAGTAAGACAAAAGGGCAAGGTTAAGCAGAGACGATTAAGACATGTTTGAATACACTTCGGGAAACATTAACCCCTTTCCCCAAAGTGGGCTAGTGTGAGAAGGCGAGGAATTGGCACATAAAGCAGTATTTCAAGGAGAGTGGATCCCGCTATTACGCCGAAGATAACCGGGCCCACGCTGGAAGTAGTCTAATACCCAACTGAATATTTACAACCGACATCAAAAAAGGAAGTTCTCGGTTGGGTTCTTTAATTATGTTTATTACTTCACATGGTTCAAGAAATTATTTGAATGATTTCTTTTTATTTTCATTTTCATATACATATTACTTAACCTACACGTCCTCCGTGACTAAGTGGTTGCGTTTGCGCCGGCAATCCTGGATTCAAATCCCGGGCAAACAAATGTTTAAGTTGGGTACCATCGTAGTACATTGACGAACGAATAGTCGTATTAATAGTACGAATGTAAGTGACGCATAGGTCCTAAGTTCGAAACGCAACAGAAAAGCTTTGATATTTGTGTGCCCCGTACTCTACCGATCATTATTAATTTTTATTTTACGTCTGGATTTTACATGGTCTTAAAGAAATAATCTAATCAAAGTTTTGACTATAACCGAAATGCCTGAAAATTGATTGCTTTTTCGTTTATGGTTCTTTTTATAATGTACTCATAAGCTTTCATAGATAAAATAAAAATCACTTATTTTGAAAATGAGAAGCCTCACATAAGCCGAGTTTAAACGAACACATAATATTTTTCATAGAAAAGGCGCGGTGCTCTATTTAGTTTGGGAAAAATCGAGCTTAATCTGAAAAGGTAGGGAAAGGAGATATTGATAGTATTTATTTGTTTAGAAGCGATAGGTTTCCTTTCAGAGGCGTTAGAGCGAGAGTGTTTCATGGGAGGTAGCTTGCAACGCGATAATCCACTACTGGAGGGGCAAGGCACGAGCGGATATCTTGCTCAAATTTTAAATAGGTTTAATTTAACACAGAACATCAAACTTATAACTGTTTTCATCTGGTTAATTAGTATAAATTTAATATAGATACTCATCTAGTAAAAAGATACTTATCTAGTATAGCTTAATATGAAATAAAACTAAATTAATTACTACATACATCGATATAACAATACCTCACCAAACAAAGCTAATGTGTTGATATTTATAACATTTCATAGGAATTGAAATCTAAGCTTAAGATCATTGAGAGAATTTTCTTACATTGATAAGAGTAAATTTTCACCTTACAGTAAGTAGGTATATAAAGGCCGATACGACTTAGATTTAGATACCTGCGAAATTTATCTATCGTTTATTTCATATCGTATTATATTTAGAAAACGTACATGATATTTATGCAAAATTATTATACGTACAGATTTGACTTATTATCTTCTTATATATAAAATTCTCGTGTCACAATGTTAGTTACCTTACTCCTCCGCAACGGCTTTTCTGATTTTTACCAAATTTTATATGCATATTCAGTAGGTCTGAGAATCGGCTACTATCTATTTCTCATACCCCTAAGTGATAGCCCACCCCAAAAATTAATATGAAAAACAACGTTTGCCGGGTCAGCTAGTGTAAATATACAAATATACACAAACGTTTATTGCGTATCAAATTTAAAACACGTACCACGTAGTTTAACAAAAATACTATGCGTAAAGATTATCATGTTAGACTTTAATAAGTATTTCTAGAACCTACCTATCTACCCACTATGTAAATAATTTCTATATTAGGCAAAGGTATTTTCTTATCGTTAAAAATAATAACCATTTAAAATTAAGTTATTAATTAATATAAAATACTTTAAACATTAAATTACAATGATATGTAATGGTAATTCTATCCTCATATTGCTGTATAAATGTATAATTTTTTATTGACAAACAGTATGCAAAGTGTATTTAGAAACATTTTGACAAATAATTAATAATATTATTATTATTTTGAACTTCTAGTACCTAAACTAGGCCTAGCCTGTTTAGTTAAGTAGTTCGGTCAATTTATGCAATTCAATACTGTTCTACTGTTTATAAAAAAATAGGTTTTGTTCCGAGTAGATTTTAATTTTTCATATTTCATTGAGTTTTATCGAGTCTTGTTCCGACGGTGCCAGAAAGAGCTTGACTGTTTTAGTCTTAATTTTTTTGTGAACTTCCGTTAATATAGCGAGTTTCTAGAAATTGTAATTGGTATCGTGTGAGTTGTGTTTTAGTGCGTATTTAAATTATAGAATAATGCTTTTATTTGAATTATGGAAAGACTAAGAAAGGAATTGAATTAAGGAATAATTTGTTAAGGAATAATTTTTAAATATTGCTAGAATAAGCCCAGTGCCAAATCTTTGACTAAACTAGAAGTTGTTTATCTGGCCTTTGTTGTACGAGGTTTTATTATAAATTTTATTTGTTGTTATAGGTAATTTTCATTTTATTTAAAAATATGATAACGAAATTAAACCAAAGCTTTGGACCAAACGCAATACTGTAGAATGTTATGAATGCGGCGTATACTTTTATTTATTAACTAAATATTTTGAAGTTTTTGTAAATAACACCGGGTATACAGTTTTCATTACTACATACTTTGTTCTTTAATATCCCGTGCAGCTTGCGAGAGCGGCACTGCACTCAACGAAATTAATTCAACGTACGAAATTAAGACGTCTACGATATTCTCACCTCGACTTAATAGGAGCTTAACTTAGCTCAAGTATCGTTTAGAGATTGAGGCTAAAAGCATAGCATATTCACGTGAATTAAGCAATTGGATCGCTTTAGAGTTTAGACGATAATTACAGTCGTAGCGGCGCGGGCGGCGATGGGCTTCGCATTACCGCCGATTGAGTTCCCCAAATGCCACTAAACGCCTCCTCAGCCAGCGGAATATAGCGCATAATATTACGGAATACAGGCGACGTTCCCTTATCAATGGTTAATGCATGAATGAATTTCGGTTACAAACTAGCTATTGAATTGGTGATTTTTGGGAACGTCAATTACGGACAACGGCCCATGTTTAGTTAATAATTACATGGCAGCATTGGATTTTACAATAAATGTTTAATTTAACATTATATTTGCTATAACTGAAGTCGACTATATAGCCCAATTAAGTTAGTTTATTACAGAAGACATTTATTTATAGTATCAACATACTTTAAAATATTCTTGTTCACGAGATAAAACACTCAAATAAAGAATTCCGTCTCAAAAACATCGTGATGAAATCTAACCACGTAATAAGTTTTGTAAATCCAATGCCCTATAACATGTACAATAATAATGAAATAATATAAATTTTAGATTTAATCTCGCATTAGTTAGGACTGTACCTTTATTAAGGGTCCACCACGAGATAATAATCATTTGCCTATTTGTTCACCTTATAGCAGCCAGGAAGTCTCACATTCCACAACCTCCGACTCTCTTAAAAATAAAGCGGCGCGAAATTTGAGTGAACTCCGTAATTAAGTGAAATCCCGTATAATCCCGGGGTAATTCTAATATAACACCGGGAATTTCGCGCTCGGCGGTCCCGGTACTTTTTTCCTAATAAATTTAATTCCATTTCTGACGTAGAATTTAATTAACGAGAGCCTGACAATGCAGGTAACGCCGTTTTGTGCTTAATCGTTCTAGTCCGGAACAAAATTATTAAGTAGGTACAAATTACGATATTACAGTGCCGCAGCTTCACGGTTTCCACGAATCATTTACAATTGGTCAGGAGCTATTTAATATTAAAGGGTCAGGGTTTGTTACAGCCTGGTTATACTTTGTTACGGGCAAAAAGGTTTTAGGTAAAGTAACGCTTTATCGGTTTCCCAGGAAAAGACGACTGATTTAACTAGTTTTTTTTTTCAAACATAAGGGTTTATTTTACGCTGAGGCCTGAATAAGCTAGAATGGTAATAGATATAGAGCATATACAAGTTTTAAACGCTTGTAACTCGTATCTATTTACAGCATAATGCTACTTTCTTAGAAGCATATGCAATCTATCTAATTTTACCCACAAAACCAGTTACAACAGTAACGCGATAACACAACAATGCAACTGCAACTTGTTAATAGCTTTCAGTATTTCCGCAAATTTGGAGAAGCCACTCTAATTCCCGGCCAAAGTTTAAAGTGCTCAAATTTATAATCCGTAGCGTTTGTACTAGAGCGCTTTGAGCTCATACTTCCAATTGCACACACACCACACACAACTTTGTACAGCACCAAAGGTCATCTTGCTGCCTGACACGTGTAAACTGACCGCAAATTTCTTCAATAAAGACGAAACCATTTTTGTACCATGTCGCGTTGTTATAATTCGTTGGGACAAAAACAAGTAGTTATTATATATAATATATAACTTGAATTCTCATTTAAACAATCATAAAACGATAATAATTACTTCAAAAAATATATAGATATTTATTTATTACTTAGTTGCATAACATAAAAAACAAGAATATAAAAGAATTGGAGTACATACACATGCTGTCTCATCGCTAAACAGCGTTCTCTTCAAAGCAACCCAAAAAGGAATACATTTAATAAAAGAAAATATATGAAATGTTTAAATTAATTAACCATTAATTAAAATAATACGATGTAAAGTGAAATTATTTGGTGGAATTGAAACATTAATGATATTTATTGGCTTATTTAAATCATTTCACTTCGTTAAGAATTAAAATTCATGTTAAATATCCAATTAAAAATCATAAAACAGGAAATATTTTTATTTACATATGTATTTGCTTATAAATTTTTTAAGATAACCTTTAAATAGATTATTATCATTACATAAAACAAAAATACACAGTATAATACATAATTATATATTCACAAGACTGTTCTATTTTCCTTTGTTGAAATACTCCGAGTGCCAATGTAGGTAGTATACCTGAACATACTTTTCTTCATGCTTTAGAGTTTGAATAAAACTTTACTAATATAAGATTGCAAGAAATACAATATATCGTCGTCCGGAACACGATACAATACGCTAAGCGCGTGTTTCGCCGCCAAGACCTGACTATTCAAAGTTTCCATATTCCGCAGGCATATGGCAGCATCGCTACACAGCATTCAATACTGATAGAATCAACTATATAATATAATGTCGCGTGACATTGCAATCCTTATGAAACCTTCAGTAGTGCAATTGTTTTTTTTTCAAAAACGAATTACCTGTTTAATATTAAAATAACCGACATGGTTTCAATGCAATAATTTATAACCTCTAATAATTAACTGATTGTGGTAGTTAATATATCATTTAGATTTAATCCTAGCCTTAATGTAATATTGACTCGCATTAAGTAACTGTTAACCAGTTTTAAAATTATTAAATATTTTTTCAGTTTGAGTTTGAATTTATTAACTAGCGACCCGCCCGGCTTTGCACGGGTATAAAACATGTATAAAAACCTTCCTCTTTAATCACTATCTATTAACAAAAACAGCATCAAAATCCGTTGCGTAGTTTTAAAGATTTAAGCATACAAAGGGATATAGGGGAAAAAGCGACTTTGTTTTATACTATGTAGTGATATACCCATATAGGAGTAGAAAATATACTGAAGCAGGTTTATTTTGGAAGGCACAACAGATCCCCTACTAACTTGTAACCAACCAGGAAGATAATAAACAAAATAAAGTTGATCTCGCCGCAGAAAAGGGTCCCCTAGGGTCTATAATACTTTTGCAGTGATAAGAGATATTACTTCTCTTATTTTAATATTCTTAAATATTTATTCCGACAAAAAATCCATCTTTCCATGATTTACTTACTGTAGCGCATGCACTGTGCTGGCGGCTGTCTCTTGCCGGATCACTCATACCTTATTCATAGCAGAGCCGAGGGGAAACTGCACCAAAACGGTACACTTTATTTTATTTACTTGCTCTTTGTTTCTAGTTTGCAGGCAGATCTCAAATCTTTTACATTTTCCAGCTTTATAGCGCAACTGTTTTCTCTACATTTTTAAAGTACGCCCGTATTTTGACCAACTACGCGTGAATATTGTTTACAAAGTATATTTATTTATAAATGTCTAAAAAATTATTTAGCTATGGAAACGATACTATATTAGTCTTCTTACATTATTTGGAATAAATATATAAACTACCTTTTGATGAATTTGAACACGGTGTTGCAAATCATAAATAACAAAATGATTCATTAATTGACAACCAGACGGAATTGGAAGCACAATGCATAATATAATTGTTCTCAAACCGAAGTCAGAGCGCGTCACCTGATATCATTGAGAGGTAGATACATCAATCACAGGACAATAAAGGTTCCGGCGCGGTGCCAGACCTCGCAAGGCTAGACCAGACCTGCCTGCCTGGCAAGCTGCCAGATGCTTTTAATTAAACAGTTTCATCTTATAATCCTTGACAAATTGTTAATGAGCGTTATGAGAAAGTTGACGTTTGACGAAACCTTCACATATTTTTAATGTTTAACGTTTGGTGGCATAAATGTACAAGTTAATTTTTACTCACCCCAAATCAGCTGTTAGAAATGGTCATTGGTTAATCAATAAAGCGATGATTGTTTAATGTCGTTTTTATTAGTATCATTTAATTTGACAAAAATCTTAAAGGCGCCATAATGAAACTGGTATAACCTCAAAACCACACCATTAATATCTGGATTTCATTTGCGTAAAACTTGAGTTTAAATAAGGCTATATTTCTGAAATTAATGCCACTCGGTACACTATAAACTCGTATAAGGTGGCATAAGCGCAAAGATTTCTCGAACTCTCATTTTTGAATATAAGTAACATAACACTGAAATTAAAATAATAGATATCCCGCGGCTCAATAAAGGCACCCGTTCCGGCGGTTATGGAGCTCGCGAAACGTTTATACAGCAGTAATGCCCACGTGATGCGCACATAGTCATTATACTTGATAGCCCACTGAGAGCTTATCATACATGCAAACCCCACTTTATCTTACCGACTTCGAGGAAGTATCGGATAAAATTGCGTTAATATAACGTTAACGTTTTTATATAGAATAAGTTACAGTAAAATAAGTAATTTAAAACATATTTATAACATATATTTAAATATAAATTTAATCCAACGCAAAAAGATGGGTATATAAGTTTCATGTTTCTATGTGTCTGTCTGTGGCGTCGTTACTCATAACCGAATGGACGGTGATGGTCTATTCAGTTTGCTTTGTTTAAAAGCTATCGTAATTCAGATTGATCTGAACGGGAAACAAAATAGTATTTGTTTTCAGAAAGGCTTTCATTTACTTACATAATGTAGTAAATAAATAACATTTTAAAGGAATTAATTAATAATGCATATTCGCATGTTATAATGGCATAACAACAAATAGCACACATTATCTATACAGATAAATAAAATTGAACGTGTCTGTTTGTAATATTAAAATAACCGCTTTTTACTAAATGCATATGGATGTATACACGGTACATATACCAAAATAACATTTTTTTTACAATTTTTGTCTCTCTGTCTGTTTGTTCCGGCTAATATCTGAAACAGCTGGAGCGATTTTGACAGGACTTCACTGGCAGATAGCTAATGTTATAAGGAGCAACTTAGGCTACATTTATTTTTGAAACTAATATAAATAAATAATAATAAAACTAACTATAGACACCGCGCGGACGAAGTACATAATATATTTCTATTATTATTTTGCTATTAGCAATTTTACTCTGTTTATAGCTATAGGCTATATAAAACACGTTACGACGGAATTAACGCGGGTGAAACCGCAGGGCACAGCTAGTAGTAAATACAAATAAACGTTATCACTCATTAAAATTAACAGTTGTAGGTATGTTACCATACTGTTATCAATCGTTAAAATTTCCTATTTATTCCGACTCTAACAATCGCCATGTTAGTATTCCAATTACATAATGATTAAACATGTTTTGATAACATTTAACCGATATTTATCGAGTAAAGATTAAATTGAGAATAACAATTATTTGCACGAGCGTCGCGTGACAGTTCTTACGCGATCATGGTGGAAAAAGTAGCGGTTGTTACTGGCTCCAACAAGGGCATTGGTTTCTCTATCGTCAAAGGCTTATGCCAGAGGTTCCAGGGCGTAGTCTACCTTACTTCAAGAGATGTCGAACGTGGTAAGCAAGCAGTCACCGAACTGAACAAACTTGATCTCCATCCCGTGTACCATCAGCTTGATGTAGTTGACAGAGACAGTGTCTTACGATTTAGTAATTACCTCAAAGAAAAGCACGGAGGAATCGACATCCTTATCAACAATGCTGCTGTTGCCAATTCCAAAGAATTATACAACAACTATGAGGAAAGCAAGTATATTGTAGATATTAATTTTAAGAGTATATTGACGATTCAGGAACTAATATTTCCGTTGATAAGAAACAGTGGTCGGATTGTGAACATATCGAGTGATTGTGGCCATCTTTCTAACATAAAGAATGAGATCTGGTTGAAAAGATTTTCTAAAAAAGATTTCACATTAAAAGATATCAAAGAATTCGTTGAATGGTTCCTTGATTCGTGTAAGAATAATACCTTTAACAAAGAAGATTTCGCCGATGAAGGTACATTTGCCGCATATAGAGTGTCTAAAGTTGCGTTGAGTGCTCTTACTATAATACAGCAGAAGGAACTGGAAGGGAGAGGTATCAGTGTGAACTCAATGCACCCGGGGCTGGTCCGTACTGACATGACGTTAGGAGTAGGCTTCTTCAATACTGATGAAGCAGCTGATACTCCTATTTACCTGGCCCTAGACGCACCACAAAGTCTAAAGGGCGCTTATGTATGGTACGACAGGAAAATTCTAGACTGGTATGACTATAACGCCGATTATTATTTTAAAACGTCAACATTACGCTCTTAAATACACGATAAAATGCCCTATGTACCAAGAATGTGGAAAACCGAATATACTTATTATTTTTTTATAAATATATATAATATATTTCTTACCTTACAATATAATTATAATAATATAATACAAAAATTGTTTACGTTACTTTTGGTCTTTTATACGTATTTATACAGACAATAAAGCTATATAAACTTTGGCTAACTGGATTAAACATAGTAAAGTTCGAAAAAAGGTAAGTAGTTTTCCTAAGTTAAGAATATGTTTGCCAGGACATATTTCATAAGACGTTTCATCTCAATTGAATTTCACAGATAAGCCTTTAGTCTCACCGACTCCCAACCCATTTTCCTCCCTCCCAACCGATCTCAATGAATTATTCATCGCTCAATTATACAGATATTGTATTAGTGCAACCAACATTATGTTATAGTTTGAGCTTTACTAGTTAGATCTATAATATCAATTAACTAAGTACTTGATATAATTATCTTGGTCGTCAACATCATTAAGCGATTTAAGTAAAATTTATATCAATATTTATTTATTTATTTTGTTGTTATAATTATCAACTCTGAATACAAAATGGGTCTAGAATGACAAAGTTATGTTAAAAGTTAGATTGTTTCAATTATCGTTTTCTAAAACCCATTTCAGAAGTTGGGCTGAGCCGACAGAATACCTAACCACTAACAACGGTAAACACAACTGTAATTTCGGCGCCAAATAAAATAATTTAAATCAGTTAGTAGAGAAAAACAATATAGAGGTTAAAGAAGATACGCTGTAAAACAATAGAACTTTGAATGCTCGAGAAATAAGAGATAGAGCATAATATTAACTCGCAACTATTGTTACCTTTGAGCAGAGTTAGCGCGGCGAGCGGCGTAACTGATTACTGTATTAATTAGATTGCCCCATCTCTCGTACTCCTAATTTTATATGCTCTACAGCGCCGCAACCCAATATCATTTCGTCTTGTTCTGCTTTACTTGTACTACTTTGTAAGAACGAATCATACAATTAACTGTAATTAAGTTATTCGATTCGAATGATTCGAATAAAATTGCGCTTTTTTAGATCACCTAAGTTTAATGATAAGTTTGGTTCCGTCTTCCGATACTGAACTCGCCGCAGACATGCTGAGCTGTGAGGCTATCTTGAATTAACACTATATTAGTATAAATATAATATAAATGTACATAAAATATATAAACGTCGGCAACGCACCCGTGGCCCAACTGGCGTTGAGAGTGTCCATGGGTGGCGCGGTAAACCGCTTCTTCTAAGTGAGCCTCCTGCCGTTTTATTCTATATATATGTGTATAGTATGTATGTATAGTATATTATTTTTCTATGAATAATGTTACAAGGGTTATATGCAAATTTACCTCGATAGTTTTCGAACAGTACTTAACATAAGATCTATACACATTTAATGAATAGACATTAATTCCCAGCACTGACACTATTCACAAAGAAAATGGTGTTTGTGGCCCTTACATTTATAATACCACTTTAAAGAAATAATTAAACTAATACCAATATATACACAGTACATGTACAAATTTAAGTTAATAGCATATAAAAAAATTATAATATTATTAATTGTGTTATCATTAATTCAACAGTAAACATGAAATACTGAAATGTAAACGCGCTGCGGCCACAATCTCATTGTTTTTCAGATTTAATTATACTCGTATTTAACTACAAAACTCGCGTATTTCCAGCCCTCTTTCTGCAATTGTCTCTGTCAACCGATTTCAAAAAAAGTAATGTCTCAAATAGATTGTAAATTTCTTTGTATGTATCACGGTGAGTTCATATTTTATGTACCATTTTTTATTTCATTTTCGCCAATCTGTAAAAAGTATCATAAAATGCATAAAATCTTTAAGCCACTGAAATCCTAATATTTGTCTTGTAAATTTATGATTTCTGTCTTTTTTATTACTAAGGTGTCTTTGAATTTGAGATAATAATATATAGATAAATAGTATAATTTTATAAGAATCAGAAATGTAGCTTAAACAGATTTACATTATTAATAATAATTAATAGATTTACAATATTAATATAAATAAAAACAAGTACATACTACTAAAAAATAAATACAACTAACCTGAAAAATAGAAACTACAATTAATGTTCTTATCGCTAGAATTCACAAAATACCATGACTACATTCATAATGCTTATCACGTTTTTGCGAAAACTTATCAAATTTGAACACTTCAAGACGACCGATTACAGAATACAAAAACAATCTTTATATTTGTTCACATAAATTTATTATTCTAAATTGTTTATTTCATATTTATTGAATGTAAACTTTTATCTTCTTCGTCGTCATTATGGGGGTAGCCGACAGAATTTGCCTCACAACGTCTCGCCATATCTGCCTACTGCTCGTCAAACGGGTGCAGTCGTGTACTTTACTTGATCTGTTCATCGCATCGGAGATCTATCCTGTGGTCTTATGCCTTCGACCTTCCCTTGCACGACAAGACATATAATGGAGTTCCTTATACGTGTTCCCCAACCGACTAACACGTCTAAAGAATTTCAGAATACTTCTGCGCACGAGGGTGGATGACGCTTTTTAATGCGGAGTTCATAAAGAAATTACTTAGAACATAACGTAGTAATTTTATACAACTATGAATATTCTAGGTTGAATTTATTTAAAAATTCCCGAAATATAACCGCACATTAATTCTAATTTTCATTTTTACTTTATCCTTATTTGCAGCTTAGCTGATGCCACAGAGAAAATTCAACCAGTCCACGAAATTGATCTTTTCTGTATGAGCCGAAAATAAATTTACTAAATACATTTAGCAGTAGCCTTAAAATTCAAAGCGCGCGTAGAGCGAGTTGTTATATATTGCTATTTATAATAACGCGCATTAGCATAGCCATTAATTCCAGAGGAAAGAAAAACTGGGTCTAATTGAAGTGTCGCTCGGTTGTTTATTAATGAGTTACAGAAGTGGAGTATCGGTGGGTCATGTAAATAATTCAAGTGTAATGCGAAATAACTTTTTGTTGTTTATGTTTGAATTAAGAAGTTCGACGTTTTGAACAAGGGATTGAGGATATACCTATGCGTATGTTAGCCGCAATTTAAACACGAAGATTAAACCACAAGCCATGATTTGCTTCTTACAATGTATGAGTAGTTTGTCTCTAAATACAAATACAAGATTTAACGACATGATAAAATCATCGCTATAGTTGTTAAGGCGATAAAAATAAAATAGGGCGATTTGGACAAAGAAGCTTGATCACCTATTCGCTAGTGAAGAAATTGAAACAGTTTCTCACTCTCATACAGACTTTAAAGAGAACTTTATGTAGAAATCTAAATGACCTTAGACGGAAAATTATCGGTTTGTACATAAAGACTGTCTCCGACGATGTGTGCTTACTCCACTAGGAAATAGAAGTTCTTTATGTCACACATAAATTGTTTTAATTACTAAGACCATACAATAACCTTTTTATAACACCATATAAACAAATACATACTCAAACGAAGGTTAAGGGACTATCAAGGTCATTAAGTAAAAATAAATTACAATTTAATTTAGAAAAAATGAGAGATACTCAGATAAAGAAAGGAAAGGGATATTAACATTTTCCCGTATGTAGGTAGTATGCCTTATTATAGCGAACCTAAATAGAGCTACTTTAATTGATGAAATTATTAATATTAAAAGTAAGATCAATTATTTTTAAACATCTATCATGGACGAAATATTCAACGATGTATTTATTCTACCATTTATCATTTTAAAATTATTTTTCCATTATCTTATCTTCCATGACCTAGAAGCGTAAAAATCATAAAATTATGATTTTTTGATGTTACATATATAATTAATGAGTTTTATAGTTTATAGTTTTAGGAATATAATTTATTTTTTATGTTAAAGACGCAACAATTGTGGTTTTTTATTATAAATATAAAAATACATATGTAAAGTTTTAACTATATTATAAAAAGCAATTTTATTTCATAAATAATAATGGTTTCTTGCGGTTTAAGATTCTTAATAACAGATACTAGATAGTGACATAAACATATGACGCAGTATTAAAACAACTGCGGTGACTTGCGAACATGTCGCGCGTTGCACTTGTAACAGGTTCCAATAAAGGAATTGGTTTCGCTATAGTCAAGGCATTATGTCAAAAATTTGATGGTACCGTATACCTCACTTCTCGGTCTGAAGTCCTCGGTAAAGCTGCTGTCGACAAACTTAACAAATTAGGACTTTACCCTGAATATCACCAACTAGATGTAACAGATAGAGGCAGTGTCATCGCACTCAGAGATCACATCGCATTGAATCATGGAGGATTGGATATACTCATCAATAACGCTGGGTATGTAAACAGTATAATGAGTTATTCTTACGAAGAGGATGTGAAAGTCATAGACATCAACTACAGAGGTGTTCTGACAATGCAAGAGTTGATATATCCCTTGATAAGAAACAATGGCAGGATATTGAACGTTTCTAGTGACGCTGGACATCTGAGCAATGTTAGAAATAAAAACTGGATAGATAGATTATCGAGAAAGGACTTAAAAGTGAGTGATATTAATGATTTTGTCGATTGGTATCTTGTATCTCGAAAGAATGGCACTTTTAACCGGGATGATTTGGTTGACAATAGCAGTATAGCTGCTTATAGAGTATCTAAAGTAGCATTGAGTGCTCTTACAATGATACAACAGAGGAAATTAGAATTTAAAAATATCAGTGTTAATTCTATTTATCCTGGCCTCGTGAGGACTGATATGTCGATGAAAATTGGATTCCTGAATGCCGATGAAGCTGCTAAAACTCCAGTTTACTTAGTATTGGATGCGCCGGACTCACTCCGCGGCGCCTATGTGTGGTATGATGGCACTCTCATAGATTGGTTTGACTGTAACTTGAATATTTATTTTACTAGATCCTTGGCGATAAGTTGGATACTAAGCAGTATTGTTGCCAATATTAAGGAATATATTTTTATGTGGATAAATTATATAATAGACAAGGTAAGGCCTCCTATAGCAAGTAAAAATTTGTAAAACGTTTTTAGAAATAAATATGTATGAATTATAGTTTGACCTTTGTAATGTTATATAACATTTAAATAAACATTAAAAAAATCGTTTGCCCTTGAACAAGTCACATACAAGGAAAACACGTTTTAAAATCCCACATCGCTATACTATATATTTAATCGTTATTTACCTTATAGAGTAGAACTTGTAGAATTAAATCAGAGTTATATCAGTACTGTTTCTCAATGTATGTAAATAATATATATCTAGCTGTGCCCACTAAATAATACGCAAGATAACGCAAGAAATGTAGCTAATTCATTGCGATAACCTTAATCTACAGTTAGTGACATTTTAAACATTATTAAAAACAATAAGAGAATAACATCACATTATTTTTAATGTGTAGTTTATGTATAATTCACTATTCCGAGATGTTTGGACGCGCCAGACAACTGAGTCGCGTCAACACGTCGTCGGTCGCGGCGCGTGAAGCTGCAATAAATTACAACGTTGCACTTTTCACTTTGCTCTCCCCACACACCCGCCACCCATCTATAGCCCGTCTGTTAGTCGACATCACGCCACCTGTATTAATTCCTTCCTACGTAGTTGCGGTTTAGAACAGCTCGACTCTGGGTGAATGGAAAAGCTACAACGAAACTAATTTTGTTACAGTGAGATAACTTTACTTGCCCAATTCATGCCTTTGTGATTTCTTAAAGAGATATAATCAGTGTTTTATATAGTCAACTTATTCTTCCTTAATTAATCTAAAATTTATTATATATCCAATAATTTGAGTTCAAAACTGTCATTAATTTCGAGTTTAAACAACTTCGAATCGTCTATGATTTACACTATAAAGTAGCGCAGGAAAACATAAAGTATTCATGATACAACAGGGTACAATAATTCGTACTGTTTTGAGTTTCTTATCTAAGTTGTTGGCGTGTCACAAACGTGAACTTATGCTAAACACTAATGCAAGAAATATTCAGAATACCTGTAATATGAGCACTTTATTCCTGAGTTCCTGACTCGGGTAACACTGATTTATTGTACTTGCCTACTTAATGGCACATTTTTAAATACCACCCACAATACAAAACCATACATTCTGTGTTTCAGTGAGGTAAATTACTAGTTGCCACTATAAATTTAACAGCTGACAACGGCAGATACTTAAACAAATTTATTGCTGGGCTTTTAAGGTGCACTATATTTACTTGTGGTAAAATTAATAAGTATTAACTGCCGGAAATCTGAAGCATGAAAATCAAATTTCGTCTAAATAGACCACCTTCAATATATTATGTTTAGCTAACTGCTGACTACTACAGTGGAGTCTCGTATCCCATAGATTGGACCATAGTAGGTAGTTATATTCTCATTTACAACTTAAATTTTCTATATTTAATTCCCTAAATAATTACAGTATTTAATTGATACAAATAAAAAGTACTTGTTTCTAAACACCGAGTCTATAGCGGCCTTCACACGTGCAGTTCGGAATGGCATTTCTGGAACTGCGCACCAATCTGCGGATAAATCTGTGCAGACTAGACCGCGCGCTGATCTGTGCTTCTACATTACGCTTCAATTGTAATAACAGTTTGAACTGCGGTTTAAACTGTCTATTTTGCTTTCCTGCAGATAAAACTGTACGTATAAATGCTTTTTGAGAGTTCGGATCGCAGTTTGGAATGGCGCGTGGAATGTCGACCAATTTTAAAAGTTTTCTTTCAGTTTTAACCGGTACAGTAGAAATGGATACACGTCTAGTGATCGCGTTAGCTGGTTTTGTGGTTGGTTTTAATAATCTAAAAGCGGCCTTCACACGTGCAGTTCGGAATGGCATTTCTGGAACTGCGCACCAATCTGCGGATAAATCTGTGCAGACTAGACCGCGCGCTGATCTGTGCTTCTACATTACGCTTCAATTGTAATAACAGTTTGAACTGCGGTTTAAACTGTCTATTTTGCTTTCCTGCAGATAAAACTGTACGTATAAATGCTTTTTGAGAGTTCGGATCGCAGTTTGGAATGGCGCGTGGAATGTCGACCAATTTTAAAAGTTTTCTTTCAGTTTTAACCGGTACAGTAGAAATGGATACACGTCTAGTGATCGCGTTAGCTGGTTTTGTGGTTGGTTTTAATAATCTAAAAAGGAGACGTGTATGGGTTAAGAAATATAGACGAAAATTTGGACATTTACCCATGTTAAAAGAAATACGAGAAAACTATCCAGAAGATTTTAAAAATTACCTAAGGATGGACGGCGATAATTTTGATTGCTTATTGGAACTTATCCGGCACAGAATTACTAAGCAAGATACAGTTATGAGAAAATGCATAACACCAGAAGAACGTCTTTCCGCAACATTAAGATATCTGGCAACTGGACGTTCATTTGAAGATTTAAAATTTTCTTCTGGCATTTCTACATCAGCTCTAAGCAAGATAATACCGGAAACGTGTAAAGCGATTTACGAAACGTTGAGAAAAGATTACATGAGGGTAAATATTAAAACACTATTTTAATTTATTTACCTTTTTAATTACGAATACGAGACAAAATTAACTTAATCATTTTTTATTTTTATATATTTTTATATATTTTAAATGAATTCAAAAGTTAGCGTCATAGTTATGATAGTATTCTCTGAGAATAGATTCTGTATTTTCTGTGTTATGAGTATGTTGAGGTTCAGATAAAATTATATCAGAGTTTTCTTGAAGTGGGGTAGACGGCGACGATGGCCCAGAAATGTTAGTATGAAATACAACTTTATTGCATTGTTTATCACATATATCTGACGTTTCTGTTAGTTGTTTTAAAATGCCTTTGCGCATAACTGTATGTATAATTGATTCTGCATATAGAGCTTGGACTTTGTCCATTTTTTCAAATTTTTTTGAAATTGTCACTCCTAGAGCTTCATATTCTGTCATCTGTCTGCTCTTTTTTTGAAGAGCTTCTGTGCATACATTAATGAACTTAATTTGAGTGTCAATTATATTTGACTTCCTCTTCGTTCCCCGTGGAGTAGGGGTTGATTCCTGAAAAAAATGTAATAAAAATGAATATTTTTTACAGTTTCCTACAAGCAAAGAAGAATGGTTGGAAATTGCTAAAGGTTTCCATGATCATTGGAATTTTGTTAACTGTGGAGGCGCACTGGACGGAAAACATATAAGAATTATTCCTCCTGCCAATTCTGGAGCAAAATATTACAATTATAAGAGCTTTTATAGTATGGTTTTAATGGCTCTGGTAGACTCAAACTACGAGTTTATTTTTGTTGACGTTGGTAAAAATGGCAGGATGTCCGATGGGGGTGTTATTGAATACACAAAATTACAACAAATTATTAAGAGGACAATTAAATTTACCCGAGAGAAGCGAGAATGTTCATTATTTAAATTACGTTTTCATTGGTGATGAAGGTTTTGCTTTGAATGAAAACCTTTTGACCCCCTACCCGCAAAGAGAACTTGATTATGAAAAACGAATCTTCAATTACAGACTCTCACGTGCTCGTAATGTTGTTGAAAATACTTTTGGCATAATAGCCTCTAGATTTCAGATACTACGTACACCTATTAACATGAAACCAGAAAATATATGTTACATAGTACTAGCAATATGTAGTATTCATAATTTTTTAAGAAAGAGAAGTAATTTTTATATGTCAGCATCAACCGTGGACAGAGAAAATATTGAATCGAGTACTGTTTTAGACGGAGATTGGCGCCAAAACAGCTCTGAACTAACTCCATTGGACAGATATTCGACCAGAAATGTACCTTCCTTAGCTAAACAGAGTAGAGATGAATACAAAACATATTTCAATACAATAGGTAAGGTTTCTTGGCAAGAAACTATGATAAACGCTGGTAGATCGTAGCTGTTAATATGGACTAATTTTTATGTAATAATCATTTGACTTAATTTTAAAATCAAAATGATCACTTACTTATACGTAATAAAAAGGTTTTCTGTGAAAAACGTGTATTTATTATCTTACCTTAGTATTTGTATTTTCGGCATTAATTGGTAGCGATGCTATATTAGTAGTATCCTGTAGTGGTGATGGTGAGACATCTCGTGGCGGTGATACTGAGTTAGTACGAGAAAATAACAGTGAAGCGACGTTTGTATATTGGGAATTTTCATTTTCTACGTCTATATTGGAAATACTTGGAGTCGGCAATTCTTGGTCTTTGGTAAACAGCATTTGATCATAATACCAAAGACTTGGTTTATATATATCATCCTGTGCACTTCCGCTTTTATTTCTGGTTTCAGACACTTTTTTTAACTCCTTGCGGAATGCTCCCCTTAGATTTTGTATTTTTTTCGTGACAAAATCCCGGTTCGCCGTTGTAAAACCAACATTTTTGCAATATTCGATGAGTTCGTCGTATGCTTTTTGTTTTAAATTACGGTTTGTATAAGCCGACTTATTTTTAACTTGCCATAAACATGGATGTTCTCGATATATCCTTATAAAACCTGTCACTGCTTCCACGCTCCAAACTGCCATTTTGAAATAATTGTCGTCCACACGAGGCACCCGCATAAAACTGTACAAAAGTTCGTACACACCAATGCGCCGCATCGAACTGTCAAACCACCACGCGCTTGTCGCGTCTACACGGACGGATTGGACGGCAGATCGGAATGGCGCGAGCTGTTTCCTACGGATCGAGCTGTACGTGTGAAGGCCGCTTATGTCATTGAGTCGATCAATCAACGGCGGAAGTGAGCGGCTCACTTTATTGGCGTTTTGACAACAATGAGACTGAAACAATCACTTTTGATTAATTAGCGTTCACTTTTGAAATACAATATGGCCAAATAGTTGCGAAACAACTTACACTTTCATTTGTTTCGAAGAAAACAAACTATGTATTATAATTAATTATGAATTAGTCTATATTATATTTTTGTACGCGGTTCGCGTTTCATAATACATATAGGTACTAAAAGGCCATTGTATTACTAACCAAGGCTTTTCAAATTTTTATATGAATAAAACTAATAAAACATTTTTCGTTGTGTAGAATTAATAGTTTAAAACTTGAAAGCAAACGATTAAAATGTAATTATTCAAAGCGTTTTCCAGCAGAGGTTCATTTCCAAACAAAGCGAACAATGTTGCCTCAATTAAAAATACAAATAAGAAACTCCCACGAGAGAAACGCGAGGAAAGGATTGAAGAATCTCTGTGAAGGGGGAACGGGCGGCGGCGGTACGCCGAGCGAGCAAACTTGCAATTTTAATAACACGTATCAAAGATTAAGCGTCGCTCACTCGAGAAACATTTAGCATTTACTTTTCTTCTTCTAGAACACGGATTTTTGTGACGGCAACGTATAAGGCGCTTATTTTTATTAACATTTTAAGCAGCAATTTTCAATCTAGTCTCGATAATATTGTATCGAAGTATTATAAATAATCTATTATATAAATTTAATAACATTAACAATTTCAAAGTATCTTACAATTTTACAGAATACGAAACCACTCAACAAAGTCGGAGATTAAAATAACAAGTCAAAGTTTAATCTGAAGCTAACGAAATTTTCCATGTTTCGCGCCAAAATCGATTTGGAATTTATTCAGCTATAATCTGTAGCCGATCTAAATCTGTATTCCGGAAAAGTTGGCGGGCTTTTGGTAAATTTAATTCCTTATCAAAATGGAAGCCCGGACCTGTGTTATAAAGTTGAAAAAAATTATCAATCTCCGACGGTCGGGTTTGATTAGAGATAATTTAACTTTGTCGCTTTATACAATTTGCAAGATGAATTTAAAAAGTTTCCTTGTGAATTTTTTTATTTTTCAATACCAATATCAAAACCTGTTATAAGTGTTGCTTTAATTTTTTTTTATAATTACTATGAAATATCATCAAAAAGTATTCAATTAATTAATAGATTAGGTACTAAATTTAAGTGTTACCTAGATACCAAGCTACCTGTTACTTGTTACGTAAAAAGAATAATTCTATTATTTTTACCAAAGTATTCACTTTGGTTTTTTAAAAGGAAAAGCATTATACTAATTGGAATTGAAGTTTAATTATTAAAGAGTGGTGTACACGGGCAGGTGGCGCGGCAGGACGCTGTCAGCTTTCGTAGGTGAATGTTTTATTGCGGAGTCCTAGCGCACCGGGAGACACACACATGATTTATGTTACTCACATCAAGCGCGACAAGACAAAGATTTATTAATAACTTTAATTTTTACGAAAAGGAACCTTTGAAACTTTATTATTTAATTGGAAAACTAATTTTAATAAAATAAATTATCTAAGTTTTAAATATATAGAATGTTATGGAAAAGTTTACTAATAATACTTAAAATTACTATTTTTATCGTTGAATTCCATTTTCCTCCGTAAGTATATCCATTATGTACCTGAGTCACGGACCACTATAGTGTTTAAACAATTTTCATCAGGGAACTTCATTTTAATTAGTCGACTCTATGAGTAGAAAAAAATAAGAATATGTAACTCCTCACCTTCCTGTAAAACAAGCAATATTTAAAACCTCGGGCGGTTTTATTCGCACATAAATTCTCAACTAAATCCCTCAATCTTGTTCCCATAAAGATCGTAAAATGAAAATCGAAATGATTCTGTCAACAGCTGCTATTTGGGATGCAAATACCGCCCGTCCCTCGCACCCCGCCCGCCCTAGTGAAGTGTTTTCGTGAAAAATATTCCCAGCGTATGTAGCCATGTATTATGTAAATATTAAGTACACTCCTGAGTTACTTTTAATTTGAAAGGCTTTGAGAAATCTTGCGAAGTTTTTCCCGCGGGAATAGAGGTGGAGCACTTAATTAAACCAATACGAAATGAAACTCGTATTTCGCTTTAGTCGACACAGAAATTTATGTTGGTTCCCAATTATAACTAATTGCGTTTACATTTAAAATATAAGAAACATGTCTTTCCGAAATTATATAACTTTCCTTCTAAGAATTCAATTTCAAATTACTTCATTGTTAACTCGTTTCTGTAACAGAAGTAAAAGATATTAAAAATTTAATATTTCTGTCATTTTTAGAATTGTAAAATTTTTCGCCGCCTAGATTTTAATTTTAAATTAATTACAGCCACAGCCCGATGCGTTGGTTGGACCACGGGCTAGATACATGAACACCGAGTTAAAACAGGCTTTTTTACATTATGTAACAATGTCACTACGTCACAGTCTATATTTTTATTTGTTATCATTTTAAAATTAGTTTTAACAACCATATTGCACCTGCATAAAGTTCTACATAACTGCAATTAATAGCTGCATTTTATATAAATGTAAAACAAAATAACTTCTAAGCGAAATTTACTTTACATAAATAATATTAGGGAGACATTTTGCATACAAATAACGTTTCTAGGAATTGATTCACGTTCACAAAACGTGCGGGGCTGAGGGGCGGGCAGGTGCATTTGGGACAAAGCTTTACCGGAATATTCTCTGCATAATACAACACTGCCATTATTATGAATGCAAAAGATTAAACTCGTTATAATAAAACTCCATTTTCAGTAGATAGAAACCTCGCTCAGATCGGGAATTCAGATTGCAATTATGACGTCGAATGGCGCCGTTTCTTTACTTAATGACGTCATTATTATACGTATCCAATTTTTTCGGCGAAAAATTCACTTATAAAAAACATAATTCGCCATTTCATAGAAAATATTTACGAATATTTCAAAATACATATGATGTGAAGTAATTAGCGTTGCTTGTGTATCGATCCAACTCAAGGAGGAACGAAGAAAGTTCTCCTGTTAAAAGTACATACTTAACATAAGTAATAACAACTTTCGTAAGTATCAAGAAATCTGCATAGGTATGCAGGGAGTCACAAGTACACAAGTGCAGCGCGCATGTGGGGCGGGTAAGGGCGGGCGGTATGTATAGCAGTGCATTGCGGTATATTGTTTGTCGCGCACTCAACCGGACTATTTTTAATTGAGTTCCGTTAATCAAAACTTTTATTTTTTATCCAATAAAGGCATATACTACAACATGAAGTGGCATAGCGTTATTTTTGCTCTCTAGATGCGAGTCACAGATTATTATTTTGTCTTGTTAATTGATTCTTTTGACTGCCTTTGCTATTTTAAAATATAGAGGATATGTTATATGTAAGTATTGTGAGTTCTTCAAAATAAGAATACATAAGAAATAATTTAGCTTGAAAGCTTATATTGTTTGAAGTAAGAAAGGTACTTAGTAGAAATAGTAGTGGGAATTATGGTAAACATTATGATAAGGATACATAAGTTGCTAAAGTAGTTTAAAATTTTTGTTCATATCCCTGTTATTTCTATAAAAAGTATCTCCTTGTAAGTGATTTTTCGTTTCTTAATAACAACAAAATATGTCATAGACTAGCGACCCGCTCCGGCTTTTCACGGGAATAAAACATATATAAAAACCTTCCTCTTCAATCACTCTACCTATTAAAAACCGCATCAAAATCCGTTGCGTAGTTTTAAAGATTTAAGCATACAAAGGGATATAGGGAAAGAAAAAGCGACTTTGTTTTATAGTACGAGTATGTACCTAGTATGTATGTATGTATGATTACCGAATCCTTTTATTTCATATAGGACTTCGATAGGAAAAACTAGCGACATAATTAATCGAGGGAAGGGTTTCCCGATGCCCTCACAATACGCTTTAACAATATAGCATGTAAAAACAAAAACAAAATTTCCTAATTTTCACGAAAAATCTTGAAAATCAATAAATAGATATTATTTTGATAACTAACTTTAAAATTTGTCAGAATCCAACACAAGCTGGTCTTTTTCAGACTTAAAATAGACTTTGTGTTGCATTATATAAGACCGTCTTTCTAAATCACAATATAAATACCTACAAATATAAATGCGAGGTTTTGTAAAAATAGGATCGAAAAAATACAGTATTTAATCCAATTATTTCAAACATTGACACAGAACCAGCCCGTAGTAAATAGAAAGCGACGCACAACAATAGCTAGCACAAAGGTGTTCGAAACGTAATTTCAGGAGAATAAAAGATTTTTCAGTAAAATAAAGTCCGCCCTTCGCGTACCTCACTAAGCCTACGATTAGACACGAGATGAATGCCTCTTCATTATTCCTTCCTTTCACAATCAATTAATGTAACAATATTGCTTACAATCACATTTTAATTTTTCATAAAATGTAAAAATAATGCTAAAAAAATAATTCAAGAACAAATTACTATTTGCTAAACATTTATTATACCTCCTTTGAGAGCGTTACGTAAAGTAAATTTATCTCAATAGATCATGTAAGGATATTCAGTCTTTTCTTTTTATCTGAATTGAACGGTACTCCTCGTATAAAAATTAATTAGCAGCAGAGCTCACGAGTCTTTTCTCCATACTCGGAAGCGGTTACTTCATTAGAAATGCCTTTCTCAATTAAACGGGAAATTATAAAAGTACTCTCAAGCACAGTTTTTACTTGAACGCCAAGAACTTAAAACTTAAAACTTAAAACTTAGTTGATGCAGTATAATTATCCATTGTGTTGCAAATTAATTAAAAACTAAAATTAATTAATAACTATTATGTATATAACGCCATTAAATTTTAAATATAAGAAAATTTCAAGAGCTCTCTATGCGTATTTATTTATATTGAATTAATTATCGTTGTATTTTCATTTGCATTTAACAGCACATATTGCGCGAAGTACCAGAATTCTATTTATGGAGAAACAAAAAGATTTAGTTTGGAAGTTAAAGTTATTAAGAAGTGTGTCAACCCCATGGCTTGCTAGAGGTTATGAGGTAGTACTAAAGAGTCAAAGTTAAATATTATTTATTCGTATAGAATCACATTCATGACGAACGTCACTTAAACCTGTATTAAATCTTCATGTTATTCAAGCACGCGCCAAAATCTAATTCTAATTTTAATATAATATGTAATATATAAACATAAACAAACACAAGTATGATAACTATTTCAGTCGCCCGCCTCTCATTCCAAACTCCACACGTTTATTAATTAAAACCAAATTACTTTGAGAACAACATCAAACTTTTAAGGTTAGGTTAGGTTTGAATATAGTATTAGTTTTTCTTAAAAGATTGTTTATTTATCAGAGACTGTTCCGCCGACAATAGCCAATTTTTCTATGTACACTTTATCTGCTAACTTGTTTCATTCTATACTAGAGATAAAGGACTAGGGATTTAGACATACTCAAAGACACATTCGTTAGAGATAGCAAGTTTTAGTATCCTCAAATTTGCTCTTGAGACTTGTCTTCAAGACTCCCGCAATACATGAGAACGGTAAATGCAAATTGGTTAAGCACACTTCGGGTTTAAAATACATATGTGATACGTATGCTTCGTCCCTACGGGACGAGGCATAGATAAAAAAACAACCATATAGAGCAACGAGGTTTCGTAGCTATTTCACAAGATATTTTCGTTGTATTCATTATTCAGGGTGTGGCCGGAGTTGTCCTGTTAAAATGGCGCGTGGCCATTTAAATTATAAAGCGATCTACACAGTGGAAAACTGAAAACTTATTATAACTTTGCTTTTAATAAAACAAAAGTGTCAGCCTTTGAGAAGTTAGTACCTCCTTGCCTACTGCAATTAAACCTGATTTTTTTCCTATATTAAAACTATAAAATAAAATCTGCTATCACACAGTAGTTATAACTAACAAGGCGTGCAGGTGGTTGAAATGTAGCGCGTAACGAGTAACGGTGTCATATTTAACGCATTCCGCACGGCCGAGCACCGTTCTGTACAAACAGATGTAGTTTAATATACATAAAAATATGAATAAAGGCCATTCGCAAACGATTGCCGCTGTTGCAAAAATGAATAATGCCAACAGAAAGCTTTCAACGTCTCGCCTATTACGCAGTATAGTTTTATTTTTACATCAAGAACATTAAAGTAGCAATGTTTCACTGACAACTTATGGAATTATGTCTTTAAAATCAAATTTATCTTAAAATCGGTTGGTTTTTTGTTAATTCCAACAAAATAAAAGATTTAGAATTTTTAAAATTTCTAAAGATCATCATCAACGCCTACCAGCGATAGGAGCTTTGTGTATGACGGTGGTCATGATTCCTTATTAATTATCTGAATATCTACTTGTATATGTATTGTCTCGCTGGTGGTATTGTGATATCGGATGATATAATCTCATTGTTATTATAACAGAGCTTTGTGCTTGTGCTGATGGACTTGTCTCGATATGAACTCATACGGTAATCAAAATATTATTTGCCACTATTCTAAGATATAATCAAGTAAATTAAATGTATAGTAAAATCTAGTTTATTAATTTATACATTTCTGTGAATAATTTATATCCAATTATTGCTCCATTATTGGATATTTATGGCATAAAGTTCATTTATAAAATTTCAAATTACGTTTCTACGTAATAGAAGTACGATTCTATTCTACATAGTTTGAAATAAGCTTTATAATAATATTAATACCAAAACAACTAGTAAATGGTTTACCTAAACTTACATTTAAATTATTGATAAAGTGAATGGCTCGCCTCCCAGGGACTGTATTACCAAACACTATCCGGCTGATGTCGAATATTCAGTAACCCCCAGCGTGTATATTGCAGAGCAGAGTCACTGAGCTAATGTCAGCTCGGCCGCCATCGATTCCATACTTCGCAGCACACGGTGGATAGTGATATGCATTAATGGAACGAACATTACAAATTCATTACTGTTTAATGGAAGACATACACCGGAGCCTAAAAGCCGCATCGATACATCAATTTAGATGGTCAGCTGCCAACGAATTTCGACGACACACTATTGATTTTCACTGAGTTAATTCTGACTGATGTTTTCAGCGAATCATCATTCAGCGTGTACATCGGAATTCCTCAAACATCTTCAAAACGTCAATAAACTTAGCACCCTGTTTGTAATTAGTTTAATTGGTTTTCAGTGAGAATTTACCAAATCCTGAAATGTGAAATAGATATAACACATACCTACTCAATAATTTTATAAGTAAGTATCTTTCCACATCTTTATAATCCAGACTATTCACATCGCACAATATTTATTTGCATTTAGTTATACTATGAAATTTAAGGACCGCCTCCTTGGTCTAGTGGTAAACGCGTAAGCGTTACAACTGAGGGGTCCTGGGTTCGATTCCCGGTGGAGATAAAAATAAATAAATAAGAAAACTCGGTCTGGCAGGGCATAGAAGACTGATCACCTCCTTGCCCCTAAAGAAAAAATCGATCAGTGAAACAGATGTGAAATGCATCTGCCCCATACCCCACCAGGGGACAAGGGACTTCACTTTCACACGTTGTAAATTTTTGTAAAATATATATTAAACTAACCTGTATTAAATTACTTGTTTGTTTTGGATGCGTATAGCATAATGCACACCGATAGAATGCCACGTGCCTCGGGAGATGATCGCTTATAAGCCACAGGCCTCTACCTGCATAATTCCTGTATGTGGTCTACACAATACTCATTACTATATACATTACACAACTCCGCATCGATTATTCATTATTAATGCGTAATCGAATACACATTGTTAACCCAACGTACTTAGGTAGAGGGTGGTAATTGTGAAACATTGTTCGAGTTAATGCCATTGATATTCTGTATTTTGACACAACAGATAATTTATTCGTAATGTATTTAATTATTACCACTAACTATTCTGTATAACTTACACGCGTAATAGTAACAGTAAGTGTAACCGCATTAAAAGATGTGTATTGACATCCAATTAAAAAATCAAATCGAAATTCATATTCATCAATGACATAATAAAAGATCGCATACGGATAGTGTACTTTAAGTTAGGCTAATTTGCTTTATATCATTCTCAATCTAAAAAGCACTTAGTAACGTATATTTTAAAAGAATTATCGAAGATGGATTGTAAATTTATTTTATATTATTTTTTATTTTACACACTTTGTTGCACTGGAGTGCAACGGGCGGCCTTATCGCTAAACAGCGATATCTTCCAGGCAACCCACAATTTTTGTTGGTTTTGGTTGAATTTCTGCAGGCAAGCCTGTAGAAATTCAACCACTCCTCCGTACCACTTATGACACCCCGTCCAGCAAGTAGCAGCCTTACCAGAGACCGAATACAAATACAAATTAAATTATAAATTGTATTCGGGACCGGGGATCGAACCCGGTACCTCAGGCTTCGCGGTACGCTTATAATACCGCTTAGACATGAGGCCTATAAATTGTAATAAACGTCGCACATAAAACAAAACAGTACTTAGTAAAAACATAATATTTATACTGTTGTTTCAGTAGTCTGTTTTCATTCAAAATAGTAGGATCGATAGGAATAGAAAATACAGTGTACTGTAAATAGTGATGTTTGCACGAGAAAGATGAGAGCTCCCTGCGCTGGCTTCAAGCCAATGGGTTCCTAATGCTGCACATCATCGACTTTGTTTATTAACTTTGTAATGTTTTTTTTTTGTATTCACTTATCGTTATGTCATTACATATTATATATCTTAATAATCTAAATACTAAACAATCGAAGTGCTACACGTTAAAAAGAAATACATTATTACTAGTATTGTAATGAAATAAAATTAAAAGCTTGATTTTCCAACAAATTATAAACGAATTGATATGATGTTGGTTAATTTGCACAAATAACTATTATTACATATTGTTTGTGTCATCGGCTGAAACAAGGCTTAATATAATAGTTATCGGTTGAAAGCGCTAACTAGGTTTTGTAAAGATATAAAGCTGATTGTGTACAACCCATGTACAACAACTTTTTTTATTATTATGGCCAATAAATAATAGACCGAATGGAAATGAAGGAACGTAAGAATCCAAAGACAAAAGGGACCGAATTTAATGAGAAATAATGGTCTCTTTGATAAAAAGCGTGATCGTCAATCAAGATAAAATATTCTATTTTTAGGAATTGGTAAATGATGAAACCATTAATTAATTAGGTACTAACTATTTTATATTCTTAACTGGCTCATAAATATCTTACAGAAGAACTTTTACACAAGAAATACGCAATCAGGCTTCAGCAAAACCAAAAAGTTTTTTAAAATAATTTTTTAATAAATTACGTCTTGAAAAAATCGTTCAAAAATTAAGATTCATGATAGACCGGGAGATGAATCTGCATATCAGATTATCAGGTAATCATGTATCTGATATGCGAAGTTATAGTTGAATATTAAAAAAAATATGTTTCTTATGTTCCGAAATGTAGGTACATAGTTATGTACAAGCTACATAATATATTAAAAATTGGGATACAACGCTAGGAAATTATACTTCGGAGTGTGAAGGTGCAACTCCGCTTAATAATTTAATTCCTCATATTATAAACAATCTGATATAATAGCTAACAAAGTTTCAACTTGATGATAATCCCTGCAGATGTTATTGAATTATTGACGCAAAGATGTAGTCAAACTAGTTCATATCAGCCGCACCTTAGCTAAAGTTTACTGTATTATAATAAGTTTAGAGACTTGTACTTGAGTTGCTTAATATTTTGCATGAACAAACCGGTGAATTAATATTAGATTCACGCTCTTTCACTGACAATCATTACTGTGTCAATTTAATTAAACACTCATACAAAATTTTAAGAAAGCCATTATTCAAAGCATTTAAGAAAACATTTCCCTTGGTTACGCCATCCTTGCGACCCGACCCGTCGGCTCTCTGCCAAATGGTTAACACTTATGTCGCTTCACGAGATGCCAAGAGTTATCAGGAACGCGCTTATAGCAGAGCATTTTAGAAACCGCTTTTTCAATGTTCCTTATATTCAGAAATTAGCAAACGATAGCAAAAGTCAATTCTACAATTTCTCCTATTCAATTGCTATAATCAATTAGATATGTCAATTTAAAAAGCGGTTTGTTTTAAACAAATAGATAGGTACGTATAAACGTAATTTTTTAAATAAATATAGCAGGAATATTTAAATAACAAAGAATCTTAAGTCTCCTATGTATTCATATTCGATCATATAGCTCATAAATAATAACATATGGAATAAATATTTTCAGTAAAGAGAAAGAGTTGATTCTGTGAAGAGGCTGCGCTTAAGCGTCAATATTGACAATAGAAATAGCTTCTGAGATTGCAATGCTATGAAATGTTTAGATAAAATTGATTGCAAGTTAAATTATTATTAAATTGAATTTATTTTTTTGTTTCTTAAATACATTTTGTAAATGTTCCTATTAATGTTTGTTATATCATATAAAATCAAAGTAGGTACCTACTGTAAAATTACTTCAGAAAACTACCTGTAATTCGATAAAGTTTTGCACTAGAATAAAAATATAATCAAATCAAATGTAAAAATACCTCAACCACAGCTTTTTAGTTCAATGTCAATAATACTTCAATGGTACTTATTTTTTTATTTGCTGTAACTCTATTTAATAACGAACTTTAATGAGTATTATGTGTAACGTTTATGTAACATTCAAACGTTGTTTAAGAAGAACCATCAGTTATTATGATTGTAATTAGACTGTGTTGTTTTTGTAACCAATAAAAATATGTTGGTTCATTCTGTTTGAGCTTATTTCGCAAAATTATTTGAGTTCGTGGCAAGCTATACAAATAATAAAGATCCATTGGATACTTCTCTTTATAAATTAAAAATTAAAAATCATATTTAAACTGTTAATGAAATGAATAATATTGTCCTTCTGAAACATTGAACACTTATTTTTAATTCTCAACAATATTTCATACGATTAATATGGATGTCACAAGCACACAAACGTTCATAATACCGAGTTTTACTGTTCATCCTAGCTTTAGAACGACGACTTTACAATACTGTGATAATAACAAAGTTTATATTTGCTTGTATTAAGTTAAATAAGAGTTTAAGCTCGCTGTGAAAGCATTGTGCGATTATACATTCCGCAGACGAGACTTTGAGACTGGAGCTCGTGAAACTTTTACGACACGCAACATGACATGAATTTTGTTTGTTTCACACGATCACTTGACACACAGATGAGGCACTTGCCACTGGATTGAAGGCTAAATTTATAAATTAGATTTCGACTTAACTCTAAAATCACAATATTTGGCCTGATCAAACAGACAAGGCGATGTGACCACAGATACTAAACTGATCTCGTAAAGAATACTGAAAGTATTAACAATTCTTGTTATAATAATATTATTATTTATTTTACTTAATATTTATAATATTTTAAAGTTTTAGCCAACGCAGGGTCCATTTGTTATTAGTATTCTAATTTTCTGTTGATTACGGGCACCAAAGATTAAACCCCTAAAATTGTTATAATAAATACTTTAAAAAAAATCCTTCTTTACTTATGTATTACCAATATTAAAATTTTATTGAAAGTGTTTTCGGAAATTAATAAAGTCAAGCTTGTGACAGTATTGTCTCGTAATTTAACTTTTCCATTATTAAAAAAACATGTCATTTGATAGTTACAAATATGTACATTACGAGCTAGTAAGCATCAACGACCGGAGTGATCTTTAAAAAAATAAGCTGAAGATAACCAGTGAAAAGTGCGTAACATATATTTTCCGTAGATCTGAAACGCGTGCCATAACATTGAAAGCATGCACCATAAAATATCACTTGACATTCTCTTTGACGACACATCAACCCTTTAAAAGAAGCGGTAACCGTTATCGGGAACATAAACTTACTGAATACAATATCGTAAACAGCCCCCAAGATTAGCTTATACACGCACACAAAGACATGCATTTTTCATTTTATGGGTTTTATACACATTATTTTAAATTTGGGTCCATGGGGGCCAGAAGCGCGTCGATTGTATAAACAGATATCGATGCGCTTAGTTTTTATTGAATATATTATAATATTCTTATTATTGGTATTTCAAACAAACCAATTTGACGACTATCCTAATTCAGGTTATATACATATTATGTACATACGTTTAAATCATTTAGCTAATTTAATTAGACAATGGAAGCAATATTTTTTTTACAATAATACACTTAAATATATTTACAAAAATACAAAAGGCTCATCAAAGCCGTTGGGGTGCGTACCCAAAATACTGGCTACATTAACACGTCGTATTGCTATACTAACGCGTTGGCCGAAATATGAGCCACCTTTCGAGTTTCCTGTGGTCTCAGCAATATTTTAACTTAAAAAAACATAATGTGATGTCTACAATTAACGTAGACGTAATACTTAGATATATTGAGCCTAAGAAATCTCGCATACGGAATTGACTTAAAATATATAGAATTTTAAACTTAACTTTATATTTAAATATAAAAACTATTCGGTGTGTATAAAAATATCAGGCAACTGGTATGAATACATTAAAAGTAAAAAAGGTCAGCCAACATTCTGTTATCATATTTTCACCAACTTGTTTTTATTCGATTAAAACTCAATCGAAAACAATTTATCGCACGCATCCGTAAACGCATCTACAATCTACATAAACTATGTCATTTAAATGCATACAAATATAACCTTAAACCCGTAACAAATAGATGCCAGAATGTCGCGATTTAATATGGTGTTCTGTCGTATGTCTTCAGTTACAATGATCGCGTGAAAATAGTTTTTATACGTTTTGATATAAAGGTGATTATTGCTGACACTATGATAGAGTAAAGCAAGTCAACATTGGGAACATCAGCGCAAGATGGATGCTTGTTTGTGACCATTGATCTTCGGCCCTTGCTTGAAGCTTACTGTAAAAAAATGCTCATTATTTTAATATTAAATGATTGGCTACATAACATTTATTATTTTAAAAAGAAACTTATGTAAATACAGTAAGTAATATCAGCCTGTGACTTAATTTATACTAGCAGTATGAATTGTCGTAAATTACTTCTTCATTAATCGGTATCGAAGTAGGTGTTAAATATCAATATTTTATTGCATTGGTTTTATATAAAAATCTCTGTCTCCTATGGGCAGCGCGCAATCACAGAGCGCAGTTAGCTCGTTCACATATTTGTCTTCGTAGGCTTATTGGGGATAAGCCATGAGTTACGTTCGTGGGCGTACTGAAAACCTTTTAGCCTTTTAGACATACATTTACTATATATACCGTTATTAATGTATCTTATTATTCTTCTGTATTGATCATTGATAAATTATCAATATCTGAAGCAAACATCAATTGTTAGGAGTTACAGACTCCAAGAGAAGATAAAAAGAGTAACCATTCATTTAAGTCTAGGCTATCTATTAGACAAAGTCAGTTATTGTATTAAACAGTAGAAATTGTTACGTTACTAAAATACCCACTAGCATACTTGAATACTTTTTAGATGTAGTTTATTTGTAGAGGTGGCTAGTCTGTTGCATTGGCGTTATTAAAAAATTGCACGCTTTGAACATATTAATTGGAACTGAAATAGAAACGTACATTTTGAAACATTAGAAGAAATATTCTTTTATAATACCTACTATACTTACCTAATACTTTTTAACATTTGTGAAAATTGTTGGGAGAGGCCCTAGCAGTGGACGCTGCGGCCGTAGGTTGAGATGACGATGATTTCATATCAGTGTTATCACTAAGTGCTATCGCATTTATTTTGATTTTATTTAATATATTTATTATTATTTAATTTTATTAATTATAATAATGATAATGTTTTCTAATGAAATTTTTGTGTATCCAATTTCAATTCAATATGCCGCTTTACTATTCTGTTTTAAGAAACATAATATTTTTTAAAGATAAATGAAATATTAAAGGACGTGACCAAATTAGAAATCAATTTTTAATTCAAAGTTTCGACTGATGTTCTGACTAAGCAAGAACAACTTTTACGAGATCTCGCTATTTTTTTATATATTGTCATTTCATACAAAAAAACTGTCTTTCTACACCGTGATCTAGTTAATCTTGCAAGGACAATATTGCCCTCCAGGTGACGTTAAAATATAATAATTAGAGTTCAAGGTTGTATAAACTATATTTAAATTTGTATCACCGTGTACCGTAGCTCAGCAGTATCGCTGTATTTGTACGTGTCTTTATCCGTAATTATTAGTATTATTTTTTTAATATCACTCTATCCTAGCATAAATATGTATTACTAATCAATTATAATTCGTCAAAATTCGTAAAAGAAAAGTAACACTCATCTGTGATTTGCATCCCTTGGAAACACATAAAAATATCGTTTATTTTAATGAAGAAACACGGCCGAGAATATTTAGAAATTCATACAGAAGTGACCCACGGTCATTAAAAAACATTGACATAAAAACTCAATTTAATTGGAAAATGAATAAAAGTTTTTTATTTGTCCACACCACTCGCAGTGAAGTTTCGCATTCAGAAAAAAATAGCAGTGTTTTAAATAATATGCAATCTCAGCTTTACAGGAATAAAAGTGAGGTTTTGTTGCGACACTCGTTTTATACAATCTCTCATTTACATACAGCCATTATAATAAACATGGATTAGTACCAACTACATCGCCAGCAGTTTTATCTGTAAATATGTATGTGACCGGTGTGTTTACAAACGCAGCGAAAATATATATTTTTTGTACATGTCAAAAATTCACCTTGTCACCCATCGCAAACATGATTTCCATAACTTTGACGTATAAAAGATATTCTTTAGTGTTTTAGTTTTTTGAATGAGGCGTCAAGAGCAAGGTACCTTTATAGTCGTAAGTACAAGAAAATTCTTTTGCTATGTAAATGGCTAGGATTTAAACTCCATTAGACTTTTTATAAATAACTAGTCGTCGTAAGTATGTCTGTGTATATTGTGTGTCATTCAAGCAGTAGTATACGAATTGTTTATTTTAATGAATTTAATGTATTTCTAATGCATTTTATATAAAAAATATACACTCCATATATACTTTAACTATGTTAAATTTTACTTTTATCCGTTGACGCCTTTTTTATTTAAAAGTTGTACAAAGTTTTCGCTTCCCGTATCAATGTATAGGTAGATATGGAAGGCGTTTCTTTTCGATTTCTGATTTTTTAATGCGTACGTTAACCACGGTAAGATCGATACAAGTTTTTTACTTCACCCCACACGACTGAGTTGCAAAAAAGTTTGATAATGGCAACCAGACCTTGAAAATAGCGCGCAATTTCGATTATCTCGAAATAAATTATTAAATAATTTGTAGATTACAAGTCTGGGTTACAAAGTAAAAGTTTTCGCATGAACAACTCTGTCTACAGTCTAAACCATGTATCACTTTAAAAATGAGAGCAGTTTTGGTATTTCTTTAATAACCAAGCTTTGGCAGCTTTAGATCGAGTAAACTCAAATAACTCCAAAACCCAGCTTTAAAGCCAAATACCCGAGGTATAACAAAATAAATCACGTGGTATCCACACAAACAATTCATCATCGATGTCGTTTTATTTGACAGTTTGAGCGACGCACCGTGGGACGGAACCAATACACTACTCTATTTGTTTGCAAACAGAGCTTTATTGTACTCTAACGCATACCTCATACAACAGTTTTAATCTTTCTACGTTCGCGAAGTAAAAGCACTCGTATAACGTGTCAGTTTCCACACTCACTACATAATTAATTAATTATTCATTCTGAATCGAACAAATCCGATACGTGTTGTGTGCAGTGTTGTGGGTGGAATGCAGAAAAAAATGTAATTTTTTTTCGTTTTGTAATTTTAGTAAAAACCGCTCAAAACAAGAAAATAACAACGATAGGCGATTCATTCCTAACTATAAAGAAATTACCGTCAGAGTTTATTATTTTTTTATCAAATCGTTTTGTTAAAAAATTGGTTTTCAGGCAATTGATTGAAAAAGAGAGAAGCACAAGTTGATGCTCTGTTTGTAGGGATTTTATAATAATTGCAAGTTAATAGCTGACAATCACAACGTATTGCCCTAAGCTATTCAGTTTAGGGCAATAATAATTAATGGTTCAGTTTAGTGCATGAAGAGCACACTTCAGCAAGCGTTTGAATTATCACGTGTTATTATCACGAAACGTGTTACCAATTAGGGTAAATACTTTGAATAAATGAATATATTTTGTCTTACAAAAAAGTTTAACCCAATGTGCAAGCATTGACCGAATGTGCCAATCAGTTAAAATTTGTTATTAAGAAATGTACAACAATTAAATTGATATTGAACACCATTGCAACTTAGGAATCTTCAAGAAAAGAGCATACCTTTCTTTGGGCTGTGGCACAACTGGCATTGATGGGCCATTGGTGGTGAACCGCTTATGCTAAGTGAGCCTCCTGTCCGTTTAGTCCTATTCTATAAATAATCATAGTAATAATGAGCTTTTGTTTACATAAACACAAAAATAATTTAAAAGGTAGAAAAAACTATTAGAGAGGAAATAAAACACAATAATTTAAGTTGAACAAGTTACTCAACATACCATTTAAAAATAGGGTTTTACTGATAGCTTGTTTTTCGTGGAACAATTCAAGTAATAATCAACGTTATATTATATTACGCTATAAATATTTAAGAAAAAAAGGGGAATCACGCGATATCGACAGAGACAAAGATAATGCTAGGGCATTTGAATACAAGGCCAATCTGAGAGTTCGGATTGCGGCCTTTAATTAGATCACGTACAAAGGGATTAGGCGGGTTATACGGGTAGCAGTCAAGGGCGAAAAGATAATTGTTTTACCCGTGTAGTTGAATGGCCTAAGTCGGACTATATTTTTATAAAGATCGTTGAGTTACTGCTGAACTGAGAAGCAGAATCAACGATGGACTAATTTATTCACATTTTCACAAAATTGGCACTGAAAAGCTGGTATGGTATCAATCAATTTATTTTTACTTGCCAATTATTCTCTACGAATATATAATTACTTTAACCGTTGAGAGTAATTATATTTTAAATTAAATTTTATGCAAATATGCTTTATATGCTTATAAATAGTTTGCACACTTAATTATTGTTTGTCACTCGAGTATTTATTTTAAAGTATCAGAGTTGTCATTTTATTTTTATTATTCTTTTAAATTAAATAAATTTACTAACAACATATTTTTATACATATAAAATACTATGCTTCTTCTAGCGTCATTTAGATCTAAATATTATAAAAAAATATAAGAGCTGTTGAGTTAAATATTAGAAATGTTGTGGCTAAAGACTAAATCAGGTGACGCTGATATGCTTTAAAGTATGTTAAATAATACAAACACAAAATTAAATTATAAAACTGAAGCTTTATACTGATATTGGAGCTTAGTATATTGAAAGCCTTAAGTGAAATGATGTTGTTTGTAAGAATAGCGCATCAGTAATCGCCTCATGATGTGTCGTTTGAGTCTGTTTGTTTAAGAAGCTCGGTTGCGGACTAAAAGGGCTACCTTGGGGAGAAGAAAGGTAACAGGGATAGGAATATTTAGTGATTATACGCAAAACGTCCGCTCACGGCACGTTATCTTGCTTCAGTTTTATTGTTTGACTTACATTTAAATGACAGAGATGATTGAGTTGAAAACAGATTCAGTAAACAACGCTGTTACAGGTTTTATGTTTAATCTTCTTGAGAATACAATAATTGAAGCATTTACATTAAAATAATGTAAATGTTAACTAACAACTAACGCTACGTGATCCGTTAAATGCAGGGAGCGGCTATACAATCCTTAGCACTAAAATCTTTTCATTTTACAAAGATTTCATACATTTACCAGATTATAGAGTGAAAAATGAAACGTTAATAGTAACGCGAGCGTTAGCCTTTGTAATAACGTCGTTTCGCCGTTATAGGATTAAATTAAAATTCTCTTTTCATAAATGCACGCTTTGCGAACAAAGCGAACGCCTTTATGCGATTATCTGGTTTCTAGTTAAATAGAAAAAGTATTTTACAACCTGTCATTATTTTGTTATTGTATCTTGATTGATGCTCTTCAAACCCAGTAGGCATTATTAATTTTCGCATAAATTTCGCCATTTCATCTAAAATAACCTATTTTATATCTATTTTAGAATAAAATCATTACTAGAAAATCGTAAAATTATTAAGTGTAAATTTTACATATTAAATGGAAATACAGAGCATTCAAATTCTGAGCAAATATTAATCATATAACTATCAGTAATGGGTTTACTGGTTTCAGAGAATATAATTTGTATTTAAATTAGTGCGAATGTGAGTAAATTTTGAAATAATATTTCTAGTAATCTGGATATTATAAGGTAGTAAAAACCCTGTATGAATATAAAGAGGCTCTGTATCATATCGGACAAAGGACGATTTAATTCTGCTTCGTCACCCAAATACTACTGCATCTACTATGCAGTAGTATTTGACGTTACTATGAGTAAAAAACCGTGTTGAAATCCCACGTGTATATGAACATTATAGACATTTAAATCATGACCATATTTTTAGCCTCAATCTCTATTCGCGACACTGTATTTTTCTTGTAAATCTTCATCGCTGATGTTACTAGTGTTAACACTTGCTATTGACACGCTTGTGAGAATTTGTTGGGTATATTTTTCCATATGACTGCTTTGTATGTTGTATTGTTAGCGTGCGACGTACGGTCTTCAAAACTATGCTAAATTATTTTTTTTGTAATTATTAGAATAAATAAAATCTCATTAAATTAAGAAATTAATTAGAAATTAACTAGTTGGGCATGGGGCAGACTGCATTTCTTTCAAGGATCATTTTCTCTCTTTCAAACTTATTTTACCCTAGGAGTCTATCCAAAGATCTTTCGCACAGAATGAGGTAGTTAATAACAATGAACACTAAATTAGACAAGAACGAAGTTGTGATTTATACTCAGAAACTTATTGAGTACCTAGGTAGTGAATGAAAACTCAATATTGTTGTTAAATTAGATTATTTAAGAAAACTATGGTGAGGGAAATCGTATTTATTTTGCAGCACAACGTACAAACTATCGATCTCAGAAGATTTACCCGGACTTATTCAACCGGACGGCGACCGAATATGAAAAATGTGTTTCTTGGTGCTGTGATAGTGCAGCACCAAGAATTAACACTATGTTTTTCTTTTTAATTTGGTGAAAGTAATGACTTTAAACCTAATGTTTATGGAAACCTTAAATATAATAAAAAATGCCACGGTAACAATATTTTCCGTTTTTAAGACATTCCAAGCCAAAACAATAGGTATTATTAAAAGATTGACTGTCCATACGGACATTATTATTACACATTTAGTATATATTTACATATAATAACTTAAAATGTATTTAATATCCATAGGCTCTACACGTTGAAATATTTTCATAAAGAGGGCTCGTAAATTCTAACTACCTAAAATAACAATTTAAATTCAAGAGTAAAAAACATTCATATCCCCGAACCAATTCTGGTGTATTTTGGTAGATAAGCGTTTGAAAAAGCAACATTAATCTTAATCTGAGGTCCCGGGATTTAGATTTCAAACCCCAGATATTTCAAATTGATAAAAAGTTTTTTTATAATATATTGGAAGTACAACATTAGAATTATACAAATGAAATATTTTCAAATAATATTTTCTCAATTTTCATTAAACTTAAAATAAATGTAGATATTAATTAGTACTAGTAGCGCTTAGGCATTTCTTCGTTGGATTGCATTATTTATAGGCTGAATTAAATTATCATATAATATCTTTAAAGTTTCTATTAGCAAACTATGGGCCGAGAGCATGGGTTCAAACTTCCGAACATAGTTAACACAATATTAAACCTCTCCACGCTGACGCCGATACAAACAGTTCGCAATATTGTCTATAAACATTGAACAGACCTTTCAGTTAAGCCGTCTAATAACCCGCTAAATTGTCGGCTTAATTACTAAACTGGGCCCTGCTAATGTACTTTTGCTTCGTTGACTTTCTGGATTATATGCTGAGGTTCGGAACATCACTATTCACTCTGATTTTAAATGAGAGCAGAGATGAATCTCTACTATAGAAATACGCTTTGTATTTTTATAAACTCATTGCTAAGTATATATAGGTATAATGATAAGATAATATAATAATTAATTTGACCATTATAGCATGCCCATGTATCTGTATCTCGCCATACAACAGGTATATGAAAAGCCTTATCTTACAGTGTTGCTCATTACAGCTGGACGTGAGTTGATTACATTTCTACATAAAAGATATATCGGCATCTTAACTGAATCAGACGTCTTTTCATGTTTCGATACGTGTCTAGTTTCCATCAAACGTACTTCCATTACTTAATGAAACTTTTTTGTTATTTACATTTATATAAATTGATAAAATTCGAAATCCTTAAAATGTATTTAATTTTATTTTTTAAATTAATTGTTGAATTTTTCAATCAAATATAATCCAAGATGTGTAACTCGTTACCAAAGTTTTTCGAAATAGTTGGAGAGGCATCTAATGAAACAATGACAAATGACAATGAGGCAAACCTGAGGGTGTAATAGAATGATAGAGGTATTAATATTGCAATGAGAGGCGGGTAGATCCGACACGTGAAAGTCAAACGGACAGGTGGAACAAGTTGCGAACTCATCCCGCGCTATCCACAATTCATGGCGCCTCGTCAAATTGACCTAAACTTACTTCAAGTAAGTATCCTCTATAATATTCAGACGATATACTGTATTACGAGTCGGTACGGTACTGTATAATATCAAATGAGCTAGTTTTGTTTTATTATATAGTTTTATATTCATTATATAATTACATCTTCCAGGTACGTACTGCAGTTTTCTTTTTTTGACAACGAAACGGTTATTTAAGTAAGTATGTCTTAATAAGGTTTATCTTTAAATTAGCGTAGCGCAAAACTGCTGCCTTTTGTTCTGCAAGGCGCACATGAAGAAACTAGTTATGTAAAAAATTAATAAGGTATAAGGTAATTTAGGATATTAGTGGATGTATCAGGCTATAGATGTATATTATTTATTTATTTAATATAGTTTATTCGTGACGTTTAAATATATTAAATAATATCTAAAGGCTAAAATTATATTTTACACTTACTTTACTTAACAATTAAATTTTATTTTACAAGTAAAAAATGAGACAGACATTTTATCCAACGATGTAGGGGATCACATCAACGCGGAAATATAGTAGAAAAATCGTATTAGATTCCAAAGACAAAAATCCTATACCAACGAGTGTCGAGTAAGCTTCCGGTAACAATCTTATTAATTATGTTACAAAGCATTACAATTTGGGTGTCAAATCTATATATTACATAGAAGTGAGATCTTGAGTTAAATTTTCTCATTCTTGATCTAAATCTGAAAGTGAAAAAAAAATTCGCTAGTAATTATTTTACTGGTAGCTTCCGAATAACATAGTTTATTCATTTCGGAATCAAATATAAGTCATGTAGACGAAATCCCCGTGTAAACGCTACAGAATTTTAATTAGGTATGCGCCTAGATTCTGGGCGAATCCTTATCATGGCCAGATTATTTTGCAATACAAAATGCAACATAGTAACATAATTTTAAAAAATATTGAAATGTGTCTATTCTGTGCAAAATACGAGTGGAGTTGGCCGCGTTGCAGTATAACTGGGTGGCGATGAAGTACTTATCAATTGTTTATTGAGCAAGTTAGCGTCGGAACCAGCTGCTTAAACAACAAATGGATTTACATAATGACAAACTGGCGCCAACGCAATATTTAACACCACTCACTGAATAACAATCATGTAAATTATTTTTAGCAAAATAATATACTTAATATAACTTACATTACATAGCCCTACTCACTCAATTATATTGCTGCTTTCTATAGATAAAATGATTTTTTGAACTCAGATAAAGATTAATTGAGGAAAAAAGGGTTTACAATTAATTCAACCCCACTATGTTAAAACACAATACAATAGTATTATTTGAAGGTTTTGAATTGATTAATAGAATGCGTTATGTAGTTCTGTTGTATGAGTAGATTCAAAAAGAAATGGTACTTTTAATTTTTTTTAAATTAAGTTATTTATTATTTTTAAATGTACATATTTAATTGAAATATAAGGCAGCTAAGATAGAAGTTATAATGTAAGTAGAATCTTATCTCGTTTTATATTTGTTTTAAAGTTCAGATAAATAAGCATTAGGGATTTTGCATAGTGCGGTTATCGAGTTTAACAAAGCTACGTACGTAGCATCGCTACGTAATAATTAGAAAATTACGTAGAGATGCTACAGAGTACAGTCTACATTGTTTGACGTGGCTACACCTTTATTATGTTGCAAAGTGTAAAGAGCTGAGGAATATTCCGAAAAGATCTTTGTGAGGTTATATTTTAAACGGATACAAGTACATAATTCAACTTTAAATACAATTGACTAAGTAGTTCACGCGCTTGGTTATACATACTTGTTGCGCCGTAGTCTGGGATCAAATACTGGAGAAACAAAACATGTTTCGGTCGGGTAGGTACATAAGACTTTAAGGTGATGCCTTGTAAAGAAAGTAATACTACACTAAGATTGCTGGATTTCACTTTAAGTTTTAAATTAACTTAAAATTTGAATTAGATGTTCATTTATTCTCCAGTCAATCATTTTATTATCTTATTTGACCCATCAAATTATTGTGCTCAGGAACAAAAGGCTCATCGGGCACAAACCCATCAACTAGACTTAACAGACAATTGGTTTATTTACGGACTTTGATTCACAAATACCACAATTGCCTTTGAATCATTTGTTTCGCTTTGTTCTTTTGTAATTATTGATTCGCATCAATATAACTACAATAAAGTTCATATTTTTTTTACTCAATAGTAAAATATAATTTGTATTTTTGTTAATATAATTAAGAACATTATTGTAAATATGTAATAAAGTTTAATTATAATAATGTTAAAAAAATATACAATACTGCAAAAATACTTTTTATATAGGGTTAATATAATTAAAAATATACCTAAATGCCAGTAATGAGAATTTGCTATGTGTACCTAGTGAGTGGTTATTTAACATAAAAAATAAATTTTCATTTATTTATTGTTACAAGATTTACGTAAAACAATATGAAAAAAAATTTTGGTTATAGACAACTAATAATTTTTGTAATTTTTATGCATTATCTGAATCTCGTGTATAACTGTGTGTAATTGTAAGTTAAATTAAATTAATGAAAGAACAGCAGATGATCTAATGAAACTATGGGTGCTAGTTTAAACTTGTTTTTTTACTGAACATTTTTATAAAAATAAGTAGGTATGTAACTCATAAGTACCTATATACATAAACATTTTTGCATTACAATTTGGATCTGTACCTAAGTTATAACTATTCCCGAATTACTCTATTAAGTTACAGTCGATCGTGATAGGTATCTAGTGAGCTATAAAAGGAAGGACATAAAATGAATCTAGCCTATCTCTGCGTCACTGACTTTATATCTACGCTATAACATTTAAGATCACCTATATTTTTGCCCAATAGACGATTCCACTTACCACCTAACAACGGAGTAATGTAATTTTATGTTATGCGCAATACATTGATTCTTTTAAAGGTAAAGATGATGTCACTAAGTCAATTCACAAGCAATGTACGTGATACATGGCGCAGCTCGTTCTTGTTTAATGATAGAGTCACAATATACTTAACTAGAATGAAAGTTTGGTGGTTTCTATTCAGAATGTTTTCGGGATTAGATCTGTTTTCTTATTTTGTCAAAGACCCAATGCTATACTTTTGTAGTATACAATTATTTAAAAGGACAAGGTTGCGATGTTGATTTATATGTTACCTCCCTATAAACGAGTTGAGAATTAAATTAAAAGATGATAGTACCCTAAATGATTGAGGCTGACAAGTAGAAATATAAATTAGGTATTTTTATATTTTTTTAGTTTAATAAGAGCTACTTGTGTTCACTGTGTGCTCGAGAGAAGGTATCCAATTCGCCGGTGTCCGGTGTCCCATTGTTGGCTGCACAATACTCGCACCGGACCACTATTCAAGCAATTGTTGGTTTCTATTCACTAACCACAACAAATTGCTTTGCTGCCTTGTTTCTTTGTTAAACATTTTCATTTTTTAGGATCAGCCTCCGACAATAATAAAGACTACATTCAAAATCTTACCTAAATAAACATAGTACCTACAAATTTTATAATATTAAACACTTACCATCATTCAAGTTCGGTACAGAAATGTAACATAGAGCTAGGAGAAAAATATAATTTTCATATTAGCTTCCAATTTCATTTTTTCTGTATATTACTAGTCAATAGTCATGCTTACATGATTGATGTAGAGAGCTCTGACAAATCAAGATTAGCAACCGTAAGAGTGCAATATTCCGATCGTTAATTATATCAAAAAACGTGAAGCTGGTTGGAGCTTTTATTTTTTAAGATATTTTCATGATACAATATTATTGTTATATAATTTATTACAAAAAACTTTTCTTTGAATAATTCACTTACGATCTACGGTACTTACCTACTACTTTATCAAGTGAACATAAGAATTCGTAGTATATTAACAGTAGTTCCTTAGAAAAAATTACATATTTAGATCAGACCATATTTTTAGAAAACTATTTCTTTAATATCATATTTTATTAAGCCCCTTCGCACATGGCGTCGTATCGTAAGCGTATCGTAGAACGCGCGTAGTACGAGAGCAATACGAGCAGTAACATGTTCTAATAACTCCGCACACGAGGCGGTGTTGCAGCGTATCGTATGAGGTGTTCAGTGTCATTACGATAGTCGTAGCGTACTGGCGTAAAAAAGTAAGCGACAATTTTTTTTTTATTTTATAATGAATAGTTATCATGATTCATTCTTCTGGGGGTACATCCTCTCTCATGTTAATATCATTTTTCAATAAATATTTCGAAGTATTGTAAATGTATCCTTCCTCATTCGATAAAAACTGCGGAATTTATTATCGTTTTCTGACAGTTCATCTGCAGCAACAAACAATCTTTTCTTCTAATTATTTGCGATTTATGGATGGATCCAATGAGCACGTCGCTTTCTTCTTCTAACAAAATCAAATAACAAGAAATCCTCTTCGTCTGAAGAGAAGGTAAGGTCTTCAATAAATTCCAAAAAACTGACAATGAGATATTACAAAACGATACGTCTACGCGACGATTCGTTTGTAGAACACTCCGCGTCTCGTGCGCGTAATCTACCTAATTACGATACGCTCACTAGACAACTACGCCTACGACCCATGTGCGAAAGCCTTAAGTCACCACACCGTTGGCGGTTGTATTAATTCTTCAATTCTGTTACGATCGTAGTAAGAATATATCTCACATACCTAAGTAGAACCGAACAAAAACATACTAAGTAGAATAGATATATAAATAAAAACATTAGCACCGTCGTCAAACGTACTACCATTGTTGTAGGTATTCATAGACATAAAGCCTTGGAAATCCCAAAACGCAATTCTCATAAGATTTTCCTAACGTAACCATTAACCATGTAGCTATTACAAGTGAAATTCAGACATTTAACCTACTTTTTCGTCCTGGGTTAGTTAATAGGTAACTAAGACCAAACTAAGCACTACTAATAGGTTTTTTTTATTTCATGTTATTTTTATCAAAAATCAAGAAAAAAACAATGATCAGGATAACTCTGGCTTGAATTATAAAATATTCTCTCAAAATTAAAACTTACTGAATTTTAAGCTACTTTAAATAGGCAGATATATAGTGATATGTACCTAGATTTTTTCTAATTCTTGTTTTACGAAAGTCGGTCCATTTCTATTTTACCCCTTCCCGCTGACGCCGCTTTTGATGAATTTTGTCACCGATAATCTGAATTCTTAAAAGAAGGGTTAATCGCCTACGTAAGATTATTATAAGTTTTTGCAATAAAATAAATTATGGTAAGTATAAAAGTATATTTATTATACTTAGATATATATTTATCTCTTAATGAGTTTTTAACATCCTTAAAGCTAAAAGATCCAGCCATTAGTTTAGTGGAAGCCATTAAACAAATATTTGGAAAAACAACTCTCGGAGCCGTTACATTAAAAACGCGAAATTATTAATAATACTAATTTAAATTTTCATTTATCGAAAACATGAAATTGTCTGATTGCTATTTTGACTTTTTAATAAAAATCTATTCAGGCATCTTCTGACGTTGATTGCTTCTTTTTCTTTTTCTTCTTCTTTTCGCTTTTAGGCGTCTTCTCTTCTGTTACATCCATTTCCTCTTTAATTTCCGCTTCCGGCTCCTCCTTTGTCTCTGTCTCTTCTGGTTGAAGGGACTTCTTCTTTTTCTTCTTCTTTTTCTCTGAAACTCGTTCAGATCCATTTACTTCACCATCTGCTTCAGTGACGAGTTCTTTTTTGACTTTTATCTTTTTTGGTGTGACCTAAAAAAAATTGTCATTCTCAATAATAAAATAATTATTATTGGTAAATAAATATATATTTTTGATACAATAACTTTTAATATAAATCACAAATTGTTAAAATTTTGAAGGTTGATCCTCAATGAATGAATTATCAAGCTATTTTTTTAATGTTATTATGAAACACATAGTTAATGAATTTAAACTAAAATATTATTATTTATTTGAAAACTGAAGACATTTTTGAAAAATGCAAATAATACAGCCAAGGCAATTTTATTACAAAAACATAATATATGCAATGTAACTTTTACCCTGACATATCATATACATCATTATAAACTTAGGCCAAACCACTAATTTATTACTAATACTATTTATTGTACAATTACTTCATGCATTGAAAATATTTACTGCTTTTTAGATGCCATTGATAATGATAATTTGGAACCAAATTACTTGTGATGTTAGAAATGCAGTATAATGAATGACTAAAGATTACTTACATCTTCAGCACCATCTTCCAGTTTGATTTTCTTAGTGGCAACTTGTTCATCTGGGGAGTGTTCTCTCTTAACTGGTTTCTGGCCCAATGTGCTATCTCCTGCCGTTGGATAGTGATGCACCTCTCTGTAAATATATATTATATATTGTGATAAGCCCATGGACAACCTATACAGTTAGATCCTTGCAGATACACTATACTTTGTTTATGCCAACAGTAAGATAAAATAAATATAGAAAAATATTTTATTATTTCTTGAATTCATTTCATTTTTTCATTCAGTTGCTCTAAGAATCTACTTATAAATTTTTAAAGGGGATTTTTTGGCATTGTTTGTAATCAATAAACTCGCAAACTATTGGACTTAAGTATATTCCAAGTATCCATAGGCTATATTTTAAAGGTTATAAATAGTAAATAAAGTACATACATATTTAAATGGTTAACTTACGTTTTACTGTGATATTTCTCAAATTTGGCCTTAGCTTTAGCTGTTCCACTGATCCTCTTTAAGTTACCTTCCTCGAGCAGTCGAAGTCTATTCTCAAGCTTTACTTTATGTTCAGCTCCGAGCTCAAATGATGTATCATCATCCCCGAAAGCGTCCACGCGCGTTGCCAATGCTGCCTTTGCAGCTAACATTCGAGACATCTTGCCCTTATTCTTTGTACTGCATTGACCAACTAACTGAGCATGATAAATTAAACCATATTTTGGAGTATCCTTCTTTGTCTTTAATGCTCTGAAAAGTGCCTTTTCAGCACCAAAAATTTGTATTGTTGAAGCTGGATGTTTAGCTAAATTCATTAATGAGCCTGCATGCGCAATCAATCTAGCTCCAATGTGCTCTCCAATCAAAACTGTTAAGTTTGGTGCCATAGCCATCATCCGAGCCTTTAAATAGTCAGTTAAATGAGCCCTATAATCAGTAATATTTATGATTTCATCACACAAGTTCTGAATATTAATGATATCATCATCAGATATCTCAGTTCCCATAGAAATTTCAGCTGCTTCTTTAACTTTCTCCTCTAAATCCTCTGGAAGGATATCTGACAGGTCAGTTTTTGAAGCATTGTCACGAGTACCCATTACTTTAACAATTTTTACAAACAATGTATTATCAGTAATAATCTTTCCTAGCTCTGGAAAATGCCAGCCATACCACTCACGGCATCTCATGACATAATTATTTAATTCTTTATCCAAATCATCTAATAAACATTGTGCTTGAACAATCATAGTGTCTATTTTGTCAGGAGAAAATTTAAGTTTATATCTTGAGAGTGAATGAGCTAGACCGAGGGCCATAGCTGTCATTTCTTTCTTTGGTAAACCAGTAAGAAGACTATCCATTTGAGATCTAATACATCTCATCAATTCTTGAACATTGCTATTTGAAACACATTGTAAGTCAAATTTTTCTTTAATAGCATTTCCCAATTTAGCATCACCTACCAGCAGTTGCTCTTGGATGTCTTTAGAGACATATTTTTTTAAGGCCTTCTTCAATGTCTTTGATAGCTTGCCTTCTATTGCTGCTGTTGTTGCTGCAAGAGCTTCTGTAGTGTCTTCAAATTTTATAAAATTTTTCAATTTAACACTGCAAGAAAGTTAATTTTGTTAATTTGAAATTTCTACTTTTATTATAAATACATACAAGATCAGATTTAATTGTAGTTTAAAATAAATTTCCCAAAATAATTTACATATATTCTATTTCATATGTTAGAAGTTTTTAGTTACACAAAGTAGCTTTTAAGCTTACACTTACAAAAATTATTTTTTTCTATAAATATTGTAACTATATTATATACTTCAACTATATAATATAACTAACTACATAATAGAAGCTGATACCAATAACTCGCATCTGTTTAAATAAAGGTGCTTATTTAAAATGATAAAATTTAGATTAATCAAAATCAGATCAGTTGTTGTTATTGGGACAACTCACATACATTGCTCTGATCTCAAAATAAGTAGCTGAGGCACTTGTATTATGGTAATCAGAAACAACAAGGGTACCACAATAAATACATACATATATAAGTTTATAAACAACCAAGACTCAGAAACAAATATTTGTGTGGGATTCGAACCCAGGACCTTTTAATGCAGAAGGCAGGAGCATTTCCAATTGCGCCAATCGGTAGTTGATTGTTACTATTTGTTGATAGTTAATCATTGCATCCATTCTGCCAATAACTAAGAATAACTATTGGCAACAATCAAGTAGCACGAAGATGAAGAACTGTTTATAGCAACAGCATATTCAAGTAATATTCTCTAACAATGTTATTGATTGTTAGAGAATTTTGTTCCTTAAAGGGCAACAGTGCTTAACGTATACTATATACTAACACAGCAACATATATTAACAATAAATAACTTTTTGCTGTCGGATATTAATGGCTAACACTTGGAAACTTTGATCTACAAAAAGTAAACGCGGTGTGGATGCACAGTTAGTGAGAAAGTATAACTAAATCTAACTCAATTTAATTTAATAACTGCAGTTATGAAGTATTTACATTAATCAATAGATTTATCCAAATTAAGTTTAAACTTACACTGAAGCAGCTCCTTCCGGTGTATTAAATTCTTGATAAACATTGTCAATTTCAGACAATTTTGATTCATCCAATAGCTAAAACAATACAAGTCAAAAATTATTATGGTTTAATTTAAAAGGTATTAAGTTTCAAATTAATTCGGTATTTAATCTAACCTAGTGTCTGTTAGTTAGCTCCAAAATACTATGCTGATTTCTAAGATTAAATAAGGTTTCTGTTTACAAATGTCAGTATAATGATACTATTTGATACATATTGCTTCAAATTTACTTACACTTACTTAATTTACATTACAATTCTTAATTTTATGTGTCCAAATAAGTTGTAACTGGGGGAGGTTATAATCAACACGTGTGAACTCACCTTGAAGATAGCGTACCCCGCCGGGGTTTCAAAAAGCACCAACATTTCACAAATGAAATAAAAGAAATTATGCTGTATTACACAATACACAGAATTGTAATAATTAAAAAAAATACCACAATTTCAATTTTTAAAGCGATGCTCAATAGTGCATCGCGTCGGAGCAGGAAGCTCGCGCAGAGTTTGACGGTTGTTTAATGTCCTACAGCTGTAACTGTCAACACACTTGACAGTAGTTGACATTCACTTTATCTTGTCTTTAAATAATTATTTGACAGACATTCGTTCGGAAATTGATTTAATACTTTTTTTAAAGAAACGGCTTAGAATCATATTATTAAAAATTATAGTCTACGCCTACAATATTAATTATTGTTTCAATAATATTGAATATTTTATAATTTTTTTAAACCTATTCATGAAAAAAAAACATGACCCAAATTTATACAAGTATGTAAGTACGCTAAGAACCGTTTTTAAATTTTAAAATATTTTTTCAGCTTTCCTACGGCAATTCGAGGAGAGATAAAACTGAAACTAAATTATAATGGCAAGAATATTATTAAAATAATCTAGATGCAAAATAGATATCTACTTATGACTTAGGAATTATATTTTTGGTTGACGACTTTGATAAACAGTACTAAAGTTAAAGCACCATTTATAAATTAGAGAATAAGCAGGTTTGCGCAGTTGGTACCTATTGCTTATGATTTTCCAATCACAATCTGAATAATTATTATAGCCATGAGTATTATTAATTTAAACCACAGAAGAGATACCTAATACTAAGTCGATGTCACAAATGGCTAAAGGAAGTTGTAGGAGAGTTTGAATCGTGTTGGTTTCCGCAGGGAGCGATTAGACGGTATCCAATAATCCAACAGTTACAAGTTCTTGCAACCTGCCTTCCCAGTACACTTGAGACTTAAGACAAACAGCTTAGCCTCATAAATCACTAAGATTGACAATATATATACTGAACCGAGTTTTATTCTAGGTGTACCTATTAGGTTTTTTACTATGACACGGTTTATCACATTTTAGTATTTAACTTCGTAATGCACTTACGGCCATATCGATTCAGAGATTTAAGCATGAAACCGCAAGCATGAAAAAAAACCAACCAATTTATTTTTTCTAATAAGTCTCTATTAATAGTATATTGACCAATTCTTGGGAGCTAAACTTAAAATCCAGCGCAGTATGTTTAATAGTTTAGGACGGGATTTTCTTTGGAAGGGTTAGTTAATGTCATCCATAATACTTCTTCTTCCTCATAAAATAATGTCATTAAATATATAAAGTACATAAAGGTGGCGACTGGCGACATTCAAAGGATGATAAAAGACTATTTCTTATGTAAATATTTTAGGTATATTATCACTACATAGTATAAAACAAAGTCGCTTTTTCTTCCCCTTTATCCCCTTGTATGTTTAAATCTTTAAAACTATGAAACGGATTTTGATGCGGTTTTTTAATAGATATAGTGATTGAAGAGGAAGGTTTTTATATATGTTTTATACCCGTGCAAAGCCGAAGCGGGTCGCCAATAAGTTAGTATTCGAAGTTATAATTTTTGTGTATTCGAACATTATTGTAAATAAATTTGTAAATTTCTAAAACTTGTATCGTATATTATATTTTCGATAAAGTCCCTAGGGACGTTTTCTTGAAAATTATAGTTTACATATGTAGCAAACACGTTCAATGTGGTATTTAATGGTAAATTATGAATTACCTGCCACACAATGAAGCTATTATATAAAATAAGTATTTTGTAAACCATACAAAATAAAATAACCTTTCGTAATAATACATTATACTTACAATTCAATTTATAAATACTAAAATACAATGTAAACGAAATTCAATTAGTGTTATATAATACCCTTGTCTTCAAAATTTACCTAAGGCAGTGAGTACCGAATATTTGTTGCAATGTGTCTAGCTCTAAAGCTCACTTGTCTTCGACATGTTCAAATTAAACGAGAACTTTAAGCACTCGAGTTAATCGATATACTGGCTGTAAATGGCGCCTTATTAACTCACATCATGGTGAGGCAGGCATAATGTAAGAGAGGTTAACGATTCAATAATATTATTTCGGTTTTACAAAGGCCCAAGTACAACAAGTTACGTCAAGCTTCTGTTAAATGTGTTTAACTATAAATAACGTTATGAGCAGTAAATTGAATAGGCCTTTTTATAATCATTTACAAAAGAAAAAAGCATATTCGAAATTTTAAATTTATTATTTTTATTTTATAGCTTTTCGATTTGAAATAATAAAGAAAGATTTTTTGTCTAAAACAGTAACTGGTGTTAATGGCCAGGAAAAGGACAGTGTTTGCTGAAGTCCTCTCAGGCCGAAATCTGTCCTGTTGATACAGCTGCCCTCCGATTGTTAGGGCGGGCGGGGACGACTCAGGGCTAAAACCACCAACACTTATGTCAATAACGACTTAGACTCTTAAGAAGGCGCCAGGCATTTTACTTAAAAAAGTAGGTAAAAATCCTGCATTTGCTGATGTTTTTTATTCGTTCTTGCAGCTCTGACCGCTCAAATACAATTCTAATAATTTCTCAAGATTTTAATACTGGTCATGAAAATATATAGGATATTTTTTAAAATACACCCAGAGGTAAATAATAAAGCGTTTTTGCCTAAAAAATAAGCGACATTAAATAAAAATCAAGCGATCCTCGGAAGCGCAATTTATCTAGGCAACTTGTCATGTGTGCGTCACAAGAATGCCGCGCGGGCCCGGGATGTTTTACCTGGGAAACTTTAATCGTGGCTCTTACCTTGCCAGTTGCCACCCCTACCACCTTCACCCTCATACTTGCTGCAGAGCAACCCGTGAAACCTCCTTTTAATGTTTTCCGAATTGTAGGATTAAACGAAACGAGACGCTTTGTAGTAAAAAATTCAGAGCACAAAAATGTGGAAAAGGTATTTGAGCATAAAGTCAGAAACTTGACTCTTGATTTGATATTTATGCTAATTTTTATATTGTGTTTCCAAAAACTTAATAAAAAAATACTCATTGCAGCTAGTATGATTACTGTTATTAATGGTTCATCGAGTAGTTCACATTAATATAGACAATGTATATGTACATACTTCTGTTAAAAAAAGAAATTTCTTGCAACTGAAATTCTTAATTAGTAAACTGTTCAAAAGAACAATCTAGCTCTGTGGAATCAGAGTACTCAGACAGGAACGCTTGGAATGTAAGAATTAGCGGTTCATGAGACTGCATTGCTTTGATGACTGATATTATTTATTACCTCTGAAGACTGATATTATTTCTCTTCTTAGTCAATAAAAAGTACATCCCCAGTTTTCAGAATTGAGGTCAGGATTTAGGTGTGGTTCATAAATCTCAAATATTTCGCTTTTGATATCTTAATGAATTAATTGAAAATTTTGAAATTTAAATATTACCTACTATTTTTAGATTGAACTAGTAACTCAATTTTCAATGTTTTTAAATTAATAATATTGTCACGCTTTTAATTCGCCAAAGTGGTAGGAGGGCTTCAATGATTTTAATTCATTTTAGTGTTATAGGCTACCTTACATACATAACATTATTTGAGCGTAGGTACAATAACATTTATAAAAACGGAAGAGGCTTGGCTACTTACTAGAAAATATTCCAAATCAAAAAGGGAACGGGAAAATCTCGTAAACCTATTTAAAAACTGGTGAAGCATCTGCATTCGAATTGAATCCCAGTCGAGAGGCCGCAGACTTTAACGTAAGTACTTATACTACGGGATTGAAAATAGGGAATCTACCTATTCCTAATAAAATTGGAGTGTCCGTTTGTAATATTAAAGTAAACTTCTACCTAAACTAAAATACCTTATAAATAAAAAATAACTATTCTGCGCGGATGAAGTATACATATCTATTTTACAAATATTTTTTTATATAATACATTATAATACATTTACAGTTTATAGGCTATATAACATCACGTTACGACAAAATTAACGCAGGTGCAACCGCGGGTCACAGATAGTATTATAAATTTCTTTAGCGTTTATGCTTAAACCATACGCTGTTTATCAAATTACCAACCATTATTAACACGCGTGTTGTTTTAAAAATGGTGTATGGATAGATTAACTATAAATTGCAATTATACGGAGACAATAGCTGTTGCAATATGATGACTTCTCACGTAACTAACCATAACAATAAATTAATTTTAAATAAAAAAATATAACCGACCTCAAAACGCACTGAAAGGTAAAAAATAAATTTTGTATTATAATTTTTTTTAAGTACAAATTTTATTAAATATTTACAATAATGTACTTAAATATATTTACAAAAATACAAAAGGCTCATCAAAGCCGTAATAAATGTACTGTAATTAAAAGACGTAAATAGTGTTAATAAATAAAATTCATGTAAAATTTAACAAGTGCATAAAACTGTCATGTTGCTCTTTGAAAGGCGGTACTGAATTTATTGTGAGTGAGTGAAGTCCCGTGTCCCGTAGTGGGGTATGGGCAGATGCATTTCATATCTGTTTCACTGATCGATTTTTTCTTTAGGGGCAAGTAGGTGATCAGCCTTCTATGTCCTGCCAGACCGAGTTTTTTTTATTTATCTCCGCCGGGAATCGAACCCAGGACCTCTCGGTTGTAACGCTTACACGCTTACCACTAGACCAAGGAGGCGGTAGGAGGGCAATTGAATCTAATGTACTGAATCTAAAAACATCTAATTCATTGAAAAGGATTCATAAATAGTAGTTATAAGCAAATAAGTACGACGCGGAACGATTTCCCGTCCTATTGTGAAACTATTCTTTCAATATCCTGAAAACTATTGATAGTAAAAAATCTTTAAAAAAATTCCACTTCGATGTCAACCCTATCGTTTGCCACCTCACTCATCCAAATCTGTCTACGGATAGCGACATACTAGCGGAACATCAGAAAAAAAATTAAATACACGTCGTATTGATAACCTCTTTTTGGTTTTTTTGAAGATCGGTTAAAAACATTCCTTTATGATAAGGTGCTCCCCGTACCAGTAAAATTTTAGTTGTTTAGAATTCTCAAACTACTTTCAAGCTTAATGTGACCATGCACCTTTGTCATACAATCATTTGTCACATTCGCTATCGAATAATACTCATGGTTGAGAGAAACGAGTAGTTACGGTATCTCCTCATAGCAATCTCTGCAGACAAATGATGACTATCGTATTATCTCAGGAGGGGGAGGCATGTGGGAAGTGTATTGGAGGAGGGGCGGGACAGTGGATGAATGTCGTTCGTTAAGTCGGAGCTCTGAGTCATTATTGTATATAGTGTTATACTTGATCAATTTACTGACGCATAAATAGTTTATCTACTGGGTAAGAAACTTAATAACAAAGAGAGAAAAGAGAGGAAAGTTTTAATCAAAGTATCACTTATTGCACGTATTATAACTAAGGCCTATGTATTATATTATTAAACACTAAAAGTTGTAATTTGATTTTAACTAACTTTGAAGTTGAAACCTAAAACACTCAAACGCTATAGGATGCTATGTAATTTAATCCCAAGCAAATAAAATCCTGGACCTAGTATATTATAATCTTGAGAGTGTAAGGAAAATAACTTTTCTTGCAAAAAGTCAAAGCTATGTGTATTATAGAGAAAGGTACCTAAGAAGGGTATTACACCTTAGGTGTAAAAATACCCTTACTTTTTTACTTAGGTGTAATAGCAACCTAAGTAAAAATGCTAAATTACGATACGTCCAATCAATCAGTACAATTTTATAATAATACCGTTAATCAGTAAATTAAATAAAAACTTACCTTTTCTATAAATAAAAGCATAACGCAATGTATGAAACTTTGAAGCCAACTCCTAAAATGTTAGAAAAGTTGTGTAACTTTCAGCCGGTAAGTAACCGTTTTACTTTGCGCAAATCACGCGGAGCCGCAAAGTTTTCCACTGAATTATGTATTGTACCTCCACTTTGCCAATTGTCATTTCTATCTATGTGATCCTGTTTGATATATTATTTTAAAGTGAAGTAAACTTATCAATTCAAATAAAAAGGCCTACAAGTTAATTGTAGTGAGCAGAATAAGACTGAACAACGTAAGATAATTATGTGCCCTACCTAATATAACAGTAACCAAATCGATTGTAGGTTCAGTTTTTGAGAATGTGTCACGTGATTTTACTTCATGTAAACTAAATAAAATAAAAATCACTAAATAGATTCTGTCGAAATTTCGCAGAGTAACATACAGAGGTGAAATATCTTTTTAATACTAACAATAAGTAGTAGGTACCTATTTGAAACATAAAAAAGAAAAATTTAAAAAAAGGATTTTCTATTTTATTTGTATGACGTTAAAGTACATAATGTTCCATTATTCGTACCTACCTAGTAGTATTCTATTATTCTCATTGAAGTTTCCAATATGTACTTCCATATTGTACTAAAGTTATTAATGCAGACTTATAGGCTATTCTGCATTGAAGATTACTTATTGGATTCTTATATAGCAAGATTGGATACTTATACATATTAAACACATGTAAATGATTGATTTCTGTTATATATTATTAAATCTTTATAAATCAAGAGGAATTAAATAAAGATAATATAATAAGTGTGTGGTAAAAATAATAATTACAATTACACATTAACATAATTTATTTAAAAATGTGCAATCTGAATTCATAGTTATTTCTGAAATTCCCATGAACATGTGACTTATTTGTTTTTTAGCTTTGTAGCCAACAGGCCATACCACTTTGTTTGGAAGAATACCCACAACCATTTGTCAATTAAAGGAAAGTAGAACATTCCGTGTACATCATCCACTTTACAGTTATCTGTAAAAAATAAGACTTCCGCGTGATTATTAAATTTCTTTTTACTTATTAACACTTAGTTGCATCAGAAAAAACAATACAGCAAGAAAATATGAATAATTAATTAGGAGTGTATTGGGAGACAGTATCGCTAATGAGTGATCTCTTCTAGACAACCAACCCTGTTAAAGAGATAAATAAGTATAATATTACTAGGTGACCCGCCAAACGTTGTTTTGCCATATTAATTTTTGGGATGGGCTACTCTTATCACTTAGGGGTATGAAAAATAGACAGTAGCCGATTCTCAGACCTACTGAATATGCGTATAAAATTTGCTAAAAATCAGTAAAGCCGTTTCGGAGGAGTAAGGAGTAAGGTTATTTATAATTATTTCCTTATACAAATATCAAGGTGAAGAGGTATCATTAAAGTAATTGTTGACTGAATAATTAATAATAAATGTTATTCATAAATGAAAACCTGTTTATCCAATTATGCGGTATTGTAATTAGTAAGTTCAGTTTTACTTGTTGCTTAAAACAATTTCTTTAAATAAGAATAATTGCAGAATTCTCTTGAAAAACTTCCCAAAATCATATTATATATACATATATATATTTGGTATATTAAGTAAGTCTTAATACACTTACTTTAAGCTATTTAAAAATAATTCAGAATGTAAAAAATGTGATGTAAATTACTTAATACTTTTATGAACTTTTGTAATTTTGTCTTAAAAAGTCGGTTTTGTTTACAAATATATCGGTATTATGCTATAAATTAATACAAAATCCTCACTTTTTTCCAATAAATCCGTAACTTCCTCTGGCTTCATGAATTTCTCATACGTATGGAGACCTTTCGGAATCTGGTTGATGACGTTTTCGGCGATGAATATAACAAGAAATCGTGCCATGAGCGTTCTGTTCGGACAGGTGATGAAGATCTTCCCACCAGGCTTCATCACTGTCGTACATTTTTCCAGAAATAATTTTCTATTGATAACATGATCTAGAACTTCAGAGGCCATTATTGCATCGTAGTATTCTGGGAAGTCGCCAGCGTGCTCCTAAAACCCATATGTAATTTTCATACTTTATGATTATTAGATTATATTTAAACTAGTGGATCCCGCGAACTTCGTATCGCTTCAGAGTGCCGAATAATAACGTGTCACCTAAAACGTCATTCCATAGAAAATGTATGAGGAAACGAATTTGCAATAAAATAATATCGCGACTATTAATTAAGATGTAAGCTATCCTATCATTCAAGTTGGATCAAACTGCACACAGTGTGCAAATTTGATTAAAATCGGTTAAGTGCTTTAGGAGTCCATTGAGGACAAACATTGTGACACGAGATTTATATATATTAAGATAAAAGTTTTTTCAGATGAGGTCTTTAGCTTTACGACCTAAAGCAGCTACCTTTACATACAAGTCTTAAAAATATCAATAATAATAGCTTCATACAAAATGCATAGAAGATCTTTCTGTCTTCGTATTCATCCGATTATTTTAATTAAATATGTACATTCCATTAATTAGCATTTATCAAATATTCAATTGCTTGCTGAAATTAAACGAAATCTATATTATTATTTTTATATTTATAACTTTAATTACCTCAACAGTAGTACAGTAGTATTTAGGTTTGTTAGCTGCCACCACCTCGTCTACAGTACAGTGTGCCTTCGCAATATCAATCAGTTCCTGGCAGGGGTCTACCCCGGTTACTTCAGCTCCAAGCTTTGCGAATTCCTTAAAGTAGGCATTGAATTATAAACTACTTATTTAGTTTCGTAAGTTGTAAAAATAAATCAATGTATAGAAATCAAACTGTAATAAAAAATCATATAATAAATATATTTAATCCCAAGGTATATCATATTTTCCAATATTTTTCTTGTAGAATTAATTTTGTTTTTATTACTTTTTAGGGCACTGTGAAGGCAGTTTAAAGTTATATAAAATAAATCTTAAATCTGAGTGCATAAACTACCTCAGTCGCAAGGCCACCTCCACAGCCGATATCCAGTATTTTTAGGCCTGCTAAAGGCTTCGAGGTTTTAGGGAGACCTGGGTCTGACAACACTTTTACGGCCCATGGTATTCTAGAAAAGTGGTGGAGCAATGTTAATTATTCTAAATTTATTTTAAAGTCTTACATTTTTTTAGTTTAGTTTAATCTATGTTGCTTTTATCAAAATAAACTGATTTGTAATGAAATATTATTCACATATTTATTTATTTACTGCTGAACATTTGAATTCAAAATTATGTAGATGAAGAAAGTGAGCCCTAATCGCAGAAAATACTTTATAAATCGTATAATATTAAATGAGTATTTTTGTTTATTTCTGTGGGAATAAAAAAAATATTGTCCAAATGCGTGTAAAACAAAAGGCATATAATATCCTCCTAAATACGCCTCTATCAGCTAGAGTTATTTTCTTATACAAAGAAAATATAATAAGTACTAACTTAAATTATTTACTTATACGAAAAGAAAAACCAATAACACATAAGAAAAATGACAAAAATCTCTCTTATATTTACGAAAGAGGAAACTAATTTTTTTAACTGTTTCAAAAATTAACCGATTATAAAATTTTCAATAATAGATTTAAAGTAAAACTTATATAGATAACGAAATCAAAAAGCAAATCATTACCACTGGAACAACAAAACTATTGACTATGATTGATAGAAATATATGCAACTTATTATGATAATAATTTACGATTTTAGTAAAACTATTAACTAAATACTAAATAGCACGCTGTATGTACCAACTGTACCTGAGTTGGTTAAGACTATGTAGGCCTTGCAATTTCCCGTTACGTTCCCACCAGTCAAACGACAGCTTGGCATGTCTTTTCACCTCTGCCTCATCCAATGTAATACTCGTACTTGTCATCTATGAAATATACATTAATGTACCTTTACGCAAACTTAATACACTTTATAGTATCAACTAACCACCAAAAAATAATTCTTTTAATCAGCTACGACCTTGTTTGGAACCAACTGAACTGTTTGTTGAATTCTCGTGAATACAAATTTAAGGAGCAGCCAGTTCTGTAATGCTTGAATCGGTTGCACGCGCGAGATTTGCATTTTATACTGCGTTAACAGGTTTTACAGCTTTTTTGAGTGGAATCTTGCTTGGCCTTAAAAATTTAACAACATGGCGAGCTAGAGAAATTCTTGCCATGAATCAAGAGCGGATCTAGCTTTGTTGCCTGGGGGTCACAAGAAGTTATAATTTTTATAATCAGTAAATTTTAATTCAATTTTAAGTAGTGGTCCACCTAGGTCTTGAATCCAGCCCAGGGGGGTCATGACCGTCATGACTCCCCCCCTCAGCGGCGGCCCCGCGCTACATCCCAAGCAAATTTCAAAAAATATAGATTTTTTTAACTATTTTTTTTCGCATCACATACTTTTCACAAAAGACCAAAGGGCCTCGCAAAGACTTGCCGCCCGGAGCCTCGCAATGGGTAAGGCCGCCGCTGCCCCCCCCTGGATCCGCCCTTGGTGGATTGTTAATCACGCTGTGCCTAACCTTGTGCGACTCGAACCTTGTTAGTGTGGGACCTAGCCCGAGTGAGCGGAGTTTTTATACCAGCCGCATTGATTCATTAAATAATAAAGTTTTTGCTGACGATCGTGTTGTACGCTATCTATGCAATTATCACTACAACAATCACTTTACAATTTATTTATTTTATATTATAGTTTTTCCGTATTTAGTATAAATTGAATTTGTGTTTTGATTCTAATTGATAATTAATTATAGGTCTTGGTTTTTATTTTTTATTTCATGTATCGAGAAGTTTTATGAAATTACATAAATCTAGTCTAAAATACGTTGTTAGTACATGAACACTTACTGGTCAAGTTTCTAAAGTAACTACCAACACTGTACAACTGCAGAACACAACTTTAAAAATAAACTGAATTAAATATTTTATTCACCTTGTATTGATAACTAGCTGACCCCGCGAACTTCGTATCGCTTCGGCAGGAACCGAAATTTTAGGCTCAGAGTTCCGAATAATAACGTGTCACTTAAAACGTCATTTCAATAGTTATTCTGCTATGCATTATTATTATGATTAGACGAATCCAACAAATCAGATATCAAAATCGGTCCCTCCGTTCTTCAGTTACAAATACAAATATTAGTAAATAACCACAATTATTATTATCGCACTGACCAATAGTTATAATATTTCCATGTCAACAATTAGAATTAGATTTAAAAAAATTTAACCATTAAAATACACGTTTATTTGTTTATTTATTTATCCTTCGCAAAATAAAACGATTGTGTTACTTTTTAATTTATTTATATTAGTAAAGATGACATGCAATATTTTTATTGAAATGTATTATATTAAAGCATACATTATTATATTGATTATTTTTAATTGGCCTGTTTGGTGGCTGCCAGTGCGAACCACATTGAATTAAAGAACACCCAGAACCATTTGTCTATGAAAGGGATGTAGAAGAGGCCCTTAACTTTGTCTACCTTGCAGTTATCTGAAAAAATGTTGTTTTTTTATAACTACTACTAATTCTATAAAAAAATCTTAAATATGTGTTCTAACTATATTAACGCTTTTTTAGCCAAACTTCAAAAACTAAGATCTATTCGACGTGTATTTTTTTTCTTATCTCGTTATGTTATAAAATTTCAAAAGTGTTTTATTACAGAGTCTATATAGCACTTAAAACTTACTTCTTTTCAATATTGCCGAGATCTCTTCAGGTCTCCTGAACTTAGAGTAGGTCATAAGTTGTTTAGGCACAATGGTCAAAAGCACTCCTATAATCATTACAAAGAATTGTCCTAGGCGTGTTCTGTTTGGGGAAGTGATAAAAATCTTTCCACCCGGTTTTAGAGCCTCCACACAGCTTTCCAGAAACACCTCCAAGTCTGCCACATGCTCTACCACTTCAGTAGCCACTACAGCGTCATATTGGTTAGAGAATTGTTTTGAATGATCCTGCAAAATAAAACATTAAAATAAATTATAGTATTATGTTCACTTAAATGAAATGTTTTTTACTTATATGTATAATTATATAAATGATACTAGCTGACTCGGCAAACGTTGTTTTACCATATTAATTTTTGGGGTGGGCTACCCTTATCACTTAGAGGTATGAAAAATAGATAGTAGCCGATTCTCAGACCTACTGAATATGCATATAAAATTTGGTAAAAATCAGTAAAGCCGTTTCGGAGGAGTAAGGTAACTAACATTGTGACACGAGAATTTTATATATAAGAAAACACATATTAACATACTATAACGTTTATAGCTGAGTTAGGAAATTAAGTAATAGGGGTTTTACTATGAAATTGCAGATTTTTAAAAACAGCATTTTCATATTAAATTGTCTGTGGATTGGCGCGCATTATTAAATCCAAAAAAATTCTAAAGCCATGTTATTTTAATTTAAAATTCAGTTATTTGTTTTTAGATAGTGTTTTGTGTTTGTGTAATTGTGTATAAGAATTAAATGTCCATAAAGTCAGAACAACTAAGAATAATGGCATCTTTGCCTGGACACAACCAAACCAAATTCCATGCTTGATTTATTATGTGGTATTTACAATGATTTGCAAACGTTTTAACTTGATTAAAGTATTGTAAATAACCTCTATCGTTGTATTGAGGTATGTCGGTTTGTTGGCAGCAACCTTTGGATCCACTTTACTATGTTCTCTGGCCAGACCTATTAAAATAGGACTAGGATCCACTCCTGTAACTTCAGCACCAAGTTTTGCTAATTCCTGAAATATCAGAGATAAAGACATGATTTATCATCATATTAAAAAAAAACCGCTGTGATGATATGTTTATATTTTAATTTTAATAAGGTTTCACTTCAAAAATCTTGATATTTCTTGTCTTGAAAAATATTTTTTTTATAGACAACAGAAGTTCAGTGACTTAATAAGAAATATTGATAAATCAACCACCTCAGTCACGAGGCCTCCACCGCACCCAACTTCCAGAATCTTTTTGCCCGCCAAAACAGAGTTTTTGTCGCTTGAAGTAAGTTCTTCTGCTATGAACGGGATTCTGAAAATTCATTTTTTTTATTACTACGTGATATTGTTTCTTCATTCATTATTAACCGCCTCCGTGGCTAACGCATCTGTGTGTTGTGTTGGAGGTCCTGCGTTCGAATCCGGGAAGATAAATAAATGTTTCGATTGTAATAGGGACTGAAGTCTGATCACAAATGAAATGTGTCTACCCCATGCTCCACACTGGGATCATGAAATTTCACTACTGCTTTTCTCATTGAATTGGTCACCATGCTTAAAAGTAAAAGTAAAAAAAATATACAGCTGAATTTGAAGAGTTTAACTAATAAATATATTAATGAATTTTTATATGAGGAAGAGTTCAGAAGCATGATTCGTTTTGACGATTGGCTTGTAACTTATAATATACACGATACAAAATAACGCAACTGACCATGTAGGAACAGAAATGTAGGAGAATGAGGAAGTGGGCCGATATCCATCAGGATTTTTTGACCTTGTGCACGACGCATTAGATATCTTACATTCTGCTCAAGAATCGCTTGCTACTTAGATCACATACCTTACTTCATTAAAGAAATGCAATCCCCTGAGTTCACCATCTAGGCTCCACCAGCTTTCCATCAGATCGCTGTGTCTCTGGACCTCACCCTCATCGACAGAGGAAGCCATTACGATTGATTCAGGCATGTCTAACAATAGTAGGAATATTTCGTGGTGAAATTGACACTTTGTATAAAATAAACAAATTTGTCGTCAAATGACAGCCTAGGAGTGACTGGACTATATACAAAAAAAATAAAAAAAAATATTAATTGGCGTAACTGTTAATAACTATGTACTTTTGGGTAATTTTTTGAGTAACACGAACATGGATTCATTAAAAATAAAGTCGTTCCCGTTCGACTTATATACGTGTTCTACATGGATGCTAATTTTTAAAAAAATACGGCGTGTTTCCTTTTATACAGTATTGAAAAAAAATACCACGAAGTTTTTACAATTAACAATTTTGCAATTGCCAATTCCATATTTTGTATAGCGCTCAGTGTTGTAAATTTTTAAAATTATAATTTCTATGAGGATTTTCTCAAAGACAATAATTAACACAATATCTGTGACTTATTATGGAAAATTATTAATAAATAAAATTAAAATTAAAATCCTTTAATTTCCTAAAAATAACTGCTTACAATTATTACATATTTTGTTAACTGATTTTTATACTATGATCTTTGGTTGAATTGCTCACTCTTGTTTAATTTAATTTAATCCCAAATTATTTTACAATTTTTTGGTAAACCCTGTACCTTTAACGTTATTTACATAACGCTTAATATTAATGTTAAATCATTTACTAACATTGTTACTTAACGAAAATAAATAATCAATGTTAATTATACATTCACAACCTTGTAACAATGACAAAGTTGTATTAATTAAATGAAACTATTATCCTATTATAATAAGGAGGTAAAATTATTTGTAGAGAGTTATTATTGTAGTTAGAAGCTACACTATTCGAATGACAAATATTTAATTGTGATAAATATTAAGGCTCTATAAGTAAAGTAAATAATAAAACGAAAAATAATATTACCTCAACATTGTAGTAATTTTAAAATAAGTTAAACAAATTTTTATTTTAAAATTAACGGCTATTATATTTAAAACTATTACCAGTCCTTTGGTGCATAGTTCAAGAAGCATCGACCTCTCGTTTAAAGATAAAAACGGAAGTGGGTAGGAAAAGTGTTGTGTTCAACAAATTCAATAAACCTTATCGAAGTGGCTTATATAACGAATCGTAAACTCGTTGTTATTCTCGTGGAGGTTTTCAAAATTTCATCACATTGTCGTTCAACAGCGCCATTGTGTAGATTCGCCGTAAAGTTCGCCGTCTCCGCTAGCACATTTACTTCAACTTACAATTTCCATTGATGTCCATAGTGAAATGTGAAGTGATAGTGAAAATGTCCCAAGAAAAACGAATGAGTCACTTTATCTTCATTACGTGATCCGAGTTCGAATAATCGAAGAATATATTTTTAATTTTTAAACGATAAATCGTTTTTATAAATTAATTGTTAGTGCCGGGACAGTGAAAAAATATATTAAAATTATGTTTTTAATCTGAATATATTATGCAAACGAACGCATCCACAGTTATGTTAAATAGATAAATACGTTAATAGAGTGCAAAGGTGAAAAAAATAAAATTCAATTTCGTCGAATTATTTAACGCCAGTGTAATTAACTGAGGCTTAAAAAATATATATTTGTTTTACCAACACGTATTTTAAATTTTCTATGGACACAGGGATTTTTTTCCATCATAAAAGTAACACATTTTTAAGCAATTCATATCTAAGCACATATAGGTAGGTACATAATATCCGCAGAATCAATTCTGAATTTTTTAGAGAAATGAAAATCATAGGTACCTATTATAGTAAGTATCTCAAAGTCTATAATTAGAATCATAATTGGAAGATCTTACAGTATCTAGGGTCCGTTTAAATTGAAAAATGTTACAAATCATGTCATTAAAAGTTTGAATGGAAAAAAATTATCGATAAAACACGTCGCTTCTACTTAAAGCTACTGAAGATTTCAATCGTTAGTAGTAACACATCCATTATTTGAGATTGGACTTCAATCCAATCTTTTTATGTTTTCCATGATAGATATGCTTAAAAATGGCAGCTTAACGCCAATTGCATTTTATCGTTAACTATTTTTTGTTGAAATTGAGTGATAACATAAGTAAAAGCGGTATAATATTGAATAATATTGTTACAAATTAATTGCATCGGCTGATGTCGTGAACGCTAGGAAGCCGGTCGGTAGTGTGGTTTCTATTATTTTCTTCATAGTAAATTGATAAATTTCTAACAATATAATATAATAATAATCATCTCAAAGTAAGAAGCTGAAGCACTTTTGTTATGGTTATCAGAAATAACAAGGGTAACACAATAAATACATATTATATAAGTTTATAAACAACAAAGACTCGGCAACAAACATCGCTCACACAAATAAATGCACCTACTGGGATTCGAACTCTGGACCTTTGGATGCAGAAGGCAGGAGCATTACTTATTGCGCTAACCAATATAACTTATAACTTTAACCTGTCCATGGTTTGAGCAAATGAACAAAAGTCTGCCTTTTTGTATAAGACATTCAGAAATATAAATTAATCATTAATAATCAAACAAATATTTTAAAGAGTAACTAAGTACGAAAAGTATTGTTTTCTCTCAATGCAAATTACACAGAGTGTTATTGTGTAATTATCATACGAAGGTCATATTTAAAGACAATTGTATTTGTTATCTACCATTATTAACTTGATTAAAGGTCAACGAAAGGATAAAAAATAAAAGCCAACAGAGAGTTAATTACTTTTAATAAATCGTTGTAATAATTATTTATAATCTAGCAAAATAGGAAAATATTCTTTGAATAAATAGTGTATATAGTGTAGTGAAAACCCATTTACATTAGTGGCATCTATTTTTTTATCTAGCTGTTTACTGACCATGAACTTAGACTAGTTTTGTTTATTTGTAATAAATTAATACAGAAAATACTGAAGTAATTTTCAAATTTCATTCATCCACCCACACTACATTATCGGCGAATAACATAGGCTATGTTACTAATGGTAAAACCCGACTTTTAGGTAATTATACTTTCTTTAATTATAGTTGGTATAGTGGTGAGATAGTGATTGTATTTATGGAAATAAAGTTCATGGAGCATGAAGTGGCGGGCAGCTGGAAGTTACCTAAAAAGCCAAAGACAAGGTAAAATGTGTTCCAACAATTATCAAGTAGGTAGTAATGGGAAGTGACACAAACGTGTTTGCTTCGCTAATGATGATTGATTGGGGTCTAGCCTAACTAATTTCATCAATTTAGTCACTTTTGATGTTTTGGTTTAACTTTGTGTGATTTGGTTTATCTAATAAACTATCTAATCCGGAGCTTAGTGATCTAATTTATCCTCCAAAGTTTAAAACCTTAAATCAAAATTAAATTATTATAAAATAGCCTAAAGCACCAAAAATAATTGTATTATAAATTTCAACAACAAGGTAGGATAGTTCTTGTAATTTTTTATGATTATACCAAACTATTTTTTACGAACATACGATTAAATTAAAATAAACAATTAGTAATATTTTATTAATTACCACGTCCGTGGCTAAATGGTTTACTCGTCTGCGTGTTGCGCTGGAGATCCTGCGTTCGAATCCTAGGCAACACATTAATGTTACGGTTGGGTAGGCACAGAAGGCTGTCCTATTTGCCTTTAAAGAAGATAATCAATGAAACAGATACAGCAATGTATCTGCCCTCTGAATCTGAACTCACTTACTTAATATATTTTATTACCGCAAGTATCACACAAAATAAAGCACGAATATTTTTTATTTTATTTATTTGAGTTAACAAACAGTATAATATAATTAAATACGCGTAAATTATACGCATTTAATATATTGAAACAATTTTTTTTTTAATAAATTTACATAAATTGGCCTCGAGATAACAATAATGGACATATTAAAATAAATTCTACAACAATAATTATCTAATCTCAATACTATTAATATCAATACATTTACATGGGTAAATCTTTGTAAACTACACTGTCTTCAAAACAACACATCTATCTATATAATATTATTTTGTACATATCCATACAAGAAACATCTATCCGAAGCATGTTCTTGCTAACGGGAATCTTTCCTAGCCCTTCAGAAGTGATTCAAAATTTATTTATATTTGGACTTATTTACCCTTGTCAACTTTAACGGCAAGATATTCATAAAATGTCTAAAGAGAACATTCCTATCAAAGTTCTGACATAGAAGAAAGAAGTTCGTGTATAATATGTACAAGGAGTGCTTTGAGAATTTTGTAGTAAAGTTATGCGTCTCGTAAAATTTGCAACGAGTAAGACAATGTCCGTTAGCCTATGAAGTCGAACTGCGCTGCTAAGATGCATTGCCCTTTGGAGTTGCATTAAAACATACGATGCGATATCGTAAAGCTCCTTTTTTCAACTTTATTTTAAGTCGAACAAAAACGATATATTTACCATGATAACCTGAATATTTTAAAGATCTTTTCACCTGAAATGTCTAAGGAAGCTTACCTTTAGAGACTATAGAAACATTATTTGGAATGCCAAAATAAAAGTTTTAAAAGATTCGCCTATTAAATAATAATATTATATAAAACCACACCTTAAATTAACAACAAAATTTTGGACCTCGTTTGCAACCGTAAGTCTTAAACTTATTACGGATAAGCAAACTATCCGTAATAATAAATATTATATTATGAACACTTAAAAACTATTTTTTTCTTATTATTTACTATTTTTTATCCTCGTTAGTATAGTGATATAATACGGTAATGGAGCCAGAATTTTTGGTACACACCGATCTGATGAGCCTTTTGTATTTTTAATTATAGAGTAAATTTCATCTTATTTTTGGAGTTTCCAAAACTATTAAATCTCAAAAAAATACATTATTATTTAGTGAATTATTTAAATTTCAATCCAAAAACACTAATTGTAAAATATTTTACACTCACGATAATAAAAGAAAATCGTCACCTCTAACAGCACATCACAAGCATTGTTCAATTTTTCAATTATACTGCTGCCCCTAGCTTCGGCGCCGTCCCCGCCCAATCCCGCCGCCCAGAAATAAACAACGTTACTGATTCATCGGATGTGCAGGTGGATGCAATCATTAACACATTCAGTACTCTCTTGGCTCGACCTTTACAAAGGCCGGTTAGGAATCATGTAGTCGCATTTCGTAACTTCTTAAACGAAAACAGACAGATACAACTTTAATTACTTTATGATTTACATTTTTAAAATAGAAACAAAGTAAAAAAATAAAATATATAAAGAACATCAGAATACTTTCAGAAATTCATGTAGCATATCTTTGAATTTATTAAATCATTTTAAGCTGGGAACATAACCTATAACAACAGAATACAGATATTGTATAGATAATTATGCAGGTTCTTAATACCTAATATATACTTATCGATTTTTCTTTATATTGTTCGACAAAATTAATTTTAATTTACAATAATGTACTTAAATATATTTACAAAAATACAAAAGGCTCATCAAAGCCGTTGGGGTGCGTACCCAAAATACTGGCTACATTACCGCGTTGTATTGCTATAATTAAGCTATATATAAGCTGGGAACATAATGAGCTATTTGATTATTTTGATTTTATCCGTCCGTGCCGTATTGATAAAAAAATAAATGAAGTTGCGTGTAAAGTGTCGATTCAACTGACTGGCTAACCAGCAGCGTTAATCGACAAAACAACATCAATTATATTGAATTTATTTTTATTAAAATCCGAAAATCTTTTTTAACTACGTCATACGTCGTTTTATATTTGATACAATTATGATTTATATTATACCTAAAATTCATGAGTGTGAAATAATAGTTTCAAGCCCAATTTATTTTATGTTAAGCCTGAACGCTAAAATTTATTACTTTATATCTTATAATTACTTATTTACTTGTCTAACTTAAACCTAATTATATAATTGTAACTTATATAGTAAAAAGAAAGACATAAATAATTTAGATCAATATTAAAAACTCATTATCTTAACACTAGCTGGTAAAAAACAATTACCATTTCTCCTCCCACGTAACGGCAAAGTACTACGTTGAAGTATGAAATAGAATTGTAAATTTCGTTCAAAACTCTGAGAAAAATTGCTGCAGCGTACGAGTTCGCCTGAAAAAGTTCCGCTTAATTTTTTTATTAAAACGTAAACTAGTCTGTAATTTTGTTAGCTGGATGCTAACCTTTAGTTAGTGGTTATTTACCTTTTAATATTGTTCGTTGTAATAAACAGATTTATAACAATTAGTAATTAGTCTATGATAAAATGTACCTACGCTTCTTACGGTGCAAGAGTAATAATATAATTCTAAATATAATCTTAACGTACCTTAAATAATATTACCTTAAATATACCTTATATAATATAACGTACCTTATACCTTATAACGTACCGTATACAGTGATTTCAACTTTTACTAACCGACCTTAACAAAAACCAAAAAGGAGCTTTAATCAATTCGACGTGTATTTTTTTAAATATATTAATGAACTTTGTATATTTTAAATTTAGAAGTCTTTTTGTAGTAGCTAATTGTTGTGATAAATATTTGAATTCTTGTAGTGTCTATTTCTCCCTGTGATTGTCTAACATTTTATGTGGCTTTTAATAAATAAATAAAGATGTAAGTTTTATGAAGGTATTACTAAAACTATTACTATACACTGAAATATTATATGCAGGCAATTTTATCAGTCATTTCATTTCAAAAAGATTTTAAAATTACATCTTGGCGAGGACTAAAAGTATAAGAGCAATAGCGTTTTATTCGTTCGTAAATCACGGGCGCTGAATGGAGGTGAGGCGCGGCCGCGACTACGGAAAATTAATACCGTCTTATATCAGTTCATTCCAGTGACAAAAGGCACGAGAAATTGGAAATTTCACATAGAAATTTATACCTTTAATATGAACTATTTTTTTAAATGCAAATTGAGTATTTAAATTTGTTTTTTTTTTGTGTTTTGTGTCCCTTATATTTTTAATCTCAATAAAACACATTTAGTATTTTTATTTCCACGTGTATTATAAATCTTATTTTTCCAGTTAGTATCTATAAATCTTATTTTTCATTCCTTTCAAACCCAGAAATCGTGTACCTACGTCATTTACACATCAAAGTTAATAATGACTTACGTTATTCATAAGGGGCGTCCAAGTTGAATATTCCTGAATTCCTACCGTGGAAGGGCAGCTTTAAATTAATAATATTTCATAGGAGGGCAGTAGGGGGAGGATATTACCCTCGCGGCTCAAGGGTTATTTATGTGCTCGTAAAATTTTAAATGCCTCTATGCGTAAAGTAGCTGATATGATAATACTTGGCCATACGCCATGCATTTTATTAAGTAGCTATATTATAATTAAAAATATACATAGCGTCTGTTAACTTATATTGATTATTAACATATGAAAAATTTGTTTTTCTTTATATAGCGTTATCTATTTAGTGTTACGTCATTTAGATAATCATTATAAGTTTTAAATCACTTTCACCTGATTAGGGATCTGGTGATCTAATCTTTTGAACCTACAAAAAGAGTCGTTATTTTGTTTCAGAGACATACGAATCTCGAATCTAGTGCATTGAATGTCAAATGCGTTGCCCACTTGGCCACGGCGGTGAAAGTAAGGGTTTCTTTTAAATATTTAGTCTCACAAACTTCGTCCAGGAAAGACTATAAGATATTTTAAGCAATTTAGAATTTACCATTTTAAAAATATACAGAAACCACACTAAAGATAAATAAACTTCACCCAATGACTTTCCTATTTCCTCGAAATACATAACCACTACCCAATCAAACAATTTTTCTCCTTATAGGAACGACTTTTAAATGCTTTTTCTAAGAACAACTATAGAATGCCGGCCAAAAGCCAAGCCCGCAGATTATATGAGCTGTGACTTAATACTCGCTCATGATACAGAGTGGGCTTCGAGCTAAACAGATTAGCACGCGCAACTATTAACAACAAGTTTGAATACTAAACCCGACCCGAGTGTTCACGACATCAATCGACCGAACTAATCTTTCATTATATTATGCACCCAATTATGAAACTGAAAAATATATACGTGAAATACATATAGTAAATCATTTCTTATTATATTTAGTAAGTAGATAAGTTAGGATAAAATGATTATATCATCACAGCAAAGTGGATTCAAGAAATGTCAAAAAAACTTCACTAAATTGATACACAACGGTAGAGTTTTATTAAAAAGTCACGTTCACGGCTGGAATTACGTTTTAGCAAAATGCAAAACTTCTTGTTTGTGACACTTTAAAATGTGCGCATTATGCAGTAGGTATGTTAGTAAACTATGGCGTGACTAGGAAAATATTATTTCTACAAGTTCGTGAATTCTGGTTCACCTGCAGTATTTAATTAATTTCTACATTTCTACAAAATATCAGCTATAAATCTTTGAGTGTGTCGAAAATTCTTTATTTATTATTTCTTAATTTATTGATATATATACTACATATTATATACCTACATACATAAATTTATTTTATACATATATACATGCAAATATGATATTTTGTATTTAGAAAGGGTATGTTAAGTTATGCGATGACAGTATAAGCTAAATTCTATTCTTATAAACCGACCTTGAAAAAAATAAGATGTTTGTGTTAAATTTTATTTACAAGTGAAATTGAAGAAAATGAACCCTCCAATATGTTAGTAAATATAACTGTAGTAATAAAAATATCATATAGTAAATATATACCTCATAAATGGATGAACTTCATAAATTTTATCTTAGAACCATCTCAATTACGTCAGATTTTAAACGAAAAACTCGCGCCCATTCTTTAGTACTTATATTCCCACACGTCAAAGTTATAACATCCCTCTTTTTGCGTCAGGACATAAATAACAATTTGAAATAAGAAATTCTACTTCCGAATGCCGCTAATAGTTTTAAGGCTTACATTTTACGGGTTTCGAATGTAAAGCTCATAAAAGAATCGGTACATCTCTGTTTCATTTCGGCTATTACAAGTAGCTATTCGTCGAAGTCCTGACACAGTTGCCGTTAGAAAAAAATATAATACCCGATTAATGCGACTGTGCGATTTTAAATCCATAACAGAATCTCAAAGCTAGGCATATATCGCAACTTTGCTCTTAGGGCCAACGCCTAAAGCACAAACATAACAATTGGTCAAATGTAAAAAAGGCGCTTAAGCGCTGTCCTGTCCAATCAGTATGAATCAATCTTCTTTTTACTGATTTATTGGTCTACAGACAAAAAATATCAGAAAATATTTATCAGATAGGAAGCTAAGAAAGATGATCAGCTGCTGGTATTAATCCAAACAACTCATCTGAACATTCCCCTTGATAAAAGCTGTAGAATATGCAAAGGGAACCTACATCTCTACGCAACGCCAAAGTATCAAGCCGATCAGAAAGGATCTGGACGTCAACGATTCGAGCCGCTCTTCGCTGGATGCGGTCAAGAGGAAGAATCTGATATTTGGTAGCTCCCACTCAAAAGTGAGAGCAGTACTTCATATGTGGCCGACTTTGCGATTTATAGAGTTGCAAGCGATGGCCCATCGTAAAATAGCATTCTGCCTTATTGAGTACTCCAAGTTTCTTTTCATATAAAATAAAAATAATGAGTAATATTCCCAATATTTTAGCTTTAAGTCACCCTTTTGTATTCTAGATATCTCATATTATCTTCTATATTGATAAAATTGTATGTAAGTAGGTATATATTATTAGAATTACCCATAATACCAAAAGAAGAACTTTAAAGCATAGAGATTCCATTAGGATGCTACTTTTATTAGAACTAAGGCCGCTGGCACAAGCGAGTGTCAATATAAAATGCAAAATAACAAACCGGTCCGACATATCAAGTATTAAAATTTAAAATATGCAAACCCTTGTCGATACTCGTACGAACATACATTTACATACATACATACAGCGTAACTAACATACGAAAATGTTCAGTTTTATAAAGATTTTACGATGGCTTTAATTTGATATCGGTACGACGAGTTCTGAAAAATGCATCTGAAATTTTATTTTAGTTTTACGTATTATTACTTAGATTTATAAATTTTTTTCATCATGCATATTTATTGCATCCATCATTGTGGATACAATAAATATGCGATAAACAAAAAGCCGCAATATTGCTCGTGGGTGTTATTATTAAAAAAATTAATCAATTGAATTTCACGTATTGTTTGTGTATTTTATAAGCAAAAGAAATTCGTGCAACACGCAGTTTAAAAAACATTTTCATAAATGTAATATAATGAAAGTATTTATTAATGATATTTCTTTTTTTATAACAAAATATTATGTTATAAAATTATCTCTGCTTTTTTATATATTTATCTGTATTTTGAAACAATAAAAATAGCAAACAAACTGGGTGAACGTGCACGTTTATGCGTCATTCAATTAAAATATACAACCCATCTAAAGCTATTGCCGGATTTGCAATGAAATTTGTTTTTTGTTCGCGCTTCATTCATTCTGTCAATAATGGTTAATCAAATTGCCGATCCGTGCTGACGTGAGGTTTTAGAGAACTTCCACGCGGCACGTGATTTATTTATTAATGTTTTGAAGAGGTACTCTGGATACATAATATAAAATTATTATTATACGGTTACTCACATAATATTTTTTTTACTAAAAGTTAACAAAAAAATTATTTAGAAGCGTTGCTAACATAGAAACCTAACCATACCAACCATTCCTACTTCCCCTTAAAGTTATTAACCGACCTTCAAAAAAACCAAAAAGGAGGTTATCAATTCGACGTTTTTTTTTTTGTTTTTTTATATATATAAGCCGCGTTTCAAAGAGCAACATGACAGTTTTATGCCCTTGTAGAATTTTAGATGAATTTTATTTATCAACACTATTTACGTCTTTTATTTATAGTAAGTTCATTTATAATACAAAATTTATTTTTTACTTTTCAGTGCGTTTTGAGGTCGGTTTTATTTTTTTGTTTAAAATTAATTTTTTTAGTACGCATATTTTGCAACGTCTTAATAATATTTTTACTGACTATAGCATTAATATTTATTATTTTAAGCGATGTTTCTTAAACGGAACTACATCTGAAAAGTAATATTTTATTTAAACATTTCAAGTATCTTAATCTTAAATTTAATTATTAAACAATCAAACATGCTACACGATAAGTTGCAACCTCGAATCAGTTCCGAAAGTAGCAACTGAAAGTTATGACTGAATTTATAAGCCGCGCTTTGAAAATTGAATTTTCAACCAAAAATACGATTTGTAAATCTATTTTGAGTCTAGATTAGCAATTTCATACATATTTTATTTGAATAGTATTTTAAGTCCGTCAGTTGAAGAAATATTTATGAATATTAAAAGGTATTATGTGTTCAAAGCATACTTTAGAAAAATAACGTAGCGACTATGAAAAGGTATGATTGTAATCACACTAATAAAAATACACTTTATATTAACATAAAATTATAATACAAAATTTCGCACTGGTGAACAGTAATTCTTTTATAGCTTCAAAGACGGTAGGAATATTTTCCATTAGCTCGTTTGCTCACGTTTTGTGTATCGGTGTAGTCACTCGAAGCCTCTCTCAATGTAACGGCTTCACAAGATGTGCGATGAATGGCGTGAAAGCTTTACCGAGTTATACAAGCAAATAAAGAAATACCTAACAGAAACTCTACTCAACCCCAGCGTTGTAAATTAAGCCATTTCTTGGAAGTAGATATTATTTTCCTTTCAAAAGAAAAATATTGCCGTGTCTACTGACTTAAAAAGAAAATTGTTACATTACAGAAACAAAAGTTATCATTTTTTATCTACTTAAATACTTAAAGAAATGGAATGAAGTTATAATGTTTAGATATTACTCTCATGATTTCGACGACCATAAAATACTTAACGAAACGTCACATAGGCCAAAGTTTAGTATTTAACATAATATATCCTTTACTTGATGTATTATCCATTATATACTGCATCTGCAGAGCTTTTACCATTACTTTCGGAGCAATCCGTTTCCGAGAGAAACTATTTATTAGCTCGCGAGAACTCGCTGCGAATCTTTCTGAAATACAACTTGTATTTTAAATATTTCGCATAGGAAGTAGTTTGTCTTCATTCTTAATTCATTGTAGTTTTATATACGGCACAAGTTAGAAAAACACTTTGTATGTGTTTCCACACCTTTTTAAACGTTCAACATGTAGTAATTTAACTCAATTTTCACTAATTTACAATTGAAAGTTTGTGAACTGTTTTAGTCCACTCCGAAGGAGAATATTATTAGAAAATATATTACACTATTACTAGGTTTTCCAGATGTAAAATGGCATTGTTATATTTATATTGTTTTATGTTTTGTATCAATAAATAAATAAAAATTATCTTAGGAAACAATTATGTAAGGGCTATTAATAGTAATTTAGGGGTACATAGTGTGTAGACAGACAAAAAGCCATTGCAAAAGCAATTTGACAAAATAGCCGTTAATACCTAGTCAAGTCAAGTCAAGTCAAAATATCTTTATTCATTGAAATCATATTTGATCATTTTGAATCGTCATTTTTTTCCTGTCAACAGCAATATCTTAAAGTAGTAATGCAAGCCGAAACGTTGCAAAAAGAATAATCGAGAAAATTAAAGAAATTTTAAAACAAAAACAGATTTTCCTCATCCTCATTCATGATTTAAATAATTCATTGTGATACGTAAAATATAAACAAAAAATGTTAAGAACGCGACGAATAAAATAAGAATATTCGTTTCGTTAATGAAAAGCAGGAGTCTATTTTGGCGGGAAGCTGCCGGGCCGTCGGGAAATCAGCCGACGACCTCCGCTCCCCGGGACGTACTTCCACTCTTTACAGAAATGTATTTACTGGGCCTCCCTTACCTTTAATACCCATTTTATTGAATTAAAAGATAAATATCAATTTATTAGCATTTTAATGCCGCACGTTATTTCGATAATTGGAACAATAAATAAAGCTTCAATCATCATTCAATCAATCAATTATTGTTTTAATTCATGTTAAGAGTGGTTATTTTATAGAATTATAGATATACAGTTATTTTTATGAAATTTGATAAACTAATAGCTGATAGTCCGAAAAAAAGACTAGACCACTTTATAAGTAAATAAAATATTTGATATTGTTGGAAAAATCTAAAACGATGTACTAAGTGCTTAAATGATTTTAGGATCTGCGTGGCAGTAAGTTACAATTCTGCTGTACGTATCATTACACTGCGTCTGTATGCTGTGTGAACGAAGCTGCGAACATAGCTTGTATTGGAATATTGTTTGAATTTAATTATCAATACTCTCATATAAACAGAACTGGTACTTCTCACATAAATAGTCCATAGCCAACCCTACATAAGTGTCTACGTTACGTCTCCTATATAAATTTCACCATCCTTAAAAATACTTAAAATTCAACAGTTATTTTACGCACTTCAAACCAGTCGTTTCATTTCAAAAAGCTCTTCAAACCTCCCAGCAAAGAATATCCTTCCAGTAAGGGTTTAATTGCATACGGTTTATTGTTAGAATTACAAAGTCTGAAACAAGAGATTTGTTACTCTTTTCTCAATATTTTAATTTCGATAAGTCCATCAATGCAGTTATTATGTTAAAAAATACAACTAATAATAATATTAGTGTAAACAAGATATTTCTTATATTAATTATACCTAGCTACTGATATATGTAAGTGTAATTGATTCCTTTTGGGTCTTCATTCGACTATTCGCAATTAACTTATTCGCATCCAATTCGGTCGCCGCTCATCATTCCACGTTCACTCTCGGTCAGTGGACATCGGTCACTCACCCGTTTCAGGTCACAGATCACCAGAAGTGAAAAAGTAAATATTTCTCTTCGTTGATACAAATTGAATGAGCTCTGTACGTGTAGCATTTAATGACTGTTTACAGATTCTAATGAACATTTTATTTCAAAAGGAATATTTCAACATTTTATTTTATAAAGCGCACTTTATGCAAGAAATAACAATCGTTAACAACAGACTCATGTCTAACTTATTACAATCAGTAATAAGTTGCACGTATAAATAACGAGAGTGGGGTATTTATTTGTTCGTCGGTTTGTTTGTGTAGAGTTCCTCAGCTGTGCTAAAGTTTCACTTTGAACTAACGATTGCGGCTGCATTGTTCACACGTGTGTTGTTTTACTACTTAAAGCATCTTAACAATCACCTCGCCTTTGAGCAGAATAATAACAATGATATAAATAAACTTATCTAGGCTAGAGTAATCGAGGACGAGATCATATTGATTCATAATCAAAATTTTTAAAGAATTCACCAAAAATACTATTAAAGTTTATGTAAACTGTAGAAAAAATATATTTAAAACGAAGTTTTATAGTTAATTAAAAAAATACTTAAAAACTGATGTTTAAATGAACACTCGCTTACAGATTGTGTACAATCGTTTTGTAACTACGAGCTACTGAAGAGTTCAACTTTATGAGATCCTCTGCGCGTATCAGAAATCAATAATAGATTCAGTAACAATATTATTTTATACTACACCTGCTCGCAAAATACGTCATAGCTTTTTTGATAATAAGGTAATATAAGGATAATGAGGTTGTCGTCGTTGCCGTGAGCGTCGTCACAAAGTTGTATGAAAATTCATTGTTAACGTAGTGCTTTTTTTCCTCATGACAAACCATTTATCATCTCCAAGTGCGCAATGATACTGGCCACTTACCTTTGAACAAAAAAAAGAAGTAATGAAAATTATAGATTCCTATTTTCATTTAATAATTAATTAAATTTTAATCGAGATGTTGTCTAGTAGCGACAGTGGAGATTTCTTGATGCCGCTAGAGTTGAAAGAAACTCCAAGCAAACGTCCAATCAGTTATCGAAGATCTAATACCCAAGAAATCCAGAAGTAAATACAACATTAAAAAGGCATAATATGAAGATTTTTTACATTGGAAACGCGAAAAAAAAAAATTATAAATATGTTGAAATGTATTTATTTATTAATCGAAAACAAAAAAAAATATAAGTTAATTGGAGAAAAACGGGCGATCTCTTCCGGGCAACCCTATAAGGAAAATAATAAAAGTAATAAGGGAAATTGGAAGAAGTGCGAAAACTACTAACTAAAACCTTAACAATAACAAATAAAGTACAAACTATACAGCCTAGGTGGTGTCAATTGTTGCTTGAATCACGAACATTTATAGAAATAGGATAAGACAAGGACAAGAAGTGCCTGTGGAGGAGAGAAGGAAGACAAGCCAAACAAATGGAAACAGGAAGCGAGTTCCAGGGTCTTACAACGGTAACCTATTGCCAAAAACGATTTCAATATTATGGAATAGTAAAACCTAACAGCATTTCTAAAAAAAAATGGAGGGGTTCCGCAGTAAAACATGTACTTAGTACAAATATTAAGTTTTAATAATTCTAATAGTTTCAATATAAACTTCAATTAAAGTGATTTTGTTTTTATTTTCCTGGTAGGTGTATAAAGCACTATGTAGGTATCATTCGGAAGAAAGTGCGATTCCAACCTCGCGTTTATTAAGGCGCTCGGCTGAATCTCATGGCTTAAACTATACCCTCGGTTAGAATCTGTCACTTTCTCTCCTTGATGTACTTTTCTCTCACTTTGATTCAAACGGGTGGAATATACCAGACAGCTTTATTTATTTCATTTGATTCATCAACCATGATCTATTTCTTAATCAACACGGATATAAAAAATTATTAAATAAGATTTCTGTTTCGTACTCTACCATATAAAATTATAGAAATAAGTCGCAAGGCCATAATATTAATTACTTGTTTACTTAAAAGTATTCTATTTGTCTATTTAAACCTAGTATGTTTTGAAAAAATAAATCTAATAAATTTTAAACTAATTTTTCCAATTTACATCATCAAAGGACTTGACCCTTTCTTGCATACTGCATACATTCGAGCTAATAGACTTTTTAAAGGACCCCTATGTACATTGAAGAAAGATCTCTGATTCCAATCACACATCGTACAGTGACAGACAAACAAACATTAATTGCGATAAGCTCGAGTGTTTTGTTAGGGAATTAATTAAGGCCAGGCCCCCATCAAAGAAACTTATGCTTTTGTACTGTTAATTGAGAACCGTAAGTTCTACACGATATCAAATACCTGCTTTTATCATTTTGAAACCGCACTCAAAAGTGACACGTAATACCGGCGCTTAGGAAATATTATTGCGTGGAGAGAATTTGTGTGTAAAAGTAAGCTACGATTATGTAGGTCCGCGCTTATTTTTATCGGAATTTGCTGCAATGTTCTATTGTTGTTTTTATTATAACTTTATAATAAGAACAAAATTATTAAAATCATCCTAAGAATTCGTTCTATTATGTATCTTTGACGTTGAACTCTTCAGGGTAAAATTATAAATGTAAGATTCTAAAGAAAAAGCATTGAAAAAACTGTCTTAACAAACTTCACTGTATGATAATTATTAATTATTTGAACTGTTTGGACACTTCTAATGTTAAGAAACGATTGTATATCCTTGAATACATTTATTTTAAATTTCTTAAGTCATACTTATGAAACGTAGAAAACAAGCCGATAAAGAAAAGTCTAAGTACATGCTATTATAACATGCGGAAAGTATCTGATAAGCTGAAAGCTATTTAAACAAAAACTTCCCCCATTTCCAGTTAACATGAAGCCCTTGTGCCATATTTATTATTTAGTGCGTGTAATAACAATATCAGTTAGTTGTATGTATTTCTTACGTGATCACGAGAGCTTCCCTAAAATTCTTACGTAATATTTTATTATGGTCGTTTTGTAAACGGGTTGTTATAGATATGCATTACTTCCATTTCAACTTTCATTAATTAATATATTTGAATATCGACTGAAATATTTAATTATAAAAACAAATATATAAACTCTAAGCTATAATTGAACATATTTTGCATAATAAATTTATTTAATAAATAATAAATGAAAAAATATTTCTTTTTTTTTGTCGTACACATAGAGCTTGTGTATTGTACTCTTTTTGTGTATTGTAATAATTATCTCAGTTTGTGAGAATTTAGTATCATTTATACATCTCGAGCTTTATAAGTATTATATAATCAGCATACTACAAAATACTTAATACAGTTAGGGTCCATGATATTTAACAAAAATATCGAAGCTTTTCCAAACAATGAGTATTCATATTTCTATTCTGGATACTCACGACTCACCAGGAAGATACATACAAACCTCAACTTTAACACCAAGATATTTCGTTTTCTTTCCCCTGAGAACACTTCAGCAAGTCCATCAATCTCGGCATCAGTTCATTTGGTGTCGAGCTTGTTGCCGTAATAGGTGTCATTGTTGTCAGATGTGTCAATCTGAAAAATTGAAGCTTTTCTCGTTATAAATGTTGAACATTTTTTATACTTACTTTTTTATCTATATAAATAAAAATGAATGGCTGAACAATGTTACTTAGCGCGAACTCGATATTGTAGCTTCGTGTATAACTACAATGTGCTGACTTGTAAATTTAATTTAGTTTCATAATTCAATATTATACGCGTCGTTTCAGTCGTCTCAGCTGCACCATAATGAAAAATCGCAATAATTATTTTAGAAATATAATATACTACAAAATATACGTACATTACATCACTTCTTCCTAATTTTCTCTAAAAGCTACACTGAAAACCGCAGAATCAATTATTATTAATAACTTATTTTTCTACATTAAATTCTGTCAATACCTAACTTTTGTGTATAGAGAGAAGTATTGCCTTTTAGGGTTGTAAAAAATCATTTACTTATAAAATAGTTAGACGTTTTAAACAAAGAGAAGAAAATAATATTTTTATGTGTAAAATGATGGTAAAAACTAAACATTTATACGTAGTGGTAGATACGTGCTACGTCGTAGCAATAGCGTAGCATCGAATATTGATGGTAAACTCATAGAAGTCTATTCTTATATGATGTCTTTTATATTATTGTCAGAAATGTATTAGTTTTAAATATATCTTTCAAAAAATAATAGAAACTACACTAAACATAAATACATGTAGTTCTATGACTTGGAATAATGGCAGCTGGCAACTAAGCAGTGTTATGTCTGGACGTAAAAAATGTTTAAATGATATTTTTTTATTGTTGTTTATTAACGGCTAGTATTCACTTAATCCTCACAACTCAAAACATTCATATTTATTTATTACGTTATTATTTTAAACTCAATTTTTGCGATTCGCGTTTGTTATTGAAAATCAATAATTGGTTTATTTCAACGTGAATGCCATTCGTTTATTTTTATTCCATTATCAATTATATTAAATAAATCAAGCATACCAGAAAAAAACATTTAATAAACTAGAAACGTATCGTATTTCTGAGGATATTAATATGAAAAGTAACAAAATTATAGAGCGAATCGTACCATTATATCCACTTACTTTTGGATTAATCGAAGGAAGGACAAAAAGATAGACAGTAAATAATTCAACAATACAATTAACAAGGCAAATAAATCAAAGGTTTTCGAGCACGGCAGGGGGCGCAGTACAATTTGCGTGTAATGGTGCAAATCGATGATTTACTCGACCGCATGCGCCGGTTTCAGGCTAAATTAGCCACAACGAGCCGATTGCGAATTGTTACTCAATAATTTGCTTACTTTTAATTTTTTCCTTATGTGTTCTTAATAATATGTAGGTATACACCATATAAATTAAGTGCCAAGTTTTATCTTTGGTTCCAAATCACGTAAGAGCTGACTACGGAGAAATAACAACGATAAAAACTAAGAAAATAAATCACAGTAAAAATATTACTGAATTAATATTGCCTTGTAATCGTTTGAAATCAGTTAAACTAAATCTTAATATTGTGTTCTTCATTCAAAGTTTAACATTTGAGAAGTACACTAAGTGACTGTAAGTTATTATTACGTCATAAAACAAAAGGCACACATTGTGGTTCGTTAATTAACTCAGCTTTACCATTGTCACCGTTATGAAGCCCGGGGTAATTCTAATGACAGTGTTAACATTATAAAATACTATCAAAATATAATACGATTATATTGATGACTCTAATGTAAAATCAATTATGAAATTAGTAGTTTTTATATAGTCGATGTTAAGTTTTACTCTCCTTGACACCATCGTTAACAAAAAACGCATGGACATAATATGGCAAAGATTTATTTTCTAGCATCGTCTGTAATGACAGAACAAGTAGCTGAGCAAGTTTCCACTCATAGATTTAGAGCTCGTTAAGCAGAGGGAATAAAGTGTGGCGGTCGTTAGGTAGTACATCTCGGCTAACATTAGCAATGCCTCACGCTAATTTATGTTTCCGTTCTCATTGCACTCTTCGTAAATTGTTCATTTACTTCTTATTATGTAGTTGTATTTTAATAGGCATTTCAGTGCATCTTATTTCTTATGCAATTGCATATTATTTCATGTAATAATTATTATATTCTTTGTTCTCAAGCTTCTAAAAAAAATTACAAAATTACAAAATACATTAATTGCTGTACAGTCTATTATGACTTAGCCATATCTAGCAGAGTCCGCCATTTCGCTTTCCGCTTTATCCAATATTAAGTACTTATTTCCCATTCCAATTTTAAGAATTAATGATAACTTCAGGTACTTATCATGGCAAATGTGACCTAGCAGTTTGACGGTGTATTATTTTAGTTTACCGTGTATCATTATTATGTATCTAATAGTCATTTTCTTAAAACCTGTAACTGAATGTTCTTATACGCGAAGATACGAGTAACTTACAACTTGATAGAACCCACTAATAACTATTCAAAACAACTTTATCTTGAATTACTTAAAAAATAAATTTCTAACTACCCGTTTGTTTATTTTAATGAACAATGAATGTTAAGTATTGTCTAGCTATCAAACGCAGTGTCACTGTCTGCCACGGCTATAGTTGTACAAAACTGAACCTCTTTGTCCTGTCTTCAGAGTGCATTGTATTCACAAGAATACAACCAAGACGACATTATCATCAACTTAAGACGTTTTACTTGTATAGAATATGATGCAAATATGTATACATTTGTATAAACTCAGCTATTAATATTTTGAATTAAAAATAAATTTTACTTATGGGTCTAATAAAACGTATATAAACTAGAGTTTTAAACAAATCTGGTCTGAAAATTTATTTATACATTTCTAGATGGAAAGAGGAATGAAAACTATGCTATGAAAAATATTTTTGAAAACTTTTACTTAATTTTTAAAACCGATCCAGTCCAGTTTTCGATTTTATTCTTCATAACAAAAATACAAATCTTTTTATCTATGTAATATTAAAAGATATAATTACTCAAAATACGATGTAATACAATAGATTGGTTATCATTTCAACCTACATAGCATAATGCAAGTTTATTAATTGTTTCATTTTCCTCTTCTCGAAATATGTTTAAATAATGCTTGATTTTAAAACATAATTTTGTATTCGATGATATCAGATTCAATTAACAGAATTAATATAAAAGCTGAAAATAATTTAATTGAGTGCATACGATCTGATACGAAATAAACTAACATACATTGAATTTTATTAATAACTCCAATTGGGATCCTATTCGTATAAATCGAATAATCAAATAGTTTTGGTTTCTGTATTTTGTAAGAATATTAAGCTTAATATAAATCCTGCGGTAGAAATTTAAATTTGTACTGTACATTTACCAACTTTGATAAATTTTGCCGTATAAATTATAAATAGCATATTTAAAATTCTATTATATTTATCTCGGGAAATTAATGCGGCTTTATCGTTTGTAAATATTTGAACATGGAAAATTCAATAGGAGTTTTTAAGCTTTAATAACAATAAAGATTAAAATCAGAAACGTGAATGAATAAAAAACATACTTACCTTAGTTACGGGAACATGATGAATGGATCTTTTACGAATACCTGGAATCAAATTATTTTTGCTCTAGAACCAATTTGTTGCTTTATAACAGCAAACATCGATGCTGACGATTGAATCAGTTTATTTACAAAATCAATATTCTTTGGAATATACTCCTACAAATAACAGGTGTAATCGTTAAGTGTGTACAGGCGATTATTCCGTAACTATTACAGATATCAAAAAACTTTAAACTGATATCAAAAGTACTTTACCTAATGAGTAATATGACAACAATAACTTTTTAAAAATAAAGTATCCAAAAAAATTACATTAAACACTCCCATACATTTTATTTAGTATGTTGTTTTTCAGCCAGTTCAAATCAATACGATATTGAAACAAGGTTTATTATTAATTTGAAGTGATAAGATAATTAATCTACACGTGTATCTACTTAAATACACATTATTACATAATTATAAAATTAAAAGTGTAAAATGTGTAGGTTCTATTCCACTCAAAATAAGGAAACTACAACCTTTCTCATACTAAATGTATGGGAGTGTTTAATGTAACTTTTTTGGATATTAATCGTTTTATTTTTAAAAAATTATTATTTTTATTTTACTCATTAGTAAAAGTACTTTCGATATCAGTTTAAAGTTTTTTGATATCTGTAATAGTTACGGAATAATTGCCTGTATACACTTAACGATTACACCCGGTATACTCTTATACAGAAACGGATTTACAATTTCACGACCAAAATCATTTTTTTATCTAATATATATAACAATTAATATCTCTTATTTGTTAATAATGCGAATTTTTGCGAAATTACTTATTTAGCATAAATCTTAATAAAATAATTAAAGAACAATATGAAGTATGAAACTTTTCCTGTCATGCCTTACATGTGAGATGTGTGACCGCATGCTCTAATCATAAATCAGTGTTAGAGTTTTTCTCTCCACTTAAACTATGCTTACAATTTGTGGGCCTCTGTCTCGGATGTAAGCTATAAATCGTGAGTCTCCGCCCTCCAACCCTCACTCCTTCATGGCCACTTGCCCTGGCTACATACTCCCAGCACTCCAGGCGACATATCTGGTATCTATTGACCTCTATATAAAATGTATTTAACCATTTTTTGACTCATAATTTCTGAATCTTGATTTAATCTATCTTAGTCTTAGGATAGTTCAATACCATAATTAATATTCTTTGACAGAAAACACAGTAAAAAAAACTATATAATATTATGATTTTTGTAAAATTCATTAAAAATTCTTCTTAATACTAACCTGAAACTAAACTATTGAATGTGTACCCACCTACTAATATTGTTTTGCGTTATACTTACAAACGGCTCTATGTTTATTGGCTTTTATTTCTGAATTTTTATTATTTGGCTCTATCTTGTGAATTATCATTAAACCTAAGTTGGATAAAACCTTAGATTAACTTCCATTAAACATAAGACGTAATATTCTATTTTGAACCCTCTGTTACTTTTGTATTCGACGACAAAAGAGCACTCTTAGCTCGCTCTCAAAAGACTTGAATTTCAAAACAAAAATACCAGGTACAACCTGCCGTCGTACAATGGGCGCGGGCGTCACACAAAGCGAACTAATCAATTTGTATCTGCTAAAATGAAACACGGATAGAACAGCTGTAAGACGGGTTTACGATCCCCGGTAATGGAGCCCGTAATAGTTCTATTATTACCCAAAGGTGTTGGAGAACTGGATTGCGAGTTAATTAAATTTTATAGTTTTTCCTTTAACAAGTTTGCATTTCAACATTGCTCCATTCAAGTATCTTCGCCATTTCTAAAGTCAAACAACTGTGTTTTTTCAGAGTTTCTCTTCAACTTCCAAGTATTTCCATGTATATAATATATACTATATTACAATTTTATGACAAAAGGTAAGTTGTAAATCAAATATCTAATCAAGTATTGCATAAATAATTAAATTAGTACCTCTCTAATATAAAGGTTAACAAACTAAGCTAAAGTGTTGTGAAAATGTTCAAGGCATAGAAAGAAGTCTAGAGCTTATTATTGGTATAATTTTAATATACGATTTATGTTATTACACCAATGTACCTCTATGTACGTACTTCTATTAAGACTACCAATGAACGACTAATGCCAAAACCACATTTTTTAATTAGTAATATATTTGTGATCAGCAACTTGAAAACATTTTAATATTTCTGTAACATTAAATTCAATCTACATATTTGAATGTGTCAATCTATCATTTTTACACTGATTATTATTTTATTTTTTTAGTTATGTTTCTTTTTTATAAAAGGAATGATCATATTACAATTATTATATTAATTCTTGTTGTTTTTTAACCTTAACTATATTATCCGGGTAAGACTTTATTTAGGTCGTTAGTTTAGTTGCTTAATTTGATTCTTCGGCAATTGCTACAAGTTTAGATATTTTACAGCCCTCCAGATATCTGCTTATAGAGGCCTCGAGGCGTTGATCTTTGATTCTATTTATTTACCAAAGTAAAACATCAAAGCAAAGGGATGTCGTAAACAGTATTTATTTCTGACATTTAAGGCTTCTCTTTCAATTCTATGTGCAGTCTAATCTTAAATTTTTGAAGTTATTGACAATGAATACAACAAGTTGATATTTGTTATTGAATTGCAAAATAGGGCAACCTTAAATTCAATTTCAACGGAGAACAACTCTACTCTATTTCTATTATATACCTATAAACAATAAATAACAAGTTAAAAGTACTCTAGCCTAAAATAATTATTATTTCAATTTATTTTCTCTAAACATCGTGTCTTGGGATCGCTTCTATTAAGAAGTAATCTTAAAAACAAAAATATTTATAGTTTGTTTAGCATTTTCTTTATATTGACATAGTTACAAAAAAGGCTTTGTTAAATATTTCACTCAATTAAGTATAAGAAGATCAAAGAGAACAATAAAATTGCAAAATTTACGTAAACCAAACATTCTGTATGTGAAACAACACAAAGTTACGTAGCAAAGTGCTACGTGGCTATACATAGAAAATATAGTCGTAGCATTCGTAGCAACAGCGTAGCGTCTTAAGTTGCTCGTAGTATTTGTAATTATTTTAACTAACAAAAGTTTATAATATCAAGATAATAAACATGTAATTGAGGTAATTTAAATACAAAGAAGATATCGTTATACTGTTATAACGGCATCTTCTTTTTATTGTCTTCCTTATACTTCTGTAAGTACGCGCCTAAGTTATTCCTTATTATATCAGCTATCTGCCAGTGAAAGTTCCGTCAAAATCGGTCCAGCTGTTTCAGAGATTAGCCAGAAGAAACAGACAGACAAATAGATAGACAAAAATTGTAAAAGATGTTTTTTTTGTATATGTACCGTGTATACATCCATATGCATTTAGTAAAAAGTGGTTATTTTAATATTACAAACAGACACTCCAATTTTAATTATCTGTATAGTTTTATCATGGATTAAAAATTCAGGACTTGGAAACTACTCTAAATCATTTTAGATATTAATGTAGCGGAGGCAGAGTAAAAACACGAGGCAAGAAATGGCCTCTAATTGAAACTCACTATTTAGGACTTTCATGCACTATTGACTGACATAAACTCTTAGTACTAAGTTAAAGTATCGATATTAAGCATCATATTTTGCTATAATAAGTTAAGTATGTTTTGAACGCCAAAGAATTGTTCATTTTCTTAGATTCATAAACTTTACATATAATCAATTATCTACGATTAACGAAAACGTCAAAAATTTAAGTCAACTTCAAAAAATCCAAAAAGAAGAAGCCGAAGTAATCTCGGAGTCCATGAATTTTAGCCGGATCTATAAATCTCCGAAGCTATATAACTCTATACATGGCATATAATATTAATTATATTGTTTTTTATTTATCATCAAAATAATAACTTTCATGAAATATAAATGAAACTTTTTATTTTAAACGAAATATTGATAATTGTATTTATTAGAATTTAATAGTATAAATTACTATAGCCTAATAAGCAAATATCAATTTCATAAAGTCCAAGAGTACGTCATTGATATTTAATAACAGTTTGTGTTTTTTTCAAGGATCATTTTGATTTGAGGTTACAAATTTATTTTCAAGAGTTGTCAAATTATTTTTTTATCTGAACTATGACTTCATTATCAATAATCAACTATGGTCAAGATAATGGTTTAAGTTATCCTACCCTGTGCTAAGACATCAAAGCTCAAATTGAAAGTTGTCGTAACAATCGTTGTATTACAGCAAGCCTAACGATTCGGTGTAGCCACTCATTTGTACGGAACAAAGGGTCATACGACCGCTGTTAGTTACAAATCCCAATAGTTCGTTTAGATTTGGTTTGCGTGATTAATTTCCATTAATACTTCGGGTTGTTACAAGTGCCGTTATTGTTCATTTAACTAAAATATAGATTTTCATGCTTACTACCACTTAATAATGTAGATTAATAATGGAATTACAACAATGAAAAATAAATGAAAATTAGACTGTGATATCTTATTGACTGTGATAGTTATGTGTGACATGTTTTTATGAGACAAAACATTAATTATTAATAAAAGATAAAGAATTAACAATAGTAAGTATCACAAAATAAAACTCCTATCTCTACTTTAAAATACATGTGAATTTATCACGCATATATGCCTCGGTCCGATATATTTAATACCAGATAACTCTATTCGCTGAACTGAAACTCAATTATCGGCAGCAACTAATAACCAGACACCTGACCTACTAAAAGCAATTAATATAATTACAAACACTCATTACCTAGGCCCCATTCACACGGCGCGATTTCGATATCAAAGCAAACAGCGCGCGCTGTGTGCACACGGCTTAATCCCGGCTAAATGCAGAGCAAACACGAAAGTTGCACACACACACTACAGATACTGCACATGACTGTCTCAAGTAATTAGGTTTAGTTCAACTAATTTACGTCTATAAATTACTCAATTCAATTCCATTGCTAGTTCATTTACCATCTATAACACATATAAAATGTTTCCAAATAATATTATATACATATATACAGTCTCCACAGTGATCAAGCATCTCTGAGTTGTGCGGAAATTCCTTGATTCAATTCTCGGGCAACAGAAAAATAATTCTTACCTTTGAAACGCACATATTACTGGTTTCTCGAAATGTATCTTGTTTGTGTAATTTTTATACTAGTTTAAAATGACTTTCAAAAGTCCCAAATTTATTGTTGTATTTATATCCAATCAATTTCTGTGCCGATTGTATTTCGTCGTTTGGGTAATTTTAACTTTATTTTATAAGTATTGGTATGAATGTAAAATTCAATTTTTATGTTAAAATTAAATTGTTATCATTGTATGCTCGAAATAACCTATAGATCCACTTATTTTTTCATCCAAAACCAATACCATCACCCGCATATTGAAAATTATTAAATTAATATTGTTCAAGCGTCATGAACGCTTGAGGTATTAACCATGCTGTATTATTTATGAACAATGCAAAAGCAATAATGTAAACAAATTGGGAGTGCAGGTTAATGGATCAGTAGTCAATCGTATCTATGAAGATATCTAGAGATCGAACTGGGTACAGCTTACCAACAATTACAGTATTACAGCTGTTAATGTGTATCAAAAATAAGTATTTTATTGAGTGATGATTATAAATATTTACATATGTAGGTATTAGGTTACTTAAGAAAATTGATTTTTATTAGAGATAATAAATTGTAACTCTTTCATTACAAGTGGAATAGATCACAATTATTAATAAAACCAACGAAATGTATTAGGTTTAGTTTAGTTAGGTTTCAAACAATACAATCCTTATTCGGTCCATTTATATCGAGCTACAAAGCCACAGACATACGTCAAACATATAACATTTAACTTTTTGAGTTAAATATGTACAACAATATGAATTAATTCACTTGAGGTATTATGATTTAATAATCTGCACCGTAAAGTCATTGAAATATTTTATTGCAATATACTCAATAAATAATTTTTATCAATTACTTTCATTCCATCCATAGTAACTGTGAGATTTTCAAACTTAATGTATTTTTAAAAACGTCATGATTTTTTTTATTAGATTTTACTAACTAAGCCAATACTCAAAGAATACTATGTTATGAATATTTTCTTATCCGTCGACCGTGTTATTTATCCAGAAGCCTTTGTGTATGTAATACTTGTTTTACAAAGCATTGTTTTTAGTTGCTGTTTTTTTTAAATATTAAATACTTAAAATATAATATTTAAATGACCACAAAGTGAAAAAAAATTAATATAAAATTACTGTTATATCTTATTAACCATAATAACATAGAAGGATTCATTATCGCCAAGTATTAGTGGAAATTATTTAATAAATAATTTTAAGCTTCTGCCTTGTAATTTACTGGCAATTTTATCATCACTGACATGTTTTTTTTTTACCGTTATTCGGCTCACAAGTAGCTTCTATTGACAGACCTCAATTTTTAACTTCTATGTAAACGTAATTTAGTTGTGTACAGTCCAATTTTAAATTTCATGTTTAATTCATCTTTTTTACATGTCGAACTAGAGGAACAAGAGTTAATAAAATTGATTGTGGATAAGGAAAGTGATTTACAACGCGATCTTATGTATTATTTGTAACTATGATTGTATTTCACACTCATATCGTCCAATGACACTCCATAATTTTGAGTTTAACATTGCAACAATACTTTTATTAAATGGATTGCGAAAGCACGGCGGAAGCCCATTAAAATGTGTACCCTTCTCATTAAAAACCTGAAAAAGGTTTTTATCTGGGATTATACTAGCAACATCTCGTGTTGCGTTCTCTTGTCAAGTAATAAAAACCACGAGCACGGGCTGTAAAATGATAATATCTTTTATTTGAGGTGAGGTTTATAGCTCTTAGTAATGGAGATCGGTGGTAATCCCCCGAGACAGGTGCAGATTAGAGCCTTAAGGTTTGCCCCAAATTCAACGGAGACGCGCAACGAATCATAATATTTTTGAGCCAAAGACTGCCTTGTTTGTTGCTAAGACGTAGCAAGTATAAAAAACTGACTGCGGTGATACAAGGATACCTATTATCATACAAGCTTTAGCCAAATTTTATTATTTATTAAATAAATAAAATAGCCTTCACCGTTTAATAGTTTACTTATAGATAGTTTTGTATGCTCTGTAATATTAATGACTCTTAGACATTTTCAAATTAAATTTATGATAACATTTTTCCATTAACATGATTTTTTAATAAGCCCTGTTTGGCTTTATTCAAAGTTTCTTTATTTTGCGCGCCTGTCATTCATATTTAATGTTATTTTAAGTATTTTATTCCTAATAATATCTCGTAAATTTGGCAGTTATGATTTTCCATTTTCTTTTATTGTGGTGATAATGAAAAATTACTATTTTAAGACAGTAAACAAAAATAAAACAAACATCGGAACATGTTTTTGTATAATTAGCTAGTAGTCTTTTATTTACGCGAGAGTAACACTTTTAATTAAAAAGCTTCAACCTATTAAGGGCGTACATTTAACACAATCTTACGGTCGTCGCCCGTGATCATGCATTTTAAAAGAACGCATAACGTCGGGAAAATTAAGTATAAATATAATAATTGTAATATTTAATATTTAAAGATAGGTATTTTTGTGTTTACAACAGCAATAACATAACCTTGCTTACTCTAAAAAAATAGTTACTATGGCTATTTTTAAAGCGTAGATATACAAGTTGTACAGAAATATTTCCGGACAATATTTCAGCCAACAACAGGATTTGACAATTACACTGTTTGAATAAAAATGCAGTATTTTAAGAGTTTTTGTAAAAGTTGCTGTAATAAGACTATGATGAGAATATTTCTGTAGGCGTACGAAAGATTTAAAAGCTGTGATTTCGTTAAATCATCATAATCAACTCCAAAGAGAAATTAAAACATTTCCAACGGCAAAAATAAACTGTCAGTGAGGCATAAAGTTGAAATTATCCAAATTATCATCCGGGGTGGTGCAACCACCCCTCCTCTTCCCGCCCTTTCGAGGCTGGCGGCTGTTTCCGGATTTCCATAAAAAAGTGTCGTCATAAAAATTCTTTATTTCTCATGTAAGGTATCACTGGCCCCTAAACAAATAATATCTATTTATAATACTGTTGCGCAGACAATACGTTTGTTTGTTTTATTCGCACTCTGTGGTTGGTATTCTATATTTTGATAAACCATACATCTTATCGTATGTATTCCTTAATAAATCTGACCTTAAATTATGGAAGAAAAGTTTTTGAAGAATTTCCCTTTTTTATTATCTATAATAGGTATCCCACCAGTTTTTTCAGCTTTACTAGCACTTAAGGAATGGTACTTACTATAGTGATTTTTTTATAATTAAAAAAACTGACTAAACGCTTTTAAGGATACACCTACAGACTACCACCCCTATTAATTCTTACGTTTTATTTACGATTCTTACGTTTAAGGAAGAAAAAGGCATTTAAAGATAGAATGCCAGCAGTAATATGAAGGTAGATAAATAACTATTTACTCGCAGCAGACGGCGGGAGACGAGATGGAATCGTAACGATGGGTTCTAACAACAGGCGCAGATAGGAAATAAGAAAAGTGCTCCCATATCTGCGAATATCTCTTTTATAATGGATATGGTAAATCCAAATTAATTAAAAGTCCAAACTGAATTACTATTCAGTATGTTATAATTTTCGTCCTAAAATAATGTAAGGATACGTTCAATAAAGAATATACATATTATGTTACATAAGTATGGGGAGGTACAAAAACTTAATTTAAAGCAGTTTCAATAATTTAAATTCAAATTTTGAATTTTGTAATGAGAAGGATATACTTAGCTATGATTTATTTATTACCATTTATAATTTTATAAATTATTTCGCTAATATTTATTGGCGGAATGCCATATCCATTAAACGTGAATGGTTTGTATAACGGAAGGTTGATTAGATGTTGTGTTCGCGACGCAATGTCGCAAGTTTGAACCTTGATCGATACATCGCTCACCCAGTTAACGGCGGTATGGTCCAAACTATGGATAATAGCTACATTGTACAAGTCCTCGTAAGACTATTACAACACCAATCTTGTCATTGCTTTGAAAAACTTTGAAGTAAGAACCTGAAGGATCTAACTTATATTATTAAATAGTCTGGAACATTATAATTTTTAAAAAAACTGTTAAAAAAAAAGGTTTTAGTTCTTACAGTTACATTATTGGTAATTTGAATAAGGTACTTACTATAGAGTTATTGACATTATTGTCTTATACTGCTTCAATTGGTTTTAATGCAACCTATAAAAGGAATAGATTTTTTTTTCAATGTCTAGTTATAGGACTAACGAAGACTAAGTTTATCCATCTCCCGCAGAGTAGATACATAAAGTAGAGAAGGCGAGTGCGGATGTAAATTCAATCTTATTTACTGCATTACATTAAAAGCGAGTTCCATCCACTTATGCTGTTAACTTTAAATGAAATTGAACAAATAAAAGCGAAGAGCGGACGGTTCAAGTTTTTAATACTTTTTTACGTTCCTAGTAAGTAAGTATTTCGCAGTAAGGGGTAGTAGAAGCGAGCGACCGTGCATTATCATTAAAAATTGATTAAGCAATACTTAGCCATTAAAACACGGTTCTGGGGTTTAAAAGCTTTTTGTCGTAAAAAGATATAAAAGTGAATACCCGTAACCCCTAGTGGGACATGGGGCAGACATCGCTGTATCTGTTTCACTGATTATTTTCTTCACAGGCAAGTAGGTGATCAGGCTTCTGTAATTACCCAACCGAAACATTTATCTATTTCCCCAGAATTTGAACCCAGGATCCCCGGCGCAGCTATGGAGGCGGTTTTAAAAATATATATTTATCCAAAAATCAAACAGCAACTGCTTGGAGCTGGCTAATACTAATTATACTAGAATTATACTTACCTAATTTATGTAATAATTTCTTTTATGATTTAATATTAAACTACAAATAAAAATTTATTGGAAAATTTATTACTATCTATCTGTTAATATTTTTGATTCAAATACATATATAAATATATAAATTATAAAATATATAAATTCAATTCAATAGTTTCGTACACAAACAGAGCATCAAACCTACAGAAAAATAGAATTTAACACAAATCAAATGAAAACTGAATGGTCAAATCGCTAATGTTTGCGCTTCCTTAAGAGATAAATTCATTATAATAACATTTTAGTTTGTTGATCGGAGTACAAACGGAAAACTCTAGAATAAGAAAAAGTAGTTACAAGTAACTTGAGTAGGTACATATATACATAGGTGTACATTGAGTAGGTACAAATATATGTACATATATATATTTGAAGTAAATAATTCCAGAATTTTTGGCACTATGGCGCTCTCTTTCCGAGGGCGGTCTTTATTTTCTTCAATACATTTTGCGTTTTGTTTTATAGATTCATTCATTTCTTCAAAAAAACGTTCAAAAAAATATGTGTTCGAAAGCAAGTTATGAGTTAATATCTCTTTAAGTATATATGAGACGTACCTATAATAGAAAGCTATATGACTCTGATTTTGTATGAAAATTATTTAAAACAATTTATTCTTTTACGACCGATAAACCTTATGCAGGTTAAAGAAATTCGTGATTGTAAATCATTTTTATGTAGTTGGGCAAGCTGCGGTCTTGCGGATGTTCGCCAAATCCCCAACTTGTGACAATTGCCCCGCGCACATATTCTTTTTACACACTATATTATTCGCAAAATTTGCTAACGTATTTCTCTATATTACTGCAATGAAGAATATACTAATTTTGGATGTCGACATTAAAAAAATCGCTTTTATTCATGTTATAAAATGCCTAAAAACTTATCAATTTACAGTCGATTTTCAATGTAGATGAAGTATTAACATTATAATATATAGATAATATTCAACCAGAGATAGTAGTCAACAAGTTTCAGTGGAAACGAACGAACAGTGAGTCCAACGCCTTATTAAAAAAAAATAACATTAAAAAGAGTGCGTTCCCCTTAGTAAGAACATTTTCTATATTTATAGTAGGTAGGTACTAGGATGTTATACCGAAATTAACCTTATCCTAGAATTCCTCTTAAATATTATAAATTGAAAATTTCAAAAAAAAATATATCTTTTTTGTCCATTTAAGTCTATTTAATTGACTAGAATCGTCTTTGTAGCACCGATTAGTTCTTTGTAGATAATTGCAATTCGCGTCGCGACGTACTGACCACTTCGTCTCAGTCAGCTTAATTAGAACGCATTATAGACCTGGCTGCCGAGTTATAATGTGGTGCTCGAAATGACCCAATTAACAGTAAGAGCTAAAACTAGGAAACAACTTCTTAATACTCGGGCCTTTGTGTTTATATACAACCGCTTGCAGCTACCTAATTAATGATTACCTAATGTTTATAAAATATTTATGCAGTTTTCTTACTAGTTTTAAGATAGATTCTAAGATATTATTTATTCAACCAAATAAATAATAAGGACGAGCTTTTCCTTTTTTAGTCTTCAGAAGTTTTCCCATATTGATTTTATATAACTCAGTGGGCACTGAATAGGTGCCGACTATCAAATATTTGTAGAATTATTGAGTATTTCTGTTTTATTTATAAGTTTTTGGTGCACTCTTTAGTCGGTTTATATTTTTTTATAAATTATGCGCTCTAAATGCAGCAAACTATTAGTAAGGAGTTAGATTAATTACTATTTATTAGATTGTATAAAGATCTTTAAATCCAAATTCATTTGTAAAGGGATATATACCTACAGTAGATGCCTACATTTACATTTTGCAGTCAAGTCTTATCAATGCCTTACTCACTTCGACACCTAGTAAGCACATAATATCCGTATGATGTATCTATTCTTAATACCTAAATAACACTAAGTTAAAAAAAAATTAAAGACAAACGATTTGCCAAGGTTTAATAAATTTAAAGCATTTGAAAAGCTCGGACCGAATTTTTTCCCTGTGATGTGGTGAATTATTAATTCCATTAGCGAAGCCGCAATCACGGCCACTAACGAACGCCTGCGGTCCGTTTTACACATTATTTTAATAAAAACACAGCCCAAATTAAGTAGAAACCCTCCTTTTTGACAAATCGTAATTATTATGGCTTGGCCGGCTCGGCGCGCCATGTTTTATAATTTTCTGAATAATAGAATATTTTAATAATAATATTTGAATATGGAGCGATCTAGCAAAAAACTTTTTATAGAGTTAGTTGATAAACCTCAAACCGATTTGATTGATTTTTGTCTACCAAAAAATACATAATTCCTCGGAAAACAGCTGCGTTATATTTTCTATGTAAATTTAAATATATTAATAGCTATATATAACTTAAAAATAAATACCATAGAATACAGACCGTTAAGAAAAATTATACATAAAAAAAATCCTAGAGACCGCCAATTTTCTTTAAGGCGCGAAACCAATTTATGAACGCGCGCATATATTATTAGTAGGAACTAGGACCTAATCAATAGTTTACTACTAGCTGCATCTAGTTCTTACTGATCTGTGGTCAGCCATAGTTTGAAAATTCAGTACCTATGTTAAACGTCAGAAATTATAGTTGTCAAATTTCACTCAATGTCGCTCAAAGGAAGAGATATGAGTAGGTACCTTACTACTACTTACTTACCTACTAGCTATTGTACAGCGTTCATAACTTGTTTTTCTTTCAAACTAGCGATCATTATAAAAAATATATCGATATACAGCTTAGGTTATTTATTAATATAAAATATAACTCTTTTAACGAACCTTCAAAAAGAAGGTCTTCATGACCTTCTTTTTGGTTTATTCTTTTAGTCGTGTTTTTTGGTCAAATTTAACGAACAACATAACTTAGGTCATTTCTATATCAATGTAAAACGTGTCAAAAAATAAGGGTGAGGGTCTTTCCAGAGCCCTTGCTATTTTAATTATTATTATATTTTAATAGCAGCTTTATGTTTAGGACCGTGGCGTGTTCACAGATATAATATTGTAATAAGTCTGTGAACGTGCTCAAAATATTGAGACTGTAGCGAATAGCGTAGGGTAATAATAAATAATGTAATATTGTTCTGTGCATATGAAGCATGAGCTATGGGTGAAAAAAATATTGTGCTTTCTTTGTCTTTTTAGTTGTTACTTTGACAAAAACATGTGCAAGAACTGTTACAAAATGTTTAATATCTTCATAATATAATTTGAAATTAAAAATACCGACGAATCCTACTATATCAAATTTGAAAACATTTGCATTTTCAAAATTCAAAGTGATTTCACAAAGTTTATAAATCAGCTGTTGCTGAAGGATTTTGTTTTGTTTTAGAATCAAAAATAATTTTGAAGTATTATCCATAACAGCTGCTATTTTACATGCAAGTTGAGATTATTTGCTTGTGCGATGGCTATGAGTTATTTATCGGAAAACGAAGCTCCACGCGATTTTAGAGTGTCTTCAATCGAAAGTGATGGGCATTACACAAAATGCCCCCTTTGCTATACTGTAAAAAGAAATTTTTATTGTGCAGATTGTGTAAAAAGTGGCAATTTAGTTCACTCATCAATGCCTTACTCAGAGAGGTGAGGTTTTGAATGTTTTGCTTACATAATATCTAATGATGCTGCTTTTATTGACATCATGAAAATTTATTTATTTTGGTTGAGCCACATAATACTTGTTTAGATAATCACAGGAAGAAATAGACACCACAAACATTCAAACACATATTACAATGGAGGCCAACACAACAATTGCTAAAAAAAATTACATCTTAATATGAAATATGTTGTGTTTATATATTAATATTATTAATAGTGTTGTTATAAGTAATATGTTATTGGTGGTAAACCCCTATATTTCTTAAGCTTACTTTTCTTAAATTTTATTTCAGATTTGCAGATAAACAAACAAAACTTGTGAGATTAAAATTAAACCATCAACAACTTTTGGATTGTTGTGATAAATTACTTTCACCCAAACTAAAAAAAGACATTCTAGTCACTGAGAACAAAAGATCAAAGGATAAGTTGGAGCTTATACGCTTAGCAATTGATCAACGCAGGAGTAATATTAATGTGCTTAAAGCAAAACTGACTGATTTAGTAAATAGTAATAAGGAAATGAGTCTTAAGTTGCCAAAATATCAAAAAAGGGTTGCCAGTTTAGGAGAATATGCACAAAATCAACAATATGAAGTACAGAGAAAGATTAACACTTATAATGAGCAGGCTCAAAGTTTAGCCGAGTTGCGCAGGTCAAGAGTAAGACAACTAAATAGATATATTTTCTCTGTATACATAAGTTATGATGCCAGGTACCTTTAACATTACATATTAATATTTTAAATGACGTGATTAATTTTTTCTTATAAAATTTATTGTAATATCCAGATGTGTGACTTTCCAGTGATAGTATAGAAGACTTGGAGTTTGTGGGTGATGGAGGAGAGCAGGAGCCTCCTTCAAGACCTCGGCTGCATATAGTGGCTCCATATATTGACATTGATGGAGATGACTTGCATATTCAGGCTTCAGGTATTTCTTTGCTATAAAAACATAAAAATATTTACAATAACATTATTTATTTATATTGTTATTAATTTCAATGTATATGCCCCATGCCTAGCAGTTATGGAATTTCATTTCCTACTAAACACCACACACAAGAACATCTTGTTTAACAATAATTAAATAATGTATTCCAGTGACCCAAAACAAGGAAGTATGTATGACTAGCGCCCCGTGTTTGGTAGGGGCTCACCGTGCTTCAGCCGCACTAGGATTTTGCGCGCAGCTTACGGCTCTACTTGCCTGGACACTAGATGTCAGGCTGCCTCATGCTGTTTCACTCAGGTACTTAAATAACGGGGCTAAATTGCAATTTATTTTACAGAGTTGATAACATACACTCTCCACAGCACTACTTTGGTACAATAACTAGAATATTTTGTCACACTCAATTAAGTTTCATATTAAAATGAGAGATTCCATAACATAAATATTTCAAAAATTGAAAAATAAATGCATAATAATGATTTAATTTCTTTTATTTATTGTATGTACCTAGTTATGTTTTAAGGAAATTATACTTATGGGTGTGGGTATGGGGTGATATAAATTAACTCTGTTTTTAATGGACTACCCTGAATTATTCATTTGCAGCGAGTGTGTGGAGGGCAGCGGATCCCGTCGCGGCCTGTGTCGTAGGCTGCGTTTATCGGGTGGTGCACTGTGTGCACACGCCCTTATTCCTCCAGATCGCAGTGCTCGAGGCTTGGCCTCGCTTCACGCTATAGCACTGGCAGCAGCCGCTGACGACCCCGCGATCGGCAGGTCAGGAATTTTATATTTTCAATGCGTATATTATCAATTTTTAAACCCCGAAGTTAAAACAGGGTTACTTTAATTCTGTTTGTGGTATCCTAGAGTCTAAACAAATTATGATACTTTTTGTTCTAAAGCTGACGTAATCGACATGGTTCTTTACTACAATTTATGAGATTAATTTGAGATAGGGAAAGGGGTTTTGAAATTGCCTTGATTTATGTATTATGTTAACACCGTTGCTAAGTGGTTCACGCATCTAAAATCAAATGCGTGTTATGCTGAGATTCGAGAGAAAAAAATCCTGTTTGGAAAAAGCGAAAAGAATAAAATGTTTTCTGTTTTACCTAAACAAGCTATACTATAAATTTAACCAAAATTTTATCATAATAACATCGGTATTGAATGTGTGAGTTAGTCGCTTAATTTTATCTACAGAGTAGAGCAATGGAGTCGGTCAGACAGCGTGCAAGCGCAGTGGGAGGAAGTGTGGGAAGAAGAGGGGAGGGAGGATGGTGGAGCGGGCAGTGGAGGGGAAGAGGGGGAAGATGCCGAGCCTGAACACTTACACTGGCCGGACACTGAAAAGGTATACTCGCAAACATACAAAGAAACACATTTTTTAGTCAGTTTGTTGTAAGCTCTAGAAGTTACTAACGCACGCTGTCCAGGCCATATTGGCCATCAATATATTGTACAATCAACTAAAATGTATTTATATTATTATATAATATTTACTATTTGTTGTTTTTCGTTTTACACAGCTGAAATGTTTTGTCGTTGGTACCTACATATTGTTAATAAATATAAAAATTATGTTCAAGTATTCGAAATTGATTGTGTGATAACAAAGTTTTCTTATAAATCATAAATACCTAGTTGCAAAGATATCTGTGATTGATTTCAAGTCTTGTAATAAACAATATTTCCAGGTGGAAAATCTGAGCAGCACTCCGCCCGCTGCCACTTCTCTAGTCACTTCTGCCATCGCCTCTATCTGGCGCGGATGGACGAAATGATTATCTCTCTAAACTACTTTAAGGTATCTTTGAAAATAGATAGCCATCCTAAGTCCATCACAGAAGACCTTTCTTCTACTTTAGGGTTTCTACAAAAATTGGTACTGAATTTTAGTATTTTAAGTTCCTTTATATATAATTTCGAACTATGACGTAATAAGTCAACTTAAAAGTGTAATTTGTGTAAAATTGAGATAAAATGTCTATTTACATAAGAGCCTAAATTGAAAGGTAGCTAAACTGGAAAGCTTTAAGTTCATAGTAAGTTGGTCTCAAGTTAGATATGCATAATTGATAAAAACTATCTAACACTTCATAATTAGAGTTATTTTTTAAATGATATTAGATTTGTATGAACCAACCCTTTTATAATCATAAATTTCAACAATAATTAAGGCAATAAGTGCTCATATTTCAAATTAAAATTGTAAATTATCAATCTAACAATGATAATATCGGTTTGTAATCACAATTGACTCCCAAGATTTTTATAATCGTGTATTTTTTACTAATTTAGGGACTTTCTTAATAATATCATTAACGTCAAACTTCCTTTAACAAATTTTAAATTAAATTATGCTAATACCTTAAGCAGGTGTTTTTACCTTATAAAGCAGTTAGAAAAACTTTTTGTTTTGTTTAATGCAGACTATAATTAACACATTTGAGTCTTGACTTCTTTTTTATTATTATGGACCAAAGTGTTAAGTATATTATATAGTATAGTCTATAATATAAGGACCCTATAGTCAATAGGTACTATAGTCCGGGATCCCTGGAACATTTTTTAATTTGATTACTATCAAGCTAATTTTTTGGGAGTTAGTGAACGTAGGACCGCAATAACGTACCACGCAATTTTTAGGACAATGTGACTGTTAAATTATATGAATATTACCTAAGTAAAAAAAAAATCAGCAATGATTACTTACCAAGTAATCATTTTTGATGACCTCGTTATCGATACAGGTTCGAAGGAGGGGACTCTGATCAAACCATACATTTTGTAAGACAAATATTTTTTCGAATAATTTAGATAATTATCTTGACACAACAACAAATAACAAATTTAAAACCAGTTATTAATAAATTTTTAAGAATCATCAAATCAACATATTTTATCCCTGCTACCGCTATTACCTCCCACAATCGAGAGTTTTCGTAAGGAAATTGTTGGGCGTCTCATCGAAATGAAGCTACTCACGAAAAATTAGCTTGATAGTAATCAAATTAAAAAATGTTCCAGGGATCCCGGACTACTATAGAATACACAAGTCAACAAAAAATATATATTTTTTGCGTCTGTTATTTAATGACTATTGTCTGATTTTGTTTACTTACTTGTTTACATTGAAAATAAGCAAAAACTCCAATTTATAAAAAATATTTTGCTTTTGTGCTTTATACGATGATAAATAAACATATACGATTTTTGTCAAATGCTTAGAGGTTAAGACTTTTAATAAGAAAGGATAGAGGGTACGGGGGGTTGTTGGGTGTGGATGCTGGAACGGGAAGCGGCAAAGCAGTGACAAAGTGTGCTCACGCACTTTTTAGAGAAACGACGCTTTTGTTTCGGGATTTGATCTTATCAATTTATCTCATATCTCATAAAGCAAATTTATTTAGATAGAAGATATTTTATTTATTTATTAACACTTCGTTGCAATAAACAATAGGATACAGATAATAACTTAAGCTAAATGGAGTGCAACGGGCGGCCTTATCGCTAATCAGCGATCTCTTCCAGGCAACCCAACAAGGAAAATAAAAAAGTAATGAAGGGAGAGTGCATGAAGTGCGAAAACTACTATCCTTAACAATAACAAATATGGTTCAAACTAAAAACTAAAAAGTCTAAGCGGTATTTCATGATTCGTGATTCAGCTGTTGCATGAATCACGAACGTTATATACGATTTATTTTATATATATCTCATAAAGCAAACTTTATGAGATAAAAATTAATATTTTATTAATTAGGTATAAGAAATCAAACTCGGGTACATAAAACTGAGGCACTAAATTCGTGTTGACTTGTGTTATAGGGTCCTTATGTTATGTATTGGAAATGTAATAAGAAAATGAACTGAATGGACTAAATGTTCTTATTTCTAATTAGTGATCATGATCATAGTTTTTAGTTACTAATTGTTTTATTAGCCAAGAGTTGCTGATTTTTTTACACTACGGGTAATTTGTGATATTTGCTCTATTCTGAGTAATCTTAAACTTTTGAAAATTAAAAAATTTTCTTTTATGCGTATGCATATTGTAAGCTTAACAATTATTTTTATAATGATTTGGTATATACTAAATCTATTTCTAATTGAGCTTTAAATTTGATCTTACTCGTGACATAAAAGAAAATATATTAGATAGTTTAATTGATTAATAAAGATTGTGATTTTTCCTATAATTTTGGTTTATTTCGTAAATTATATTGTTAGAATAAAACCCAGGCCCTTAATTAAATGTTGAAAGTAACACTAAAGTTAGAATAAAGGTTTATTAAAATTTGTACATCGAGTTATAAATAAATTAATCAAACGAGACTAGCAAATAATATAAACTAAAAAATAACTATATTAACCTACTGAATCATTACAGCCGTATTTAACATGTTTTAGTCTTAATTTTATACAACGTGCACGATTCCTTACGTTCGATTCACGAACATTCACAACTTGACATTGGTATAGGGATTATTACAAAACATGGACTAAAGATGTTACAGTGTTTATTGCTATGATACTGAACCAAAACAAGTCATGTTTGTAAGAACGTTAGACTTGTATCCTAGCCATTAATACCAAAACATCTTTAGTCTATGTTTTGTAATAAGGCCCATAGAGTATAGACTATAGATTATCAATCGCCATCATAACTAGCAATATCGTCCTACTATATTATGATGTTGCTATTAATTATTTTTTGGTCGACATATTTTATCTGAATTTCAATATTAAATGTTTTAATGTGCATTAGGTACTGTTAAATGTAAAAATAACTGTGTATGAAGTCTATTTTTGTAGTCTAGTGTTGTGTTACAAATAAAAGCGACATTAGGAATGCATTTCAAACATAATATCTAAGTAAAGGTCAGTTGGATGCGCGATGACACCAGCGCCGTTGCGCTTGCGCCAAAGCTTCGTGTGCACGTTCTACTCGCTCCAATAACTCGTCAGTCGGGGAAATCTCGCGCTGCGAACAAACAACCATTCGTACTCTACTTACTAACAAAATACTTAGATGCTTTTCGATGGGATAATATATACGCTCATCGAAATCCCTTTTGCGTCTGTTTGAATGATTATTTTCTTAAAAGCCAAATAGGTGATAAACCTACTGCCCCGTTATACGAGTATGCTGTATCATTCAAAGTGTGCAAGTAAAATTATATAATTAAGTACGTACAGTATTCCGTAAACTACAGACTCGCACGCAGCGTTGTGAATTCGTGTTCGTTGCGCAGGAACTGCGTGTCGGCTTCTGGACACTCGCAGTACGGGTAGTGGGTTCGACCCTGTGACACTCCTGCGAAGATAATGATTTACTAAATATCCTACTCATCTGTATAATTATAACGTCACTAGATATCACAGAATTAAAATAATATTTAACAAACCACCTTTCTGGCTAAGTGCACCATGAGTTTGGCATTCAATAAAATGTGTGTTTTACCAGAGTTTGGGTTTGAAATCCGGACAAAAATTAGTTTTAAGGGGCAGAAGGCACTTATCGCCTGTAAAGTTTTTCTGCTATTTTTTCGAAACTTACTACGTGAGCGGAACTTTTCCTTAGATGCAATCTGCGGGGCGGAGTCGGCGGCGATGTTGTTATCTCGCTCTCACTCACTCGTCCCGCTTTGGAGCTCTCGCTTCCACTCGATATGTACTTGGAGCAGCAGGGTGCATTCCGCGCACTCTCAGTGTGTGAATCTTGAAGGCTCTGAATAAGGATTTCCTGTTTTTTGATCCTTTCTTCTTGCTCTCTTTGTCGGTCTCTCTGCCGTCGGAGACAGTGTCTGACTGCGCACACAGCGTGTTTTGCTTCCCCGCAAAGCTTTGCTCCGCGACTCTGCGCTTCTTCCAGTTGCGCTTGGAGCTCAAAGGCGAAGTTAGATATCTCTCTGAAATCAGGTAGGCAATCGTAAACAAAAACACTCAAATACGTATAACGCAGAAAACTTGAGTCTGAATTCTAGAAAAACAAAAATGTTCGATTTGAAAATCCTCTAAATGTAAATAATTATTGCAGAAATATTTAGATTGCATTTAAAAATGAATAGGTACTATACTGTTCTTGAGTATCCTTTTAGGCATGCTTTAAAAATATACTTAATATCAAAATTTTGTACGAGTAAGACACACAGGGCTAGTTCGTTTTTTTATTGATTGATAATAGGTAAGTCTCGCCAATATCCTTGATCGTTGTAAGTACGTTTACGTTTTGCAGAATTCTAAAAATCAATTAATCCAAATTATACGCAGTATTTAATAGAATTTGTAGCTACTACACCTGTAGTGAGGACCTCCTTGGTCTAGTGGTAAGCGCGTAAGCGTTACAACCGAGAGGTCCTGGGTTCGATTCCCGGTAGAGATAAAATTAAAAAAACTCGGTCTGGCAGGGCATAGAAGGCTGATCACCTACTTGTCCCTAAAGAAAAAATCGATCAGTGAAACAGATGTGAAATGCATCTGCCCAATACCCCACTAGGGGACACGGGACTACACACACCTGTAGTGATCTGAAAGGTGTCTGCACCGGTTCTGCGAACGAATTAAGTCTTTCTGCAGTCGATGCAATCGCAACGCGCTGGCCTCTTGCTGCGACCGCCATGACGTCACCTCACATTTTAACTTGCTCACTTCCTGTCGTACTGACGCATTCTGAAATATTAACGTTTTAAGAACTTCAAAATTAATTTAACATTTTCAAATATGTCCTCTAATTGTGACGATAAGTACCATGATTATTATTTTTAAGTGAAAACAATAGGTAATTCTGGAAACCTTTTAGGTTTTTTAGGTTCTCTTCAATCCCTTATTAGAAAATTGTTTTTTTTTTATATGTATTTATGGAGTTAAGTATTACGTAAGGAATAAAGGAAAGTCAAGATTTTGATTATTTCAGCAATATTTTAATGTTAAATTGAAAGAAAGGCATGCGATAGCTTTTTTATTGAAAAATAAACTGTTAGTAGGTAGTTTTATTTCAAACAAAATAAAATGAACAACCGATAAAACATAGTAGAATATGATAATATTTTCTAAGTATTAAACGTCTTCGTACGCTACCTCCTCTTTTATAAATTTAGCGGCCTCAAGCTCCAGTCTCAGTTCTCGGATCGTCTCGCTTTGTTCTTCACATTTGTGCTGCACATGCACCAATTCCAGTGTTTTGTCGTTTAATGATCCTGACACGAATAATTAAAAACCACTAAGTTAAAGCAAAAAATTCAGACGTAAGATAGAAGCTGTAATAACCTAATTCTGTATCTACAGTATTTTAAAATTTGTAAGTATTTTTTCTATCATTTTGAATCATACAAGAAACAACATATTTTATACCTTCTACAACATTTAACTTTTTAAGTCACCTTGAATTTGTTGTAATTGCGAAGACATTTGTTTACAACAACATTGGCTTTGCGAGTTTTTCTCGGCACCATTTATTTGTTTTCTTAAGTCATTTATCTGAAAAATGTTATAAATTTAATGAGTAGGTACTATGAAATAACCATAAGTACATTTTAATCAAGTTTTAATCAAGTGTTCAAAGTGTTTGATCGTTTTCATATTCATCTACAATCCTATCAATATTGAACTGAGATGTAATTTTATTTTTTGACAAAACATTACCTCACGTTCCTTTTCAGCAATAAGTGTTTTGTATCGCTGGTCAGATTTTTCCTTATCCACTAGAGTTTCCTCCAATACGTTTATTCTTTCACGAAATTCACAAATCAGTCTCTAAAAATTAAATTAAGTTGAAGTAATTGCACTCCATATCTTAAGCTTTGTTGTTGTGATATAAAGAAAAATATTAATGTTGATGCAAAGAAGGTATTAATATGAACAATGCCTACTTCATTTAACTCATTGGTTCGCTTTAATATCTTGTGTTCTTCATCTAAACCACATGTGCACTCCTCCTGTAACATTGAATATTAATAAAGTAACCAAACAGCAAACTTTCATAAAAATTATACAAAAAATACTCAAGCCATGCAGAATTACTAAAGAATCACAGAGAAATATCGTAATTGTTAATTTAAATCCTTCTAGTTCTATTTTCTATTCTAAATTTTTTAATTATAGTTATTAGATAAAAAAGTTAAAGCAATAAATAACACAAGTTTAGTTTTCGATTATTTAGTTTTTTATTAGGTCGCATGCAGTACTTATTACAGTAAGCAAATCTCGCAGTCGATGTAATTGTTCAGAGATGTGTCGTAGGTCAGCCGTGACGTCACAGTCTTCACCGCGTTCCCACATACCCTAAACCGAAGTCAAATCACAATATAGGTCGTTTATGAAACATCATTTATAATAATTATTAAAAATAAAGACTTATATTAATCATAACAGTCATGGGCGTACCCAGCTTCTGAACTGGGGGGGGGGGGAGCAAGTCAGATTTTTTAGGTCGGATCATCCGCGGCTGTTTTGTCATACACACACACGTTTACATGAAACATTAGGTATATGTAGTGTGTAGGGCAAACAGCCGCAAATGATCCTGCTTTATACGTAGTTAAATAAATAAAAGTAAATTTGCAATTGCATTTTTTTTTCTACTGCGCGGTTTATTTAAAAGTTAGAGCATAAGGCCACGTTTACACTTTGTCTAGTAATTAGGCGAGTTCATACATGTTCTGCGAGATTTCCAGGGGGAGGAGGGCAGCTGCCCCTCCCTGCCCTCCCCTGGGTACGCCCATGATAACAGTGCGGAAATATATCCTTAAAATAATAATAATTTGGCCATTTATACCTACTGATATAAAAATAAAAACAGTAACTTACATAGTTAGATAAATTAATTAATTGTTATTTTTTAAACAAATATTAGTTTTCACGATAAAATAACCAATAGGTACCGAGTCGTTATTTGAGTTGTTTAAGAAATCCGATATCTCCGCTTTTAAATTATCCACTTCTGAAGCAATATCCTGAAACAAAAAATGTAATATTCGTATTGTTGGTAATTAGGAAACTCAACTATTCTTGCGAAAGAGTGTGTTATTGTTATAATTAATTAAAACTGCTCATGGATTTTTTGGCGTTTTAAGGTACACAGTCCTTGTCTCCTTATAACATAGACTATAATAAGTTTTTGACATAATTGAAAGTTAAAATTAACAAAAAAGAAACCGACTTCAAATTGTAAGTCTTAAACTACTAAACAGATTTTAATGAAATTTAAATGAAACCATACGGGAAGCACCAACTTTCAAACAAAAAGGAATCATCAAAATCGGTTCACCCAGTCAAAAGTTCTGAACAAACAAAAAATAAACTAAAAAACGCGTCGAATTGAGAACCTCTTCCTTTTTTGAAGTCGGTTAAAAAACGGGTACCTGATAAGCAAATGCGGCCGATCTCTGAGTGTCAACTACTTTCTGGAGACGAAAGAGCTGATCGTCTTTCTCCTTGTCCATAAGCCGCAGCTGCAAGTATGACCCGCGTAGGCTCTCTATCAAATGGCCCTGTCTCGCTGACTAAAAAAAAGTACGTTAAGAACTTTTGTCATTACAGGATTAATTTTTTTTTTATATAAAGCACCCATTATATGAAAGTAACACTAAAACCCATACGAAATGCGAATTTCTGCGCCGGATTTACTACAGATCATATCTTCTTGTGGGCCTTTTGTTTCCAAATGAATTTTTTTAGTACCCCGGGATTCAAATCTCCTCAGATCGCTGTCATGGCCTACCACACAACACGAGCTGATCTTGTCAGACGCGTAACCAAATCACCCACAGAGGTAATTAACCATGAAAAGTACCACTTTATAGGCATTTTAGTAGCGCAATCTGAATAATGTTAAGTTCTAAGCATTTCAATATAACCACAAAATAGAGAAAAATATTTTTTATCCTTTTTAGTAGACAGAAGTAAAAAATGCGCATTAGTATTGGAAATCATAAAAAATTAAACTTACTTCATAAAAGCATTCTCTATAAAGATCTTCTACAACAGACACGTTATCCTTTAGTGATTTCACCATTTTTTCATCCATTGCCTAAAATAGTTTACCCAAATTCTGATTTTTGAATATCTATTTTGTTAGTTTTAATTGCAAACAAACTTGTTTCTTGAAGTCACGCCAAAACAAAATTTAAAAATATTCCCGCACAAGACACGTTAAGTAATGGTCTTTACTTTTGCGAAGTAAGCTTTGTATGATATTTAGATGATAGTTTTCAAATAATTTCTTTTCTTCTTTTCGTAACCTAGTTTTTTTGTATTGTTTTGGTTTTTTTTTTAATTGTAGGTAACATGTCTACGCGTGTCTAAGTGGGCCGATTGCTAGTTTATGCGCCATGTGCGCAATTGCGCATTTATGTTTGTTATTTTTTTTCGAGTTTTTAATGTAGGCATTCTAAATTATTAATAAATGCTTTTTACCGTATGTACTGACATTTCTTCAACAATTTTAACAAAAGTAGAATATTAAATTCACAGACACGTAAACATTATACTTATATGTAAAAAAATTGATTTGTAACTGCTATGTATTTTTGGTAGAAAGTTGATTTTCATGTGTATGGTGACAGATAGGGCAACACTATAGATATTTTGAAGTAGGTTTCTCTGTATGAATTTCGATTATTTTTATTTATTTATTAGATCTTTTTCAATTTAAAAAGTGTTTCCTAATTGTAAAAGAGAATTTAGTAGTTGCATCTTCATTTTTACCCAACTCTATAGTGTATAGGTTACCTGAGTCTGTGCCGTAATAGAGACATCTGTGGTCTCCACTTTACATCCGTTTCCTGACTCGTTTTGTTTCTGAAAATCATTTACAAAGATTAGTAGATACTGTTGTCTCTTGGCGTTATTTCATGCGATCTTCATAAAAAATATAATTTAAAAATGATAGTTTCAGTGGCATATGTATTTAAAGATTTTATATGTACATTGTACATCACCTACATATTCGCCTACATAATTTAGAAATTATTTTTTAAGTATACATAGATGACTTCTCAAACACAATAGAGTAATTTTGTAACATTAGTGAAAATCTAGGCTCACATTGGAAAAATTTAACGATTTATCTGTATAATTTAACGCTACAATATGTAGCTTTATTTACCGGTTGCACCTGTAGACCGCGATGTATCGTTGCTTTGTGTGCTCGCGTGGCAAATGCGGATAACCGCTCCTCCGCTAGGGCGAGACTCTCCGCTTGCACTCGCACTGTCTCTTCTTTGTTCTTTAACTTAAACATACATAATATTTATATAATGTTAACTAAGAATAATTTGACTGCTGTTTTGGAAGCTCAGAGAATACACTATATTAGACTCCTGTGAGTAACATAACCACTGATCAAAAAAGGTGTCTCTTACTGGTGTAAAAAACACCTTTTATTGTTTATCTCACAGATTGTTAGCTTAGAACTTAGATTATTTCTTTATTTTAAAGTTTCTCTTACATATTATAAGTAATTACTTGATTACCAAATTTTTAATTAGGTACCTACAGTAAATTAATAAAGCGAGCGGAATCTTAAAACAAGCCGATATATAAATCCTATATAAGCTAATGGAGGCTGAAGATCAATGCGAGATCAATCGATACCGAAATAGCTCGCATTGAGTTTTCCCAAGTCGCAATATATAACTTTAATTATTAATACATAGTTATTACAAATGTAAAAACAAATAGGAAATAAAATTCCAAATGAATTAACATGTGTGCCTGTTAATATACCTTAATGATTATAAAATTATCAACATCTCGTTAAAAGTGGTCTAAAGAAAATTGTGTCATTAAGATTGTTAATAATTAATTAATATCATAAAATAACTTACTATCTGCAGCGTGGCATGTAACTTGTCTTGTAAGCAACGCGTACGCTCCGCTCCGCTCATGTTTTCTGCCACGGTGCTGTCCTTTAAACAACGTTTTTAATAATACTGTAGTTTCTTGTTGTTTTTTAATCAAGAGATATAAGACTATAAGACAATCTCGATTTATGATAACAACCTTTATATTGCATTTCAGCTTTAAAGCTTTTAAAAAACATTTAGTGTTCGAAATTACCGAACACTTACTTCCTAAATTCGAAAATAAGGCTATTTTATCTATCTCATTGACTGAGTAGGTGAAAACTTACTTTAAAATAATCGCTGCAATCAGAATCACTCATCAAGAGTCCATTGAACATCATTTTGCTTAACCAATGTACGATAATTATTATAATAATTAAGTCTATATTCATTCAAACTTAACCTTATTGAATACAAATTGAAATTATTAGTTAAATCAATATTTACAAACAAGATCAGGCGCGAACATCTATGTTGCGTCTCGCGGCACCACGTCGTTGCACTGCGCGTGGGCGGTTAAATTTGGATCAACGTAAATAGTAGTATTGGAGTGGCGGAAGTGCCTGCTCTGTCCCACTGATGCTGTATTCTTTTAGCACCCTCTAACCTGTGATATAGGGCGACGCGTTTCACAACCGAATTTTTTGCCGCTCATTCTACGTATCTATGAAAATGATTGCTTAATATCAATGAGTTGAGCTTAGTCAATTAAAAGCTTTAATATAAAAATAATATAAAAACTTATGTTGTATTTAAATATTTTAATAATTTAGAATTTCCCACAACTCTTCCTTTTTCGGCAAGTCTTACAGGGTCACCGCGGTAAGGCTCTGGAACTCACTTCCTGTTTCCATTCGTTTGGCTCCCACCTTGTCTTCCTTCAAATCTCTCCTCCACAGGCACTTCTTGTCCTTGTCTTATGCTACTTCTATAAACGTTCGTGATTCATGCAACACCTGATACCGCTTAGACTTTTTAGTTTGAACCATATTTGTTATTGTTAAGGATTTAGTAGTTTTCGCACTTCATGCACTCTCCCTTCATTACTTTTATTATTTTCTTTGTTGGGTTGCCTGGAAGAGATCGCTGATTAACGATAAGGCCGCCCGTTGCACTCCATTTAGCTTAAGTTATTATTTGTATCCTATTGTTTGTTGCAACGAAGTGTTAATAAATAAATAAATAAATATATTTCCAATGCAGCACAAAAGAAACAATCGCTGAACCAATTCGGTCAATTTTTTTAAATCGAAAAACCCGCAAAATTTGGTGGAAAATATAAGAACAAATTCTTTCTTCCTCACTTTTAAAGTCTTCGTAGTTATAAAGGCTTGCATCAAGATACTGAGAATATTTTTTAAATTATGATATAAGTACTCTTTATACTTAATCTACCGACGGTCAGTGGGTATCTAGGTATCCAAGATGCGGCAGTAACTATCCTAAAATATAATATAGTATTACAATTATGTGCTTATAATTATTTATATTAATTTTGATTCAAAATAGAATAATTATGTAACATCCTATACAATCTCATTAGTGCGGTCTGCTTCCGAAACAACAAAGATAACATGTGTCATCAGTCTTTCTTTCTGTTAAGATTTTTAATACAGATGGTAACTGCCAAGTGCCAACTGATTCTAAGAAATAGGATTTATTTCTTATTAGTATATTATTCTTTACTTTAGTGCTATATGAGTATATTAAATATTTAGACGAAAAACTAAAAGGGCATCGTTTAAACACTTAAAAATAATCTCTGAATAAAACCTCTCTCTATTAGGTAGAATATTTTAAAGTATACTTCTTAAGTAGTTTTTATGCGCATCGATTTGACAAAATATTATGATTGACTGCAATTTAAATGTTTACGGTTTGAACTGTCTCCCCTTTCCCGTTTATTTTAATATCATATCCGGCGCTATTCTAAGAATATTCCGTTTGTTATGCTAACGTGCACTGCAGTTTCGTGTTAAATAAGTCAAAGCGCTTCGAAATAACTAATTTTAAATTTAAATCATATTTTGTACATACATTAGTAACAGGTAATTTGACACCATATTTGATAATGTAATTTTATACGGGTTTATTATCTAACATTGAAGAGACGTGAACATTATTATATCTTATTTCAGTACACAACAAAAAGCCGGCATACATATACAACAGCGTTACAGTCCATAGCAGCAGGTATCTTAAGATGTATAAAATTTATTTTTATACTTAGAAATAAATTTGCAATGTTATGCGTCCCGTTTCAAACAGTCGCTAATCTGAAGCTGCTCTTAACGACATCGCGTTGAGACGCCATAAATCAATATTGTCCACACTTCCGCCACCCACGACTTATTTATGTAACATTTTAGATCTAAGATGAAAGATCACAAACATCAGTTGCTTCATCATAATTAAGACGTGATAAGGGAGTCTTTTTAAAAGGATTTGGTAAAATTTTTAGGAAACGCATAATTCTATATTTAATAGTTGTAACCTTCTCATACTTTAGACAATGAGGCTACACAGCCACAAGGAAATACAGGTTTTAGGTTTGTGTTATTTGAGAATCGATGTAAATTTGTTTTTTTTTTGTAGGTGTATAGAGTAGGTGTATGTTGGTGGTGTGTAGACGTAAGTTATATTTCATATAATAAAAAATAAAGCTAGTATAATAATATAAAAATATAGATACCAACTTGACGATCCCTGCAGTGACATCGAATTCTCTCGGGTCGTCTGCTTCTGCAATAAATGCATTGATATTATTGACTCACATAGCTAGTCACCATAACGCATTAGTCGATTTGCATAACATTTAGAACTTTGAGCAGATATCTACAACTTACCGCAGTGTGCTCGCAGTACCAGTGTGTGTAGGTTTGTGCTTCGCCACCACTTCGGCTAACGAACGTACTGAAGGACAATGAGAAATCTCTGGTCCATCCATATCTTCCTCTGTGATGGACTCATCCGTCATTAATAGAGGAGGGGATAGCGACTAAAATAAGAGTTAAAAAAGCAAATTTAAGAAAATAAAATACATTAGAGGCCTCATGGCTAAGCGGTCTTATAAGCCTACCGCGAAGCCTGAGGTATCAGGTTCGATCCCCGGTCCCGAATACAATTTATAATTTAATTTGTATTTGTATTCGGTCTCTGGTAAGGCTGCCACTTGCCGGACGGGGTGTCATAAGTGGTACGGAGGAGTGGTTGAATTTCTACAAGGCTTGCCTGCAGAAATTCAACCAGACCAACAAAAATTGTGGGTTGCCTGAAAGAGATCGCGATAAGGCCGCCCGTTGCACTCCAGTGCAACAAAGTGTGCAAAAAAAAATAGTAAAACATTGATGAAAAAGACAATATGAAGTTTTTCTTTTAAACTAATTTAATATCTACAGAAAACAATACAAAAATATACCCTTTCAACGACAGATACGTCACTGGTGTCCATGTTGTTAATTTCTTGACTTGCATTGGGAGTTGAAGTCCGGGCCCCGGCATGCTATTAATATAATGAAATAATTTACACCAGGTATGAATAAACAAATACATTGGTCCAAACACAATACTTACCAAATAATACAATACTTGCATATTCCCAAAACGATAGTTTTTTTTTAACGATTTAACCATAAAGACATATTGATATTAACCTTTATTTGTGGTTTGTATACAATGTTATTTCGTCAAACAAGAAAACTCTATCATAAAACTGTTTGGGTACAATACCATGTAGTGTTATCGAACATCGATAGGACTTTTATTGTTTGAAAACTGCTACGCTTACGGTGCTCATATAAGTTTGAACTACTAGAGACGCTATAATAATTAGAGGAATTTCACGCAGGGCTATCGAATAATATATATGCTATAATTGACAAAATTCATTGTTGAGATACGATCAGAGAGGTGGCTACGATAGCACCAAGTTAGCCTAGGATTCAAGTGTTAACGAGTTACTAAGCCTCTCGCTTTGTCAAACATCTAATGTCTTTTCAATGAGACGTCATCCCCTGAACCGCCATAGAGTGTGTTCTGGCAGATCCAGTCGGGGTTCATGTCAAGGTCTGGCAATTCCCTCTCCTCGCCCCGTCGTACTGACCCATACGAAGGGCTGCTTGTTTCCGCGCTGCTCTTGCTGTTCGTTGCCTCCTTCAGCTGAAGAATAACGCAGACACATGCTAAGTCCAAAAAAACATAACAAATATCAATTTATTTTCTCTATTTCTATGAAAAATCTAAGCCAGCAAAACATTTTTCAGTTCTAATACTCTTAAATTATCTACAACTCTATCCTGAAAATCTCTCCGAAGCGCCCTTCTAATGTAATGGAAATGTTACCTTAGCTTTAGCCTGTCTCAGCTGCCGACGCATTTCACGTACAATTTCGTCCTTGAATTGGGCACGCAGGGCTGCCACCCGGCACTGTTCTTCCAGGGCTGCGCACACGCGGTGTAGGGCTTGCACTTCCTCAGATAGGAACACATTTACCTCACGAAGGGCGCGAACGCTTTCGCCACTCGACTGAGGATAAATAAAATAAATTACTCGCCTTAATATTCATGATTTTATTTAAAATGATATAAAAATAAGTCGTAACATCGGCATTTTTTCATTTCTTACGACATTCTTAGTAAGAGATGTTTAAGCATACCACAGTATGTAAAATAAATTGAAGATAAATAGGATAATAAATATAGGATTAATTTAATGCTGTAATGCCCTGCCTTTATGCTGACCTCCATGTGCTGTATCTGCTCCTGGTACTGCACTCCTTCATCTCTCAATACGCCGTATTCTTTCACGGGCTCTACATCGCCACACTGTCGTTAATAGAACGTTAGGAATCTGTAAAAATAAACTGACATCCTGGCGAACAATTAAATCAAATTTCTGTTGTCACAAACCATTAAACGGTTAGGCGTAAGAGAACGCTATAGAGATTAATTTTTATTGCAAGCTAATTCTTTATTTATTGCATTAAAATTTAAATTAGTCGGGAATTTAAAGAACAAAAGTAAACTTATATATTTATGTTTGGACCAATGTGTTTTTTGGCAATTAAGATATCAAACGTACTTCTTTATTAGCAGAGCAACATATTTCCACTGTAACAGCAGCGTCTTTTCTGCTCACATCCCTAAAATAAAAGCATATTTTGGGAGCTTCTTGCAATTTTTTACTTAAAACCAGTATTATTTTTATATTAAAAAATTGCAATATGCTTCTTTTAAATGTATTAGTGAATTTCAAACAAAAAAAAACTATCATACACATTATAGGAAATGTTTTATAAGTTAAAAACAATTGGGATTTCAGGCCAAATAATATTTTAAATTTAATTTATGGCCATTTGCAGTAAATCAGTCTTAGTGATAACTTACGGTGTGTGATACTTTGTCACTGATATATCATTCCTGAGATTACTGATGGTATGTTCGTACTGTTGGACATCCTTGCTCAGCTTTCTAATTTCCCTGAAATATTGCAATTCCTCAGTTAGATGGACACGTTTCTAAGCGATTGGCTTTCTGTGCCTTAAAACAGAAACATCTTTTGCTTACCCAGACTTCGAACAATCGCGCCGAATAAACGGATTCTATACCATGGTATAGCTTTTTCCCTTTTTGATTCCGTTTTAACCCCTTTAAGCTTTATTATTATTTTTTCAAAATAAAAGGTAAGCTCCTTTTTCAAGCTCTATCTGTGTAGGTACTAAATTTTATCAAAATGGTTAGGCGTGAAATCATAGCAGGCAGATAGACAGACTTAGTTACCTTCGCATTTTTATAATAAGAACGTCAAATGCTGCCTTCATTTACTCTCAACTTCTGCTCCTTATACATATCATATTTTAATAACGATGATTGTTCAGTGGGGTCAAAAGATTAATTATATTCTTTGAATATTCAAAACTTTGATTTTTTTGATTAAGAGGATTGCTAAAAATTTTAATAAATACCTTTCCTTATTAAAGTTATCCTTTTGCAAAGAATCTATCTTAATTTTCAGTTCGTTTACTTGATCACATGTCTTTTTGGATTTATCTTTCTGAAAGAAAACAAGTGTTGTCGTAAGACTTACCTAAAAAAATATTTTAGTTAAATATGTGTCTATTATACAATAAAACGCAATTTAATAAGAAAATATATTTCAAAAAAATAAAGAAAATGTTAAAAACATCAAAAAATTAAAAAATCTGTTACGAAAACATGAAATTTTTTATTTCATTTTTTTGCTTCTTTATCACTATTTTACTTCCTTCCGAATCACCTTGTTCTAATTTTGGAGTCCTGCAAACGATAACATTTAAATTTATCTTAATGTTTTTTAAAATTAGTTTTCTCTTGTACACACTTATAGAGAAAAACTACTTCTTATATGTATTAAAATAAATTTAATAAAATCCTTCGTTTAATTAAAAAGTGTTTTTTTTAAACTAAATTATATTGAAGCTTCTACTTGCCAAGTTACGGGTCCAAAAATATCAGACTGTGTGACCTCGTTGAAGTGGATGCTGTCGATGGCGCGATAATCAAACTCCCTCAGTCTTCGAAGTACCTCCAGTAAACCGCGAAGGTCCGAGTCTTTACGGGCCAGACGTCGCCGGAGAGAGGTAACTTCCACACGCAACTCTGACACCATCTACGCGAATATTTCGAATATGTACTCGTTCAACAAAATCGAAAAAGAGCCTTTTGACCAAAAATTCCAGTCGTAAAAAATCATAGTCGTCATTGCATCTTAAATTGTTAATAATTTAAAGTTTTCATAAGAGACAAAGTTTTGTTTGTATGTTTAGACTGCTAATTTAAGTCTTTCCTCAATTTTAACGCGTGAGTCTTTTATTTTAATGTTTCATCTTTCTTTTTGTTAACTTCTTTACCCAAATATCTCAAGTATTTGTACTTTAATTGGTAATTTATTACCTACATTTTTTAACCTTATTTTTTTCATAAAATGGTTTGACGCTTTTACTCTCTGAAAGTAAGACTTTTACAACTTTGACTTATGAAATAGTATAAAATGGTTTTTATTATAGTCCATAGCGGCCTCGTTTTTGGGAATATATTTCAATTTTTTTAAATATATCCAAAATTCAGCAGTAGATATTTTAGATTTTCATAAAATGCGCGACAACTGTTTTTTAGATCGTGGATTGAAGTAATGGAGTAATTAAACAAAATGAAATATATAATTTATTGTTAAAATGTCCATTAAATAGTGCTAAAGTCCATACCGGCTTCCAAATTTTGAAATACTTATTTTGTAATATTTGAGAAATACTGTTAATTACTTTTAAAAAATTAACTATATTTTATTTAATAATCGAAATTACAAGTGTAAAATTATTACATAAACTAGCGACCCGTCCCGGCTTTGCACGGGTATAAAACGTATATATGAACCTTCGTCTTCAATCACTCTATCTATTAAAAAAAACCGCATCAAAATCCGTTGCGTAGTTTTAAAGATTTAAGCATACAAAGGTATATACGCACAGATAAAGCGACTTTGTTTTATACTATGTAGTGAAATGATGGTGCGTGTCAGTTCTGTGATAGGGCAGTTGCATGTGAGTTGTATGAAGTCAACGCAGTTTTGTAATAGGGCCTTTAATATTTTAACCTTTTATTTTACATTATAACAATATATATTGTTTAATATTAAATTATCTGAAGTTTATCAGTTTCATATTGATACTATCTAATTCGTCATGTTGCGATTTTATTTAAATCGCAAAGTACACAGTGGACGCGTCTTCTTCGGCGTTGGGTTAGAAAGTAGCCCATGTAGTATCAACAAATCATTTAGTATTTTAACTTCCGCGTTTATATAAACATCTCACCTCAGAGAACTTTCTACGTTCGCTGAGTACGCGGGATGTCAGTTCAATCTCCAGCTCCTCCACGGTGCGCGCTAGAAGAGTGTTCTGAGCGACCAAGTCACCCACCCAAGACTGCAGCAATTGCACTTGTTTCTGAAACTCAGCATTTGCCCTGTTTTATGACCCTCGAAAGAAACAAGAGCCACACATTCACATTAACACGTGTTTCTATTTTTCTATTTACTTTTGTCAAGTATTAAACTCCTTAATTATTTTTTGGGGTTAAGGGAAAATAAGTATATATCATAAACATTAACAAAAACAATTTTGATATAATGATCTATGTTAATAAGATATAATATGTATAGAAATGACTAATTCTAAATCAACCAAATGTTTATTTATTTGACGGCTGGTTGGCGCAATAGGTGCTCCTGCCTTCTGCGCCAAAAGGTCCCGGCTTCGAATCCCAGTAGATGTATTTATTTGTCTGATGAGCACGAATTTTTGTTTCCGAGTCTTGGTTTGTTTATAAACTTATAAATGTATTTATTATGGCACCCTCGTTGTTTCTGATTAGATGATGATTAACACAAGTGCCTCAGCTACTTACTTTGGGTTCAGAGCAATACATAATATATGAGTTGTCCCAATTATTATCATTAAATAAGTATTACTAAATCGTACAGTACACAGCTAAAAGATCAAGTCTTACTTGCAGTTTCTGTGATCCTGCAGTTCTGTTGATGAGTTCCATTCTCTCTTCATAGGCCTTGTGCACATCATTGAGCACTCCCAGTGTGGGGCCCATTTCACACGCGCAACGCCCGTCACTTTCAACTACGTTTGATTCCATATTTTCTATTATAAATTAAAAATAAGACGTTGCTTAAGTGTAAAATTCTGTCAACATTTTGTTCTTTGACAATATTGTCTTCTTTTTTTTTGAATTTGTTCATTGAGGTAAGGTTTTTTGTTGTTGTCTCACAAGCTATAGATTACCGATCTGTCTATATCTCATCAAATACACAAAAACAACGAATACATATACTGAGAAGAAAGATGTTTTCTGGCTTGCACGCACAAATAAATTCTATTTAAAAAAATAATAAGATTTTTCATCAATAAGTAGTTGAATATGAATAAAACAATAAAATATTTCGAAAATCGATTTATTTCCTACAACATTTGGCTAATAATTTGTACCTACAGTGTGTTCAACACAACATCCATTTACAAATCTAAAATAAATACATATCTTAACACGTTGCTTTACCCATAATTTACAAGCTCAAGATAAATTACTTCATGCCTTTGTGCCTTTAATATAAAGTAAATTCCCGTAACCCCTAGTGGGGCATGGGGCAGACACATTACTGTGTCTGTTTCACTGATCATTTTCTTTACAGGCCAGTAGGTGATCAGCCTTCTGTACCTATCCAACCAGAACATTCATTAGTCCCCCCGGGATTCGAACCCAGGATCTCCGGCGCAACGGTAAACGCGTAAACCACTTAGCCACGGAGGCGGTGCCATTAATTAATGAGTATTCCTATTTCGTACATATTTTTCTACTATACCAACAAGTAAAACGTAGATTTATATGCACTTAAGAATTAACTTGAATTAGGAACTGACTCCAATACATGAATATGGACAGAAGCAAGTTTTAAAAGCAGGCAAAAAACAGCAATGCTTCTCAATCTCTATACGATCACGGCAACTTTAGTCCGAATAAAAATTCTAATAAACTTACATGGAGGGTAAATATATAATAGTAACAAATATATATCTTGTACCCTTTATGTCAAGAAGTAAATGAATATTGCATTTCATGTTTCATAGAAAATATTACTGAAATAAGAATCATGACTGCAATATATTAAACAAATTATACGTCCAATCTCTAGATTACAAAACGCAATCAACGTTTGGCACGTTACAATAAAATTCATAGAAGATCGATTTTCAAAAAAATCTTTATGATTAAAGTTGCCATATTAATAATCCAATTTAATAAGCGTGTGACATGAAATAAAAGTACAAACATCAAATAGTAAAAACTTGCAATTATAAAAAAACAGCTCACAAAACTTAATATGTATGTAAGTACATATGTTTCTTTACAAAATTTAAAATGGATAAAAAATTATGAATATATTTGGCAAAAGACATGAGATTACTAAATTCTATTCAATTAGATAATTTGCCGTCCTAAGCTCTAATATGAATTTATCGGTCTACCAATAGCAGTAGATAAATAGTGAAAAATATATACATATAATAATTATTATATGTATAGAGGAATTCCTCTAAAAAATATCGAAATTATAAATATAAAAATGCATTCGAATCAATGCAGTGTAAAAGCAATGTTAAAAATGCGTTAAACAATCCAGATATAATCATCAGTTGTATAAAAGCAATTCATGTGGTAATTAATTAATTACTATACGTTATTAATTCTAAACCATTTTTTCATCTACAAACTATTACTAGTAAGCTTTTTGAAAATTATAAGCCCAACGGTACTTAGGTTTAATATATGAACGCACTATGTGCCTTATTTCAACTTGATATGTCTTGCGTTTATCTTACATTAATTATTAAGTAATAATATCTAACAACATGGAAGATCTCTATGTGCAGAAAGGCTTATTATAATATCTGACAGTGTATAGCATAGCAAATCATTATTTAACTAAAATAGTTTACTGAGTCATTTTAAATTTAACTGACTTTTCTGTATGGAAAAAGACTAATGTCATATTTGGCTTATTTCGTTTAAATACCTTCTTATGTAAGATAAAACTTATTATATTTAAAATCATAACGTTCTACATATATATAGATCGAACTAAAATCCTGGACATATCTGAAACAAACACGCATTACCAATTAACTATGTATATTTAATTATGTTTTGCTTTATCTAATAACTAATTTTTAACATTTGACGCAGATGAAGAAATAAAAATTTGATTAAATTGTGGTCTAAAAAGCAATAACAAATTCATGAACTTTTTTCATTGAGTAATGTTAATTTTAAAACGTATGTATAATATATAGGATGTTATATTCTACTTTAAATTATATTTATTGTTTCTTACAAGTTCTTAAAGCATACATACATTCGGCAGCATTGTAAGTTAATAGAAAGACTTGAGTTGCTCGTAAGTGAGGAAGAAAATAATATTCCAGGGCCCCATACGAAGCCACGTCGGTATGAATCCTTTGTACAGTGCGCGCGCACCTTCACTGCGTACTGTCTGAAATCGTATGAAACATTTTAAAGAAATCAATTTTCGGAACAGTTCTGTAGAATAATGATAGTAGGCAGTCTGTTTCTCGCTACAAATATTTCTGGTGCAACGCCCGGTTTATTTATATTTTATATTCAACCGAATTAAAAAGAAGAAATTCTCAAGTCGATTTCATGTTTCTTTTTGTATGTTTGATACGTTTACGAAGTGAATTAGGGACCGGTTTTAATAATTTTTTATTAAAAAATTTCTCATAGAATTTTTTTTATTAATCTTTTATGAAAAATCAACAAAAACAAAAAATGCCCACACTAAGAAATAGATTCAATTTCTGTTCATTGTTGGTGTTACTGATATTGGTATCAGTAATTGTTCACTCAACAGTGTAAAGTAAAATGTGTTTTTAAAAAAAATATTAACAGACTTCGAAGTACACTAAATATTTGTAATCACAAACCAAATATTTGTAAATTGGTGTCAAAGTATAAAAGAAATGCTTTGTAGAATCAATATTTCTGTTTTATTTAAAGTGCACTTTGAAGTAGTTTGTAATAAATTTTATAGAACGTGGACGACTCATAGACAACTTGGAGCAATGACATTAGTTTTTAGAGAAAAAAAACGTAGCAGTTTGGTAGATAGTAAATAACATGTTTATAAGTACCTACTTGAACGAAACAATCGACAGTGCCCTTGTATATCCGCACATTGGCATCTCTCTCTTTTCTTTGGTTCATTAGCCGCGTCTGCAATCAAAAGGGCCTTATTACAAAACATGGACTAAATATGTTTCAGTATTGGTTGCTAGGATACATGTCTAACGTCTGTCGGCGTTTTGGAATAAGGCAGCTTATATATTATCATTTTTATGTAAATAAAACTATGTCGGTTTAAGAAAAGCCTTTATTTAGTTAAACGTGGTTTTAAAAAACATTATTACTATTTTATTCAGTTCCACTTTGCTTCACTTTCAGTGAACATTCGTAACGATAAAATAGCCAAATCAACTCACCCTAACGACATCAAGCGGCGTACTGGCTACGGCGCTGCCAAGACTAGCTAGCAAACTCGAAACAAAGTGGTTGAGAGGGCGGTCTCCCAACGGAGCTGTAAGGCGTCTCTTACACGCATCGTATACTGGCAACTCCACGGCTGCGATTAGAGCCGCGCGCTGTGATGTTGGCGCTACGCCCCGCCATAGCCCCGCCGCCCCTTCGTTTCTATAGATATCGATGAAACACCTCACTATGTTACGCTTCTCATCACCGACCTGGAAATAGCAGTGGAATAAGAAAAAAAAACACATACAAATATATCTAAAATAAACCATAGACATACATTTACGGTCGATTGGCGCAATGCAGAAGTTTCATGATGTTGTTAATATTATATTCAACCATACCATTAGTATTAAAATTTAGATCGAAACTAATCAATCACTGAAAATTTTATTGAAATCCATAAATAAATTACTTAGAAATAGATTATTGAAGTATGCGTATTTCTATAGATATTTTATTGATTTTTTCACATGTTTGTATTATTTTAAATTAATTTTTATAATTCATCCATTTTAAAAAAGGTAACCTTCTCTTTTGGTAGTGCTCCGGAGTCTTGGTGGTTTATAACTCTTATTATGTATTTATTAAAAACTTATATAATATGTAATGATTGTGGTACCTTCATTGTTTCTGATCAAAGCCATATATGTGAGTTATCCAAATTATTATTATTATATATACAAAATCAAATAATTGCTGTCCACTTGTCTTGAGATGTTATCAAATTCTGAAATTTTTATCATCTTCACATCATTTGATGAACTTAAAATCAAACAGTGTGAAGAATCAATGACTAGCTTTAAAAAAACATGAACATTCAATTTAATAATACATAAGACTCCCTATATATATCAACACACACCTGCATTCTGACTTTGAGTACATCTGTTGGATTGGCAATAGCGCTAGATAATCCTCCTGCAAAAGCAGCACAAAATGTGTTTGTTGCCAAGTGTTCTCGGGTACCTCCATCAGCTCGCCTTGCAGCAAAAGCTTTTTTCAATGAGTAGTATGTACCAAACTTAATAGTCCCATATGTTGCTTGTCTAAGCACTGCTGGCCAGATTCTGAAAAAAGTCAGTAAAAACATATTAAATAATTGGTACATATAGCAAAAATCAGAGACCTAATCCAGGATTAGGCCATATGCAAAAATGTGATGCTTGATGAACTCAGCTTACAAAGTAAATAAATGACATATCATGTAATAAATTTATTATATTTAATATAACAATTATATCAATAACAGTTGGTATCATCAATACATATTAAAATAATGATTTTTCTTTTAGTGCAACTGAATATGCTTTTATTCCTTAATGGTAATTAAATAATATAAATATTATACCAATTTCTTTTAAATAACAAATTTAAAAAAATGTTTTAGGGATTATTCATTACTCACCCACAGTATAGTGCTTTAACACCCTCTTGTTTAGAAGTTTTGATGAAACAATCCACCATGCCACTGTACCGCAATTCAACATGTCGAGGGTCTATCTTTTGTCCTTGTATCTGTAGCCGTGTTTTTGTTGTGTCAATAGGAAATGTACCTAGAATCAATAATTGTCACTTCACATTTACATAAGTATGTCACACAAACAAAATATATATTTCTTCTGAACTTATTTGATATAGTGCAAAGTTTCTGAGTAATTAATGAATCAGCAAGTAACAAATTTGCATTTGGAAACTTGGAATTCAAAAAAATGGAGTACATTCAAAAATTGAATTAAAATTATTTTAAATCTACTCTATTTTTTATAATGTAGCCAGTATTTTTGGGATGCACTTTAACAGTTTTGATGATGAGCCTTTTGTATTTTTGTAAATACATAATTTAAGTAAATTTTTGTACTTAAATAATAAATGTTGTAATTTATTTGTCACAAAATAAATAAATAAATTATTTTTTTAGTTCAAACTGTACCTACGATACACCTTGCAGGACAACAACTTACCAAACTCGGCAACAATCGACGCAAGGCCGCCGTATATAAATGGTCTCCAATCTCTCTCTCCCATTACATGTATACGGCAACGCTTTGATAATATAATTATATACCTAGGTACTGAGACTTAAGAAGAAAGTCTGTTCTCTGGCCGATGAGGTATGCGAGGTTTGTGGAAATGTATCGTGAATATGCCGCTAAATGTTAATCTAAAATAATTTTTATCCAATTAATTTCCACTTTCTAGGCTCATACTAAGATAGGTACCTAGATCGAAGGTTTAATGTAAATGTGTTGTTTTTATTTAGGTATATCTTATATTAGATACAAAGTAGGTATTTATACTAACTACTTAAGTAGAGTAGGTAGTAGGTACCTACCGACCAGCGACTTACCTATAGGCTGGGAGTGGGAATACACATGTATGTAGCTGGCACACTTGCATACAAGCTACTTGCACGTGTCACCTACTTTCATGTCTACACGCTACTGACATGCCTGTATTTGGCATGCAAGTAGACAGCATAACATATTATTATATTGATTTTATGTCAGCTACTGGCATACACACATTTTACTTAGAATTTAATCATTTTTTTTCGTTTTAATCAACTGTGTGTGTGTTCTATTATTGTTTGTTTTCCTAGTGTTCTGTATAATTGCTGTATTTTGTGTGTGTGTGTGTGTGTGTGTGTGTCTGTAATTGCAAATAAAGTTTTTATCTATCTATCTATCTATCAGTGTGCACCCTACAGAATTCTTCAATTTCGGAAAAATTATTTTATTTGACAGTAACAGATGTTTGATAGTCACGTCGTATGTCATTTTATCCAAACTCACGCGGTTATTTATATAAATACCACGTAGTCATTTATTCATCTATTGATCGCCTTTTATTTCTAAACGGCCCTACCGTTAAAGGGGGGAATTTTTTACAAATACTTAGAGAGATAGAGAGTCCAAATCGAACTTGAGGAAAAGTGTAGTGAAGTCAAGGATCCAAAGGAGTCAAAAAAATTTCAACTGCCCACCGAAACGATGATATGCATATATTTTGTATTAGCTCCCGCACACTGTTAGAAAAATTCTAACGGCACGGCCGTTTCTGATTGGTGCGTTAGGATTTTTCTGACAGAAATTTCTGATAATGTGCGGCCGGGCTAAGACGGCCCAACCAAACGGTAACAGTTAGGAGGATGGTGCTCGAACAAACTTTGATAAGCAACTTGGGGCGCTACTAGGGGGCGGTAGTGTAGCGTAACATTTTAGAATTTTTAGAACTTTGACCAAAACAAACTGAATTGTTTCGAGTAACTGGCAAGTGGCAACATATGGAGATATTCTCAGCATGATTACTGAAACGCCGCGCTGGGTGAACGTGTACATGTGAAAGATCTAGCACGGCACGGCCCCGAGCTGTTTAGACGGCAACCTTATGCATGTGAAGAGAGCATTACTCTTACCTAAAAATCATACAAAAAAATGCAACACGGTACATGCGAATTGCGAACTCTACGCTAAACGCTTGCGCCGCAGTGACTACAAATGACCTAGCCTCCCTGTGGTTCCCTATTTCTTATTACACTACCCAATTGGCAGGGAGATCGGAACCTCCCGATCGCCCTGTTTAGGGTCCATGAATTCCCTGTTTGTTAATGACATTACATAATTACACCACTCTGTCAGGACCCGTAAATCATGAAGTGTGAATTTACGTGCTAGTTAATATCTATGGCTATCAATCACAGATAACTAAGTACCTTCCTATTATTATTTTTTAACCTTTCAAATTCAAATTTCTATTTAAGTTCTAACAAGTAAATACCTGACTTTTGAAACTTTTCTTAACTTGAGGAAAATTGCGTGAATATCAAATTATTGTAAAATAATTCAAGATCTCTAATTTATTAGTTGTTACATTTTAGTTTGAGTGACTATTTAGATAAATGTTTTGCACAGGCCTGTTGTTAACTTGTTCTAATCCACTTGTGAGCTTGTTAAAGTTCTATTTATCCTGTATACCTAACTATTAAAGTAGATATACTGTGTGTAACAAAATTAAAATAAATGTAATTATTATTAGACTGATAAAGTAGTGTTAGTTTATTTTAAAGTACGGTTTTTAAACGTAACTTTTTAAGTTTTGTCGAAAGTTGATTGTGATTAAAATTTATTTACAGAAAGAAGTAAATGAACTACAAGGAACTATACATAAAAGTTTATTGCCACTGGATCAACAATGTTTGATCATTTTGTACAAAACCCTGCTCCAGCAGAAGCTCCACCACCACCAAGAAAGGAACTTAAATTTGACAAGAGTTACATTAGAACTACACCAGGGATTCTTAAACTAGTGGAGGTGGTAAGTCTTAAGTTTATAGGAGTCGTATTATAGACTATAGTATTCATTTAACGTATGATTACATATTAATAAATCTATATGGTTCTGCAGGTCTGTAACTTGATAGGATTTATCTGTATCAAAGTTTCATGGGCATGGATATCAGCCATCTTCTATAACATTCTATATTGGGTTGGTAACATCATAACAGTATTCTTATTCTTGATGTATCTGTTTCATTTTGTTGAGAAGTATGACAATTTTCCATGGCAGAAGATGCAATTTTTCTTTTGTGCTGCTATGACTTTGGCATATATTGCAACTTCATTATTTGCCAGTACAATTGCAGAAAGTGTTGGATATGCTGTTGGGGTAAGCCATTATAAACATGATATATTTGAAACCAATAATTTGATTATTATTAAAATTGAACTATTAAATAGAAGCTCTTTAAATTACATCATAAAGAAAAAATAAACTTAATTCAGGTGAATGCATTGTAATGATAAAAATTAAATTATAATTTATTACAGTTTTTCGGATTCTGCGCTACTGTAGCATATGGCATGGATGCATACTTTAATTATAAAGCATGGAAAAGGGGGTTACCAGCACAATAGCTAAATCTATAACTTCTGATCTGATTGTTCAGGAAATTGAAATTTACATAAACCAGCATCTGTCTCTGTGAGATGTTAAGTGCCTTTAATAGTTTTAATAATTTATCACTAAGTATTATGTACAACGGAATTTACACAATGTTATGATATTGTTTTAAAGGACTACTGTGTATAACACTAAACATGATTACCATTAAAATTCATTAAATTTTTAAATTGTTTTATTATTGAATAATTAATTAACTATGCCTCAGCATATAGGCATTTGTACAAAGTGAGCATTTACATTTGTTTCCAAAAGTATATGAAATTTCTTATTTTTTAACTAATCTAGATGCTTGAATAGTAAAATATACTAACTGACAAATATAATTATTTCTTAGATGACAGATAGCAAAAGAACTAGTTTTTGAAAAATATTATTGTAATAATGGAATACATATTATGTATTCCATTATTACAAACTAAAACATCCATAGTAATTTAAGTTGCTTGTATTAACAGTTATACAAAATATACAGAGATTATTAATATACACATAAGCTTAGGACGGACGCATTATTATTTAGGTAAGCATAAAGATAATGTTAATTCAATAATGTTTACAAGCAAATATGAAAAGTAATAATAATAAGTAGTAATAATACTTTGGTTCATAAACAAAACTGGACATCTATATGTTATGTGAGGATTTTATATAATCTTAAGTCTGTAATTTGATGATAGTATTACATAATATATCAATAAACAGCATATAACTGACATGTTTAATTAGTAGCTAGGTATGTATCAGAAATCTATATAAATAAATTAAAACTTCATAATTTTACTAAATCACATTGTAAATTTAATGTAATCAAAAGAAAGGATTGAAATAATGACAACAAGCAAACAGGTCAGCATTTAGCATCTTCCAAAAACATCTGGTTTAAGGATTGTTCCCTGTGATTTGAACTCAAGAATACTTTTCTAAGCTAATTGATTAATATAGCTTATGTGACCATCATACTTACTGATAGTGAAATCAATACATAAAATTGATGATAGGATAATGATAAATTTTACATTTCCATTTAAATAATTAAGCCATTAAATACCTACCTATATATGAAATATCTATGAATAAATAACATTTACACTGTTTCTATCTAATGCCTGTAAGTTATATATTTGGTTCAGCAAATATAGGAATATCACATATCAATAATAGGGATTAAAGTATGAAATTGCCACAGTGGCAATAAAAATAGACACTGAAGTGACATAAAACTTTCATGGTGTGAGATTTTCGTGTGAAAACTTTTTTCACATGATACCACCTGAGGTTCTTCTTTTAAAAAATGTGACAAAACCGATTTTCGACTTTCAATAACCATAAGCGAAAAATGCAATTGCTGACCCCAGATCAAACGCCGCAACAGTGCTATAAAGCAAAGCTTACTAATAAAAAAGTAATGGTAACTGTTTGGTGGTCTCGTCATGGTGTTATTCACTATAGCTTTCTCAGGTCTGGTCAGGCAATAACAGCAGATATTTACTATGCCGAACTTCGAACAACGATGGCGAAACTGGCAGTGAAACAGCCCCGTCTCTTGAATCGATCTTCACCATTATTGCTCCATGATAACGCAAGACCTCACACTGCACTAGCAACCGTTGTATCATGTAAATCTAGAGTTCTATCATAAACGCATAAATGAACTTCCGTTTAGAGGGCAACAATGTATAGATAATGAGGATAAATATTTTGATTAAATATGTTACATCTTAGGCAAAAACATATTTCAATTTTTCAGTACAAATCGGCAATTTCATACTTTATTCAGTAATCAAAGATTATTAGGTGTAATTAAATTAAAAATCAGTATTATTGTGAAAATAGGCGGACAGAAGCTGGAGATATAGTTATCTCCAGTTAAACTAGTCTATAACTTAAAGTATGTACATAATTACTATTATTTACGAAATAATAATATGCTTGTAAAATATATGCATATAGCAAAAATAATTTATATACTTAAATTGTTAATAAATAAATATACAATTAACAAATCAAAATCTGGTGTGAATACTTACATAGAAAAAATATATCAATTATAAAATCATTATCATAAATAGAAATACATACTTTGTATTAAGACATGTGGCTTATAAAAAATATATAACATATGTATTTGTCTAATTATTTCATTATAAATTCTTTTTAAATGTAAAGATATCCAATTTATATTGTTATTACAATTTTTATAAATAGAAATCTCATTAACTAATTACCAAACTTCCCCAATAAGCTGTACCGACATTATTGTAACAGTTTCTAGGACATTGCCGGAGGTGTAGTAACATGTGTTTGTTTGGTCACAATGCGGCTGCCCTGGGCTAAGTCTCCACACTTTATTGCTTGGAATTTAGTAAATGCCTCATATCCATATAGCACCATAGCTAGGTAACCAAAGAACTGAAAGAAAAATATATGTTAATTGTAATAACAGGCTAACCCATTTTATCAATCAGTTATAAAATATTTTTCAAATGTAATCAGTTAATTTCAAATGTAGTCAACTATTAATGGTTAACAGGTTACAAATGGTCACAAAAATGCTACACATTGGCAGTTTTAACAGTTTTTCCCAAGTTGACAGTTTGTACTGCTGATACTATAGTAATTAATAGTTTAGCTGTTAATTATTTATTATTATTTAATACTAACTATGCCCGCGGTTTCACTCGCGTTAATTTCGTCGTAACGTGATGTTATATAGCCTATAAACAGAGTAAAATAGCAAACAGCAAAATAATAATGGATATGTATTATGCACTTCCTCCGTGCGGAATTGTTTTTTAAAATTATGTGTATTATATAATATATTAATTTCTAAGCCTAAGTTACTCCTTATTACATCAGCTATCTGCCAGTGAAAGTCCCTTCAGAATCGGTCCAGCCGTTTCAGAGATTAGCCAGAACAAACAGACAGACAAATATTCTAAAAAATGTTATTTTGATATATGTACCGTGTTTAAATCCATATGCATTTAGTAAAAAGCTGTTATTTCAATATTATAAACAGATATTCCAATTTTATTTATCTGTATAAATACATAATTTTATAAAACAGTCAGTTTAGTTGCATTATTTACAGTTATGTTGAGAAGGGTGGGCCAAATTAAATGATTTTTAATATGTTTATATGATTCATAAGTTTAAAAAATCAAGAAAAAAAATTATTTTCGTCACTAAATTGGTGAGCATATCTATATAGTACAATATCTACAGTTATAGATTAATAAACTCAATCAGTTATAAGTGTTTAATTTACAATGCATGCTTCATTTATAGTAATTACAATAATATGTAGTCTTCCCAATCAAGCTTTAATAATTTGGAATAAAATTTTTAAATGCACACCAAGTTTTTATAACTAGTTTAACTTAATTTTTAATACTCTATGATGTAATGATAAAGTACCAGTCACTTCACATAACAAAAAGTCATGTGCATACATTTTAAGATTTAAAACTTTACGTTGACCTAGTGTCATTGATATATTACATGTTTTAAATATTTAACAGTTCTCTTGTGATATTTAATAAAATCAAAAATTAGAAGTGTAGCTTACCCCTGCTGCAGAATATGTTGCAGCTCCAAAAGCAACCACAATTGTAGAAGCTATAAGATAAAGGAATGTTACAATTCCACACCCAATCATCTCTGCATGTAACCATTTAATATTATGGTATTTTTCTATTATGTGGAACAAATACAATAGAAGTAGTATCACTGAAAACCATAACCCTATGTGGGCAGTTACATTAAAGTAAACACCACGCCAATTTGACCAGAATGCTGAAGACTGAATACATGTAAATCCAAGTAGATCCAGGATCTAAAAACAAAATATTGAAAATTTAAATATTTGTTCATAATATATGAAGTTTTAATATATTAATTTTATTTATTGTGTACATAAGGAATAATATGATGAACACTTTCTAATTATTAATACTTACAATCTCAACAATTTTGACAATTCCCTGCTTAGTTTTGATGTAGGAAGTATCAAGCCGTGTTTGTGTATTAAAGACTACATTTGATGATCCCATAGAATGTGTACTATTATGCATAGCCATTTTGATCTAAATATTTAATAAGACAGTTAATTTTTTTATACCACACAGCTGAATAAAAGTTACAAATAAGATAAGCTTTACTTAAATATGTTGTGTGTTGACGAAAATTTACATGAGTTTTATTTGTTTGAAGATTAATCAGAAAACATTATTACAGTCCAATTTGTTGAATAGGTATACAACAACACTATCGCTATTCGCCGTGCCACTGATAAGGATTCTCAATCACGTCTCCTTGACTCTAAATTACAAGCCAATATTACGTAAATACGGCCATGAGTCATTTTTTAAAATAGAATTTATGTTCCAATCATCAGATGATCCTGAATGCAAACAAACGCTTTGGCACTTCCACTTTGAGCATCTGCTGTGTATAAGATATTTCTGCGTTGATTACATAGTTTCTTAATTGTATTATTTTTTTTGTTACTATAACTTTATATCTAGAATACATGAAACTAACAATATTGTGGATTTGTGTAACATTTCCACAATGTCAATGTTACTATAATATTACTATTCAGTATTCACTACGGTTTTGAATTAAATAAATTTCAAAAAATACCTAGTATACTACATACTTTGTATATACCCAGTATAGTTTGATAGTATAATACCTTTGATTATTTACTTGTGTAAATAATCAAAATTCAAAGGACAAGCTAATCGTGTTCGTAGTTCGTAGAGTTCCTAATCCATAATTATATTATATCTGTGGTATGGTTTAAAAATTAATTACTAAAAGGTCTCAGTAGGTCTATAATAATGATGGGTCGTCGACGTTATTGCAGTCGACGAAACGAGACTGGTTTACCGTTCACGTTAAACTAGTTCAAAAAACAGTTTAATTTTCGACTAGTTTACGTTGTAGACGGAATAGCGTTAATTTCAACCGTAGTTTAGTGAACGATCGGGATTAGGTCGTTAAATTTAAAACTTGTTCACTAATCGATTATCACATTATTGTACTTGCGAATTCAAATTAACTTCCCTTCATACTCTTTCCAGGCTTAGGACTGGCAGGCTGAAAATAAATTTGTACTTATGTATGACTATATACATATAAGCCTTGCGTATTTAAAAGTTAATTTAATTTTATGTACATAATCGACTATTTACACAAATGTACATATTTATACTAGACTATATTTACATGTAATTTTTGAATCTGTTTAACACTATGTCTATAATACTATATAATCTGTTATTTTTATTATTTATAGTACTTGGCATTCTCCCAAGTATGACATACGGCTGCGAAACATGGGCACTAACTTTTTTTGGACTTTGTAGCACTTTCGGAAATAAAATGGCTTTATTATTATTATTATTATTATTTTAGTTTAATTAGTACGCATTTACGAACACAAAAAGTATTTTAATCAATACTAAAAAAGTAACGTACACAAAATTCAAAAATATTTTTTTTTAATCCAAATATTCGTATCTATTGCATTGTAATATAGTCTATTTACGTAGTGATTTCTGTGTGAGAAAGAGAAAGAAAAAAAAAATTAATTTTAAACAAAAAAATAAAACCGACCTCAAAACGCACTGAAAAGTAAAAATAAATTTTGTATTATAAATGAACTTACTATAAATAAAAGACGTAAATAGTGTTGATAAATAAAATTCATCTAAAATTCTACAAGGGCATAAAACTGTCATGTTGCTCTTTGAATCGCGGCCCCAAGCCATTCAATTAATTTTTTATTAAAGTCCAGGAATATTCATTCAGTCTTTTTATTTATATATTTGGCACCGCCTTTCAAAAAACAACATGAAAGTTTTATGCCCTTGTAGAATTTTAGATGAATTTTATTTATCAACACTATTTACGTCTTTTATTTATAGTAAGTATATTTATAATACAAAATTTATTTTTTACTTTTCAGTGCGTTTTGAGGTCGGTTTTATTTTTTTGTTTAAAATTAATTTATTTTATACTTTTGAGTGGCTCTTCTAAACCGTATAGGTAGTTGGTTATCATACCATCAAAACGAAACCAACATGGACGCCCTGACTTTACGCTTACTTTATACACTAAAAACTAATTTAATTAATTTAATTTAATATTTTCAAATTAATGAAAATAATAAAACGCAAAACTGAATCGTTTAATACTAAAAATTTAAGTAATATCGTTCATATAAATTAAGTTTTCATGGTGTTTTATAGTAAGCAAGTGAACGCACATTGTGATTTCCCGTAGGAACTCAGTTACTATATTCTCTCTATCTCTAGAAGTATTTCTTCGACCTTATTGATTTTACTATCATATATGACCCTTTTAATGTTTTATAAAATGGTATATAAGTCATCGATATAAACTGATATTACATCGAGCTATAGAGATCTAAACTGGACGCGTAAACAATAACGTATGACATGTTTTTCTCTGTTGACAAGTTTTGCTCCATAACATCAAATACATGGCTTAGATTTTCATAAAATTCCGTCAAAAGCTTGACAATATGAGTTTTAATTAAATTAATTTATTATAATTAGTATATATTTAATATAACATGGACATCTCTATTGCTAAAGCGAACTAATTGAAGATTTTTCAATTTTTTATTTTATAACCTCAATATCTCTAAAACTATAAATTAAATTATCTTGATTCTTATTTTCTCTTATTGCAAATTTAATACTAAATCGAATAACATCTAATTCATCGATAAGGATTCATAAATCATAGAGTTATAAGCAAATAAGCACGACATGGTCGCGCGGAATTCAGCGATTTCTCGTCCGATTGTGAAACTATTCTTTCAATATCCTGAGAACTATTGATCGTAAAAATTCTAAAAAAAAAATGGGACCACTTCGACGAGTTACCCTATCGTTTGACACCTCACTCATCCAAATCGGTCTACAAATGGCGACGTAGAGCGGAACATCGGAAAAAAAAAAAAAAAAATACACGTCGAATTGATAACCTCCTTTTTGTTTTTTTTTAAGGTCGGTTAATAACATGCGGTGGACCTCACGTCGCACTGATTTCGGCAATCTTCGTAATCACTTGTTGACTCGTTCAGTCGTTTCGTTCCGTCGCCGCAAACCGACTAGTTCATGCGTAAACAGGTTTATTCGTGAACCGTAAACCAGTCGAACCGTTGACGCCAAGAAAACATTCTAATAAAACAGTTCGTTCATTCAACGCTCACTCCTAGTCTATAATAATATACAGAGCGTCTCACGGATATGCCACATGGATGGAAAGTACCTTAAATATTGTAGATTTCATTTTACTGAAAGAAGACATTATTTGAATTTAAAAAACAATTTAAACTGCATTCATAGATATTTAAATAATTACATGCTTGAACCGGGAATCGAACCCGTTAAACGAGAAACAAAAAAAAAATGTAATATAAGTGTTAAAATTTGACACTAGTTATTTAGCAAAAAGTCTGTGAAACCAATCAGAAACGGCCGTGCCGTTAGAATTTTTCTAACAGTGTGCGGGAGCTAATACAAAATATATGCACGGAGCGCCTTCCGGCGAGCGTTAGAATTTTTTCTGACAGATATTTCTGATAATGTGCGGCCGGGCTTAAGATCAGATCAGACTACAATACAATAATAGGCATTTTTGGATGAACGATCTAATGACAATTGACAAATGACAACAGATTTTATTCTGTATAATGATTAATCATGGTTTAATTTCTCTTACATTTAGCTGGAAATCAATAATACCTTATGAAAATAATGTTTAGGATTTGATTAGAATAGTTGCTACAAAACAAAATTAATATGAAAATATTTTTTTTCCTGTAGGCATTCCTGAAATGTAAACTCGTTTCTTTTTGCATAATTGGTAAATTCTATACTTATTAACGATTGAAACTTGCGTAGGTATCTAATACCTATTGCTCAACTAAATCGTTATTTTAGTTTGTGACGACTGACGGCTGTTGCACCGTGTACTTATCTGATAACTGTAATTTAAAAACTTTGAAACCTATTTAGAGAATCAAGTAAGTAATACAATAAACATGCCTTATCTATTTCTAATTACTTAGAAGAAACATGACTTCACAGGACACAAATTGTTTTAAATGTAGTTATCATTTTTTAATTCAATTTACAAAAAATATTGATGTGAATGTAGAATTATTATTGTTTGATGATAAATAAATGCACTATAAGTGGTAATTTAGTACATAATCTAAAATTGTTGATTAACAATTTGTGGGCGGAAGTGGTGATTACTTTTTTATATAAATTGTTCAGATATTTTAAATAATAGTGCCTCTTATCTTTGAAATGATAGATATACTTTATATGAAATTTGATAATATATCCAATATCAATTGTTTTGAAATACAAATGATCAAAGATTGATTCTAAATCAGGATTTAATTAAATGCATTGAATAAACCAATGTGTCCACTGACCTCAGTATATATTATAATCTATAAATCTTAGGTTTGGGAGCAAACCAGATTTGGGTTAATATTTTAAAGGACTTGAGATGGCAGAGACAGGATTCCCAGGACAACATTCTACTACAACCACAATCACATCTAATACTACTGTCAACACCAGGATAAGATTTGATAAGTCATATTTGAGCACAGTACCTGGTTTGCTGAAGATTGTACAAGTTGTGAGTATAATTTTATTATCTTAATGTTAATTTTTGTTAGGCACCTTTTATTTTGTTAAAAGGTATGGTTATTAGCAAAATATGTTTTTTTAAAATATTTATGCTGTATGTTAGTAAATTTTGTATTATTAATCTGTAACAGTGTGTATAAGATTTATGGATATTGATAACTATAGGTTAAATCTGGTGAGGAGACATTCGATTTCATTACTTCATTCAGATTTATCACACATATTATGTTAGTTGGTACCTAAGCAAAACAAAGTTATCTGTTGTATCTGTTTTATTTATAGTAGTGTCTTTCGACTTGTTGTATATCCATTTACCTGAAAAAAATTATTATTATTGTATTATTATTATTATTTTTACACACTGTTGCTCTGGAGTGCAACGGGCAACCTTATCGCCCATTGCACTCCAGTACAACATACCTTTATACCATTATATTACCATACCATTTATAACTCAAGAATGGATGGACCGATTTTGATAATCTCTGAATTGTTGGATTCGTCTAATCCGAGAATATCAGAATAACTATCAAAAATATAGAAAAGTTCACGAAAAAGTGTTTATGACGAAAATTTGTCTCCTCATACATTTTTTATGGAATGATGTTTTAGGTGAAACACAGAAACACATTTGGAACTCTGAAGCGATACGAATTTCGCGGGCTCCATAAGTTTAACATTGTAAATTTTACAATTATATTTTGATTACCCACTATTAAATCGGCCGTAACAATAAAGTTAAAGTAAACCATGCAAAAAACATCGGGAAAATGTAGTAACTATCAATTAATAATTGTAAAAGTATAAATATACACGCTTAATCAGTTCAATCTGTTTTCGTTAAATAAGTATGTGATACTCGCGTAAATAAAAAAAACATTAAAACCTCAGTAATCTAACTTAGATCTGCGTAGAAATTAATTTTTATGTTTAATTGGCATAGATATACTTATGGTAACATACCACATCGCTCGCATACCAGCAGAGGTCGATTGTGCTATGACACTTCCGGCTTGCACGTTTCCAACAGCCGACATAGCAAGAGCGGCCAAACTCCCCGCCGCTACACCGACAACAGTGAAACCAAGCTTCGTCAATATCCAAAGCCCTTTTCCGGTTTTCAATACAATCCAACCGATTACATTTACTATACACCAGGCGCAGCCATTTGCCATTTTAGTTTTAAATACTCTTTGTTTTTAAAATAAATTTTATGTATTTAACGCCGAAGTCGTACCTTGCGACTTGCCGTTTGCACTGTTGAGTGAGTTGACTGTTGGTGTAGACTGTAGTCTATAGTCTAAACTATAACACATAATATGAGTGAATTAATACCAACTGGCAACTATTGCCAACGTGAGAGAAATTGAATTTTACAGTGTGTGAATTCCCCATTCCAGTGTGTCCAATTGTCGGGGATTTCCCGTTATTAAACTTAGCGTTTGAAACGCAATATATGTACTTGTAAATGGAATTACGGCTAAATTTAAGTTATTGGTTGTAAGGTTACAACTTACAATGGCAAAGATGATTTCCTTATTTTGTTAGGTTACAATAGTTGAAATAGTAGTTCGTTCAGCTCTATCTTATTATTTCAAAAATTCGTCTATGTCTCTCTATATATATTATATTTTGTACAGTAACATGTTGCAAAAACTATAAAGTACGTGAATGACCGTAATTCCTAGTGGGGCTTGTTTCACTGATCATTTTTTTTTTACAGATAATCTTTTTTTTTCGGTTTTTTTGACAGAGTAGTACTTAATAGATATTTACCTACTGGAAAGTAATATTTTAAACAAGTTTTTTTCTATTTGACAGTGTCACCTGCTATGAATTATTAGATACTGTACACCATGGAATGTGCAGCGTTGTGTGTTGTGTATTTAGCTTGCATTCCTGTTTAGGGTGGATCGCTGCTGGGTTTCATCTGTGTGGTATGCTCTCGCGTTGGCACGGCCAGTAAAGGTGCGTACTTTAGCTGGGTGTCTATGATTGCCTTCTGGTTCACTGGAATTCTGCTGGTCCTTTACCTGTTCCACATCGTGGAGAAGTTTTACAAGATCCCGTGGCTGCGGATGGAGTTCTTGTTCGCAGCTGTTTGGTCTCTACTCTACCTTATCGCCTCAATACTTGCTACTACAGTGGGTGACAACGCTCACTATGCGGCCAGCGTAAGTTTTTATTTTATCTAGCAAATTTATTTGTGTGTATGTTTGGTATTTTTCTGACTTGATTCTGATGAAATCTTAAATGTTTGTATCACCTATATAGTTAGGAATAGCCTTGAAATAACACAAGTGAATTTCAGTAACTCCTAGTGCGGCATGGGGCAGACAAATTGCTGTGTTTGTTTCATTGATCATTTTCTTTACAGGCAAGTAGGTGATCAGCCTTCTGTGCCAACCCAACCGAAACATTCATTACTCCCCCCGGGATTCGAACCCAGGACCTCCGGAGCAACACGCATACGCGTAAACCACTTAGCCACGGAGGCGGTTTAATTATCAAATACAGCCCTATTATTATATTATAAGATATGTATAAGATCTAAATAACTAGCACTGCGCCGCGGTTTCACCCGCACCTACAATATGAATAATATTAATCACAATAAAATATAGCTTATGTTCATCAGGGATAGTGTAGGATTCTAATATTGAAAAAAACATTTCAATTGGTCCAGTAGTTTGAGAGCCTATTCAATTCAAACAAACAAACAAATCTTACCTCTTTATAATATTTTATATTAGTATAGATAAAGTAAAGACGTAAAGCAATGCCAAATACGAAAGCCATTACTTATTGTTTTAGAAAGGGTTCTAGTTAAAGACAGTTGACATATTATCATAGTAATGACAAATGACTAAAGAGCCAACAATCTCTACTTTTTTTTTTTTTTAATTTACTCACTTAAACTTATTAGACATAGCACGTTACAGTTCATACATCCATGTCAAGGAAAATACATTAGTATTTTGCAATTTTCAGTTCTTTGGTTTTGCGGCGATGCTAGGGTATATGATCGACGCCTACCTCAAGTTCCGCCTAGTAAAAGCAGGAGGGCTCGCGCAGGGCTCCCGCGTGGTCTCCAAACAGACCACAGAGGTGACTACACCGCCCAGGGTAGGATATTGATTGCACCTTGCACCCCACAACACTATATAGAACGATACTTAAAGAGCTGAAGCAAAAGTTCACGTAGATATACTCTGGTACACATAAAAATAACTAATAAATAATAAATAATTATTCTACTAGTCCCTAGCACGATAAATTGTTACGATCTGACTACGTTCTCTAAATGTCACAGTTTCCTAAAATTTGTGTAACTGTTCAGTAATTCGTTAGCCGATAGTTTTATAGATACAAGGACGCACTTGAATGACATTAGCTGGGACCTTTCAATGAAAAATATTTCTCTAGAGAATTTCACTCCTAAAAAGACTTGTAAAGTTTCTACACTAAAATATATTCTTTTACAACTGTACACATCGGTAAATATAATAAGGACGGGTTAGTTAAACACATTGCTTAAATTAAAATAAACTTCTTGTAAAAGACCAAATTCATAAAGATTCTAATAATATTTTTTTAAATACGTAAGTATATAGCTTTTTCTGAGAAATTTACCCCGACGTTTCGACCGTGTTGCAACGGCCGTGGTCACGAAAAGAACTCTCTAACAGTCGGGGTAAATAAATAAAGTTTCTATGCGCGATAAGTCCCGCTATATTTGCTAAAAATGAATTCAAATCGCGAAAGTTTAAAGTTTATAATTCCTCAATTTTTCATGGAATGTTTTGTCTGCTTTCAAAATTAACTGTCATTAAAACAATTTAAAACGTTATAATTGATGTATGTTTAATCTTGTATATGTATGAATATAATACTAATATTTATTTTAGCGAATTAAGCATTGCAAGTAATAGAACCCATACGCACCGAATCTATTATATTTACTTATAATATACTTACATAATACTTATACGTTTTTACAATTTTAGATAAATTAAGATCAAATATATTTTTTAACGAAATCGATTCTTAATAGATACAAAGCAATTTTATAGCAATATTTTCTAGTCTATTTACATCTGTGTTAAGTGAAAATTAAATGAGATTTTTGTTACAATGTTATATTTGATACAGTACCTAATCTTTAACTGCCGTTCTTTAGTTTTATAAGTTACTTATCATGGACTAGGGTCCGGTTAACAGACACTAAACGCAGCTGTTGGTCAAATATCACAGGCAATGGATAAATAGGTATTTTGCCATATTAGCCGTGTGATTGTAATGTATTTTGACTATTGGTCGCGTTTATAAATAAAACATTTGGACCTTATTTTACTTATATATTCATATTTGATATTAAATCAGGGTATTATCGCTCAAAATTTTTATCTGAAGACCATGACTGTATTGTTTTATGTACCAGCCTGCATAGCGTGCGCGCTGAGTCAATTTGTCAATCGGTTGTATTGTCTATGGACTTAGCATGGTTGCCCTTTATATCAAAGCTAGGGCGATATTAATAGTAGTTTTGGCTACGATACCTCGACGACAAAGTTAAGTAGATTTTGACACATTCGTGATTGTTTTCTTTAGCACGAGAAATGATCGTGCGTGCGTATGCTAGACGGACTGGTGTTAAATTTTTAACTTATGCATAAGTTGTTAAGTACTTATATTTGTTGTTTAAGTTTAATACGAATTAACAAAATAGCATTACCTCTTTGTTAGCTAATTTCGTATATTATTTATAATTTAGAAACCACCAGACATCTTAAAAACGAAACTCAACTTATGGGTTATGTAATGTAAACTTTGAACCCTAAATTAAGCGACGTATTTGTACCTGTAATCAGTTATTATTAAATGATATGAATATAATAGATTATTTCTGTTGTGAATTTAATTTTTTACAATGATTATGTTTCTTAAAACTATATTATTTTAAGAGAAAACTTGTAATATAACGAATGTACATTATATTTCTATCGAAATCGGAGAAAATTTATCATAAATATGAAATAAATCATGAATAAATGTTATATTTTTACGAATACAAACATTTTTGTTTATTACAAGATATTGCAACAGAAATAATATATTTTCTCGCACAAAAATATACTAACTATTGTTTAATCTTTTAGTGTTAAGTGAAGTTAGCTCTATTAATTTTGTTTTGCTTTAATGTTCTTACATGTTGTGTAATGCCTTAACGAGTGCCTTTAAAAGTACCAAATATTTTGACAATTTAAACTAATTAATATACTGACAGTTAATCATTTCGTTAAGACAATCAAATTGTTATGGATATTTTAAATAATGGAATTTATATACATTTTTATTAGGTTATGTGCATTAATGTATTGAATTTTCTCTAAGAGGAATAAGTGAATATTTTAGACCAATAAAATGGCACGCACTTAAAATGGAAATGTATGTATGTAAAATTGAGAAAATAATCACCAAATAAATCACAATGCATTTTACTCTTACAATATAATTAATGCTTTGTTATAACTTGAACATTTTTAATAAACTATTTAAAACATAATGTGCTTTTTATTTAACACTAGTTTGGCGAAGAAACAAATAAATATATTTTAAATCTGTTTAAATCAAACAAATATTTAACATTAATTAGAATATATTATATTTTTTAAATAATTAAAATCCTTCACCAGTCCTTAACATTTTTTATAGTTTCAGTCGCTTTATATCCTCAAGCTTAAAGTCGGTTCTGTAACAAAAAGACATCAGAATACAATATAGCCCTCGCTTATTTCTTATGGTTGCTATAAATATACAAATACGAACGCACGGACGAACAGCCCCTTTAGCAGCTCCGGCCCCCAAGTGACTGAAACAATTCTCCACACATGAACAAACTTATGCTAATATTAGGAAGCTGTCCCGGTGTGATGAACAGTCCAACTCGTAGTTTATTCCCTGTCAGCTGATGATACTTTCACTGAACAGTAAAAGTTGAGATAGACGAAAGCCAATCAAATCGAGACAGTCGACGATTAATAAGTATGAGCTGAAAGTATGTTTACCTGGTTGCAAGCACCTGCCTGACAAGCGCAGGTGGTAAGGGAGCAGGTGGTGCGGATGGCCGGTCGCCAGCTATAAGGGAGGCCAGCGACGCAAGGCGAGCCGCCTGTTCTCGCGCTGCGCCCGCGTTGCTGCCTGCCCAGGCGCAGAGTCGCCGACAACGCCTTTCCACACACGCGCCACTTTCCTTGAATACACAGAAAAACTGTGACAGGAAATTTGATACAAATGTTTAGAACTATTTAAGTGGTAACAATTTCATAATAACGGAAAATTAAAGGAATAACTAATGATGTTCGAATGAAATCAGAATCCATTTACATTTAAAATGTATATTGAAGTAGTAATTAATCAAACTCGAGAGTAAAATCAGCGACACTTTATTTAATACATATAAATCTACAAGCTTATTCTTGCTCAGTGCTCACATCTTCCAAGACAAAAAGAGACGATGGTAGATAAGTAATCTCTGTATATTATTACCATATAGAATATAAATTAACCACAGAGTAAATACTTATACTATTCCAATAATGTATCGTCTTAATTTTATTTTCAATGCAATTAATAACATTATTATAACATCTCACCGATTTTAATAAATTTTTTCCTTTTCTCACTCATGTTTAATTTTACATATTTATAAAGGTAAAAGTTTACCCTAGTATAATGATTGGTGACGAGGGTTTTCTGCGCTCGGTTGAGCAGGTCGGTGAGCAACTCTGCAAGCAGTTCGTCGGCGGCGGGCAATTGCTCGTGAGCCTCTTCCGCCAACACATCCAGTGCCGCAGGTAACGCGTTAGCTTCTTCCTCTGCTTCTTCTGCAAGTATGGTATGGCCGTTAGCAGAAGAAAGGGTTTTTGGGAGTTCAACGGACTACGTTATTTTGAAGAGAACTTGGCGGCGCCTTGTTGCTCCAGCTCCAGAGGTATCATAAAGAAATAAATATAAATTCCACTACATAAGGAAATATGGGGCGAGTAAAATTTTGTAGAAATGTTTTTTTTTGCCACAAAAGGCTCCTGATATATATATAAAAACAGAAGCAGAAATATATATGTGCCCTATTTCCCAATTCGGTTTTTTACTTTTTTTTAGATACATAAATAAGAGGTCACGGTAAATTGCAGGTTTGTACCTAGGTCAATGGTGGGATCGACAAGATGGTGGGCCCAAAGCGCTACCGTGTGTTGCAGTGCGGCCCTTAAGGCGGCTCGAGCGTGAACGGCGGCGGCTCGAAATGCAGCGGCGGCGGTAGCGTATCCAGTGGCGCAAGACCGCAGCTTCTCGTGGTCGGCAGCGCTGTGACAAAGCGGCTCACCTAGCGCACACGCATCACTCGCTAACCGCTCCACCCATTCCGCGCCTTGCTCCGCTTCCGTCATATGCGCCTGACAAAAAAATTAAATCCGTTAAGTTAGTTACGCGGATGCTTTTTCAGTAGTCTTAGGACTGAATCAACAATGTGAGTCAATGAAAAAAAACAAAATTTTTATCATGCCGGTTTTAGAACGAACAGTAGATTACCAAATCGTATGAATCATAATGAATCAATTCAAATAGCAGACTGGGCGCCTAAGTTTTAGTTTTTGTTACCTAATAATTGTAACTATACGCCTAATGTAATTAGGTATGTTAACTGATAGTTTATTTTTTCCAAAGCATCTTGTTTGTAAAGTGATTTATTCATTGTATGTTTTCAATTTGATATCAAGAAAACTATAAAGAGAACAAGTTGTACAAAAATGATAAAGAAGTCTTGTGGTGCCCATAAGTTGTATGATCAGGTTTCTTCAAGCTTTATTATTATTTGTTTAATTGGGAATCAAACTGGTGAACTACAGTATAAAGGCGGTGAAAAGAATTTTTGTTCTGTTGCAGGATATTAACGTTCAGCGACAAAACTCTACAAATTGTTATACTGACAAAGTACAGCGGGTCTGTTTCAGCGGCAAGCGCGTGCGATGTATGGCGGCGTGGTGGCGGGAAAGGCAGCGGGTCGGGCGGTGGCGCAGCTAAGCGACGGCGTAGAGCGGCGGCGGCACGCTCTAACTGTGCTCCTGTCTCGTTAACCACGCAGCACACACCCTCCACGCTACCCGTTGACACACCGCGTCTTTAAAACATAGTTTTAAACAATTAAAATTCCTTCTTAAAATATTGTTTCAAAAAGCTCTTAAAACACAAGAAGAAGAAGGTATTTTTACTTAATTTGTGCGTAGCAAAACTGCAATATTTTCTGTACGCTCAGTGATGAAATAACACTAATGAATTATTATTATCCTCTCCAGTTCTTGTGACATCTGGGATCCCGCGTGACCTTTGCTCTTTTTCATACAGGTATTTGTCAATGATATATTCTATAAGTGTTTCATACATTGTAAATATTTACTTTATGCCGTCAATTGGAAGATATACAAAGAATTAATTTCTAGTTAGTTTTTGTGATTGTCCCGTGATTTGTTTTATTTCTTTTTGATATGTTTGTCTTAATGAGTTTCATATAACTTTTTCTATTTAAGTATACCTTTTTTGCTTTTATATCAGTTTTGTTCTGTTAGTTAAATATTTTTAGGGATTCATTTATAGTCTAAACCAATACATATTATATATTGTAAACTTATTCTTGTTTTTTGATGATGTCTCTGTTATGTATCCTAATAAATCCCTCTAATATTATAAATGCAAAAGTTCATGAGGATGTTTGTGACTCAATCACGCCTCAACGGCTTAACGGATTTTTTTATATGAAATTTCAAAATAAATATAAAAGAATATGCTCTAGATAAACATAGGATATTTGATATACAGGTAGTGTGTTCATGTGGGATAATTTACAATGTTAATTTATTCAAAAAAAGTTACTTATTTCACGTCTAAACGGACCACCGGATCAACGTGATTTTTGGCAAGGAGTTAACGCGGGTGAAACCGCGGGGCACAACCAATAAATAAGCTTGACTTATTTAACTATGGATATTCAATTAGTTCTACTTATAATTAGGTATATTATTAGCTGATCGTTGCGGTCGCAGCTATTATGTTGTTCAAAATAATTACTTAACATAAATAAATAACGCTGACCTCCGTTAATTATTTTATCATGTTCTATTTATATCTAATCAATGAACACTCCATACGGCAGACGCGACAAGCGCTACGCTCATTTCCAGAGGCATTCTTGATTCTAGAGAACGACGGCGCACGCGCAACCGGCGTTTTATAATCAAATATGTTATTAATTGAATTTGCGCTTCATATATTATAAAACGTAATAGAATCATTTGGTGAGTAAATATCTTTCATTTTAACCAGAACCTAACAAATTTTCATGTGTTCAATTTGCTTTAATATTTCAAGGTTAAGTATACCTACCTGTAGGTATGATTATAATGACGTCAACTCTGATTTACAATAAGCTAAAGTATTTTAGTTAAGTTACGTGAAAATTAATTTTAAGCATTATTTCATCATTAGATTCCTAAATTTGATCGAAGGAATAACAGAATAGCGTTTTTGAAGTCACAAAACTAAAATTAGATAATTTTAGTCAAGTTTTAGGTAATTGGCAATTGGCGTTGTAGGTAATTGATACCTGTATGATCTCAATTCTCACTCTGTTTTATTAATACTAACCAACAATTATTTATTAGAAATTTATAACTACTACTAGTCTAAAAGTTTTAAAAATAATAAATAATTTTTCATTAATTGTACCGTGCCGACGCAGCTGTAATAACAAGTTCATAATCCGAAAGACTTATCTATATACCTTATCATAATAAGGCATTTAGAAGAGCATTGTAAATCTTTATTTAGGTATCACAAGTAGGTATAAATATTTTTTATTATTATACGTAGAATTTATATCATACATAACAGCCAATTCATCGCTGTATTACTAGAATTAGAGCTGCAGGAGATTGAGATATTAATTGTCATCTCTTCTTTAATACCACTAAACAAATCAACATGACAATTAACATACGAATACTTCATAAATATAATAAAGTATGAGAGATCGATTATATACATATTTTGAATATTTATCATTTATATAACTGATCCTAACGACTCAAACATTTCAATTCGTCTATGTTAACTAAAAACTAATAATACTTATATGTAATATATATGTAACCATATTATGTGTACATTAAGGAGGTACCAAGGTGCAGACGGTCGGTAAGTACGTGAGTATCGTATAAACATTGCTAAATCAAGATGTTAGCACTCAACGTAAACAATATTTGCGGTGAAACAGGGTACTTATTTTTAGAAACTTTTTCGTATTATTTTAACTCTTTTCTTTCATAATACATATCTACCTAATTTTATACCTATCGCCGTGTTCAAAAACAGTTTTTTGCTATTAGCAATAGGACTATAAATATAAGAAAAATTTCATACGATATTAAAAATTAATTTTTTTAAACAGATTATTTATCTATTTATAAACTTTATTTAAAAAAACTATAAACAGACGGAAATGCTTTGACCGAAACGTTCCCGAGTCTAACCTAACAATGAACAGAGATTGAAAGTAACATATTGTCTAAGTATACATTTTTAGTAGGTTTACATTTTATTATTGAATTTTTATGGAAGTGCCCAATAAAATAATCTACCAAATAAGCTCACAACTGCGTAACTAATATCATAAAAACATCCACACGTAAAGAGATTTTTATCAATAATTATTATATATAACCTACCTATACCTGGCGCACCTTTATAATTCAGAATAAAGTAGGTTCAATTAGTACTGATATTATAAATGCGAAATTAACTATATCTGTCTAATGCCTAAGCCACTGAATCGATTTTGATGAAATTATGACTGTGCATAGACTATAGCTTGGAAAAGAAGATAAGGCTTATATCACGAAAAATAACATAAAAATATCTTAACGAAACTTAGAGGTTGTCACTAAGCTTAAACGTTTTTTTTGTAGGTTATGGGATCGGCTACGTGCAGGAAGCACCTGCTGAAAGTAAAACAATTGTTAACAAAATTCGAAAGAGAACCTAAGGAAATTCAGGGAAGGAAAATAACACAGTGGTTCTTAACCGGAGAAGACATTTTTATCGAATTATTCGAACTAGGACAAACTGTTAATTGGAATTTTTCTGAAATTAAAAATCACAGTGAGATATCCGAAATATGTTCAGGAATAACAGCTAATAATAGCCGGTTAGGATGTTTTATTAGTCTCTACCCAAACTTTCGTATTAACTTGGATTTAGTCGGTTCGGCAGATGATATATGCAAAGTACGCTCTGGATTAGACGTACTCTTAAAAGGATTTTCTGATATTAGCAGAGAATTTGATAAGGTTTTACAAAACATAAACGAGCAAGGAGAAGTTGATGAATTCGATAGATGTTTAAAGATTTGGTTGGAAACTGGACATCGTCCCGATTTTGTGAATAAGCCTACAGGTCTGCTGAAATACCATTGGTGGTGGTTTTAATAATCCTATTTTACGTGATAAAATAACAGCGATCTTTTAAATTAAGATGGAGGTTGATGAAGACAAATGGATTTCCAAGGCTATCGACAATGTCGATAGATATCTAAACAGAGGTGGAGAATTACAAGGTGATATTCCACAATTTATAGGAGGTACGACCCTACTCAACACAATAGGTATTGCTATGGGTTTACCAATGCGCGACCCACAAGATTGGACACAGTATGAATTAGAACGAGCTTTTCAAGGCGAACTGGTTTTCTTTGGAGGTGCATCTTTGGAAGCAATAAATGCCATTGCCAACACAATCCGAAGTTGTTGTAACGGAGACGATAAGAATTACATTACTGTCTTACCAATTGAGCTTTATTACGAAAGTAAATTATATGAACTACCAGTATTCAGAGTTCAACGTTATCGCGATTCAAAAAAATACTATGTTGACAACACTGGAAGGTACTATGATAGCGTCACTGACTGGTATGATAACAATAAACTTCCTCCTTGTAAAATGGCGTATCCAGTTAATCTTACACTGCAATTAAGGCCTAACTATACATATTCTTGGGTTTATATAGATGACACTCCACCAGCGAGAGTAGGAGCAAAGACAGCAAGAGCTGTAGATACGGTCAGTGCCGTAGCCGGAATAACTTCCGGAGTAGGTCTGTTATTCGTGTCTGGTGGTCTCGCGGCACCTTTGGTCGTAACCGGAGTGGCAAGCGCAATTTGGGGATCTGGTCGAGCAACCCAACAACTTTGTGATAGATCCAGTCATGGCGAATCTATTAATCCTTTTACTAACTCAGAATCCAGAATGTTATGGTTAGGTATTGCAGCTAATATAGCTAGTTTTGGCGCTATGGGTGCTTCGATGAGACTTACATCACTGGCGGCGCGTGGAAGAGAAATATCAAACGCTTTAAGAATGTTTACAAATATTGCTAATGGGACAAACTTAACGATCAGCACGTTAGCAATAATAAATAATAGCGTATATTTAATTACACACTATGATGAGTTATCTAAAGTCGATGTGCTTATGCATTTAGCTTCTGTGGCCTTTTGGACAAAAGGTGTGTTTACATACAAAACTGCGGGTGCTTTAATTAGAGAAGCTGAAATTCAGGCTTTTAAAAATATTAACAAGGAACTTTCTCCGGACAGACAACGCGAATTAAATGAGGTAAGAAACAGAGTTCAGAACGATGCAAGTCTTCTCCGCCAGTTTATTGCGGCTTCTCAGTCTCAAATATCAATTCAAGAATATTCTCAAGTTTTAATTGATGGTATGCATTACTACGACACAGTTAATAATATGAGTCCAGAACAGATAGAAGCTTTTGCCAATTTAAGGAGTTTCATGAGGGACGATCTACGACTCCTAACAGGTCTTCAAAGGGTATCTCAAGCAACAAACATGAATAGACAAGACACACTTGATCTAGTTCTTAACATGTGGCAACGATATTCTGATGTCAATTTTGCCAGTACCAGTGATATCACTTTACGAGGTGGAAATCTTGTTTTGGGAAGTGCCCCTCCAATTCGCATAAATCAAATGCCAGATCTATCGGCTCCTATGATCCGTTTTTTTGGAGAACATCTAAGTAGAATTGATGCATCTACTACTAATAATTGGTCTGTTCCTGATTTATTAACACTTCAGAGTCGAGGCTTGTTTACTACGTGCCAAGCAACGGGAATCTGTAGTAGAGGACAAGCTACTATATCCTTAAATGGCAAGTTAGAAATAAGCGTCAGAAAACTATTGAGTATTAAACCTACTGTTTGTGAACAAATGTTTGGAATGATTGCTCAATTAACAGATAATCAGTGTACCGTCAGCAACAGGTTGCCTCCAGAAATAGTCAAACTTTGCGTACAAACCCTCAGGTTACGATTTGAAGTCCATAGAAGAGAAAGCGTCGAATGGATCGCTAGATGCGTAAGTAATGCACCTAATTTACGCAATATTGTGCAGGCTGATTTGATGCCACACGAAAGAGATCGGCTATATACATTCAGGGCTGATGTTGATATGGCAAAAGCTGATTTATATATGGGCGACATGGTAAGGTTTGTGTCCGAAATGAATCCGAGGAATGTAAGTGAACTGGTGGCTTATAGCGAATTTGTGATGACATACATCGAGGAAGTGTCTGCAAATATCCAAAAGGACCTTCAAGAGGGAAGAAGACAGCTTCCCCGTAACAAGAAAAAAAGTGTCTGGTTACGTGAGTATTAAATCTCTTATTATATTAATTACTACTGTAGTTGAACAATGTGCGGCTTTATGGGGTTAACCACCTATTAACCCCATCATATAAAGCCGCAAACTTACTTTACGTACTTTGGCTTGTACCCATAGTTCTTTAGCACATGTGATAATAACAGTTGATGATTACGAACGCTCTTTTACAAACTGTATTCTGAAGTAGAATGTTTTTACAGGTGAACAAGCCAGTCAAGAGGTGTTTCAGGACACCACTGCTTTGAGGCAAAAATTCAATGACTTGTTAGGCGTAGTGAGAAATAACGATATGGTCGGAGTGCAGTCGGTGGGGAGCGGCCTGTCTGAGACAGCATTGGTTTCAGCAGTCCGATCACATAGAATACGTTTTGGTGGAGAAATATCTGCAGCGTACCACATTTTCAAGCACAGCACAGATCCGGTAACAGCTTATGTGGACCTAGCCAACAGCACCATACGTTCTTCTTCGAGTCAGTATACAGTGACTCTTGGGCAAGAAGGCGACACCAGGCTCATATCGTTTTCAGACGATAATGGTAGCTGTATAGTTCTTGAAAGTAATGGTCGAGTTTTACTCTGCACTTATAGAGCTAGGGACAGGCGTTGAAAATTAATTTCAACGTAACCATCATTATGAACAGTACCACACTCTCCACAAGCTGATGCACCCACTGAACATTTTATTAGATTTCTGATGAATACAGAAGTGAGAAATATTTAGCTATTCTAGGTTTTTTTAATTTTTTAAAATATTCTTACTATCCTGTCAACTTATCAATCATATTCACAAATATGCTATGTAACTGTAGGATTATATTGATTAAATAGTCTTCAAACTTTGATGTATTGATGTTTCAATTATCTCAGCATGAGAAATTTTAAAATATTTTCTACTAGCTGATGCCACATACATTAGCCACGTCCATAAACAAAGGCTGAGGAAATAATAGCACCTACCTAGCCCAAGTTAGATTCAAAGATTTTTTATTAAGTTAGGAACTGCTTATAACATAATTTGAGCTAAGCGTGATAATGAAATTTATACCAACAGCTAAGATTTAGATTACAACCATGAATTTTCCCGTAGTCATTGCATCGGGATGAACGTTTTTAAAAATACTCTTACTATACAAAAATTAATTAAAAACCATTCAGTAATTGTATACCTGATCTTGAATAGACATAAAAAATCGCATTTTTGTGTTTTGTTATACATTGTAAATTTTATTTGAACGTTATATTTATTTTGATAAATGCATTTGCTCAGAGTATCAGCTATACTATCATCTATCTGGTAGTTTTAGCATGATGATGAATACATATACAGGCAAAGTTTTCTAAAATGGTTGTGTAGGGATATTTATCAAAGTACATTTATACAAATACAAAATTACATTTTCTTAGTGTTTCACGCACTCATAACCTAAGCTTAATCTATAGTTGCTATATCAATTATACTGACCTGATGACCTTTCTGGCGATAAAGAAGACATCATCTACCAAACTGGAAGTGGTAACGCCAGGCTGGGGCGTTGACAGCTTCAGCGCCTTACTAACGCTCTCTTCCAAATAATATCTGTAGGTAAATATTTAGTCTGATAACAATACAAATCCTGGCTTTTGGGCCTGCCACGGGGTCTTTAAAAGCTTCATATTTAAGTATATTGACTTGAGTAAGTAGACATAGTCGCAGAATCGTGTTTTGCATCTAGAATCTATTTGAAAATAAGTTTTTTCCGTTAAATCAAATTTTTAAATTATTATTTAATCTAGCCCAACATTCAAACATCAATTAGTACTTCTGAATTTAGAAATGAGAGAAAGCAACACCTCGCTTATTTCATAAAGGATTAGTATGACCCAAAAAAAAAGATTCATTATTTATTAAAAAAGACTGCATCAAAATCCGTTGATTAGTTTTAAAGATTTAAGCATACAAAGGGATATAGGGGAAGAAAAAGCGACTTTGTTTTATACTATGTGTAGAATTATTATATATAAAATTCTCGTGTCACAATGTTAGTTACCTTACTCCCCCGAAACGGCTTTACTGATTTTTACCAGATTTTATATGCATATCCAGTAGGTCTGAGAATCAGCAACGATTTATTTTTCATACCCCTAAGTGATAAGGGTAGCCCACCCCAAAAATTAATATGGCAAAACAACATTTGCCGGGTCAGCTAATAAAATATATACAATATACAAAGTTATTACAAACAATGTAGTATGGTGTTTGTCTGTTACGTTCTTACGCCTATCATCAGTCTCTCGTTCACCAAAATAACAATTTGGTAGAAATACGGATATTGGATCGTGGCCTCCTTACCCTTGAGACTATTACATCACCATCATACACTCAATCAAAACTTGAATTGTTACTTGAACCATTTTTTTTCATAACTTTTGAACACTGGCAGAGTCAATTAAAATAAAAAAATAATTTTTTGAGGGTTTAAGCAAATGCAGTCTTTCACTATATTCAAAAAGTAATCCTTACTTTTTGGATATAGCAAAAGTTAACTTACCTCTCAAGTGTGAGGTATTGGCTCAAAACATCTTGTGCTGTTCTGGTCATGTCGCTCCCAGCTATCATCTTCTCCACCGCTTCTACACAAGTCACTCTCGCCGCATCATCCATACTGCTTAACTGTTGAGCCATTGTTTTTAATTTAGCCTTGTTTTGTGAGGTTCTAGGTTCGAATCTCGAAGAAACAAAGAAAATATTTTCGTTTGAAGGTACAGAATACCGACGACCAAAGATACTTGTAAAGCCAAAGCTTGTAAATTAAACAGATGCAGAAATGTTACGAACTCTATACAATAATATTAATACACACATACACACCTGACTTACTTTTGATTTGTGGTCGAATTTCGACCAATTGGCGACCACTATTATAAATTAAATCAGTTTTAATCATAATATAATTTTGCAGGTTTTGTCCAAAGAAAACCAATATTTGGTATGAACATAGACACAGTTTAAAACTTCAATCAATATGCAGTTAAATTATCATGTAATTGAAAATAGTGCCACTCACGTCAATCCGTCTCCTAAGAAAGCCGAAATACAGGTGAATGCGTTGGTGAGCCAGCGCTAACTCGTTAAGAGCGGGTTCCACAGTTAAAGGCGAGCGGGGCTCGGGAGGCGACCGTCTTACGGCAAGTAAAGATCGGCATACAGTGCGAACAACGGCGCATATAGGAGGCTGAATACGCGCCAACGCGGCCGGTAGGGTGTGCCCAGCGGTTGCACTCAACGCACGTATACGCTCAACGGCAGTTGCACCAGCTTCGAGAACTCGGGTCAATGCATCAGCGTGTGCCGCATCTCCCCCACCTCCTGATACAACGCTGCAACGACGCAGCTTCACCTCGAGCTGTAAATGCATTTATACTATCTTCATAAGCAAACATTTGTCCTACTAAAGTCTGCTTTGTGTTTTCATCTCACACTATCCATAATCCATACCATGTTATTCAATGACTTGATGAAGATGAAGATTTTAAATCTTATATGAAATTCTCGTGTCACAATGTTAGTTACCTTACTCCTCCGAAACGGCTTTACTGATTTTTACCAAATTTTATATGCATATTCAGTAGGTCTAAGAATTCTATCTATTTTTCATACCCCTTAGTGATAAGGGTAGCCCACCCCATAAATTAATATTGCAAAACAACGTTTGTAGGGTCAGCTAGTATGTATATATAATATTAATTGCAAAATAATTACATAATAAATAATAATTAAATCTTATGAATTAAAGGCAGATCTAAGTATATGGGGACATAAAATGTTTCTGACCTGTGTTGCAACATACTTGCTTAACATGTCTACACCCAATTCAGCACAACCAATTTGAGGAAAAAGCTTAAAGAGCTTCTCAACTGCAGGATCATCCTCTTTTTTTGCTGCTTCATCAAACCTTGAAATAATTTTTTGAATGTCAATGCAAATGAAATTAGTAAAACTGTTAAAATTTAAAATATTATGTATTTTTATGTTTTTGTTTAAAGAGATATCGACGCGCTTAGTTGAGATCACAGGGAACCCGAAAGCTGGCTCATATTTCGGCTAACGCGTTAGTATAGCAATACAACGCGGTAATGTAGCCAGTATTTTGGGTACGTACCCTAACGGCTTTGATGAGCCTTTTGTATTTTTGTAAATATGTTTAAGTAAATTATTGTAAATATTTAATAAAAATTTATAATAAATTTTTATGTACCTAGCTATATCATGGGAACATTTTTGAAAAAGTTATGTTCAATAGTTAATTATCCAAATGTTTTGTAGGACTAGACACAATTACTTCATCATTCGTAAATATTACTTTTTAATGAGGTGTTCTCGAAGCATATTGGCAGCTGTTGTAATATCCTGCCTGGGATCTGCATCTCCTCTTGCCCGAGCTGCTGCAACTGATGCTGGCTCCATGCTCAAAAACCTTGCAATATGTCCAGCCGCTGAAAATAACTTTTTACTTACACAGTATCCCCACATAATATGTTAGATGTCCCTAAATAAATTTTATATAGTAAATATTATATTATGATACATAATTATATCGGTTATAGTTTAGCATTTAAAAACATTTAGTTCGTTGTAAACACTTAACCTAGAACTGGGGTATTTTCGGGTAGCTCAATGGTATTCATTTTTAAAATTCGGTTGGACTGCTATTCATTAGCAAATAAATTAAGAATTACCAAGAGGTGCTGTATTTACTACATCAATGGATGACCATATGACGAGACTTTTTAAAAAGAAGCTAGTCATCAGTACCCCGTCATATATTAGAAGTAGATGCAATAAGAAAGTAGAACTTAATAAATGACAATATTTATAACAAGGTAGGAATCAGGTAATAAATATATTATGTAAATTTAAAATTCACATAGATTGATTTAATGCTAATATATGCCAATTTATTAATATCCTCACTCAATAATACATACCTGTTTCATAATCATGTGCTTTAATAGCTGCATCAACTCCAGAACTGCATGCTTTTAAATCTATCAAGTCATGAACTCTCTGCTGACATTCTGCAACATGGGTCTAAAAATTTTAAAATGCTTACTACTGTAAAGACTGTGTTGCTATATTAAACTTATTACTTAATTTATATGGGTATCCTAATTCATTGATTTTTTAAAAGCATTTGAATTTTTATAATAGATTGTGATCATTTTCACTCACTCTAGCTAAATCTAGCTGGCGTACTTTAGCGCTCACATCTCTTGCCAGTTCTGCAGTCCTGTTCACCATATCAGCTGCATTCTGAGCCTCATTCTTAACCTCGCCCAGTTTTGTATATGCTCGACTGGCAGTTTGAAGTTTGCCTTCAAGAACACAAGCTCTAGAAAGTGCATTTGATAGAGCATCATTAACTTCCGACTGGAAAATAAGAAATTACTTTGAGTTCAATAATCTATTAGCCGAATATTATTAACAGAATGAGGTAACAGTTACAATATGCAATTAAAACTAGTTACAAACCTCTTCTTTCTCTATTTCATTAAGTGCTTTTTGTAGACCTTCTTCAGAAGAAACATCATATTTTTCTAACAACAAAGCTATAGACATTATGATTGAACTAATTAATTCAATGTTAAATAGGTAGTTTAATCAACAATACACATCAGCTGATTTTCAAATTTATAAATATTTTTAAATTTGAACTTAGAAATAATTATGGATGTGACGTGAGTAATTGTCATCTGTCATCTCAAAAATATTATTATTTATATATTCAGAGAAGTCATTTTTGTGATCTTTGTGATTGTCAGTTAGGACTTAGGTATATCATGTTAAAAAATCAATAATTTATGAATTAATTTTAAACAAAAAAATAAAACCGACCTCAAAACGCCCTGAAAAGTAAAAAATAAATTTTGTATTGTAAATGAACTTACTATAAATAAAAGACGTAAATAGTGTTAATAAATAAATTTCATCTAAAATTCTACAAGGGCATAAAACTGTTTTCATTTAAAAATTCTCTCTTGTTGCAAATTTAATAATAAATCGAATAACATCTAATTCATGGATAAGGATTCATAAATCATAGAGTTATAAGCAAATAAGCACGACATGGTCGCGCGGAATTCAGCGATTTCTCGTCCGATTGTGAAACTATTCTTTCAATATGCTGAAAACTATTGATCGTAAAAATTCTAAAAAAAAATGGGACCACTTCGACGAGTTACCCTATCGTTTGACACCTCACTCATCCAAATCGGTCTACAAATGGTGACGTACGAGCGGAACATCGAAAAAAAAAAAGGTTTTTTTGAAGGTCGGTTAAAAATAGAACTCTATGGAAGCATTTAATAATATTTCGAGTAAATCTAGACTAAAGCCTTATTAAGTTAAAGTGAAGTCCCGTGTCCCCTAGTGGACAGATGCACTTCACATCTGTTTCACTGATCGATTTTTTCTTTATGGGCAACTAGGTGATCAGTCTTCAATGCCCTACCAGACCGAGTTTTTTTTTCCACCGGGAGTCGAACCCGGGACCTTACGGTTGTAATGCTTACTCGCTTACCATTAGACCAAAGAGGCGGTCAAATATTAAGTTAGTTACAACTTAAATTATTTTTGCTGTTTGTAATATTTAATAATGTAGATTAAAATTTATCAATTGTCACGAAGTCGGTGCAAAAGCGGTGGTTGTTTTATCAGCTTTATGTTATGACAACTGTCGAGTGTAGAGTGTTATCTATCAGTGTCACACTTCAATATTGCAATTTGCAAATACAATTTTTAGTAGTAAACTGTAAAGGCTGTGTGTGCAACATATCAGTAAACATAAATTTTTTGTGATTGGGAAATCAATGTTTCATTACATAAATTATAATTAGGTATCTGCCCTTCGGGCTCATACCCAACCGATTGCCCTCGTAGAGGACCGTTTTACTTGTGCAGTGTTAAGAAAACCTCAAAGGTAAGTTCGATTATGGATCATTGCCATTCACATAGTTTAATACTTAACGAATACAATTTACAATAACATTATTGTACATAATATAAAAAGCATATTTTTAGTCCCATCGTACATTTAGACTACGATATATGAGTATAAAAGTATTGTGTTTGAACAAGATGAAGAATGTAAGAGTGTAAAGTTTTAAAAGTTTGTGATGATGAAGGGCTGATTGCTCACAGATTGACTCCGTGTGGGGCTGGGCTTCGCCCCCGCTGCGCCTGCAGCTGGGAAACGCCCGCGGGCATAAAAGGTATACTGTTCTCACTATAGGAAACATCATTTTGTAGTAAAGATATTATGTTGATGCTTATTTAAGCTCTGATTTTTGTACAATGTATATCTAAATTACATGATGTATAAAGGTTTATACATCATGTAATTTATAAAATATATAATCTTGAATGTAGTTTTAATATTATTAATTTTGATACTTCTATTGTGTTATGGCGGGAATATACATGCCTGTAAAATGGAACAGTAGCTTGCATGCTAATTAACAGCATGTAGAAGTAAGTGACACACTGTGGATACATTTGCAAGTAAACTTTCATACAATTTGCGTCCTTGCATGCCACTTTAGTAGCCCCCTGCGTCCCCTCCCTCACGTTGCATGCCAGTAGCTGACATAAAATCAAATGTTTTGCTATCTTTTTTATTGCTTATATACTATAGGTATTTACATACATCATGTTTCATCTTAAAATCTATACAAAATGATTAAAATCAGAACAGCTGAAGCAACCAACTGCCTTTCTTATTTAACACTTACTTTTGCCTGCATCTCTGTATGCATACTATCAACCCTATTTCAACATATCAAGTATTTTTTGCAATAAAAGGTAAACTATATCCTTTCAAGCTCCATTATAATATATCTATACTAAATGTCGTTAAAATCAGTTTTTTGGTCTAGGCATGCAAGCTTAACAGGCAGATGGACAGATTTCACTTTTTTTATCAGACATATTTGCAACTGCTAATTTGCCTAATAAAAAAGATGAACAATATGGAATGTGTAAAAATTAATTAAGAATATGTATTATTATTATGATTTTTTAATTCAACATAATTATTATAATCTTACTAGGATGGGTGAAGGCGGGTCACCCAGTGGAGGTGTTGGAGGTGTGGGCGGCAGCGGCGCGCGGCTGTCCCACACTTCAGAGAAGCACCCGCGCTCCATACTGGGCGAGTTGTCAGCGCTGCGCCGCCACCGGGAGCTATGTGATGTCGTCCTCAATGTTGCAAATAGAAAGCTCTTTGCGCACAGGTTCTTTTATCGTTTTAATCACCATGTGACATCTTCTCAGTGCAGCAATATATTTCAGTGAATGATTATCTCTTAAAGATTTCTGTTATAGTATACACATATCATTCCTCCCAGTTTCTTTTCATTTGCCTCAAGTATACAAACACTTGTATTACAATGAATTACAGGGTGATCTTATCAGCATGTAGCCCTTACTTCCGCGCAATGTTTACCGGTGAGCTGGCGGAGTCACGGGCTACGGAGGTAACCATTCGTGACGTGGATGAGCACGCAATGGAGCAGCTCATTGAGTTTTGCTACACCGCACACATCGTTGTGGAAGAGAGTAATGTGCAGGTGAGGTTTAAAGACGTCAAAATATCTTTAACTTGTAACTTTGCTTTGAAAAATAATTTTAAAATTAACTTGAGGCCACGTCAAACGTAGAAATTCTTTACACTTTACAATTTAAAAATAATCCCAGTCTTGACTGTTCAAGTTCGCATTATTTCAATTTCATATTAACCTTCATAGGCATTCGCTAATGTTAAATGTACTTTTTTTTGTTTGTTTTGCTTTCTAGGCTGGGTTCAAGAAACGAACCCAGACTATTGACCTGTAGAGATAGATGTGAAGATGTAAAATAAGGGTTAATGGAAACGGTCTGAAAAGATGTATGTACATAAAAAAGTAAACAAAATAGCCACTATGTCAAAACTTAAAGATTACGCGTATATTTTTAAGAAACCGAAACTTATGATCTAAAAAAAATGGCGGTTGGTCAGGCGCTCCTGCCGGCCGCCTGCCTTCTCCAGTTGCAGGAGATCCAGGAGGTGTGCTGCGAGTTCCTGAAGCGGCAATTGGACTGCTCCAACTGTCTCGGCATCCGGGCTTTCGCCGACACACACTCATGCCGCGATCTACTGCGCATCGCTGACAAATTTACGCAGCAGAACTTTCCCGAGGTATACCAGGCTTTTCATTCAGCAAAAAGTGAATTCTGTATCTAATTCTGTCAAATTACAAATTAAGTTTAAAAAAGAGAAAAAAACATCGAATTTAAAGTTTTATTTTTATTGCAACAAAATAAAAATGAAAAGTTATTTTTAATTAATAATTTGCTTTTTTATCCTTACGAAGATCGCAATACATGTGTAATATTAAATTAGAAAGCGAAATGTGTAACAATAGTTACGGAAGAGTATAGTGCAAATGCTCTAAATATGATTTAACAGCATTAACCTTGGCATACTACAAATATTTCAATGTCTTTTCATCGCGTTCTAATCATATTATGATTGTTATATATAATACATGACTTTAAATCAGTATAAAATTATAAGTAATCTTATGAAATATTTTTCAAAAGAATGGTTTGTATTCCAAACGGTTATGTCATCTTATAAGTAACTTAAATCTTGATGAAAGAGTTTATTTCCATATGTCTTAATATTATAAAGTCGAAAGTAACTCTGTCTGTCTGTTACGCTTTAACGCCTAAACCACTGAACCGATTTTAATTAAATTTGGCACAAATATAGATAATAAGTTGAGAAAGGACATAGGGTAGTAAGGGACGTAGGGTACTATCTAATTTCACTAATTGGGTACATATATATTTATTGTGACCATTTAAATCGTCTTCAAAAAAAGTGATAAGAACTATTCTAATATCCAGTCACTTTTACTGTAAGTACCTATATAGGTATTTGACGTAAAAAATAAAACTCCTGTCCAAGAAACTGTCTAATGCGGACGAAGTCGCAGGTACAGCTAGTTCTAAATATATATGTGTCACAAAATAGAGATAGATATGATATAGGAGAAAAATATGACACGAGTATAACTTAAATTATTTTTAGTCGAACTTTTAGATGACATAGATAATGAAAATTGGCAAAATTTAAAATACTCCGACATTTTAATATCGAATTAGAACGTCTCATATACGGCTAATTCGATTTAAATGTAGTTAAAATCACTCTTGAAGAAGTAAAAAATAAATCTAAGTTGGTTTAAACCACAGAGAAAGGAATCGCTCGCGCCGCCCCTACTAGGGACGAAACTAATAATAATAGCGTGTCTAGCCGGGCCGACTCTGTAGGCGAAAGTCGCATACTTATAAGTCGACCGTTGTAGAGTAAACACGTAAAAAAAACCTAAAAATGCCCCAGTGTGTAGTGATATGGTTCCATAATTACAGTAAAAAGGTTAATAAACAAAATTCTGATGTAACATATCACAGAGAATTAAAAATTTGCAGATTTTTGCATATTTTAGAATTATCTTGAAACACAAAACCTCAACGTAAACGGTGCCGCCCGCTGACACGTTGTTTTGTATGAAATGTGTTGAGAAAGGCGCCTCTAGTAGCGCGCGAGCGACTGAAATTCGTTGCTCTGTGGTTTAAAAAAAAATACACAGATATTATGCAGTTCAAACGTACAATACCCCATTTTGTTTTGAGGACAAAACATCTGTAAGTAGATTTATTGATAAATCTTCCATTGTGAAATTACAGGTAATGGAAAGTGAAGAATTCCTCTTGCTGCCAGCGGCTCAACTGATCGACATAGTATCGTCAGACGAATTAAACGTTCGCTCTGAGGAGCAAACTTTTCAGGCGGTTATGTCGTGGGTCAAGTATAACGTTGCCGAGAGACGGCAACACCTCGCTCAGGTTAGTCATTATGTGCCCACCGAATTTCTTTAGACATAAAGTAAACTTCTGTAGTTGCAATATAGCTTTTTATAAATGTTCTTTTTAAAATTTTAACTATAAATAATATAAAAACCCGTTTGCAGTAGTTTTTAACATCTGTTTCACCGGAAATATTTAGATGATGAGTACTTTCTCTTGCAAATTTGTTTTTCTTTCTTTGTTATTCAAGTTAAGACTAGTTTTAAATTAGCCATTATTAAAAATTCTCCTGTATTTGTGTTATTTATCCTATAAAAGTCTTAATATTACATACTTAGCTGATATTATTTAATCAATATTTAATTCCAGGTGCTACAACATGTAAGACTGCCATTATTAAGTCCCAAGTTCCTTGTGGGGACCGTGTCAGCTGAACTGCTGATACGAGCGGACGACGCTTGCCGGGACCTCCTTGATGAGGCTAAGAACTACCTTCTGCTGCCTCAAGAAAGGCCTCTCATGCAAGGACCCAGGACCAGACCCCGCAAACCCACCAGAAGAGGTGAGCTGGATAATATGATGATATTAAGTTAAGCTTTCTGCCATGGCATTACTCTTAGATAACGACCAGGAATTGATTGAAAAGGAAGGAACTTGTTTTAATACTAATATCTATGTATACAGTTAATATATATATTACAGTTCTATTACTACAGTTATACAGTTATATTTACTTAAAAATAAATTAACTGAGTAAAAAATGTTAATTCCAGGCGAAGTTCTATTCGCCGTAGGCGGGTGGTGTTCGGGCGATGCAATTGCGTCAGTGGAGCGATTTGAGCCAGCAAGCGGTGATTGGAAAATGGTCGCACCCATGAGCAAAAGGCGGTGTGGTGTGGGCGTCGCTGTGTTACATGATCTTTTATATGCTGTGGGAGGACATGACGGTCAAAGCTACCTTAATAGTATTGAACGATATGACCCGCAAACTAACCAGGTAAAACTCTGATGGAAAGACCATTTTTATGCGTTCTATTTTTTTACGTCTAATTGATGTGTTCTGACACATTTCTGCGTCACTGATCATTTTTTACAGGCTAGTTGAGGATCATTCTTCTTTGCCTTCCAAAATAAAACATTTTTTATTTTGTCGGGTTTGAATCTGATTCCAGCAATACATTTTAAGTTATGCATTTAACACTACAGACGCGTGGAGACGGTCAATTTTTATCTCTTTTTTCAATTAGTTTGTGATATCGCACCTTTAGTAATATAAGGACTCAAGTCAAAATTTGTGTAAAGTGTTATTTTAAATGATAAAGACATTCATTTCTATTCATGGCTACTTACAGTGTAGTTATCAAAGAATAAATATGCAAAATTTCACATTTATAACTTGAATAATAAGCATTTTATTGAAAAATTAAGATGGAATGTAGAAATCCAGAATCTTTAAACGCGATTTCCCAAAAAATTACTTTTTTGTATTATGCCCTTATATTACTAAGGGTGCGAGATATTTAATACATAAAATGAACAAGAAACAGCAATGAATAAAATGTAATGTGTAAGTGGTGCGGTGCGGTGGCCCCAACGTCATCGTGTCGTACGTCAGTGGGCGTGGCGGTGCTCGAAGGCGCGTTGTATGCCGTGGGCGGGCAAGATGGCGTTCAGTGCCTTAACCACGTTGAGCGCTATGACCCCAAAGAAAATCGCTGGACCAAGGTATTCTAAAGACATCTTCACACAATACGTCAATTATTAATCTAATTTAAAGCAGACTGAAAAAAAAACTACCACTTGAAAGAGCATAAAAAAACAAGAAAAATAAAAAGAATTAATTATTTCTATGATTCTATTAGAGAAAATATCTTGATTCTAAATCATTTTCACGACATTGTTTTTTAATTTATTGATGGTGGCTCCATCCATATAGTTGTATGGCATATATAATGCATGTATGTGGATTTAGTATATGTAAAGTCTATCATATATAATTCTTTACTAATATTATAAAACTGAAGAGTTTTTTTTGTTGGTTGAATAGCTAATCTCAGGAACCACTTGTCCTAATTGACAAATTCTTTTTGTGTTGGATAGTCAATTTATCAAGGCCGGGATGAAATTAACAGGGATTAAACCGTGGGGCACTGCTAATAATAAAAATGGCCGACTGTAGAATATCATACAAATTGACCAGCCTTGTAGCAATTTTTTGACTGTTTGTGATAATAGGTGGCAGCAATGACTACCCGTCGTCTAGGCGTAGCAGTGGCGGTGTTGGGTGGTTACCTATACGCCGTGGGCGGATCTGATGGACAGTCGCCCCTCAATACGGTCAGTAATATTTAGATCTATGACGTTTAGATCATTCTAGGTTCCCCATTATTCGATTGCTTGTGTATTTTTTGCTGAATTAATAACATAAGTATATATTTGTGTTATAGACAAAAAATAAAGTTTAAATACAGTTAAAATATTCAATAGTAATATTTAATGAGAGTAGCGATACCGGGGGGTTCAATCCACGCTAAATCTTCAATAAAGTCTAGAGCACCCTTGAAGTGAATATTTTACATATATGTAAAACTATACAGGTGGAGCGATACGACCCTCGCGCCAACAAGTGGACAGCCGTAGCGGCGATGTCTACGCGTCGCAAGCATTTGGGTTGCGCTGTCTATGATGGCCAGATCTACGCTGTCGGTGGAAGGGATGATTGCACAGAGCTGTCATCTGCCGAACGGTAAGCGCTTGTTATATTTATAACATATAACATAATATAATAAGGATATAAAATTTGTTTGTAGAGGTAATCTCTCTGAAGTTGCAAGTTAAAGCTATCTAACTATAGTTGGCCTCTTCAGAGGGATATATACGGGCAAAAATTACTTATTCATTGTATTACGAGATCTCGATAACCAATATAGGATTTTGTATTGGTCTAAATATTTTGCTGTGTGGGTCTCGCTTTTGAAAAATAACTTTTTTTTATAGTACTAGATATTTTAATTTATTTTCTTAAAATAATTAGTTTTTAGTTATGTATTTTATCACTTTTAAACTTAACAAATTGTGAAAACTAGTGGATTAAGTGGGCTTTGGGTAAGCTGTAAGTTTTCCGATATATTAAAAAATAGTCTTTGAATTATAACTTTAATACCGTGCGTTGCAGCTACGAGCCATCAACGGATACGTGGTCCCCAGTAGTGGCTATGACGTCACGACGCAGTGGAGTCGGGCTTGCCGTTGTCAACGGGCAACTGTACGCAGTCGGCGGGTTTGACGGCACCGCCTATCTCAAATCTATTGAGGTATAACAGTGTTCAATTTATATGCTCCCTGTGACGTCGCGTTGCATTAATTTTTTAATACTAAGAATCTTAATGTTTCTCTACCATGCGTGAGTTCATTTGCGGCTATATTCACTTCTACTTCCTGAGTACCACTGCCAGTGTTACTAGGATCATTTGGTTCTTATATGACAACATTTACAAAGCGAGTGTTACAAATTGTCAAGCTTCTAATGGATTTTTTTTATTGACCGTAACATATGTTTAGGTGTATGACCCGGAATCGAACCAGTGGCGGCTATGCGGTGCCATGAACTACCGTCGTTTAGGCGGAGGTGTAGGCGTCATGCGCGCGCCGCATCACGACAACCACTATATATGGTGAGATGTCCTTCTAATATTTTTAGAACGCTTTTACTATGACCTTTTTCAACTTATGTTTAGTAAAATTTTCTGCGATAGCATCCGTACATGAACAGTATGAAATTGACAGTTTTCGAACAAAATCTATCGAAAATTTCGACGTTTTACTTGTGATTGAAGTTATGTAAGCCTGTATCTATGAAACGGAATCTCTCAATGCGATATTCGCCAACTTCAAAATATTATATTATTGGATAATCTAAGTCTTTCACATTTATAAAGCGCCGATAGCAATATAATAATAAGGCAACAAAACAATAAATTAAATTTCCTTTCCAGGAATCGGAAAGACTCGGTGGTGTGAACAGCACCACATCAACTAATACAAGGTTAAGTCGTTACTCATTTTATTTTATTGTTAAATCTATATTATAATTGACTATTTATAAAGATAATTAAATAAAAACAAATTTTAGAATATAATGCTGTATATATTGAAATCGTATTATTATTTACACCATTTTCAGCATATAACTTGAATTGAAACAATTATATTGATAGAATTTAAGAAAAAATTAATATAAGTGACAATTAGAGATAAGAATTGAATTTTGGTGTTTGTAATGAATAAATTCCAAAACGACAAAGCAGATTCCAGGGAATCGTTATATATTGAAAAACACTGATCTAGTGCACATTGGGAAGTGGAGAAGTCGCTTTGTCGAGATGTGTGTCTTCTTTCTCCCCGCGGACATCCTCCCCTTCTTTCTCCTCCACATCTTCCTCTAGTTCTCCGTCTTCAGCGGAGCCATCTACGGTGTCTTCTTCCGGAACTTCGGTTGATACTTCTGCTATCTCATCACCTTCGTCTCTAGTATCATGACGCTTCTGTAAAAAGATTATTATCATCTACAAGTGGAATCTCCCCAACGTGATGATTACAATTTTGAATATCTAATAAATTGATGAACAGTTCTTGACATCTGTCTATTCGTGTGGGAGAAAAGACCAGAAGAAACACGCTTGGTCAATTTGCTTAGAAGCTACAATTATAGATATACAGACACGTCTAATTATAATGGTACGAGATCCGGCTGCAGAATTAGTGCACTCATCGAGTATACGGTTAAAACCAATGGCTTCAAAGCGGTGTACAGCTTTGGAAATTGCTAGCTCTCTTTCACTCTACCTTAAATATTTACCACCTTTAACAGCCACTTGCGACCAGATTTAATTAAGCAGCCGTATATCATAATAAACAGAAAAAAATTAGCTTTCATTTGATATATAAATCATAAACGTACGTTTGAACGTATATTTATACCAAAATCATACCTTTTTACACCTGGCTGTGGAGAGATGCGGCCAAGTGCACAACGGCAACCGTGGTTTTTCAGAATCTTTATATAGATTGTCATGAAGTGGACGATGTTTAATTTATAAAACAAGTGAACGAAATTTTTTCCCAAAAATCAATTAACAATAGTTTAATTAAAAATACTAGCGGCCACATTTTGATAGGCAACCTAGTAGATATACAGATATATTCTCCTAATCATAAATATTCGTAAAAAATTGGTATTAACCGTATACTCGATGAGTGCACTGATTCTGCGGCCGGATCTTAGACTATAAGATCCCTCTTATAGTCTAAGAGTCGGGGATTAGTAATAAGATCTAACAATGAGTTTACAATGCCATCAAAGGCCGCGTCACATATTTCGTGCAAATATTCTATGCAGATGCTATTTGAGGATACCCGTGTTTTTAGTACTAAAACGGATTAAAGTTGGATTTGACCAAACCAGTGCTGTTACAATGATTTGTTTGGTCATTTATGATACAAACTGAATTTTTTTCTCTTTATTACTAAAAGTAATTCTCAATGTATCATAATTATGTCCAATAATAATGCTTTACTTAGAACTAAAACACCGACCTTTTTCTTCTTCTTAGATTTAGGCTTAGGTTTGTGTTCGGGTTCATTATATCCTGGCGGGAAGAATCTGCTGCACTCTTCTTCCCCTACCACAGTATCCTCGCTGACGTGCAGCGGCCCCAATGTCAATAGCTCATTTGGTGGCCCATCTGGTACTTCGATTAGATCCACGAATGCTGGTTCTGCTACCCCAACGCTCACCATCAGCGCTATAGTCTCTGAACTATAAAATTCCATTCAAATAATTTAAGTTGCTTAAAGATAACAACTAAAAATTTATTAACTCTGCCTTCAGTAAGTCTGAAGTTGATTCGAAAAAGTAAATTATAAAAGTCAAAATTTCATGAAGATTAAGATGGGCTTGGAGGAATGCGCTTATCCTAAATTCTAAGCATACTAGAAAACCTTTCACTACTTACTAGTCTTTTTCTGGTCTTTCTTCGTATTTGTCAATATTTTTAGCTAGCAATTTGGGTTCGTCAAGGTTAGCATCAGCAAAGAAGCCGTATCTCAAAAGTCGGTTGGCAAGCTTTGGAGATGCAGTGATGGAAAGAATGGCGCGTCGCTGCCACGCGCCGAAAATCATGAGCAAATGTGGGGGTTCTGCTGGCGTCATGGGCTCTACTAGCGATCCCACCATCTAATAAAAGTTTTAAAATTTCATATAGATCGAAACTAGTAGGTAATTATAGGAATTGCAGTAGTTTGCTGTTTCACAAAAATAACATTAAGTTAAATACAATTTTTTAAAGTACTTTTATTTAAAAATTTTATCTATATTTATCTTTTATTTGTCGTAACATTACATTGTAGACATTCTTATTAAAAATACTTTTTGGTAGACCAAAATGCGTTGGCTACGGTGTCGAGTAAGACCTTCAAGTCTTAGGAATCACGAACTGGAAGCATAAAGCACAAAACAGGACCGACTGGAGGTCCTTGCTTGACCAGGCCAAAGCCCAATGGGCTGTAGCGCTGCGATTGTAGTACTTAAGAAATGCTGTTAAATAATTTTAACCTACCTTTGGGAAGAGTAAATCGAGTGCAGCGGCTCGCTGGTGTCGGTCAACCGGCACAAAAAGACCCGGAACTGAGTTCAGCTGTAATTCGTCTGCCAGGAACTTTTTCGGCTCACCTTCGTCTAAAACACCTTCTCCGAATAGAGCTGTTCGACATAATTCTGTAACCACAAATAATTCACAAGATTACTAATTCATTACTAATGAAATTATATGTTTAATTCAGATTGTTGTCCTTTCAATCCATTGCTGAATTAAATTGATTGGTAGCGTGTAAACGCATTTAGAATTCGAGCGATCACGTCTGATATATTCTCTTATCTTGAATACCTATAACGTTTCCTTCTTTGTCTGGTAGTTTCTTCAACAGCAGAGTCAGTGATGGTCTATCAACAAGTGCTGCGGCGGCGGCCTCTGTAGCCAGCTGTTCGTATTCTACAGCCAGAGCTGTAAGCCCACACTTATTCAGCACTAGCGGACATTTATCCGCCACAACCACACCTACGAAATTCGATAATTACTCAATTAAGTATTGTAAATAATAGATTTATTCTAGAAAGTTATTTCGTTTATTGCTCAAGTAATTATACATAATATTATACTAAGGTAATAATTTTTTAACACGCTTTTATTAGTGAAAACTCTGGTATGCAAAATCGCTGATTAAATTAAAACTTTCCATATCAAAGACCGATGATATTACAAATGAAAAAATATTAATAAAATAACGTAAAACAAAGTTTTTATGCAATAATCAATGTAGTTATACACGGATACACGGATCGTTACTTTTTAGTCTGGCTTTCTATTATTTCTAATTGTAAGATAGTTTTCTTTTAGTTTTTTTAAATGTATTTATTTTCACCACGTTGCTTCTACCTACACCCGTGTAGAGTCACTAACCATACGGTTCTAATGCATCGGCGACCTTCCTCAGATGCTTTTGTGCATGTGGAGTGAGTAGTGCTGGGCAGATATCGTTGAAATGGACTTCGAGCCGCTTAGCGCGTGCCTCCCTTCGTGCCAGCCTAGCGTTTGCGGCGGCCGCTGCTTCTTTAGCTCTTCTGGTCTGTAGAAGTTTCTCTTTCGCAAGCGCCACTTCCTTTTAAGACAAAGTAATTAACTAAAAAATGAGCACATCAGAGTTTCTTATAAGTAACTTATTAAGTTTAAACATCATGTAAATTGTTTATCATTGATTAATATACATTGATGACCGCTTGGCGCAATGGTAATGCCTTTGCGTCAAAAGGTTCCGGGTTTCGAATCTCGGTAGGTGCATTTATTTGTGTGATGAGTTTGAATGTTTGTTTCCGAGTCTTGGTTCTTTATAAACTTATATATGTATTTGCTGTGGTACCCTCGTTATTTCTGATTATCATAACACGTGCTTCTGCTGCTTACTTTGGGATCAGAGCAATGTATGTGATTTGTCTCTATTATTATTATAATAATAATAATTATACTATATGCGTAGCACATGGTTTGTATAATATAGGTCCTAAATATTTTTTTCTCTTTTATGATTCAATCCATTTCAAACAAGACCTGTTCTTGTGGTGTGAGCTCGTGTGGTGCTCGTTGGGGTCTCTTTAACTCTCCCTTCCGTACCAACTCTTCGTTCTTCAACTCCTTCTCGATGCTGCGTGTCAATCGCGGAGCGTCCGCCCCAAATACCACGCTTAGAAGCTGACCGCTCTGTCGGTAATTTTAAAAAGACACAGCCATTACTAATTTAAAAATTATTATTTTCAAAATGTGTTTTAGTTTTTATTTAATTATGTTGTAGCAACAAATTATAAGGTGGTTTTCTATAAAATACACCATTACGGTGATGTGTGCTTGCGAATGTTGGATGCAAAAAAATATATTACTTTTATTATCGTTTATAGTGAGTTTTAAATTTAATCTATTTCTAATAAGTGAAGTTAGTAAAAAATACCTATTTCATAAATATCTTAATCAAAACTCGATATAAAATATTATAACTTATATTAATAAGTCATGCAGCCGATAAAGGTTTATTTTATTTAAAAAAATAGGGTAAAAATGTATCATTTACGTTTAATGATGAAAACATCAGACAAGACCTAACTATCGGAGAATGAATAGAATGTGTGCCGTGTGTATCATGAACTGTGTTTGATCAATAATGCTAGTTCGCCGCAATATTCCTTTTTATATCACATTATAGGTTTTCCACATACCTTTAATACGTTAAACCGTTAGATCGCCTCCTTGGTCTAGTGGTAAACGCGTAAGCGTTACAACTGAAAAAAATCTCGGTCTAGCAGGGCATAGAAGGCTGATCACCTACTTGTCCCTAAAGAAAAAATCGATCAGTGAAACAGATGTGAAATTCATCTGCCCCATACCCCACTAGGGGACGCGGGACTTCACTTTTTTAATATGTTAACTACATTGAAAGGCCGCAATGAATTCTTAATATGTATTTCTGATGTTGTAGGTAGGTGATGATGTAGTTCATCAACTTTACCTTTTGTCTTTCTTACCTTAGTTACCTATTGTACGCCAGTGATTACAATACTAAAGTCTTAAATAAACAAGTGTAATTCAAAAATACGTCAAAAATTCGAAAAAGTCAAAAATTAACAAACAAATGACAATGACAAAAAATCATAAATTGGTTTTGAAGAGATCTAAGAACACTCCATTAAAATAAATCAATATAGGTTTATCTGTTTGGGACTTACGATGCCACACACGGACAACAAAGTTCATAATTCCTTTAATAACCTAGAACACCTCTATGTTTGCGTTGGAGGTTAAAAAATATCGTTTTAAAGATGCTTTTTGTTTCAAAACGATGCCTGATGGTAATTGCTAAAGTTTCAAACTTTTCCTTCATCAAATTTCCGTTATGCTTTATCATACTTTAATCAGTGTTCACAGAATTTAAAAGACTTATTTTTAATTTAAAATCGAAATTCATTTGTTTTGTATCACCCCTTTCATATTATCATTTAGGGGATATAATGATAAATGACATCGCGTCATGATTACTCATACTCAATTGCAATTTTTTAAAAATAATATCGCAATTGAGTCCGTGGACGTAATATAGGTACCTACTAAAGTCCATTACTTCAGCTCTAAATAAGTAATTTCATATACAGTTTGTATGTACTTATTTTGTATGTCTTATTAATGTAACCTAAGACTGTTAATCGATATCTATATTTACAAATTTGATTTTCTCCTTTGTGTATCTTATGTTACTCTTCACAGTAGGTTCTGTTTTATAATTTTGATTCGTTATTTAATTATCAGTTTGTGTTTTTGTAACATAATTGTACTTCAATTACGGTTACTTAATTGTACTCACGGCAAGAAGCATCCATGTTGGTTCGCTCCGATTTCTAAATCTCTTAAGATCTGATATCGTGTCTGCTTTTGCCTAAAAATTAAATATTTTTTTATTTAGAAGTTTCAGTTATATGTATATCTATGTTATTGAGAGTAGTTATCTAATGTTATTCATAATTAAACTCGGATCGAATCGATATCGAATTCTCCCACAGGCCCGTGTGACTTTTTAATATAATATCTGGAAATTGTTAGGATTTTAAGTGATTTGAATCACGTTTTAGTACGTAGGTACCATCAGGTATCTGAAAAGTATGACGGACTATAAGATATTCTTTTGCCCCTTGTTTACTTTGTGAATTAGTATTTAATTATTCTGTAAACAGCGCCCTGCCTTAGTTGAAAGTAATAATACTTACACAATACAATAGTAACCCCCATTCAAGCTATCACGGATGTATATACCTATGTATGAAGTTCAATATTATCAGAACTTTGGATTTGAAAGTGTATATCGGCCGTTTGATCCACACTTTTGATACATGCGATTTTATTTTTAGAATATAATCTGTGATTTTAAATTTTTAAATATTAAAACAGTTTCTCACTATGGCTAGGTGTAAATTATCTCCTCCGATTTCCACTTTGATTTTCTTCAGATTCCCAACCATTCCTATGCATGGGCCGCACCATTCAGTATACACATCTACCACTGTCGATAAAATATTTATTAGAAATTATAAAAAGAAAAAACTTCTTGAAAACTTATTTTCATGCATAAATCAAATCAATTTGAAAATCAAAGATTCTTTATATAAAGGCAATTATAAAGGGCGTGTATTGAATATATACAACCCTAAGTTCGTACTTATATACATAATACGTACTATCGTTAGTATACATAATAAAACTGGGTAGCTAACGCCAAAAGTGACCCAGAAGTACGTCTCAAAGCCGCAGCCAGCAATTCGGTTCGAATAAGCTGGACAAGCCTGTAGACAGAAATTCTGTTTGGGCGGGGGTTAACGGGTATTGAAAATTTTGAGGGCGTTTGAACCTCATAAACTGTAGGGCAGATACGGTACGTGTGAGAGCGTTATAGAATATTTAAGATCGTCTCTTTAAGACTGATTACCTAGTAATCCATCCTTATTGATGAACTTGGCCCACTCGTCATCTGTGTTGATCTCAGCTTGCAACTGCACCTGTGCTGCTTTCTTCCCTGCTCCGGCCGCAGCGAGGGCGGCGGCATTGGCAACCGCACTCGTTAAAGACATGGTCGCAAGTGAGCCACATCGCACCACGTGCCATCGGTGCCATAGACATGTGAAGCGTGTAGAGTGAACGAACTAAATATGGTTTTGCAAAATACTGGCTAGGTATGATAAGGTGAAAAGTCATGGCAACTGAGTCTTTCTATTCACTGAGGTTTTGAATACTAAAATTGTTAACTGAAAAGTCTGGATACCAGTCTGTACCAACAATTTAATAAGCGTTTACTAAACCGGGGATTGTAATTGGCCCAATTAAATATCATTCAAGCATTTTACCGCTTATATTTAGCTATGAAAGACCGCAGAAGTACCTAATCTAGATATTTTTCACTCTGTAACCTCGCATGTTAGGACAAACACCATTGTAACAAGGTGAACGGAACTTTATGATAGTTTTGGAAGACTTGTATCAATTTCTCTGAATTCATAGAAGAGAAAGCCTCTATTTACAATGAACATAATAGTCAAAACCTTGTGATATCTATTAAAGTAGACATATCTTTTTCATGCGATTTTAATCAGAAAACCAATAAAATTTAGCAACCAATCCGTATAAAAATAATGGTAACGCAATTATAGGTATAAATAAAAATCATAAAAATATGTTTCTAAATGTTAGAAATATAGAACGAAATATAGTTTTTGTATTATTTTTTTCAGCACGCCCATGCGTGAAAGTCGAGCAAACATATAAACTGATTTTTATATTTATAAGTACATAATATTAAAATTATGGATAGATATAACGTAGACGATCACAAGCTAAACGATGTAATTTTTAAATTTTTGTCTCTGTCCACCTTTTTTAACAATTTTAAAAGGTCAAGTAATGACCGCCGGTGACTGCCGCCATTGCTCGCTACCTACCTTCACATTATGGAAATAACAGTAGGTTCTCAAATGCCATCTCTTATCGGTTATTAAAATAGTTTCACGAACCCAAATGCAAACGGCTTTCGTGTGCATTTAGTCACTATTCGCCAACAGATGGCAGGTTTAAAGTAACATACAAAACGTTTTAAATATGTATCAGTAACATAGCGCTATTGTAAATACCAGTGAATTGACAGAGAAATTCTGCCCCTACGGTGAATACTTGGGTCGGCATAATAATATTACTATCAGTTATTCTATTTTAATTGTCATATTATAATATCTACCTACCTACCCATCTACACTAATATTGCAATTTTATAATTATTACTTCTATTAAATATCTACAGAGAATCTACGGAGTTATTGCCACTGCTGTTTTGCGAAGAAAATATGAAAGCTTTTGCGTGATTTAGACATTCATATCTATTAAGTAAGTTTCGGATTTTTTCATAAATTGCGGATTTGCATGACTGAATGTCACTCGCAGCGGTTTCCGCCTATGATCATAATAAATCTTTCCTCATAATGACATTTACTTTATAGATTTCATAATGAAACTGCTTAGATAAATAGGTAAATATCTACGACATAAAGATTAAATGAAACTTTTAGATAAACTTCGCTTATATACAGTTTCACTTAAATATAGTTTTTTATTTAAATGGAATTGTATCTAATTCTTTCTCTTGTCTTTTATAATATTAACATCATTCATATAGCAATGATTTGTGAAGTCATAAAAGTTGTCTAAAGAAGCTTCCAAATCAAATTTTTGAGCAGACAAGATAGTGCTACTTAATTAAATTGAATAATAAAATTAGAACCGTACTTAGAACTAGGAAAACCCCAATATAGGTGACACAGGCTAAAACTGAGCGTAGAGTGAATATTTCCTGAACATAATCGCGCTGTAGATATTAATTAAAAGAGGATTACCCGTGATGAGTCGGCAGGAGGGATTTGCGGCAACACGAGCGATATTTAAATAGTAATCAAACTTTTTGCTACTTTAAGTACGCTATAGGGTTGTTAGAAAATTTTATTATTATTATTGTAATTTATACTCGAGTTGACATCGGTTCTGAAAAGGGTTCTAAATTCAAACAAAGTGAAAATAAATTTTGTTCCGATTGGCAGTGGAGTAAAATACTAAAACAAAAAAGGACATAGAAATCCATAAAAGATATATTAGAATTTTTTTTCCTTATAAGTGAAATATTGACAACCCCTAATTTTTACGAAAGCGTAAGTACATAACTTTAAAACAGCTTTAAATCTATTTATATACGAGAAATTTCAGGAGAAGGAAATATAATGTTCTCAAAATATGGTAATACCTACCTACAGAGTGAATGTATGATTTTGTTTATTATTTAAGAATCATGAAAGGATCTAAATTAATTAAGTGAAATATTAAGTAAAAACATGCATTCTAAATAAATTCTTACTTATAATACAATATTCTAAATAAATTGTTATAACATTAATGTTTATTGCAAATACAATATTCTAAATAAATTGTCATAACATGTATGTTAATTGCAAATACAATGAATGCATCTAAACTACAAGATTATCTACAATACTGACGTGACAACCGCATTTTGTTTTACGTTTGTTCTCACTTCACTATAAACACTGCACTTTTTAGTTTTCATTAAGTTTTATGAAGAAAGTGAACAAACTTTGACACTGTATTTTTCTATTCGTAATACCTTAAGTGATACTGGGAGGCCTTTTGCGTCACCACATAAATGATAAGAGATTAATCAAAGGCAAGTTCAATCAAAATAAAAAATTAGAAGCAAAGTAAAAGCATGGTACCCGTTTAAACGTCACCGCGGTACTGTAACTTTGTATTGGTACAAAAACGGTAGGGTTGACAACTAAGATTATCTTGTAATCAAATCCATTTTAATATACTGGATTTTTTTACGTTTTATTCCTACCGAGACATTTAAAAAATGAGTGAATAAATAAATATAGCATTACTACGCAGCTATTACACAGCAGCTTAGTCTGTTATGTAGCTCGATTAGTAAGTTATTTTGAGATGTCGAAAAAATGTTATTTTAAAAAAAATCTTCAAGAAACCTTTGAACTTAAAAAGCTAAAATAATTAATTGTATTCTATAAGTTTTTTTGGTAGGTACTAAAAGTTTATTGATATAAGTAATCTTGAAAATTGTCTACATAAGTGGCGATCATGGCTGTAGGTAGGGAAAAGAGTGGCTTTCAATTCCCGCCTTTGAAATTTTTTCAACATTACCAATTTAATGCACATGAAATTAGTAGTAAGTACTTATTCTTAGCTTCCCCTATTTCTCCCCGTGATAAGGTTACGGTCTTGCCCAGAGCTAGGCTTGATAAGTTGGATCTTGTCAGCCCTAGCTGCACGGCGTGGCGGGCCCAATTAGTTCTTCGGAAGCACGCGATCTACCCCCACCGTAACTTTGCATAATTCAACTATATTCATTTCGAGAGTGATTTATGTCTGCTATGTTTATTTGGAGACATTGATTATCCTGCGATCGTCGACTGTCGTGTCTTCGTTCCGTTTGATACGACTTTAATCGAATTTACTTTGAATTAATATGCTAATAGTTGTTTCGCAAACTTAATAAGTAGAAAGACTAGTGAAAATTGCTTATGAGTTTAGGTATATCCTTACTTAATATTATAAAGCTCTGTCTGTCTGTCTGTCGCGGTTTAACGTCAAAACTACTGAACCGAATTTAGTGAAATTTGGTACACAGATAGTCTAGAACCTGAGAAAGGACATAGGCTACTTTTGAATTTGAAAAAAGATTGTAAGGGGTTGAAAGGGAAGGATGAAAAGTTCTATGGAAGTATCGTCATTTTTAGATCTAAAAGCTTTTAGACTATATAACATCACATTAACGACGAAGTTACGCGATTGAAACCGCGGGACACAACTATTATTGCATAATTATTATTTTTCTAAAAACAATAATGCCTGCTGCAAGAACCTATTCATGTACATTAGAATAATATAAAAGCATAGAAAATAATAAGGTAAGGTAAAATAGTTCAAGGTAAGCTGTCAGTATAATAACAAGCACAAAGGTTTTATTTCTTACTTTAATTGAAAATCGTCCGTTTGTGGTATATTTAACGAAAACCTATATTCAGCTGCCATACATACCTATCCTATTATCTTAAACGAGAATATTCCTTAATAATTACTCAGCGATTTTGTGGGGTAAGTATGGGTTGCGGGCTACCCACCCGTGCGATATCTGTTCATGACGGACCGGGATGGGACCCGGAACTCATTATGTCGGCTAATTTACTTCGGTCATATATTCAATAGCTACTATATAGCCTCTTTATGTTTTCTCATTTATATGTAAGAGATGGGAAAGCTGTGTCTGAAATCTCAGCTTTCATAAAACATACCTACGGTTTGTTGATTCTGCGCAAAAGAAAGTTAATGATTTTCCTAGAGGACGATGAGTTTTCCAGAAAGACTACTGAAAATTATCTATTTTTTAATTTATTTGATATAGGTATATTATAAATACAATATAATTTAAAGATAAAATTTATTTAATGAAAACATTGTGATACAGCCGATCAATAATATTTTGAAGGATTTATATAGTTCATTCGTAAGGATTGCAAATATTAATATTAAAAAAATACAAAACAATACAATGCTTGTATATTATTATGGCATATTATTTTGTTTGCTGGCGCTTTCTGTGTGGTCCCATTTAAATTATATCAAAATCTGTTCAGTAGTTTTAGAATAACAATTCGAAGTCGGTTTTTTTCTTGAAATTTTAACACTATATTAGATAGTCAAGATGTTTTCATTTAACTTTTCCATAATGTACTTAAATATATTTACAAAAATACAAAAGGCTCATCCTCCATCCTGGCTCATCAAAAAAAGTCAAGATTATTGTGTTACTGAGCGACACCGTTTGACATATGTTTTTATATCGTCTATTGATTTTTGTACCACTTTTTGTGGTACAACCAATAGATACCAATAGTACCCATAGATATAAAATTTAAACAAAGGTATTAAAAATTAATTGTTCTTTGCCAGTTTATAATAAAACGAGACTTTATAATTAATTCAATGTTTTATTAATTAGCTAAGTGATTACATTTAATTAAAAAATTCAAATATACACAAACAGGTTTAAAATAACGTATTTTAAACATAATATATTATTAATGTAGGTAATTACTCATGACTTATGAGGAACGAAATCTTAGAGCACAATTAAAATTCTATAATATTACATAAAAACATTTAAAACATTGAGATAGTTGTAATATTATTTTAATAATTAATAAAACAAGGCCATTGTGCCATAGGAATGAACAAAACATCGTCAAAGAAAAATAAATAAAAATAATAAATGGTCCTGCTATATTATGAGTAAAATATAGAGGCTTTAATGTTTATTGGTATAAAACCTTACCCACAACAATTGCACACATTATTGTCTATTAGCTTACCTAATCAAATTAACAGAAGTTATTCACTAACCGTAGTATTCAGTCTTATAAAATTAAAAATATATTTTTTAGATATAAAAGATATATGAAAACATTGCAACTTATTGTAAATATATTTACACATTTTTTCTATATAGTAATTGACAAGAATACAAAAATAACTGTGTATTAGATACAACTTCGATTAACAGCGGTTAAAGAATTAATTTTTTTATTAGAACCTAGCACTAGAAACATTTATGGTCTGGTCAGATAGCGGGCAGGTCGGGACGGCGACGGGTCTCTGACAGGCCAAGCTCCACGATGTGTCGTCCTCTGTGTGACCTTTACTATAGTAATTGTTAGATTAGATCGCGTCAGCGTCTCGACCCGCCCGCTTACTGACTGACGCAGACCATTAATAAGGAAACCTTTGTTGTTCTTAAGTTTTTTTATATTTATTAGTTCTTCTAAACTTCCGGGTCGAGGACCTTAATACATTTTTCCGCTGTAAAGTAAAACAATACAAAATTTAAATTAGACACAATATAGTTATTTTTAAATACCTCATTTGCATTATTAAGTTAGCGTACATGTGTGTGTGTGTGTGTAATTGTGTTTGATTGATGAATAAAATTATATCAAAATTAACTTGTAGGTACTAATCAGGAGGTGATGTTAAAATATGAGGGTTCTTTATATATTTCCTAATACTCAGAAATAAATAACACTGAATACAATTTGAAAAGCCATACATAAGCAATTATATATGTGATTGTATATAAAGATTTTGACTTTAACTTTGAGCTAAAGAATAGAATTAAACTAAAGAATATTTCATAAACGGAATGAATAGATCTTAATAAATTGTAGCTGAGATCCATCACGTCAGCTTTCAACGTCAATTCATTCGTTTAGGAGCTATGATGCTACAGGCAGACACACAGATAGAAAAAAGCTTATCACATTTCTCTTTTTCAGAGTTTAAAACGTTTCAGTATCAAATTTTCTGCTGATGTGTTCGGCGTCGATTTTTTTTTAAATAAAAACAGTTATAGAAATATAAATTTTTAGTGTAATATAAGATAATCTTAATATATATAAATCTTCTTAATATATATAAATTACGTGTCACGTTGTTTGTCCGCGATGGACTCCTAAATTACGTAACCGATTTTAATAAAATTTGCACACCGTGTGCAGTTTGATCCAACTTGAAAGATAGGATAGCTTACATCTTAATTTATACTCGCAATATTATTTTATTGCAAATTCGTTTCCTAATACATTTTCTATGGAATGACGTTTTAGGTGACACGTTATTATTCGGCACTCTGAAGCGATACGAAGTTCGCGAAGTCCACTAGTTGTACTGTAGGTATCTAAACTAGTTTCTCTAATTTTACAAATTCACACATTTTTAATTTCGAATGTTTTCGTAAAAAAGTCAGAAATGACCCTTTTACAAGCGGTCAATGTATAAAAATGTATGTGAAAATGAGTGTAACATTATTTTAACTGAAATTTAGCACAAAATCAATGCCAGTTAATCGGTTCAACGAACTGAATGACGCGGAAGGAAAACAAGTTTATTGCAATATCAAAATGCAGTTTATTTTATTTGTGAAATCAACATGCGAACGCTTTAGTTTCAAATAAAAATTATTTATAATTATTTATTTATTCACACATTATAATTAACTAAGATTTCTGAGCAGATAACAATTATTATAACATCCTGTGTACATACCAATGTGTATTTTATACATCCTCATATTCGTATATAATCTACTTTAATAAAAAGTGTGACTCATTAGTTTTATATTTAGTGGGTGTGGTATAAAGCTATAAATTTTAAGTGAATTATCATCTATATCCTTAATCCTTACCTGAAATCAATAACTCTATGAACCTAGAAATTATACTTGAATTCTACTGAAATTTAATTTAACTTCATATCTTAAAAGATTATTCCATTTGTGGAACATTTTTAGAATTCATCTTGTCTTCTATTTCCTCTTGTTCTACTGTTTTTGTATAGAATTATTAGTCATAGTTTATTGACATAAGCCTTGCTTAATTCATGAATTTCCTTGTTAAAAATAAACTTTAGTTGTCGATTTATTTACTCCGACCTCGCCAGTTGAATACAAGGGCAATATGCGCTTCCTTTTATTATTATTCGCAACCTAGATACTAAAACTAGACAAAGGTTTAAGCTAGGCATAACATTATGGAGCCTATTTTTATATGACGTTAATTACACCGAAATCTAGACAAGTTAATCATGAGCAATTTGCATGCTATCGTTAAGTACTAAGCGAATATAATTAATTAATTATGATTCATTTTTTTATGAACATAAACTGTTCAATTATACACATTATTATAAGTACATAATATATTTAAGTATTTATCATTTTAGAATAAAAACTTCACCTTCAATATATTTCGTACCTAGCGAAAAATTATTGTAGGTATATACCTATATCATAATCTACGAAAAACGCATTTATGAGAATAATAAAGATAAAACATAAAAAATAGTTTTAAAAAAGTTTTTTTATACTTCATGATCTAAATTCTAATGGTAGCAGAATATTAAAGAATTGCTATATTCATAAAAAATATCATCATGAAAGTGATAGATGAAAATCTGGGATAAGTTCGTCAACGTTTTCTACATTGAAGCACTTATCCCAGATATCCCAGCACGTCGCAGTGTATACGATCAGCCGCAAGTGAGTTAGGCTTTTATGCTTCGGCTTACCTGAGATCAAATAATGTAGTTCCGATCGGACTGACGAAAGCCAAGTGCAAAGGGCCAGTATCGAACGCGCCATGCAGCTGCGACATTTCCACTCAGTAGTGCCAGCACGTCGTCTAGATACCGAAGAGCATACGACTGCGCAGCCAGCGCCCGGGCCGCTGCCGCGCACCGACAAGCACGCGCAGATTCCGCCTGTTATAACAATCTCACTTAAACACTTAAAGCTGAAACAGTCACCGTGTAGAAAGAAGGATAAACATTCTTAATGGATTATTGAGTCATTTTACGTATCAATAACATGGTAGGCTTTTTATGCATTGCTTGCATAGCCATAACGCCATAAGGGCGGTAATATGTACAAAACACCATGGCGAATCTGTCGCATGTGTCCATTAATTGCCGTAAAAGAAAAGAGAAAGAAAAATGCACGTGGAAAAAGACGACAATGGACTTCAGCTGAGACTTAGGTTTACTTGGTATGAGACCCAAACAAAAAACAAATATGTGAAATAAATATCTACAATATGGATGACCTCTAACTCAAGTTAATTACAGGATATAGTTTTTTAGAATTTTCGAGCGTGACTACAGGACAGGCTTATTTTGTAGTGACGTTTTTTATCTTAAATACAGATACAATTTTGTTTATACCATTTATAATAAAATTATATAATTAATATGTCATATAGCTACACTAAACAATAGTTATTGAGTATATAGGTGAAATAAGGTGTTTATGTAAAATTGAGGCTAAACCACACTTCCGCGGGGGCTTTGAGGAAGTGAGTAGAGCTTGTATCCCTGTTCTAAATATTTAAACAAGGGGCTTATTTATGCATTCATTGTGTCAGTAAACATTATGTTTTTTGAAGTTATACATATATATAACATCAAATATTACTTGTTTATTTTGGGGCATTTTAAATCTTAGTTAAGCTATTGTCTTCGAATGGGCAAAATGGAAACGTATTTGAATTTGACTTCTTTTCCCACGAATTTCTATCAATATAGTTTATAGTATAAACTTTATACTATGTATTTTAAGCGATTTAATAATTTACCATTAAACATAAATACGCTTCGTCCAATTTTTCCTATTTACCTAAAATACACAACCCACTACTAATCAGACAGAGTTTCTCCTTCTTCTAAGAACGACTATTGAAGAATGCCGGCCAGCAACCAGGCTGCTGATTTTATTTCCTGTGAATGTGATGTGTGTGTAATGATTGTGTAGTCGTGTAGCTGTTAACTTATTCATAAAAGATAATAAGTTAATATATACGTAATTGACGCAAAGATAAGTAATAAAACGAACTCATTAAAATGATTATGTTTACAGTCTGCAATTCGATAAACCGCATATTTTTGAATATTTCATTATTTCTATGCATTACTTAATGGGGATAATTATTCTATGTATAAGGAAAATAGAATAGGTAGTTTTTATAATTTGATAAGTGTTCCAAATTATAGTCTCCACTAGGTTTTTTTCGATAAATACCGAACCAAATTAGATGATGCTTTAATTTGACGTGACGTATTTAAAAAAATATAGATAAGTGGATTAGAACCTTATTTAACTCGGGTATGAATGGAAGCTTTTGTGTCATTAATAAAATGAAAAGTAATGGACTAGTAAAGAAATTCTTGCATTGATGGGCAGCAAGACTCACTGAGTGCCAAGCAAAAGCTAGTATTATCAACATCTATAGAAAATTCATTCAGTGACAGATTATCAAGGTCAAAACTTGCCTGGGTCAATCATGACCCCGTTTATAAATATTCTTGATAAATATAAAGTGTAACTGGTGTCTCGTAACATTAACACGCGTTGCTAACAAGATTACGTCGGTTTGTGTTATCGCGGTTGAAATTATAGAGGCTTTGACGTCAATTTTTCGCGGGAAACTCTGAATAGACATAACCACATCGAATCGTTCAGAAAAAACAAACTATAACTTATACTTTGTCAAATTTAGGTGATACTTTTGATAGTTCACGCCTATGAAGAATTATATTTTGTTAATGTAAAATTAACCATAGATAATGACGTACTTCATTGATAGGTACCGCCCACTTAGTGAAATGCCACGCATAACGAATAACCACAGACATTTAAAAATCGATTTTGTAATTTATACAATTTCACATTGAGGTAACTATATTGTTTATTGTAGATGTTAATTTGAATTTAGGTTATGCACCATTGTTCCTATTAATAAACAACAAAGTTTTAATTCCTTAATTGATTTCGCCCTAGTCCCTTTCACAAAAATGAATAAGAACACGCACGAGCCGATATCGTCGTTGTGGGAAGGCTTTTACTGTCGTATTAATAAATAACAATTCAATAGAGAGAAAAAAATTAGATTTTTTGTATTATAATCCATACTGTATAAACATGCAACTATCAATTATTGCAAGTTCTATGTGAATAATAATCGATCATCGAATAGACCCGCTAACGATTATATACTTAGGTACCTAATATCTACTGTGATCTGTCAAAAGTATTATCCAAAATTTGACAAAGTATACCTAGTGAGAAACTTGAATAATGATCGAACTTGATCCCATAAATTTGTGATTTAAACCTAATATTATTATACCCGAATTTCTATTCAAAACTATTGATTATAATTTAAGTATTGTTGTAGTATTATTTATACGGAATTAATATATTTTGCGAAAAGGGAATAACGAATGCTTAGGTAGTTAAGACATCGGAATTCTGAGCCCTAGGTACAACATTACAACCTAAGCCTTTAACTTTATAACCAAACACCAAGCGTGCACTGTATACGAGGTGGTACGGGGGTGGTACCAACGCGTCAGAGGTCACGGCAGGTCACCCGGCGAGCCAGCACCTGCATGTCTTCCTGGATCTCCGCGAGTTCCTCATGTAGGTTTCTGGACTCGGCCAGCAACGCATCCAGGCGTCGTGCAGCTGCTGTGAGTCCATTTTCGTCCTCGTAATCTTCTTCATCGTCCTCCACAGCTAGCGCCAGCTTTCCCAGACGTTCTCGCTCCAAAGCCTCTCTGATTCCTCCACCTCTCTTCTGGAATTCTCTTAACAACTCTCGGCGTATGTGACCGCCGGTTTTTTCATCCTCCTCCGCCTCCTGCAATTCATCGGCCAGGGATCGTTCTCCCTTGGAATGTAACTGCTGGTTCCGTGGTTGCGTACTCTCTTTGTCTGCGTTTTGTGGCGTTTTAATCTTTTGGAGGAACCTCCACGTGTCCTCGTCATAAGGTTTGACTAGACCTCTTCTCGGAGCCGGTCGCACAAGGGCTTCCAGCTCATCCCGCCCCGGATCGTTAGGTTTTAACAGCTCCAGGATTCTTGCGCGTCGCGGGGAGAGTGTTTCAAACCTTTTCTCTGATGTGTAGAAGCCGTTGAGCGTATTTCCTTGGCACTGTACATCGACACTCATGTCGCGCTTGTGTGGCGCGCGCGAACGCACTGATCGAAGCGGCACGTAATATTGTTTTTAGCAAATATTTCGCCTAGTTAGTTATAGTAACGGCGAAATCGGATTTCGATGAGCTAATTAGCGCGTTCGTCGACTGTCACGACTCAAGTGATCACTTACAGTTAATGTTCCCATTAACAATGCGAATATCTTAATGCGAAATTTATCTACTATGTAAATAGTTGAAATACACAATACACAGCAAACAAACACATCGATTTCATAATTAGGTAAACTTAATTTATGTCTTATAATTGCTCGTAAGGAATGAAGTAAATACATAACAACTTAATTGACAGATTTTAAGTCGTTTATTCAAATAAGTAGTTTTAATTGAAATAATGTGTGTCTACATAGAGCAAAATTTCTAATATTTTAGATCCTACAAAAAATATTATAAAAATTATACTTTGGTACTTATTTCAAGAGAATTAAATATTATTATTAATCATCAATATCCATAATGATTAGTATTGATCATAATATTGACGTTTAAAAATGCTTTTGAACAGCTAGAAATTAACCAAATTATGTTAGCCTTGAAAATAAATTGAATGTGAAAGTAGGTACATACTCCATTCATTCGATTTTATGTTTGTCGGAACTAAAACATATTTCATCATTGCACAACATTAAATCAAGACCGACAGAAGGAATATATTTATGTATATTACCTCGATTTTATTTAAAATTTATTGGGCAATTAAACAAAATAATGTAAGAATATGACGCGGTGGCGGTTTACGAGTAAGTAGGTACTAGGTACCTACCTATATAATATTAATTATATAGGTATGTAGACAAAATAAATTTATGTCTATAAAGTCTGAAAGGCCTTTAAGTAATTCTACATTATAATCAGTAAAATAGTTTAATAAATAATATTTACAATAATGTACTCAAACATATTTACAAAAATACAAAATGCTCATCATAGCTATGGTGGTAGCCAAAATACTGGCTACATTACCACGTTTTATTGCTATACTAACGCGTTGGCCGAAATATGAGCCAGCTTTCGGGTTTCCTGTGGTTTTAACCAAAAAAATTAAAAATAAAGAAAAATTAAAATAGCTTGTACTAACCAATAACCATTTATCGCTTCTTTAAAGATTTATTATGATTTCATAATCAGATAGTATTTTTTTTTGTAACGATTTATTCAAATTGTTAAAAAAAATGCTTATAATATCGTGTTTAACTTAATCCAGTAAATTCGAGAAGCATTAATTTATTGGCATTTACGGCAGCCGGTCAAAAAGTTGAAACTTGTTTTACCTACACAGTGACGCATTCAGCTTTATAACAATTTCATATTGCACAATCAAGTGAAGGCATATTTAATTTTCCGTAAAAGTCCTTAAGGTCACAAAATTGAATGTAAATATATATTATAAATACAGTCAACAACGATCCGTGCTTACTGTTAGGTAAAATTGTTAGTTTAGGTCTTATTGCAAGTCTCCACGATCTCTTGTTTATTTTTCCTTACCAGGGTTGCTAGAAGGAATCGCTTGTTAGCGATAAGGCTGCCTGTTGCACTCCTAATTAATAATTGTTTTGTTTTCTTGATTTCTTTCTTGTGCAACTAAGTGTTAATAATTAATTAATTGTGTACCTTATATTGAAATTTTTGATTTATTTTGTTTATGTGAAAATGTTATCATTAAAATCACAGTACTTGATAAAGTATATTATATACGAAAGAATATAATTTAAACATTTGTGATTTTATGAAACCTAGAATATTTATTTTAATTATTATTATTTATTATAATAAATACTTACTACATTTGTCACATTAAACGCTTTAGTGTAAAATTTCGGATTAGGCAAAATTGACCAAAATCTTGTTAAAAAACATAGAAGACTTGCAACAGATTACTTGGATAAAGCTTAATATGCGTCTATATAGTTTGATTATAATTACTCATAATAAAAATCATCTTAAATTGTTGGTAACGAATTGTAACACTATCAGTTGCATGTGGAATGCAGCAAGGATACACAAGATATAGAATTACTTACTAGCCATTAAAAAGGTGGTAAAGTCTATTGTTATATATCACTTTATTATCGGAAGCTATTAGGTACTTATTACATAATTGCTGTTTAAATTCAAGTTTATATTTACCTACTAGAGTAATATAATACAACGAATCCCAAAAATCATATGTAAAATAAACTAAACTATGTAAAAATATTTTTTTGTTGTTGCTATGGCTAAACTAATAAAATAAATATATTTTGTTATAGACGTTACATAATAAAACCTGATTGAAGTTACATAAAATATATAAAAGCTTCACACTTTCTTTGTTTGAATCATCTTATTCCATGCATTTGTAGAATGTGTCAAACATTTAACGCGGATTTATCGATATTATGTATACGAACCCAAAATACATAGAAAATATCTATATGACAAATTATGTGTTCGATAAGATATATAAGGTAATATTTAGAAGGTATTCATAATCTATAAAATAATTCAAAATATATTCTATAGTTGAAAGTTTAACGGTTTGAATTCAAATAATTACAAAGGAAAACGTTGGCTTTTTAGTTCTCATTGATCTCAATCTCAATTTATCTGAATATTTAGAGGTCTTAATGTGACCCTTTCATATGAAAAATAATTAATCAAATGGTTTTTAATCACGAAGTTCTTAAGTAGGTAACAAACACAAAAAAAATACTGAACTCAGCCTGAGTCTTTGGTATTTGGTGAAAATCGAATCGACTGCGGCGTGAAATTCTGTAGTAACAGCGATTTGGTCGTTTAGCTAAAAATAAAAGTTAATCAGAGTAATGTATAAAGCAAGTGAGTGCATGAAGTGTTACCGGTTGGATGCGTGCTATTTCACTTTTATTCAACCTAGATACATGTATTGATAGCTAACTTTCCGCTTGACAGCTTCGCTTGCAGTATTGCCGCGTTTTACTTGTGATTGTTTCATAAATCATACCTTAGCGAGTATTTAATAGTAAGTTTATCGAATGGTAAATTCCTTAGAATGTATCAACTTAGCGGTCTAGGTAACTGAGTTGCTAACGGTTGCTAAGTTGGTCACGTGTTTGTTGTGTTTTTTCGATGCGTGTTGCGAAGGAGGAAATAAAAAAATTCGATTTGAAGAAAATGATCAATGAAGCTGACGTAGTGGTGTCTCATTATGAGTTAATTACTTGTTATATTAAATATCCATTACTATTAAAATAGCGTGGGTTATGGGAAGACGACATCATAAGAATAGCAGGCGACACATGGACAAGGAAGACACGAGACGGTACTCTATGGCAAGCTTTAGGGGAGGCCTATGCTGAGTAGCAAGACAATCTTTGCGAAACAGGGTGTCAATGTTAAATATTTTATTTTAGTATATAAGAAATATGTGTTTATAAGATTTGTATTCCGGTTATAATATATTGTATTAAAATTACAGTGAGACCAATATGAATGAATATTTGTACGTTTTATACGACTTCAATATAGCACACTAGGACCACAATAATCTAATCAAACAATTAATAGTAATTTATATGGTGTTAATGAAACCGCTAACATTCCTGGGCTGAGAGCGATTCTCATCCCCATGCATCGGTGTAAGCTGTAAACTATGCGTTCATTAGTCGACGCCGCCCAACCACAATTCATTGCAAATTGAAGATACACAGCATTGTGACAACAAAACAGATTTTGTTGTTACAATACTGTTAATTATAAGGCCTTGTATAAATTGTATGAAGAAGAGTATAGAATTTAAGAAGGAGATAAAGAACAAATTTTAAGTTAAGTATACACATAGATTTCATTGTAACTGTATGAAATTACCATAAAAATAAATAGATTTCGTTTAACTTCTTGTCTTCTTTTCTTGCATAATTAAAGTAAGTAACTCCTATTCAAGAATGAATCTCCAATGTAATTTACAAATGGTTTTTTCTTAACTATAATTAGGTAATTTCCTATGACATTAAAACCAAAACTTTTTGTATCTCTTCTATCAAATATAAGTTCCTCAGCACGTAGCGTTGATGAAAGAAATACGTTACCAATTAAGCTGCAGAGGCTGAAGTAGAAGAACGAGGAGAGTAATTAGATATAATTGAAGAGAGACAACAGCAGCAAATAAAATAAAAGACTAATTGATGCCTTGTGTTAGTCTGAGCTAAGTCCTAATAATTACCGAAGCGTTATCGTCACGACAATTATATCTATTTATCGTTACGTCACGTAGATAATGATAACTCGTGATAACGCACAATGTATCCGTGTTTTTGGGGTTTACGTATCATCAACGGTGGTCTGGGGTACCCGGTGGCTGCCCGCGACTGGGCCGCGTGGTATTCGAGACCTCTGCTGATCCTGGAGAGGGATGTTTTTTATCTACTTTTTTGTATATCTTGATCGATTGATTTAATTAATCGATTTCCAGTAAGTGTCGATAAGGTTTCTCTTTTATTTGCGCATTAAAAGATTACAGTGCACTCTGGTGGTTTTTTAAAATAGCGAGCTATGTTGTTGAATAAGCTATACTTAGTTGCTTTACCGCAGCAACCAATTCCTAATCATGGAGCCTATCTCCATCATTCAAATATCAAGGACGTGTCAAATACAGCCCCTTTTATACTCCTTAGGTTTTAAAACGTGAGGAAGGGAATCGCGAACTTCAAACGAACCAGAGATTCTCCTTTTGTGATCAACTCAACAATTATTCGTAGTACATTACGAGAACCTGTTGAAACGATGCCTATACACGTGAAGTGGACTTGAATGCGTTGAGAGGTACTCGTTTTGAGTATCGGGGAATGTCACAGTTTACTTACCTGATTCAGTCTTGAATGACAATCTACCTACGTAAAAACTACTATATGTACGTACTTGCAAAAACTATATAAATTTATAAGATTAAATTTTAGTAAGTTTTCAAGTGCTCATAGCAAAACTGTTTAAATTCGCTGTTCTTTCAACAAATTTTACTATAATATAAAAAATCTAGAAGGATAGTATGTTGTATGCAATGCAATGTATAGTTTTACATGAAATTTTCTAAACATCTCATTTTCACATTATTCTGAAATGTGTACAAAAATGTCTACAAAAATGTTAAATATTGAGTTAACTATATTTTGTTTGTCTATGAAGCGCACGCCCAGTATCACCACTGTAAATGATATGTCCTATAATATAAGTAAGGGAACGTATTACTGGTCATCTTGAGAAGTCGGTGTTGGTCATGATGGCCAGGTGTTGGTTCGAGACTGAAACCGTCTTTAGGAAAAACCCTGGATCTTATCTCTTCAACAACTTTGCACTTTGACTTTTTTTATTTCATTTTCAACATGACACTAATGTATTTCCTATGAAGTGCATTTATTCAATGATATACTAACAACGATTTATATAATTATTAATGATTTAACAATAGTTATTAAATAATGTACTTTTTGATAGGTTCAAATTATCAAGTATAGTTAAATTCAAACTTAACTAGTTTAATATGCCGTATATAATGAATTTATGCAAATATAAAAATCTTACCATAAAAAGTGAATTCCCGTAACCCCTAGTGGGACATGGAGTAGACACATTTCTGTATCTGTTTCACTCACCATTTTCTTTACAGGCAAGTAGGTGTTCAGCCTTTTATGCCTAACCAACCGAAATATTCAATATTCTCCCCGGGAATCGAATCCAGGACCTCCAGCGCAAAAGGCAGACAAGTAAACTACTTAGCCACGGAGGTGATCTTTTGGTATGGTAAAACCTTTACCATATCAAAAGACCAATCTGTTTAGTAATCGCACAAAAAGGAACCAAAAACGCTTTTCAATCAATTTTGAAAATCAATTTTTCCAACGAATAATTTTCTCCTCGTTAGTCGGAACTTTTATCTAAAACTAACAGCTCTAGCCAACATCCAAACAAAACGTTCAAAAACGTATTGTTTCTAAATTAAATTTCGAAATTTTTTCACATTGTCAACATTGAATAAAAACTGACAACCTTCAAACAGTTATATCACACAATAACCACTTAACTACATTACTTTTCAATATATAGGTACACCTCCCATTTATTACTTAAAGTGAAATATCTTTACCTTTTCACTTAGCGGTCGATTAAGCACACAGAAGTATCTTATTCTAGCTTTTATTAAGATGCTCGAACTATTAGTAACCTGCGGCGTCCCTTGCGTCGACTGCTGTAAAGGATGCATTTCGAACAGATTTTACCCAAATATGTATTCTGAAGCAAGATAACAGAGTTTAAAATTTGTAGCACAAGTAAATAGTTGTAGAATTTTTGCTTGGCTACGGTGGATGAGGGCGATGTTGCCAGAAGGTATATACTTACCCTTCGTATCTCTTGAATTATTAATAAGCTCCTTTTATCATGTTGTTTTAGGGAAATCCATGTGGGTATATTAAAGATTTTAACTTTGTTTAAGTAATGTATAATGTTTTTGATGGAAGGGTAGCTTTTAGCTTTTCTTTCAATGAGAAGCAGTTATGCGATTTTTTTAAGTTTTATTTCTTAAAAATAAACTATGGAAGGAATTTAATATACCCTTGTTGATAATTTAAATTCCTACCCTAGGTACCTATGACCTATATTAAAAGTCCGTGATTAAAAGTAGTGTTAAGTTTCACTAATACACCTCTTAAAGCTTACTCGCTGGTAAGTTTAAATACTAAATCATTTTGCCACGATATTATCTATATAATATATTAAAAGGATCCTGCTCTTCTATACACAATATTAACATATAATTAAGAAAGTATAATAGATGCGTAAAATATCTTGATTTTTAATACTTTCCTTTTTTAAAGCTCAGCTCAAAAATAATTGCCAGAATAGTAGATTTTTCTCAAAGCTCCAATTTTCTGTTCTAGCAACTTCAGAATGATCGCATGCGCGAAAAAGCGCGGGCGCGATCGATACTTGTCATAGGATATTAGTCCGCGCCGCGCCGGGCCACCGCGAGCCCGCGTCGCGGCCATGAAGGCGCGAGCTATATTCATCGCGCTGACAGCACTCCTCTTAGCATCTATCGGAAATGCCGAAAAAAGCAAGTTCTGTAAGTAACCCCCGCCAGTAACAACTACTTTTACGTTTATTTCACTCAGGTTATCCGACCGGCGGCATCCGCGAAGCGCCCCCTGTCGACACCCGCTTAAGAAAACGCTAAAGAATTCGCGGTTATTACGCTTAATGGGACTCCATTTTGCGACATTGCCTATCTGGGATTATAAACGATTACTTCACTTAAAACTGTAACGAGACTAAACAATTTATTACGTAGTCGAGAGAATTTATATGTACAGACAGATGGAGTACCTAATATTTATAGTTTATACCTAATTTATGGTTTATTCTTAAACAACCCTTATAATATGTAACAATTGATTAGTCAATTTGAATGTACATTGTATCATAAAAAATATAACATAAATGATTTTTAGTTTATATACTTTGTAGGTACATTTAATATAGAGCATTAGAATATTTTCTTCCGTCAGTTAATTTAGGTTTTCCCCAGAATTTTAACGAAATAAAGTCGCTTTGTACGACTATTTTAACTACATATTTATAGTACGTCATTAAAGTTTATTATTCACTCCATAACTGTTAATATTTACATTATCGGCAAAGTTCTTCAATAATGTGCAAATGCAGTAATAGATATCTAGTTAATACGTTTAGTCATAAATAGGTCAGCTAGGAGAGTAGCCTAAGGCTACGTCTTACGTACGTCTACGAAGTGTGTCAAGCGTGCTGAAGATGTCTTGTAATTGGATTTCTGTTACATTTTTCTACACCTTTTACTTCATGACGCACTTGCATTCTTAATTGGGATTTTTTAATGTTTCATCCAGAACAGTTTCTCGTAAAAGAATTTTAAAATAAAAGTTTTAACTAATTAATTCAAATACTTTTATTGAACTAAATTAGTATGCAGTTAATGAAGGAGCTTGTCATTGTTATCATACAAATTGATAAGAATGACAACCTATGACACTTGTTGATTAAATGCTAAAGTACTTATTGATCTTCTGCCAACCTTCAGAAAGCTTGTTGGCAATTTTATCAACCGGCCCGGGTCCCCCACAGTGTCTTGGAGGTCCAGCCATCAGAACCGTTTCACCTGGTCCAAGTCGTAATATTTTATTCACATTAACGTGTGTTCCTGTTGATGAACTGGAACCTATAAAAAATATGAACCATCTGCTACAACAGATAAAAAATATATTTCTCAATCTACAAAAAAGTAAATAAAATTCATTAATTTAATAAAATTATTTAAACCTCCCGAACTAACTGCTACAGTCATTTCATTTGGAAGACCAGGTATTCTTGAGAGTTGTACTTCAGAATTTTGTCGACCTAAATTAGAAATAACTAATAGAGATCCCATTGAACCCCATCTCAGAATGGCCAAAGTGTTCTCAATACGTTTTATCTGAAAATAAATAAAAAATGTCATTCTCGCGATTATTTTGAGGTACGTTTAAGGTTATCAAATAAAAAGAGGTCGATAGGTAGTTACTTTTAAGTAACTATCGAATTACAATATAACGATTTACCTCATAATTTGGACCAAAAGCGGGGGACTTCCTCATGGCTGATGCTACCTTTACTACTCCAACATGGCTTTGTTCAATTGCAAATTCTATTTTAGCATTAGCATATCTATAGTTAGGTGGCAATGGTATCCAGGGTTCACCACTTGTGAAGCCTGCTCTTGGGGAATCATCCCATGGAAATGGTGCAGCAAAAGGTGCTACTGGTGTCGGCCAACACTTTTCTATTGTTGCCCATTCTAATATCGTGTCAGCAGTACCAAGTTCATCGCCTTGTTGTATGATGACACCTCCGGGAAGGATTAGCGAGATAATGTTGATTGCGTCTACGAGCTCGCTGCCATAACGGGTGGCAGTCCGACTCTCCGATTTTGATGTGCTCTAAAATCAAATTTTAAAAATAAACATTTAATATATTTCTATTTTATTTATTTGATTAGACGTTTACAAAAAATCACTTTTTAAATAAGCGAAAATGTGCTTTTTTGTATAACAGAGACTGCAGCATCGCACATAAAACTAAGATCATATACTACTATGCACAAGTATATGTAAGTTTAAACAAAGTCCAAACAGTATTATTCGAAGAAGCAAGCTAAATTCCGGGAGCTTATGCTAGATTTAAACTGACAAGGACAAGAAACTCACACGCCACGTGGGGGCCATATCTTGCGGGCAGTACACGAGCGCAGCATGTAAAGCTAGAGCCAAAACTGGCGGTGTTCTCATCGGACCGGTGAAGGCATTACTTATTACAACTACACCGTCGCCATAATACTTTGCTGCGGTGTCTATTCCGAGCACTGTGTCTACTAAAGTTATTCTGGAAGTAGATGTAAATAAAGTTTCAATTTAAGACTGTGCCATTTTTAGTTAATATTTTATATTAATATGCCAATTAGGTGTCTCGTTCAGTTAATATTGCAGTTTTATTAAAGACTACTTGTAGGACAATATACATATATGTAATGTACTAAAAAAAACTCTTTCCATGAAATCTCTTACGGGTTTTCCATATTAGCACTCCTTGTGCAACTGAGTGCTGTGGCTGACATCTTTTTAACAAATTTTACTCCACATTCGGTGTTAATCTTGAAGTCAGGGTTGAGAACGAGTCCCGCAAAACCTCGTTGAAGCCAAATACACTGAACTGTTGTAAAAGCTTCAGTTAAACCTTCAGAGCAAAGGTTTAAGAGAGTTTCGTTGTTAATAGAAGCCCAAGAAGAGTTTCTCATGTCATTCCAAACCCATTCTACGTCATCAACCTAAACAACAATGGAAAACTAAATGTAAATAATACCTTGTCTAAAAAATAAATAATTAAGAAATGATTTAACATATGCATTTTTTTGTTCTGTTCCTGCAGAAAGCTTGTTAATTACTAAATTGATAATTGACTTGCCTAAAACTAAATTCATATTCATAGCCTTTCTGCTCGATAACAAAAACAAGATATAATCACCGTTGGTGGGTTAATGTCAGGAGCGTCCCGCCATAGGACCCAGTCTTCATAACCTAGAGTCTTTGCAGCGCTGAGTTTGAACCATTCCGACGCGGCACTAATGCTTTGAACATCTATACTTATTAAGACCTTAAGTTCTGCAAAATATGTCGATTTTGAAAATGTTATTCAAAAAATTGTTGATATTTTTAATTTACCGATACTACTCTCTATATAATATATGGGATGTAATGCCGATTCTTGGCGACATAAATAAACTAAGATAAAAATATAGCCAGATTTCAAGTTAACAAAGTTAATTAGTAGTTAGTTAATTCATTTGGTTTTTCCATAAGACACATATAGTTAAAAAAAATTCACCACTATGGTGCCAAATACAATAATGACTACAAAATAATATAAAATAATTTTAATAAATAAAAATTAATAACAAAAAAATTATTCATCATCTCACATCATCAGTATCAAAGCAGTAGGTAGGTTTTGAGCGGGAAAAAAACGATTTTTTTTTGATGAAATTGAGAAATGAAATGGAAATTTAATAGATGCATTTAAGAATTTGCTTGTTACCGTATATTATAATTATGTATGGCGAAATATCGGCGACTTGCTTTTTTTGTGTGTCGTCATCAGGGTATTCATGGATGTAGTAAACACAACACTTCTTGGTAGTTCTTGATTTATTTGTTAATGATTAGCGATTTTAAAAGAGTTCTGATTGGTCCGAAAGCTCGATCAAGAGTGTGCAATCAGCCATTTGTTGCCCGTAGTTACCTTTACCCCATCCAAGACTAAACGAGTTTCTTAATGAAAGCGATAAAACTACCCGCGAATATTTTAATTTTTCGCCTGAGTTGTAGGTTGAGTGTTTTACAATGAATTAAATGTTTTTAAATGCCAATCTATAACCTATAATTGATCCCAACGTGGTTCCGCCTATATATAATATGTATACTGGATAATCTACCTAATTTCCGAGACTTCTCAATTAAGTTCTTTAGAGAATCTTCATCTCCATAGCGTTGATCAATCGCAGTGAAATTTAAAGGACCTGGGCGAGCACAATCATCGCTCTTGGCATAAATTGGCGACAAGATCACAGCATCAGCTCCTAATGCCCGGGTGTAACTCAGCTGTTTTGTTGCGCCTACAGAAATAATATTATTTTCTATATATTGACATGATAATCTATAATATATTAAGGATATGAAAGTAATTATATTCTTTCATAAGGTTTGACATAGTTAAACGTGCGCATAGATGAACGTTTAGAAAAAAATATTTTTAGCTTGATAAATTAATTTACTTAATGAATTTATAAAGTAGGAATAAATTAAGTATAACGGATTAAATTAAAATACCTATCAAATCTCCCAAGCCATCTCCATTAGAGTCTTTGAAGGAATCTACCAATATACTGTAGTAGACAATGTTGTCCCAGGCTGCAGACACAACCTTGGCTGCTATCATAGGCATTAACACACCCAGCCACATTGTAATACAGTGATAACTGATTCAATAATTTGAATTTTGATTTTGATAGTGAAGGAAGTAGGATGAAATTATTTACGCCTTTTTATTTTTATATCGATGCTGTTTCCTAATAATGATTTTTTAAGTATTTTTGAATGTCTCCGGAATACTAATAAACATTAAATCCGAATATCTGTGTCACATAATATGTTAAATATTATAAAGGGCTGCAAGACAAGGGCCCATTTTCTACATAGATAACATGTCTTCAACCTATATATTTTTTTAAATTTTAAAACATGTCATTTGTCACATTTTATCACAGTCTACAGACTATCCATGTCTATAATAATCGATGCATTTGTTTAGGAGTTACAAATGCTGCAAACAGACACATATATACGTTATAACACCCATTTTTGCATCGCGGTTTAAAAATAGGCTAATTGAGGTGTTTTAACATTTTATGAATAACCTAAGTGTTGTTTGTTACAACAAGTGGGAGTGAGACAAGAGCACATCACTAGAGGAAATGGTGCCTGTCATTAAGGCTACATTGTGCAATTTGATGAAAATTGTTTATCATTGCTGCGTGACTTAGTGCTAGTTCAACTCAATTATGGCTTCAGCACATATTTCAATTTAAATTATGACGAACATTTTTTTAACAAGAAATTTCTCACTGTTTGCACATTAAGCTCGGAGTTTAGTATTTTGAGTATCATGTCAGATTAAAATAATTGTCAAAATCGATATTGATTGTTCCTTTTAGAAGCTATTATTGCTATTATAGCTATTGGCTTTAATTTAATTTACCTAGAATGCGGATAAAAAATGTTCTTCAATTTCCCATTTATCAAATTTTTATCAAAATCTATGCAATTTTTCAGAGGTTAATCCGTAAAACCCTAACACAAACTCATTTTAAGTCAGAATAAACAAATTATAATAAAACAATATTTATGGCTTGATGAATGTGTGAAACACATTCATCAATCGTACACACTTCAAAATTAATCAAAACAAGCCACTAAAATTAACCGTAAAAGCAAAGGAAACTAACTTACTTTTTTTTATTGATTTAAAAATAAAAAAATGTTAATTGTTAAATTTTATTTATTTTAATTGGCGTTTTTAAACGGGCGGAGCTTTCAGCAATAATGCCTCTCCTGGTAGAAGAGTTACATTACCAAATGTTATTGTATCTCTGAAAAAGGGTTTATTTATTAAATAAATTTGTTGAATTTAACATAATTATATAATTTATTTCAAGAATAGTGGTAAGTTGAAGGTATAATAATCTTGGATTTTTATGATTCTGATAAGGAAAGGTTTTTCCATTAATATATGTACATATTTTAAAAAGCGAATAAGTTCTTTATGTTACACTAAATTGAAAACAAAAAGATTTAAAAAGTAATTGTACAATTTCATACTTTAATTATTTCGAACGAGACGAAAGTAAATTTAGCAAGAGCCAATCAAAGCCTTCAAAATCAAGAAAAATATTAAGTTTGAAGTCAACATTAAATGAGCTACTTTTGGAAACTTTGCAAAGTTAGAGTTTTTCATTTATTATTTAAATTAAACTCATTAAACAATTTTACTAAAATGTTTAGTTTGTCGAAATATTTATACGACTTCTACAGCAACTTTATTAAATAAATTTATAATAAATTCAGTAGGTACGCAATTGCAACAAATTATTTTATCTAATAGGCCACAAGACGTATTCTAGAAACTGTCATTGTGTTATTGGAAATTATTTAAAAGATGTTGCGTTATGCGTATAACGTTATATGTATATTATATTATATACGTTAGATGTTGCGTATAATACATGTAATATATAGCGTATATTGTTATTAAAAACAATGCGTTACCTTTTTTTAAGTCTCCGACACATTAATTACTAAGAGCACTACACTATGTATTCGATGAACAAATATTTCTAAATTGTAAGATTCGTTTCGATCAAGTCAGCTTCCAAACAATAAACATATCACAATCGGTCCGTTCGTTTAGGTGTTACACAGACACGCAGATGCACATAAATTAAACTTCTAACATCCTCTGTTTGCATCTGTGATTAAAAAGTTTTTTCCTTATTTGAAACCCAATATGTGATTAATTTTATTGTTTAAATTAAATTTAAATTTACTAATAGAGTTTAATAAGTTGGGCTGTAAATTAAAAATTTCTTACCCAGTCTCACGCATAGAATTAATGCTTGATGTGTGTATTTGGAGAGGTTCTGACAAATAATTCACATTGGAGGTGTCTACTGTATCTTCGATCGTCCCCACGTTAAAGAGTAAGGCATACGTATCGTGTGTAATTAGGTACCGGACAAGAACCAAGGTATTCTCACTCAAAGCCTGGATGAAGTAGCTTCCGTGGGAAAGAGCTGGCTCCTTGCGGAGTTTGGTTAAAGTTCGGTATACCTGTTAAAATTAAAACTTGTAATACTCTCATTATTTTAACCAATAATGACAAGTAGGGCCCATACCTTGAAGTGACTTTTAGTCGCGTCTTTTTGAGTCTGAAGGTTGATTTCCCTATAGTCCTCTGCGATAGGTAACCAAGTATTAGGTCCAGTGGTAAAACCTGCGTTTGATGAATTATCCCAATGGTATGGAGTTCTTGCCGGGTCTCGGGAAAAGTCTAAATAATTGTCTTCGTTAGCTTGATTACACGCCTGAACATCTACTGTATCCTCCCAACTGACGTAGCCATCCCTCATACCTATTTCTTCCCCTTGATAAGTAATTGCAACTCCTGGTAGCATCATATTTAATGAATTAAGGCCGTCAACCATGTCCGATCTGAATCTAGATGCCATTCGTTTCTGATCGTGGTTGCCAAACTAAAATAAGCATTGAATCGAATAAAAATACTTATTTATTTGGTACTTACAAAGAACATAATATTAATTGAATCTGCGTAACCCGGGTAAATTATAGAGATTATTATAAAGGATAATAAGAAGCCTGAATGCGAATTTTTAATGTAATGGCTCAAAAGTCGAGTATCAAAGTTCTGCTTACGACCCAATTAGCAACTTGTCCCGGAGGCATATACGTGAGCCATCGTTTGATTACATAAACGAAGTCACGAGCGTTAGACTCGGAGGAGAGACTTGTGATGAAGTCGAAATTGAACGGGAAATGTGATCCGCGTCTGCCGCTCTCGTCACCGTAATACAACATTGTCATAGTAATGTTTGCATATGCTTCTGCTAATAGTATTCTGTAATGAAAGAAGCAAACGATAGTTTGATAATATCAATATTATGATTATTCTTATGTTATTTGTTGCTGGGTGCTTTAATTTTTGTATTAAACATTTTTAGGTGTTTGTATAATATATTTTAATATTATGTATTAAACATAATGGTTAATATTTTTTTAATGCATCAAAATATCTTACTTTGTCTCTGCATTATTATCTTCTATCCATTTATCTGCAAACTCTCTCCATTCATACACAACGTCATACAGCTCTATTTGGTCCCTAACAAATTCTTGTGTAGTATAGCCGGCTTGATCAGGATTCAAAAACATGTTCCCACTTAACGGTTCATCGGGGTATACACCACCGTATTGATTAGGATCTGCTTCAAATAGATGAGGAATAGCATCTAATCTGAATCCATCAGTACCCTTTTCGAACCAAAATTTCATAATATTAAGCATTTCTTGTCTTACTGCGGGCTCTCTGAAGTTGAAGTCAACTTGTTCCTTTGCAAACTGATGCAAAAAGTACTGCTGCCTAGCGTCACTCCATTCCCATACAGATCCACCAAATTGACTGATCTGATTGTAATAAAGTTTTGTTAAAATGAATGTTAATTTTAATAAAAGAAAAGTTGAAGCCATGAAGACTGCACAAAATCTATAGTTTCCATACCCAATTTGAAGGCACGGTTCTTGTATCGTTGACATAAACAGGATCAGCCCAAACAAAATAGTTTTCATAGGCTGGGTCTCTGGCTTCAGAACGAATAAAATAAATCGACTCATTACTAGCGTGGTTAGGAACGTAATCAAGAAGAATCTTGATACCTGTTGAAATAAGAAATTTTTTTTAGTTACTTTAAAGAAACTTTAGTTTGCGCCAGTAACTTTTATATTAATTACAATTAAAATATAATATGCAATACTGACCTAAACCGTGTGCTTTTTCTACAAGTTCTTCAAAATCAGCCATAGTTCCGTATTCCTCTTGGATATTGTAGAAGTCACTGATATCATATCCAAAATCTACCATAGGGGACACGAAAACTGGAGACATCCATAATGCACCTACTCCAGCCTCAACAAAATGTTCCAACTTTGACGTAATACCTACAAAAATAAGAACCATGTCCAAAATTTGTGGGTTATTATTATTTTAGGTTCTGCTGATTTCCCAAAATGAAAGATTAAAAATACCTTTTAGATCACCAATTCCATCACCATTGCTGTCTTTAAAGGAACGGGGGTAAATCTGATATATGACAGTGTGTTCCCACCAGTCGAGGGGCTTTAGCTCTGGAGGATCTGGTCCTCTAGTTGCCAAGAATGCCCATGTCAAGCTCCCAACAACCACGCCCAAAACAATTATAACCGCTAGAGAGATTCCTAGCAACTTGGCTGTCGGCATTTTCACTGAAAACTAATCGATAACATTAATGGTTTATGATGAAAAACTGTAAATACTTATCATGTTTATTATTTAATCCCATTGTAAAGATAAATAGAATGATCTAGCATGTATTTAGTTAAAGAATGGGTATCTGGGTGCAGCCAATTTATGATATTTTTTGTTTGATAAACTGAAATTACGTAAGCTTGGATACAAATGAAACGCTCATTCTTTAATACCTTACGTTTATTACTGTCCAATACTTTCAAATATCATAACATTTACTTACTACATATATGTACACTAGAAAGCTAATAAATACAATTCAGAGGCAAATTGTAATAGCAAAAAAATATAAAAAATCTTAAAGCACCAATTTTTGCCTAAGACCTAAGTAGTAGAATTATTATTTATTACTTTTAAGTGCAGTCTTAAGTCGATTTATAGTTGTTTTTAATTTTATTAGTAGATTGAGGCTGACCTGAAAAATAAAATTGCTACATTTTAAAATATGTATTAATTTATGTAAACAGAAATAAATATTTACGATAGCAGTAATTTAGGAGTGCAACACCACCGGGGTTGCCAACGTTCTGGGCATTTTGCCCACGGCCCCACGCCCTTATCGCACGAAATATCAATTTTATACCTCTAACATCAATTTATGTATTACAGCGCCTACATTGTTCCTTATTCATGTTGTTTAACAGCAATAAGAGTATTTATAGGCTATAGCAATATATCAGAATATATACCAATAGTAATTACTGAAAATCTACGTACTTATACTTAAACCGAGAGCTCAATGTCGAAATTTTGTATACCTACTAACTGCCTGCGTGCCTAAGTGGTTTAAACACTGCGTGTTGGGGCGGAGCTCAAGGGCTCGAATCCCGTGGAAACAATTGAATGTTTGGGTTAGGTAGGCACAAAAGGCTGATCACCTACTTGCCTGTAAAGGAAATGATCAGTGAAACAGACACAAAAATGTGACTGCCCTATACCCCACTAGAGGTTACGCGAATCCACCAGCTGTGCTCCGCGTCTTCACCTGCGTTTATTTCGTACTCGTATCTCTAAATTATCCCACAGGAAAATTCTACTGGTATATAAAGTATTCTATTCTATTTGCGAGCCTAATTTCATTCAAATCCGGTCAGCCGTTTAAGCGTAATTGAGTCGCAAACATCCTCACAAACCTTGGCATTTATAATATTAGTGGGACGTTATTTTAGTTTGTAGGTACTGTTTGACAGTTCTGTCAATCCTATTAATGGCTATGCAAGTTAAATAAATCGTTTAATGTAAATAGGTAATTTTATATTACAATTTGTTTTTTTTTATTGTGAAATCAAAATATCTTTTTTAAATAGAGGTAACAAATGTTAGAAGGGGCACACATACAAACACACAATTTTTGTAGTTACGGAAGCGCTGGGTCCCGTGGCACAAGTCGTTTTTAATTGCTTAAAAAGGGATCCAGCTATTGTAAGTAACGTGTAACATTTCTTGTTTTGTATAATAAGTTAGACGCCCGTTTTTCATAATAGCAAAATCAATTTCAAAAGTACCTAGATTTTAAAGACATATTTTGTAATAAAAATCTCATTATTAAATAACTTATTACAACACTATTTAAATTATTTACAAAGCAAAGTTAACGAAAATATTTCATATATATCACTTTCATTTTTTATCTAGTTACGTATCGCATCTGATTGTGTCTTCATGCCTTATGTAACAACAACAGTTAACAACTATTAAGAGGTTGGTTTCGACCGTAGAACGAGTGCTTCTCCCGCTGTTAACGTCAGCTGGCTGTCGCTTAAGCTGGTACTGAAAGAATGCCTTCAATCAATATCAATCATCAAATTGGATTATTAGATTAGTAGTATATAATAGTAGTGATTAGTAGTTTATGTATCTATGCATATATATTTTTCTATAAATTCTCTTTTAAAGACATAACAGAGGAAAGTGAAGACAAAAAAGCCGAAATGATTAAAATATTAGAAATTATTTCCTTAAATTGTAGTGTTGATCTCGATTATTTCAGCTTTCAAAAAAACCGCATCGAAATCGGTCAATTGGTTTAGTAATTACGAAGTCACGAAACGTCTAACTTATAAAACCTCATCAACATTTTTCTTACATTATCAACAAAATAGTAGCCCCTTAAAATCTCTTGCCTGCAAAACAAGTTTTTTTTAAGATATCCGAATACAAATGAAAACTTACCCCGCTTCTCTAGAAGAATGTATGCTTGACACATATACAGTAGCTGGTAAAGTCAAATGTGGTATTCTGCTCAAGTCTACAGTATCAAGGGTTTCAGCCACATTAAATACCAGCACAATTGTATCATGGCTACGAAGATATCGGGCTAAGTAGAAAGTACTGTCAGATAGGGCTCGGATTGCGTATTCACCATGGGAGAGTGATTTCTCCATCTTTCGGAGAGCCGTCAATGCCTGATACACCTGTAATTATGTCAATTTAATTTTATTACTACCTTGATACTATTATAATTTACAATTTTAGTTCTTGGCTTCGTTGTTACTTACGTACCTACTTACCTAGGTACTTTGTTTTTAAAGTGGTAAATGAGTATAAGAAATATATTATTAATTTGTGATAAAGTTGTTACCTTAAAATGGCTACGTTCTGCTTCCTTCTGCAATGCTAGATTTAAAACTGGATAGTCTTCAGCGACCGGTAGCCAGGTTTTCTCTGCGGTACTGAAGCCAGCATTTGTAGAATTGTTCCAATGATATGGAGTTCTTGCTGGGTCTCGAGAATACAACATGTATGTTTCATTGTCGCCTCTGTTGATGGCTTCGACATCAACAGTGTCTTCCCAACTAACGTAGCCATCCTTCATACCTGAAAGTTTAAGAATATGATAGGAATTAAAAGTTATTAATATTAAGTCATTAGAAATATAAATATTTCAACTAGTGTATTAGCAATTTAGGAATTGTTTAACGCTTGAGAAACGCCGCGTTCACTAAATTATCCTCTTAGGTGAATTAATCAGCAACACTATTTGTATTATATTGTCTGTTTAACTACTACAACTTAGAAATGTTAAGTGCCCATATAGGCATCTACGTCGAAAGATTACAACATTAATGTGCTGTGCTTAAGTGAATGATTGAATTTATTAGAATATATTAGATACCAATTTCTTCGCCTTGATAAGTAACTGCAACTCCTGGTAATATCATATTTAAAGAATTGAGCCCATCCACCATGCTCTCACGGAAACGTGTCGGCATACGATTGTTGTCATGATTTCCAAACTGAAACCATTTAACCCAAATACGCTGCTTAAAAGGTTGATCGTAAGGCACTTTGTCTAAGGGTTGCTCGTTTAGTATTAAATTACACTTACATTGAGTCTAATAATTCACCACACACTTGGTAATATAAGATGCTAGAGAAACACCCACAGTGAGTCCTTTTTTATTTATTAATTTTATAAGTTCTATCAAGCTAGGACTATGTTGTGCGTAACCGCTCAGAGTAAGAATAACACAATCAAGTCTATAGATAAATAATAATAAAAGAGCGTACCACCCAGTTAGAAACTGCTCCATATGGCATATATGTAAGCCACCTCAAAATGACATATACAAAATCCCTGGCTGTAGACGTTGAAGAGAGGTCTGTGATGAAGTCAAAGTTGAATGGAAAGTGAGCCCCCACACTGCCTTGCTCGTTACCGTAGTATAACATCGTCATAGACACATTAGCGTAGCCTTCCGAGAAAATAACTCTGAAATACTCAACACATTATGTTGAGAATATTTGAATCTCAACAATTTTTAAAATTGTTAGTTATTCTGTAATAAAAATATTTACAAAAGTGTATACAAAATTCATAAATTAGGAAAATTAGTAATTTATAGAGTATTATTACAATGGTTTAAATTTTAGAAGTTTTAAGTATCAAATCGATCCAAAGAGAATTAATTCACAAAGAAATGTTATACAAAGAAACCATCTCTTTAGAGCATCTACTTACCGAGTATCACCGCCGTTGTCCTCAAGATAACGATCCACGAAAGTCCTCCATTCATACACAACATCATAAAGTTCAATCAGATCTTTAGTATATAGGGGTATAGTGTATCCAAGTTGGTGGGACTCAAATTCTATCCTTCCACTAAGAGGGTCATCAGGATAAATTCCATTGTGGTCAGCTGGATCAGCTTCCATGAGGTAAGGTAAAGCGTCAACTCTGAATCCATCAGCACCCTCAACTAACCAGAATTTCATTATATTAAACATTTCATCTCTGACTGCCTGGTTTCGGAAGTTAAAATCTGCTTGTTGAACGGCAAATTGGTGAAGATAGTATTGTCCGCGACTTTGACTCCACTCCCATGCTGATCCACCGAATTGGCTTACCTAGAAAATCAATACAATATGTTAATATGTATCCTGAACACCCGAAAGATTGCACGATTGCATCTTGCCCGCCTCCTGGCGGAAAAGATGACATCTTTCCAGGAAGCGCAGTGAGTAAAAATATGTTTAATATTAACTATTTCAAAAACGAGAAACCGATTACAATTTATGTAAGGCCCCTCGCCAAGAAATTGATATGAATAAAGTACGAGTGTCTAGCGGTTCCACGCAGCTTTGATACCTACTGTGACTTTAACGGCTTTCATACATTAACACACAGCTTATATTTATATAATTGTTATACCCAGTTGGATGGTGGAAGTCTACTCCCTGACAGATCATTGGGATCCTCTCGTCCATCAGCCCATATGAAAAAATCTTCAAACCCTGCCTCACGAGCTTCCGACTTAATGAAATATTCGGATTCATTGCTTGCGTGGTTTGGAACAAAATCAAGAAGCACCTTGATTCCTTAAAACAAAATAATCAATACTAATATTTAGTATTAAACTAGCGACCCGCCCCGGCTTTGCACGGTATAAATCATAAATTTAAAAACCTTCCTCTTCAATGACTCTATCTATTAAAAAAAACCGCATCAAAATCCGTTGCGTAGTTTTAAAGATTTAAGCATACAAAGGGATATAGGGGAAGAAAAAGCGACTTTGTTTTATACTATGTAGTGATTAGACAGTAGGGTAAAGAAAGTGAAATACATATTAACGGTTTTAACGGATTAAATCGTATATTTATACATAATATTAATATAATATACCTATTACATATACCGATATATAAGAATATTATTATTTAATTTTTAATACAATTTTCGTTTTGAATGCTTTACAGTCTGTAAAGTCCTGGCTGTGAGTGACTGTTGTTAAAGAGGTTAAATATCAAATGGTACCGAATGGTGTCGAAGATGGTATTGACTGTGTAGCCTGGATTTTGGCAATATTGATTCTCGGTGGTCTCCTTTTTAGTAGTACTAAATTTAATTTATGGTTTTAATTGGGAAATATACGCGTTTAATCCGTTCAAACTGTTTTCTGGAAATGTGTGACACTCACTTAAATAAGACATTATACAATTTATATTATTTAAATAATTATTCTTTACTTTTTGTTCTTATCTATAAATATAATAATTTATAATCAATTTCGTTACTTATGTAATTTTGGCTTTACAAAGGCTTTGAGTTTTGATTATAAATTCCGCTTACGGCAGATAACCGGCTTTGACTGTTATCAGGAATTTTTGATTTATTGTTGTTTTCAACGAGTTTTGTATTAAATCAAGATCACAATTAATTCAACGGTGCTTCAATTTCTACAATTATTTCGAAAGTGAATTGTTAAAATATTTTTTTTTTGGTTGAGCACGGAGTTTTTGTAATAACAAGTCATAATATGTTATTATTAAATAACACAATATCTAATATATTCGGTTGTGGTAAAAACTGAAACTCAGAAATAGGTAGAAATATGTTATTAATTTTTTTATTTTTATTTCCGATAGAATATCAAAAAATCTTATATATAAATAGTCTAAATACCTATTAGAGACAATAGCTTTAGGTTTCCCAAAACACGAATTTTTATAGGCCGGTAACTCTTATGTGTACAACGACACTCCCGCATTTTATATTCAAGTGCCAAAACATGGTGTAAATATGTTTACTTACCGAGGTCATGTGCCTTTGTGAGTAATTCTCTAAAATCGTCTATAGTGCCGTATTCATCATGGATTTCGTAGAAGTTGCTAATGTCATAACCGAAGTCCACCATAGGAGATTCGAATATTGGAGACATCCAAATTGCGTCAACTCCCGCTTCTACGAAGTGAGGCAATTCGCTTATGATTCCTGAAAATACGTGCATTATTTAAATGTAAAAGTCCTTTTCTCATGTTCCGCGTTCGTTCCGCGTCATGTTCATTTTAGAACTTAGTAGAAATATTTCATTTTTTTCAATGGTTAAAAACAATAGACGTTAAAAAATAAGTATGCCTTTCTTATCAATACTTACAATAAAATAATACAATGTGAACTAATAATAGAACCTTTTCTACTTGTGCTCTGAGGTCAGACCTCTAGAATTAACACCCCGTATTTGAAATACTTGTGATTACAACATCATCACAATAAATTGCCACAATTTTATTCATAATTTGTTTTTGTTCGCGTTTGGAAGGATATGAACTATTATAAAGTCATCATGTGTTCGACAATAATGGTTGCGCTTATGTTGTACAATGTATTATGTACAAACCATTAGTTAATAAAAAACAGAAGTACGCTGGTTTAGTTTAACTTACGAAATTTCGGGTCTACGAAATTAAAAATGTCTATTTAAATTATAAGTCTCAATAATAATCTCTCTAAGTCTGGCATACCTTTAGCACTCGAGACTCTGGGTTCGAATTTCAAAGAAAGTTCTGGATTGGAAGGCTGTCTTTGGATTGAATCTAATTTGTTTACTTTGTAAGAAATGAAGTTCATTAATTAGTTACAAAATTGTATTTGCCATATGAGTCCTCAGGCCTCACATAATACCCATTTACTTTGTGTATATAATATGTACATTGTACCTACTCGTATAGATCGATTCGACGCGATAAAGCATTAAGCAATTTGGCACTTCTTTTTGAAAGCGTAATAAACAGTACATTTTTCACCCTGAAAAGAAAGTGATAGATTGCCAATGGTTGTTTTATTTGAGGCGTCAGCCGCAGGGACTTTTTATTTGGCTTTTTAAACTAACCTTTTTGGGCGAGCGCCATGATTCTCGCCAACTGCCCCGGTTAAGCTGATTCAATTGAAGTTTTCCTTCTATTTAATATTTTGAATAAAATGTTTAACTGTCTTTTTGAAAATAATAGAAGTTGTGAGATTTTCAAAACTATATATAAAGCAATGAAACATGAAACCCATATGAATACCACAGGATTCAAGACATTTCATTGCCAAACATATGCCCATTAAGCACATGAAGAATCATCAGTGTTATGCCAATGTATTTGACCCATATTGCTTTGTAATAATCATAATTTTGTTGACATACCCTGTAAATCACCGATACCATCTCCATCGCTGTCTTTAAAAGACCTTGGGTAAATCTGATAGAGCACACAATGTTGCCACCAGTCCAGAGGTTTTAGTTCTGGTGGGGGTGGACTGGACTCTCCCGTTGCCAGCACGGCCCATGTTATACCACCTAGAATTTTTTAATTATTTAAACATTAACATTATTGTATTGTATAAAATAAATGCTATCAATGAATAATAATATTAAAGATGCAAAAATATTTTTTTAATTTAGAAAAAAATCCGAATTCACTATACACTAAAAGTACAAGGTTAATATTATGTGGTGTACTAATATTATGTTTGACGCGTATGAAGTTTGTAATTGTTGTACGTGAAAATGAGTTCAATTGCCGGAATAATATACAATCGTCTAGGAATCGTATGAACCAATCCTAAGACTAATCTTTAGTTTAACTAAAGTTTAACTAACAAATTAATGAAAAATTCCACATCGCTGTCAAGTTTGAATTCTCGCTAGAAACTAGTTAGTCTACAACGTTTTCTTTTATATTAAACCAACGAGTACCTACTGCTAGAATTATTTTATTGTCACAAATTGGACGATAAACTATATAGGTACAAGAGATAACAACTTCCTGTATTTAGGATAAATCATTGTGATTATAGCCGAATCAATTTCGCTATATAGTTTTATATGCAGTTATATTTATATAATTAAAGATTATTAAAGTTATTTGAGACAATTTACAAATTAAATTTTCCAAAAAATTAAAAGCGAAATAAACGCATAAAAATCACTAATGATATTATGTAGGATGTTTCTCGTGTTTTATATCATATTTAAATTAAACTTAATATCAATAAAAAATATTATATTGAAAATGTCCTTATGGTAAAGTGAACCATTTTACCTGCAATTAAGCCTATGCCCACCACAATGATGGTTGTGACACCTAGAACCTTAGCCGTCGAAGCCATGACTGCGCGTGCGACACATATTATATCATATCACAGCCTAAAATACTTGCTAACATCAAGATTACACACAATTTAGAGATAATTTTTATTCATAAAATGTTAATATACCGTACTAGAAATATAAGCTACCATTATTATGATTTACCCTGACTGACGTATAATATTAAAAAGACTAAATGAATACGAATTTTTGATGGCAGTTTGACTCAAAAAGACAGTAATAAATATCATGCAATACATAAAAGGTTGTTTTAGGATTAAGGTGTTAGGAAGGGTAGTGTGTGTGTAATCCCGTGTCCCCTTGTGGGGTATGGGGCAGATGCATTTCAAATTTGTTTCACTGATCGATTTTTTCTTTAGGGGCAAGTAGGTGATCAGCCTTCTATGCCCTGCCAGACTGAGTTTTTTTATATCTCCACCGAAAATCGAACCCAGGACCTCTCGGTTGTAACGCTTACGCGCTTACCACTGGACCAAGAGGGTGGTTAGGAAGGGAAGGATAAAATAAATAATATCCACATATAATTTATTTGGTGTACCGGTACATTATTTATACAATATTATAATCGAACTTATGATAATATTTTAAATAATTTATTTCGTAATTTATTATATCGGCTATAATATATATCTTATAAGTAATTTATTTATTGTAAATTACTATTAAATGTTACAATTAAAATAATAATAACTAAGAACATTACAACATAAAAAAGTACAAAATACTCTAAAAAATAATATAAAATTAACTTCCTTCATACAATTTAAAAACTTAAAAATAATTTAAATTTTTTAACAACTATTATATAAAAAAATCTAAACTTTGTATCAGCTTATTGTAGAGCTACACACACTGCTAAAATACCGACTTCCCCTTTTATAAAAATAAAATTAAAACATGTAAGTACATTACGAAATATTTATTTTAAGGAGGAGAGAAAGTTATACTTTCATACTTATAAAAATAATATTTAGTATATAGAGAAAATAAATACACGTATAAATCGTATATGTATCCATAGAGATTAAGATAATACACATATGTATTACATATGTTATTGAGAGTAAAGATTAAAATAAAATTTTAAGATATGATTACAACAAATAATTCGCTTGAGATAAGCCTTGGTGGTAACGATACCACCAAGATAACGTTATCTTCTTAATTATCTTTACTATTTATATCAAAATGAAATACATGTGTTCGGTAAAAAAATAATATTAATCTGTATATATAACAATCAATTGCTGTTCGTTAGTCTCGCTAAAACTCGAGAACGGCTGGGCCGATTTAGCTGATTTTGGTTTTGAAATGTTTGTCGTAGTCCAGGGAAGGTTTAAACTTGAGAAAATATGGAAAAATTGCGAGGTAGGTAGTAAAAACGACAATTTCATTTACCCATATAAACTGTTCTACCTACTTTCCTGTCAAACATTTAACGTTCGATTCCCAATCTAGCTTTTATTAGCAGTACGAAGTTCGCCGGGTCAGCTAGTAATTGATATAACATGCTACTATCTAAGTTCAAGTTACACCATAGTACTAGATTGCATTTTGTGCATTTTATTACTACACTGCTAGACTAGCAGTGTAGAATACTTTAAAAAAATTGTACTGTATCTATTGCCGTCATGCTTCTAAATAGTATGATTTTCCTTTACATATTAGATTATGTTTTTATTGTATCAGTTCTGTCATAATATTTTGATAAATATGTGTGATTGGTCTAATAAACACAACAGAATAACTTATATAACTGTATTCTCGCTGAAGGTCGCGTGGCTCGCAACAAAATCCTAATTTCTTCGTAAATGGAGGGTGGATCGGGGTCAGGCTTGCTATCGACAGCGCCCTGTGATTAATTAACTGTGCCGTGATTAATGTTTTCGAAAAAATACGACGTAAATCAATTTTTGCTAAAGTGATGTTGGCAAATTTTAGGGATGGACCACTTTTTGAATGAAACGAAATTGCAATCTTTTATTTATTGTGTTTTAAAATTAATCAATTTATGTTTGACACTTGCATTTTTGTTATTTATCGTTCTAGAAAAAAATATTAAACGGTATAGGTGCTTTCTAACGACCAATATTTTGAAGATAACGATATAATCTATTAAAGTAACCTGGCTTTTTGGATTCATGTAATTAAACTTCCCTTAAACCAATAAAATTATCGCAAAATACATATGCCTTAAGAAAAATGACGTGAGATTCTTCTTCATAAATACCTGAAGATAGATTATCACCCTGAAAGTTATGAGCTCAGTTGTGAGAGTATTATTTAACATTCTTATCGACATTGTGGAAAATTCAGAACACTGAAGCACAAAGCATTCTAAACACAAGGCGCATAGCCGGCATCACCTTCTGCCTTTTCCGTACATTCAAACCTGTACTTTCTATTATATGTTTAATTATTATATTGATTTTAATTTATTTACTTGAATAGAAAGGCGAAAAGAGTAAACAGCGAGCTTCAAATACTAAAGTATCACATTTTCCTAAACTTTAAAAGAGACAAATTATAAGATCTATACATTAAATATGTAAAGAATCCATACAAAATATTTCAATATATTCATACATTATAGCAGCACAAAATTTCCTTTAGTTACCGACTAGTTTTCAGCTGATTTTATATAGACAAAACCACTACAATCTTTGAATTATTTTCAACTTTGTATAATTTTTTTTATGGTACAATGATAAGTCTTTCCACCGCCCGTCTTGCAATAATCGCTCGCCGAGTTTGCGGGCGGAAATTGCGAACCTCGGCGGCTACGTAACCGCACAGAACTGCGGTCTGTGCGTTTACGTAGTTTTGAAATAAAACAGCTGTTCGTCCACCATTGCGGGCAGGGTGAAAACCACATCGTGAGTTCTTAACGTAAACGGGACGATACGGGTGCAGTAGTCCTTGCGAATCTAGGACGTGTAGCAAATAAATAATTGCAATTTATATCACTGCTGAACACCACAATAATCTTTACAATTTTTCTCATACAAAAAAACGGCTTATTGCAAAATACTTTCAAAATAATATACCTACTTTATTTATAAAAAATGAATTTTTTTATACGATTTGTTTTTATCTGACCTTCTGTTTGTTTAAACTAATCTCAAGACTTTCCACTCTGATATAGTTGAGTTCTCTAAAACATAATATAACTTTTATATCATTTAAATGTAGGTGTAAAAGCCATTTTATTTTAAAATTCGAAATTTCATGAACAATTTAGCTTTTCACTTGTGTTAATTTGGAAAGTTAAACGCTATTATCATTTAACACGTGTTCATAATTTAATCACGGGTAAAACACGGGGCGGTTATGAACTAATTCAATATTCCAAAAGGACACGTACCTTACCGTAATTACCACATCCTCAACTCCTAAATTATGTATAATGACAGAGGTCAGAGACTTGTGTAAGATATAGCCCCTTAAACCTTAAACTAAAAGTTTTATTATAATTTTAGTTCACGACTCAATAAAAGTTATTAGAATTAATCGTCCAACTGAATTACCACGTGCATTTTAAAGTATATTAAATTACAATGAATGAACATTTGTGCCTAGTTTTATATTTGTCATTCCAAACAACTTCAATAGTATCTAGTACATTCAACATACGTTGACCTATATTTCAAAAGCAAATTGCTGCGAGTCCAGATTTATTTTCTGAAGTATAGGTTACGAAGTCGTTCTAATATTAAATCGAATACAAAATTATAAGAAGGATAAAATAAATTAGAAACGAAGCTATAGCGTAGATAATCAAGACATAAGTTTCGGTTACGGTGCTCTACGATGCTACGCTACGTCTACGCGAGTTGAACGACCGAGCGGCGTAACGGTCGATACCGCCCGCCCGCCCTACGCTACACATCTCAGATGGGGGCGAGCGGTTCTTCAGGAAATAATGTAATTTGATCTGATCATTTTTATGTGATCGTGATGGTTTACCACAATGTTTTGAATCATAATAGTAGTTTTTAAATGAGCCTCTGAATGGGACTTTGAAAGTGGAAATTGGTTTGAGTATATTTTTATTACGATTCATATTATAACTATAGTAAGCACAGTAGGTCAAGAAAGCTATGAGACCTATTTGTGTGTCCGACTATAGCACTTATTTCAGAAAGTTAGTTTAGTTACTTCAGGAATGCAACAGTTTTGTTTTGGTAGGTATATTTTATTATATTTTGCATAGTAGTTGAAAAAAAAACATTATTATATTTTATCTCTTTAGTTTCTCTTATTTTAAGTAAATGAACCCTTAATTTCTTAAAAATGATCAACAAATATTTTAAATGTTTTTCGTTATTGGCTTGATAATATTATTGAAATAGATTAAACGCAAACCTCTTATAGCAGCTAATATTTAGCCCGTTTTTATGTAGTAAAATGAAATATATTTTACCTACACACGACCGAAAGAAAAACAAAACTCTATCAAAAATTAATTAATACCAAAAGCTCCATTTGGTCACCCCCTTCGGGCTATTAGGTTATCGTAAGCTATTAAGGGCGTAATTAACGTGGCATCGGCGTCCCCAGACGCACCCATATACTGGAGATAGTTCCGTTACTTTTACGGAATTATAAACTTTAATAGTTTTGATTCCAGTCTTAGGTCTAAAAATATTTCATTGTCTCTGTGTTAGATTTTCACACTATTAAATGAAAACACTGAGTTTATATTTTATTTGATATCTTTTAAATTAATATTATAATTTCTCAAAGTCTCTACAAGTCACTATTTAGTTCAAAGCAGTAATATTTTTCTCAAAACAGTAATATTTACTCCTGCGAAAAAATCAACGCAATATTTAAGCGTTGCTATTCTAAAACTTCGGGTTTTTTTTGACAATTTTCTCTTTATTTTGCTTTAGGTTTTTTAGCTATGCAAATCTGCACTAGAACAAATCTATTGGGACTAGTAGCGAGAGGTAACCCCCTAGGGTAGCTTCTATTTCCTGGGCGATTTCATATTCTTTGGGGAGAAAGGAATGGGCAACCAATACTCTCACTAATCGAACGAAACGCGGGAACCAAGGGCCCAAGGCCCAGTTTAGACTAGTTTTCTGTGGAAAAGTGGTAGTGCTTCGGCCGTGCCAGCTCATAAGCCTGAAACCCAAAGGCAACAACATAACACTAGGAAAATGCTTTCCTAGAAATGCGCCACAAGTCACGAATGAGTACTCTTTTCAGGATTTTTGTTAGCGGAAAGCTATTGGGTGCAACAAGGGAATTGTTTACCTACCATTACATGTACTTACGTAACATTGTGTTATTGTTTCATTCGCTATAGCTCTCACAGACACCATAATTTACATTCTGTGGTTGCTTTTAACGTTAACATAACATTTCGTACTAATTAAAAATTACTCATATATTGATGATTTTAAGACTGTACTCTCGGTGAGTAATTCAACTCTATATACATATAATATTTATAATAAAATTCTATATATATTGAAACTCAAGCAAACCTAGAGTTGACTAATTTTCTATAATTTGAATAAATTTTGTTGCCACGCATGATAATAAGACATGCCTACCTAGTGATTAATGAAAATAAATCTTCGCTAAATTGCTCAATTGAGTAATTAACTCTAAAGTACTTTAAAATATTATGTAATATATATTATTTATATAACTGTCTAGAATTTAGATAATATATAGTATATAACACATAAATAGAATTCAAATCAAAGACTATGATTTCTTAAAAAAGTATATTATAAAAAGTACGAATTTAAAACTAACTATTAAACCATCAATGCTTAATACCTACTGTAAAAGTCGGTATTGAGCATGGATCATTACCGCAGAGTCATTCTTTTCAGTCCTTCAATGACTTTTCAGTCGTTGGGAAGATTATTGAGAACACAGGAAACTTTAAAATTTTACAATCCTCATTGTCATATTTACAGCTGTAAGTATGAAAGAAGATCTTATAGAAAAGAAGTCAACATACACGCTTAACAAAACGTGTCATGAGCAATGTTCATGTTAAAAACGTTCCTTTTATCGCCCACCTAAAAAGATAAGGTGATATCGCGTTCCGTTCACTTGTGAAAAGATGACATTATTGTGTTCCTTATTTCGCAATTTGTTTCGTATTGGATTTCAATTACATTGTGCTTGGAACCATTCGAAAATTACATATTTCAGTTTGGAAGCATTCCAAAATGTCGTGTTTTGTCATTTTGATTACCAAGTATTAACACGAATGATAGTATACTATTTTAACATATAAATTACAATGAGTACTTAAAACTTTTCTTATACGTAAATACATAATTTCAAACAAATGTTCAATTAGCTATTTTACACTTTTCGAACTCTTAACAACACATTAATAAATTTTAATACTAAGTTAAATTGATGCTTGTTAACTATTTAGTATAGCAGATAATATGGTAAAAAATTACCATAGTAACCGTACCGTAACCGTAGTATTATAATGGCAAAACCTATATTACTTTCTTAATTTGTTTGTACTTCAACATTCCCTGCGCTGTCAGTGTGCACATTAACAACAAGTTGTACTGAGCTCATGCCGATGCCCACTCCAGCTACGAGATCTGTGGGTACTTCTAAACCTCGCGTTTCTCCAGAAACTGTATAGACTGATGTGGCTAGAACGTTTCTAGTCATGGGTGCTGCAGCAATGGCATTCAGAAATATCACTAGTAAAATTGGCGCCAACACGCCACAGCCACTCCTGAAAATATACATTTTCAGTAGTGTCATACACAAATTGTTATTGGTTATACATAAATATACGTAATGCTTTGAAAACATAAAATAAATTTTGTTAAATAAAGAAGTAAACAAAATACAGATTTTAAATCTTTCTTAGTATTTTTCAATTTATTTGATCTAGGAGAGAATAATCGTAGAGATAATACATCTACAAAGTTAAACATATGACTTCGCTTTACAAATAGTCATGATTTAATTAAGATTTGACCCACATGAACAGGAATAAAAAGACACCACAAAAATTCAAACAAATATTACAATGGGGGTCAACACAACAATTAATAAAACATTACGTCCATTAATAATCAGAAAGAATAAATTATAATGAAAATATGAATGACTCATTCTAATCTCGATAAGTGACTTATTATTGATTAATTATTAGTATTTGTTTCATACAAAATGTAAATAATTGTGCTTATTTTGTTAATATTTTCACTCTTTTACTATGAAATATATTGAATTATTTTAAATGTGACTTACATGGCTGCTTGCGCGTAGGCAGGAGTTAAGATACTACACCTATGTACAACGTATTGAGATTTGATTGCTTGAGATGTTTATCTTGTTTCTGAAAACATGAACCATCGTTAGGGCGAAACCAGTCGCTCCGACTTTAATTTATGCGTTTAATATCTTTGATAATCCATTAGTTTTTATAAATTATACAGATATTTGTTACTTATTCTGATTATATTTTTATTTTTAAAATAAAAATGTCAATTTAGAAATCACGACCGAGACGTCATTTTGATTGTTGTTTCTCATGATTTTCTCTGATTTTTTTCTTTAAAGGCAAGTAGGTGATCAGCCTTCTGTCCTGCCAGACCGAGTTTTTTTGTATTATCTCCGCCGGGAACGAACCCAGGACCTAACGGTTGTAACGCTTAGGCGCTTACCACTAGACCAAGTAGGCGGTTTTTTTTAATTTTCTTTGGGTCGAACAAAATCTAGTAGTTCGTTTCGTTCAGCCTTATTAGTTAAAGCGGTCACGATATTATTTAACACATCGAGAAAGCCAGATAAAATAAACGTTAATATTATACGAAAGAAATGTGATAAGATAAATTCGATAAGCATTTCCGTATACCTAACAGAATTTACTAGGTTCAATACATGTTACACCTTCCATTTAAAAATAAATCGATGCGGTAAGTACTTTAATAATTTTAACAAAAAAAAAACGACCTCAAATTGTAACTCTAAAAGTACTCAACAGAATTTGATGAAATTTAAATGGAACCGCACGGGATTCACCAATTTCAAGAATCATCAAAATCGGTTCACCCAGTTAAAGTTCTGAGGTGACAAACGTTAAACACGCCATACGCGTTGAATTGAGAATATTTTATGAAGTCGGTTAAAAAGAGCTATAGTTAAAAAATAAACATGTTTGTGTCTGCATCATTAATAGTAACGCTATAACTGTATATACCATATATATAGCATACCTACGACAGATTAATAGCTATATTTATTTGTTAACTGTTGATACAAAAATATTTTTCCACTTTGGAGTCTAAAAAGTATCAAAGAGTTTCAGTCACTGTTTAATTCGAAAACGCGAGCCATAATATTTACGTTAAGTGAATGGTTGCAATAAATTTAACTTTGATATATTATTTGAGGCAACTTTCTGCTGACTATAAGGTGCCATTCGTAAGGAAATTGCTCGTTCTTCATGCCGACTCTGAGAAATGTCCTTTGAAAGTAACACGAGAATCAAATAAAACTTATTGACTCCGCCTTATTGAGATCAGAGCACCTTGGAGCATTATTCAAAACTCGAGATGACGGAGGTTTAAACCTTGACGTTCAATTTCGAATTGGAAATGATAAGATATTTTTATTCGAATTGTTCAATGTCACGGTAATCAGTTTTATATCGAAACTGATATGCAAATATATATGCACTTCAATTTTAAAAGTTGTTAAAACGGATTTGATATTGAGATTCAATTCACAAACAAACATTCGGTTAATCAGGACGAATTCCCCTTGTATAGAGATAGAGCTTTCCAGATTTTTCACCTGTGAGTCTCGTCTTCATTATCAAGAAAAATTGTTCGCATTTGTCAAGAAAAATATTGTGAAAAACGCAAAAAAATCTTCTTGCGAACGCTCTCAATTGCTTGTATTTCTCTTCTTCTATGTATGTTTTATAAAACTCATACAGTTCCACATCATGTTCGTTTCTTTCTGAAGCTTAATTTTTTTAAATTTGTTGTTCCATTTGGAACATACGTAGCATTTTTACGTCACTTAGTCAGAGTAGCGAAAAGGTTAAAATAGCTATATAATTAGTATCGAAGTAGAATTTAGTAATAGGTAAGTTTAAGTATTGTATCTTTTAACCAAATAATTTTCCTATGAACTCTTTTATTTTTTTATATAATGAAAGATTACCTAAATACGAAGTGACGATGGTATCAAGATCATGTTCTACAATGTCCTCTCATACTGTTTCATAAGTAAGTTTTGTATAATAGGTCTTTTGTCAACAGATTACATGGACTCGCTCTGCAAGGACCACTTCCTACAACGTCAGTATAGGAAGCTCGATGGCGGCGTGCTGTGGTCCCGCAACGAGAGAAACCTGGACTGCACCGTCACCTTCCAGACACACAGCATTCTGCAACGGTTCATGCTGCATTTTGACTTGCTGCAGCTCGACTGCAATGACCACCTTTACGTCTACGATGGCGCTCATGCAACCGCACCTCCGAAGGTATATTTAATTAATAAATTGTACTCTGCCATGCCAATGCATGGCAGTACCAATGTACTTACCTACCGTAAAGAAAACATACTATCATATATATACTACTATATAATTTTTATAAAAAAATTGTCCACAAAGCTTACAAGTTTAAATCATTTTTGCTTAAATAGAGTAGATTAAGTCGGGTAGTTGTTAAATTGATTCAGACTATGTGAAAATTGGCTGAGGTATGTTATGGACATAAAAAGCATGCAGATAATTTTACAAAATTCCGTTTTTTCCAACTAAACATGCAATCATAACCACAACCAACATTTAAACTTTAAACAAACCTTTAACTAATTCATTCATTCAACATACGTTCAATAACATTTCATTCTATCACATATCAGTTCTACCGATATGATATCCAACTTGGAGGCATTCCAAGACGCGAGCAATTACCCTGGAGATGGGGATTATTCCGTCTGCTCCCGACTACCGATCCTCTAATTTATTAAGGAATCTTGATGCTAATAAGAATAGATCTCTACTCAATTGTTCTATTGTCTTTAATCGATTTCAAATCAATTTAGTGGTATTCTCATGTGGCTCTTGGTAATTACTGGAATGAAGGTTGATGATTGAAATGTATTAGTCTCCAACAAAAAGAGGATAGTTATATGTTTACCGTGTCTATGTGTCTGTCTATGACATCATAGCTCTTAAACGAATGGAGCAATTATTATGCGGTTTTTGTTTAAAAACTGACGTTATTCTTAGCTACAATGTGATGGGAGGTTTTTCAATGTTTTCAATTTAACTTGTATATAAAGTAATTTTATATCAAGTTTAATGATGAATCAAATTAACGACTTTTAGGAAACAGCCTATTTTATTATTAAAATAAAAATTCAAATTTTTTAAATGAAATTTCGCCGTTAACTCTTTTGAACAAAATATATATTTTTTCTACGACACATAAAAATATCGTGTTTGCATTAAATGTTTGCTATGGAGAAAGTAATTGTGTATATTTAGGATAACGAAAAATAAACAAGGTAAAGTAGGAATAAGCGACAAACCCTCCAGTCGTCCCGACAATTCTTGACGACATTCTTCGCCCTTTGTTAGCCGGACTTGGATTTGAATTTAAAATTGGCAAAGTTGCCTCTCGGGCTTGTTAATTATTTAGTTTGTGAGACACCTGCCGTCCGCTGATGCTCATTAACATTCCCACCGAGAATACTTAACAATAAGTTTTTGTCCTTTTCTGATTTTAAGAATGTCTATTGCCGAATTATATTGTTTTTTAATGTTATTTCTTCAGCTTAAATATAGGAGAAACAATGTACTATTGAAATAAATTTATAAGTACGACTATAATCATTAGAATGTGAGTAATATGCATTTCTTTCCGGTTGTATAGGCACCTAAACTTTGTAGTTGCATACTTGACAACAAAGAAGTCAATGCGCCATCTGAGTTGAATGTAGCATGGCAGAATAAAAGCGGTCAGCATTAAGTTGTACGAGTGACCCTCATCCATATGTGTGCGTTAAATCCTCTTTAATTTTCTATTCAACCGCTTGTCAGCGTTTTGTCCGGAAGTTTTAAGTATGAATTTGAATTCTTTATGCGACGGTAAAGCTCCGGTGTTCACAGAAATAAATTGCGGGCTTCGTTTTAATGGGACATTTTTCATCATCATTCCTTCATTTAAGAGTTTTTTAAATGCGAACGCTTTTTACATAGGCTCTGGATTATTTATAAATTGTTCAATGATTCCGTAAATGAATCACAATAAGTGAGGGATTTAAAATTAAAGATAAAAATATAGCCATCTTATGTAAAATATCAATTTGATTTGTAGAATTAAGTTATTTGATGCGAATAGAATTAACGTTCTATAACAAAAATCTAACATACATACTTAACTCAACGAAATAAAATTGTCTTTTATTCAGACATGACAGTACCAAATGTAAATGCACAAAATGTGACATTTCTTGATTATTCTAATTATCCGCGAAATTAATTTTCCTTTAAATGGTACCACTCGTTTGCGATATGTTAATTTGACAGTGGAAATGTAGCAAAGTTTGTTCAAGAAAACTTAAATCCGCAACTTGTAGGACATTCAAATGGAAATCCGTAATTGTTACTTCAAATTGGATGGCTCGCTCGGATGACGATTCGCTATCGGGTTTGCCCAGCCATTTAGGGAAACCTAAATGGATCTTAACTATGCTTTTCGATTAAGTAAATTCTAAACTTTCATTGGTTTAATGAGCCATCGGTAAAATATTTGAGAAGCTTAAGGTAGTCGTTAAAATTAAAAGTAGGATATTAGGCTGCTTTTAGCTGGCTGGTTACGTGCGGCCCGCGCAGCTCTTAAACGCTTTTATCGGATCGTGGCATTTTTTCTTCTTAATAATTGCGCAAAGTGGGTTAAAATATGACATTTAACGAACACAGGAACCTACTAACTACGTTAACATATTTCTCTAAATATCCAGTATTGTTCATGAAATGGATTTACATTTAAGTAAATGGATAAGTAATAATTATGATAGCGTGTTATACAATTTTGTTTGCAAAATTGTTAATCTAAATAATGAAAAGCAGTTTGAATTGTTTTGAATTAACAACAAAGTTTAATAGATCAAAGCGACCACAGGAGCGCACAACTGAGAACAATGTTGCGAACCAAAGACAAAGGGTAAAGTTATATGACCACCTGCGCGACTAGAAACTATGTGCTCACCGCGACAACACACCTCTACTTCTAATAGTGGCTTATGGTATGTGTCGGCATAACTTAAACAAAACTTTACATTATGGTCTTAGCGAAGTTAAAGACAAGAATTTCAAGGTCTAAGCATACAAATATGTTGTAAGAGTCGCTAATAGGCGTTTAGCGTTTTCCTAAATAGGGTGTTTCTCTCCGCTTATTTTAGTTATTACTAAATTTATTTATTATTTTTAAAACTCTATTTGTATCGCACCCCATAATGCACTCATAAAAACTCTGCTACGTCCATAAGAAGTCAAGCGCAGTTATCACGGAAAATGCAAAAGGAAATGAAAGTGTTAAAGAGTTTATTACCAAAACAGATGCTGGAACAAAGTAAAATGTTTCAAAGAAGTATTTCAACAGCTCTATTCAGCGCTCGCAGTGGATGTGAATTAAGTAAATGGCAGCCACTTTAGATTCAGTCAGTGTGCACTTTACATCATGAAACTTATAAGACTTCAAGGCACGCGCAAGGACTATCAAATTCACTGGACAAACTGACTCCGAATTTTACAAGTTTATATTCAAAACAACGGGTGTATCTAAAGCCAGTACTAAAATAACTCATTTTAGTGCGTTTTTTCAGTATTTGACAAACACAATCTTTATAATATAACACATCTTACCTACGTTGGATGGATGTGGATCTGCGTGAGCTGAAGGCACAATAACTTGGGGAATTATGAATTGTTATATAGTTATTATATTTTGTGAATTCTAATGTGGAATAAGTACATGTATTGTAGATAGTATTATTTTGTATATTTAATTATGTTCATTTTAAAAGACAGGATGCCTTCTTTAGCTTCAGCTTATGTTTAGGGTGTTACTCTATTTATAAATATAAGATTTTTTAAATACTACTACTATACTATACCTTACTAGTTACTAAACTATAGATATTGTAATTATATTCCTTTTGAAAGCCTGCGATGCTATGAATTTAATTCCCGCACATTCCTTTGTGAGAAGATCTTTTATAAACCAATGAATATGCGACAAAGAGCCTTCATTATAGGATAATGGAGCTTACGTTTTTAGGTGTGAAATATCTTTAACGAGTCTTAAATTCCAAAGTAAAGAATAAGATCCCTGTGAAGGAATTTTAATATAGCGTAGACTTAATAAAACGTCCGCAGAGGATCGGGTATAGAATGCAAAATTTTGATGCAAGTAGCTCTTTTGGTGCACGGTATTAGAGAAGGAGGTGAGGAGAGGGTGGTAAGGAATAAATCCGGGTTGGTCACGTCTTCCCGATACCTCTCCCTGAAATATGACAGCGATATAATGCGGCCATCGTTCACTAAGCTCCACTCTATGAAGAAAATATTGCGAGTTCCTGAACCAGTTTAGTTTTCAGTTTTATGAAGTGTAATAAAGAGGAGTTAATTTTTATGGGATTTCATCGATGTGAAATTGACCAATAGAGATTTTATACCGCATTTCATAGATTTTTGTCATAGTAATAATGGAAAACCAATCGGTTATTAATGGTAAACATTAACTCTTAAGTGGGGGTATTTTAGTGTTATTTTTTTGTATGATACTTTTGAAAACTTCCGCTAAAGCAAGTAATTATAATTATCACTTTTTCTGTCTGTTAATACAGTAATGACGTATTTCAGGCGGACCTGTCCTGCCGCAACACGAAGCAGCAGGTTGGCGCGCTGTTTACGCGCAGCAACTTTGTCACCCTCAAGTACGTGACCGACAACTGGGGCACCGACGCAAACGGGTTCAAGCTGGTCATCACTGCCGTCAAAGACCCTAGTGAGTACACCCTATACGGCAGTTCATTAAACTATAAATAACAATCTCTCAAACTGGAACTTCTTGAGTTAATTTGTACAGTATCTATTAATTACATACAAAGGGTCTATCGATAAAAGCAATTTTGTTGATTGAATTATGTTAATTTATAAGATTTAAGCTACCTTATCTACATACGCAAAGAGGAAAGCAGCTTTTGTTAGGTCTTTAAATGATTTAATCTTTACGTAAAATACTGGCATAGAGGAATAAAATATAATATCTCGAGTGAAATATGCAAAAGTAATTTCCATACTTAATAAAAGACATGTATTGGATATTATTGGATTCTCTGCGTCAACCCTCCACCGTTTAGTATTCAAATGTCTTGAATTCGTACACTGAACGTCTTTTATTATTCTGTATTTCTTATTTATCCAACTTGAACTCAAAAAGAGGAAATTACAACTGAAAATTGGTATTCGATAAGTGGAACTTTTTCTTCATAAAATTTAGTGCGAATAACATACATATATATAGTTGTCTGTACCGTCGTAGTTGCGAAAAGTTTGGGTCGCTTTTAATGGGTTAACTGTTTGTTATTTGAAAGCTGTAGACTATAAAAATGATGATAATTTTATTGATGAGATAACGATATTAAAGCCTGATTTAATGCTGTTCACGCTGTATGCAACGTGGTAAACATAGGAGCAAACGCCACCGTATGCTAAGTTAAAACCAGAATATACCTACCTAGGTACTTGTATTACTGTAGTGTACGGTTTTGTAATAAATAAAAATTTTATAATAAATACAAATTTTATAATAAATACAAATTTTATAATAAATAAACCGCCTTCGTATCTAAGTGGTAAACGCGTCTGTGTATTACGCCGGAGGTCCTGGGTTCGAATCCCGGGAAAGCAAATTAATGTATCGGTTGGATTGGCACAGAAGGCTGATCACCTACTTGTCTGTAAAGAAAATGATCAATGAAACAGATACAGAAGTTTGTCTGCCCCACGCCTCGCTAGATGTTACGGGAATTCACACGGTTTTATAATATGGCACAAAATTAATTGTTTTTAAGGTTTCACTTATGGTTTCAATAAGTTCTACTCATAACGTTTTATGTGCGTTTGGAGGAGATTAATTGAATTTAATAACGAAGCAACTTTGTTTAACCTACCCGCTTAAAACGCATAATACTAACAATAAACCAGATTTAGTAATTAATCTATGAAGAGACAAAGGAAAAAACATAGGCAACATCGTAAAATACCTACAGTATATATTGTACGACAAATTTATGGAAACTTTATACGTGGCCATAACATAATAAAACATTTTTATATAAAAAAATTTATGTCTAAATTTTTTCATATTCATAAATAGTAGTAGTGTTTATTTATTTTATTTTATATAATGCTTCATTATTTAGTAAGCCAAGCAAAATAAAATGTTCATTACAAACGCAGATTTTAAGCAAAAAGCGTGTAAGGACACTTGGCGCACGGCGTTTCATCAAAATGGAAAACGAGAATAAATACTGCTTATTTCGCGAAAATTTAAGCCTTTGTTACTCCATTTTGAATATGTTACAGGGGATGTTAGAGGGTGAATACGTATTTACTTGGGCGACGTGTTTTATAAGAATGGGATGGTTGAATTCGCGTTGCAATGATTAAATTTCTTTGAATTTAAAGCCACTCTATCTTTAAATGTTAATAGCTTGGTAGTTGCTTAACATTCTGTACAAATTAACAGTGTAGCACAACGTACTAAAAATATTTTATTTACTATGAGGACTTTAATTTTAAACGAATTGAAAAGTACTTGATTGTAAAATTGTTATGACTTAATACGTTTAAAGCTGTAAAAACTCGTATTTTGTAACCGTACCTTCAATAAAAGAGGGTAGCACTCTTTAAATTGCCTGCAACGCACCTGCGACCCCATTAGCATTGTGAGTATCCATGGGCCCGCCACCCTAAAACTACCTCTACACTTAACATTAAATGAGTCCTGTTCGTTTGTGTTCTATTTTTAATAAACTTATAAAAATATCAGGAAAATGTCAGTTCACTCTCAATTTCATTTAGTAGTCAAGTTAAAAATCTTATTATGTAGGTTGCAAAGCTTTCAGACCAAATTTTGTATATAAAGCAATCTTTATTAATTTATTCGGCTCAACAGGAAACCTGAAAATCTGACCAAATTTCGCTTTGTGTAACATACCTACACATAAATTAGATTTTCCGCCTGGCTGCGTGGAAAAGTACAGTGTGAAAGGATTCTAAAAGTTTCAGCAACTCAGGAATTTTGTGGTATTATAGAATATAATCATATTATTTGCTTTGTGAACTTGGAGCGAGAAGTTTTTGTTTTTAGCCTCTTGATATTTTAAGTCTAAGATTCATTTTATTCAGAGATAATATCTTAAAAGATATTCGCAATTATTGACGATCTGCTAACAATTTTGTTATTTCACAAAACGGCTTTAAGGGTATTTAAGAGTTATGATTTTAACGACGAAGAAAACAAGTTAGGACAATCTTTTGATTTATATTTTGAGGACTTTTATTTTAGACCTTCAAAAACACCAAAAAGGAGGTTATCAGTCCGTCGCGTATTATTATTATTTTTTGTTTAATAAACGAAGAGTGTTTTAGGTTGGTATACTTACTACCTAATTCCTGTGACTGCAATATATAACTAAGATTAAAAGACCTTAAAGGACTTAGCTCTCTTTCTCTTTTCATTCAATTTATGATTATTAAAAATATAAGTAAACCGATATCAAAAGAGGTCGTAATTAATAAAAAATCTGTCTAATTAAATTATATTTAAATTAAGAAAATGACGTTGTGAAAAAACACATCATGAAAGCACTATAAAAATCAATTATTAATTTTTAACGAGTGAAGTTTAAGCATTATCTGCAGATATAAGCCGCAACAAACCACGGTAATGGAGTGTATGCGGAACTTTAAGTAACTTTGTCCATTATAACATAGTTTGGTTGCAGGCTGAGCTGAGCAGACCGCAATCTACTACAAACTAATCTACTTCTAGCTTCTACTAACTAGTCTACTCGCTGTATACTTCGAAAAGTCACATCGAGTTGTCACCCTTGAACAAAAATCTAATTTTATTTTTTTTATTTATAATAATTAGAAGAGATTGTTTCTGAAGTATAAGAACCCGGCACTCATAAAGCTCTTCCATGGTCTTTTACGTGACTAACACAGTCCGTAGTGTGCCGGCGGTCCTGAATTCGAATCACCGTGGAATAGGATAACCTGTAAAGAATCTGATTAATAAAAATATTATATACTTACAGATAAATAAAACAAGAATTTTTGTTTGTAATATTAAAATAACCCCTTTTTACTAAATGCACTATGGGTGTATACACGGTACAGCTAGCTATAAAAACTAGTGAAATAAAAACAAGAACATTCAAAAATACTGTATTCTGCAAATATGCGTGAAAGTGCTTTTAAATTTCTAAAACTAGCAGACACCGCACGAAACAAAGACACTTCATTTCGTCGCGTCTGCCGTGTTCCTTGAGCCCTGATCAGGACTACGATCAAAAGATTTGCGAAGGGAGATCCCACTTCATAGCTTTTGACCCTACTCCACGAAGGTTTATGTAATTCATTGTTAACTTTACATAAGTATCGCTTAATTAACCGTTAATGCTGTAATTAATTTTATATACATTAACAATCAAGTTAACTATACCAATCATAACACAAGTCAACACGAATTTAGTGTCTGAGTTCTGTGTACCCGATTTTGATTTCTTATGACTAATTAATAAAAGAAATAATATTTTTATCTCATAAAGTTTTCTTTTAAGAGTGGTAACCTCTAAGCATTTTTCAAAAATCGTATATATTTTTTTAACGTTGTATAAAGTACAAGAGCAAACTTTTTTTATACATATAAATTGAGTTTTTGATTATTTTTCAATGTTAACATTAAGACAACAGTCATTAAAAAACAGACACAAAAGAAAGATTTTTTTTTTTGTTGACGTGTAATTAATATTATAAATCCGAATACTTAACTTAAAATCAAAAAAAGTTTGGGCTTTAACAAAAAAAGAAACTAAAAAACATTATGTTTGTTTTCTAAAGCACTTCAGTAACGCACAGGACATTTTGATTTTCGGCGTTGATTTATGCTCTGATGACTTATTGATTCCAATGTTTCCTGATTCGCTTTGATGGATCGCGTCGCGTCCATTGTACTGCCTTTATGCACCGAATTTCATCACAGTTTTGCGTTTTAGCATTTTTCTGTACAGGATTTTGCTTTTAAAACTTTATAGAATAACAGAAAGTAAAATACTTCTACATCATTATGTTTTGCATTAGAATATCGTTACAATATTATTTAGAACTTTTGTTTTTTTAATGTTTTGTTAATCTTAAATACACATTTAAGCTTACATAGTCTGATATATCTACGTAACTTTATAACAAGATGGAATTATTTTTAGTCGCGAGATTTTTTTTCTTTAATTATTTTATTTTTTACTTTCTATGCCCAATAAAGGTACCATAAAACTTGCTCGTCGTTTATCATCTCATCTCATTAATTATAAGTTAATTGCAGATAAATGTAAATCTCATGTCACCTAGTATTTCTTCCAGAGCACGGGTGCAAGGAGTTCCGTTGTAAGCAGCGGGAATTCTGCGTGAGCGCAGATCTCACCTGTGACGGCGTCGACCATTGCGCAGACGGATCTGATGAGGACACAGCTGCGTTATGCCCTGGTAATTTGTCTCGTTAAGACGTATTTTAAGGAAATATGGATATACAGATTCAATTGCACACAAAACTAAAGAATACTTATTGTTGCGCACCTACATAATAAGAACCATACTTGTTGTAGGGCGTCAAAGTGAGTCAAAACAATACCTACCTAATCTAAATTTGGATTTTTGGCTAGCTAAAACATCTAGTTAACATTCGATTATCAGTGAAATAAAATATCGATATTTATTTTATCTTTTTGTGAGCTACGTCATAAATCCAAATAAACAGAAGTATATCGAGGTTTTACCGTAGTCCATGGTATTAATTAAACTATTTCATATTTCCAGAGAGCAGCGGCGGCAGCGGCAGCGAAGCGTTGATAGTGGCAGCTGGTGGCGCGGCGGCGCTGCTCCTGCTGCTAATGGCCGCGTTGCTGTGCTGCTACTGCCGTCGAAGGGCGCCCAACCGCCGCACACACCTACACTGTAAGACGACATTATTTATGATGAAAGCTTTTTATTTTAATACAAAGGCTTGATACAAACAATATTTTTAAATTAAAAATTATCGTGTCTTTTTTAACAATATTTTTTATAATTTTAGTCTATAGTAGCAAAGGTTTTGCTAATGTTGATGTTGTTATTGCAGTGGAACAGATGGCGAGCAGTAACGGAGCCGGTAAAGCGGTGCCGAGCTCGCCAGGCAGCACCACGCGACTGCCGGGAAACTGGGCGCACCCTGCGGGCCCGCGCGGGTAAGTCGTCACTCCTTACTTTCGTACTAATGTAAGAAAGTAGGAATTATTGATTGATAAAAATTTGATATAAATAAAAAATTATAGTTGTTTACTTTTATATCAACACCAGTTTATATACCTACCGCATACCATTCTTTTTTATTTAGAAGAATGGTATGCGGGGGTAATGAGTATATAAATTCTTACCAATTTGTTGTTGAGGCAAGCTATATATATTTCAAATTACCGCTAATGGTAAATTTTATCAAGAATATAGCACAAAAGCCCCTTTAATAAAAAAATATTTCTAATCTGTTCATAACTGACGTAGTCTAAGGTAACAAAATACATAATATATAAAAGAAATATGATGGCATTATATACTTCGTTATATTGAGGAGGGGAGGAACCGAAGGAACAAAAACCACTAATATTTGTAATTCTGAGATGTTGTAGGTACTTATTGTAGTACTTTACTTATGCGCGGTAATAACGAATACATTTTCCATACGTCTTAATTTTTAATTAAATAATATTGAAGAATCATCTATAAAGATTTCTATATTTTATCAAAACGCATAAACCTAAATCCCTTGAAGCATATGTCTGTGTGTCTGTTCGCACTAATTTCGAAATCTACCGAATAGATTTTCATGCAGTTTTCACCGTATAGTTAGAGGGATTCTCTGGGAAGGTTCATGTACATATTTGTTTGTATTTTTTTAAATTTACAACTCAGATAACGTAGATATAGCAATTCCTGCGATGGGGTTGTTATTGGTATGTACGTAAGTTAGCCTCTGCGGGTTAATCAGATAGCAAGGTGTAAGAGTCAGGGCTACGTTACAGGTACAGGGCGGCGCGCCCGGGCCGCCTGCGGGCGCGGGCGCAGCGCTGAGCGGCGCCGCCCCGCACAAGGACGAGTGGTTCGTCTGAGGCGGCCCGGTCGGGCCCGCAGGGCGGGGGCGCCGTACCGGCCCCCTTCCGCACCCAGTCACGGGGCCCACGCACACACGACCCATACACCCATTACAAAAACTTATTTCGGAATGTTTCAACTATTACCGAATGGTTATGATATGTTTGGATACATTTTTAAAGTCAAACTAGGTTTATATCCTCTGCAATAATATTATATTATCGATTATGACTTAAGTATATGAACAAGTTCGTGACTACACACAGTAGATACACAACATAATTTTTATAATGTAACAGTGCAGTTGGACATTCCAGCTTGATCTTAACAAGGAATATATCAAACGTATCTATTGGCATAATCATGTCAATCATCAAAAAGTTTTTAACTACTGCCAATTAACGTGAATTAAACGTGGTGTATGTGAATGGTCGCTAGGCCCCGATAGACCGTTGATCATGATTTTATGTTGAATATTTCAGTTTTCTGTTAATATTTAAGGAAATCTATAAGGTTAAAAGAAAAAGTTTATACATATTTTAAGCTCTTTTTTATATTCTACAAGTGGCGCGCTCCGATTTTCAAAGAGATCGTTTAGATGAGATCTTACACCAGGTTAAAGAATATTTTAAAACATTGTTTAAATAATCAATATTGAAAGATACATTTCAAAATCATATCAATATAATATGTATCAATATATTGTATTTATTCTTAGATTCTGGATATAAAACATAAAATAAGAGAATTTTTTAATTATACAATTCCATTCATCTTTATATCACCTTGTTATTTAATGTATGTTGTGCCAGATGACTTGATCAAACCCAGGATAGAGAAGGTAATATTTCGGTGGGTAGGCACAGAATGCTGAATACCTGTGAAGAAAATCACTGAATCATACGTAGCAACATGAGAATATGCCACACTAAAGATCATGGCACTTCGCTTTTTACTAATACACACTGCTTAATGTTATGGCTAATAAATACGTATTTAATTTATTATTATATGAAAAATTGTTTACTGAACCATGATAACTTAAGCTACTCAAAGCTTTGGCAATCGAAAATATTGGTGAATTAATAATTATTATACTCGCCCACAATAATATAACTAATATTACCAAGGACCATTATTTTTTTAATAGTCCTTGATATTATTTAAGAACATATCTCTGCCGCAAATGATAAAATTTGTAATAAAATGGCATTGGTTGTTAAATTAAAAAAATATATTGTGTATCTTTGATGTTATGCAATCTCACAGTATAATAAGCAACACTGGACCATTTTTTAACAATAATGCCGATTTTCTGATTACAGATGAATTTTAATTACACTCACAATTGTTAAGATAGTTATAAAATTAAAAAAACCTTATAAAAATGAGATACGTTTTTAACTTTTTTTCTTGGCGAAAGATGGCGCTATTATTATTTTACTTTTCATAGTTTACTCACGATCATAATAATTCGTGGTTTAATTTGGAAATATTGTATTTGAACTGGATCGCGTCACCTATCTGCTCTTGACATATCTATTGCGATAATATAAAATAACAATTAATGGTCGCATCGCGGTAGTAAAGGAATTACTATTAATGTATTTAATATATTTTATGTACGAATGTAACTCCAATATGTATTTTAAAAGTATATCTAGAGAAAAACAACAAAATTATTTTGTTATGAAGCAAGTTACGTAAATTATTTTTTTCGTTCGATCGCGGTTCGACCACAATTTAAGTTGAAACAATAAACTATTTAAAAATAAGACGAAAAGTTTTATACATTTCCTAATGTTTTGCATTAAAACATAATCATGATTCATAATCATAGAATAGAAGAATAATAATTGTATGTATAAATTTAATTTATATTTAGATAAGGTGTGTCCTAAACTTTATAAGATGTTGGAGCGTATGTTTGTACCTTTGAATAGATCTTGTATAATATTATCGCGCTGGTAATCTGATGAATCTATCCGAATGTATGAAATAATTAATTTTAGTGGACTTTTTTTAGATAAACTCGTTTAGTGGGCGTTCGCGCCGTGTATTTTGGTGTTAATGCAGTGTAAATTTATTACTTATGACATTAAACATTTTTGGCTTATTGTTGTGGTTTACCTTCATTTTTTATTAGTTTTTTAATCTTTACAATTATATTAAATAATTAATTATATTATAGTAAATATTATACTTCTACTATAAATCATATTAGATAATTTTGTAATGATATTGCAAATAGCGCCATCTGTGGAGTAATAGCAGAACTATTTTAAACAGCTTTGGAAAGCTCTGACAACTGACATATTGTACAAGCTCTTGTGTCTTGATAATTCTACTGTTAGCTACGTTTCCATTTTGATCGAACAAATATTTTAAGAAAATTATAACCGAAAAACTTATTTTATACTAGCAAATAAATTTAAACATACCTTTTATTAATATTGCTAAATTTGACGAAATCTAGATGATCTGGAGATTTTGACACCAAATTAACAAATCTTATGTATATTTTTGAGATGGTCACCCTGAGTTGTTTTCCTTTTAGTTTTTACTTTAGTTCATCTCGAAGAATCGTTCAGATAGTTGGTGTAGCATAATTTTTGACCAGACACGAAGTAATTACGATAAAGAATAAGTTAATTGATTTCGTGAAGAAGTGGCAGTTTATAATCTATAGAAATTTAAAAAAAGTTGTAAAAATGAGGCTAACTATTTAACAATGTTTAATAACTTTAATGAGTGATTTTAACAGATTTTTGAATGTGATGTGGTGAAAATGTGGCGGTATATTCTTTTGATGTTGCTGGTGACCGCTGCTGATGGGAAAGAGAAAAAACACAGACATCATAAACCTGGTATGTTCAAATACTTACTTTAGGTAGTGAGAGAAGAGAACCTTTTATATAAAGTCTTCTAGACATTATATAAAAGGTTCATTGCAAGTTATCACTCAAAGCTACCTTCGTCTAAATTAACTAATATACAGTACATGTTTAGTTATTTAGTGACATAATATTAAAATTATATACCTACAAGTTCCTAACCTATTTATGCAGTTAATATTGAAAATATCGATTGTTACATTTCAAGTTAAAAAAAATCCACAGACAGAATCGCTTCAAAAAAACTTATAAGTATCTAGGTAGGAATATGACAGTTCCATTCATCTTTCTATTTCTAAAAACAGGAGCTAGAAGATAAAATAGAACTAGAACTTCTTGAATTTCGATTTTCGATTCAAGTGACAAAGGTTTCCAATTCTACTGGAAAGTGTTTTTGAGTCATTGTAAGAACCCGGCTGATCCCAACAATCTGATAGTGTGCGCACGACTATCCTGACTTCCTGGCTGGACCGGTGCGTCAATTATCGCCTTGTTGTTAATTATCACACCGAGAGGACTACAATCCCTCGGAACCTATTTATAAACCAGTCTAAAAGTGTTTGTATTGTAAACTGTAAATCGTGTTTTAAGCAAGTAGTAAAGACTAAAAAGACTAAAAGGTGACTAGTACTTTATTTAGGAACTAGGTTCCACATATGAATAAAATAAAACCTATAATATTTTAATAATATGAAGAACCTAACTACACTAGGTTTGGATATTTAACTTCGATCAAAAATACTAGTGTTAATCGTTGACCTACCTAAGCAATTTACTTACCTAGTAGGTATTTATGTTTGTTTTTAAAATCTTTTTAGTGTATGTACCTACCTACCTACACGTTAAGTATACAAAAACTAAGGCGTAGGCTCGCGGCAGCGGCCACGCGTGTTGTTACTGACTAGTAATTATAATATTACGTCTCGAACACTATGCGGCTGAAGGGAATATTTATTTCTTAGTTCATATAAAATATAATAGTAAACAAGACAAGTTGGCTTGGAGGTTACAGTTAGCAAGCCGGTGACGAATGCCGGCAGCGGGCTCGTGTTAAGAAATGCCTACCACTTTTTGTGGCAATTCCATGCAACTAACTGCATCGTTAGTTTCTTGCAATTACTTAAAGATATTTTAACAACCTGCCATCTAATATGGCACTAATTTTGAGAGTTAAACTCGGGATTTAATAAATATGCTTTATTAGTAGGTAGGTACATATCACTACATAGTATAAAACAAAGTCGCTTTTTCTTCCCCTATATCCCTTTGTATGCTTAAATCTTTAAAACTACGCAACGGATTTTGATGCGGTTTTTTAAATAGATAGAGTGATTGAAGAGGAAGGTTTTTATATATGTTTTATACCCGTGCAAAGCCGGGGCGGGTGGCTAGTAAACTATAAATTATTAAAGATTACAAAACTTGATCTGACAAAAGTGTCAATTCGGCGGTCTCCATAGAAAATTACCGATTGTTAAATATTCCGACTTCTTTAATATTACGTCCCTGTATCCTTTCCTATAGTGAACAAAACCAAATCTTTATAATATTACTAGTGGACCTCGCGAACTTCGTATCGCTTCAGAGTGCCGAATAATGTGTCACCTAAAACGTCATTCCATAGAAAATGTATGAGGAAACTAATTAGCAATAAATTAAAATTGCGACTATAATTTGAGATTTAAACTATCCTATCTCTCAAGTTGGATCGAACTGCACATGGTGTGCGAATTTTATTATAATCGGTTAAGTGGTTTAGGAGTCCATTGAGGACAAACATTGTGACACGAGATTTATATATATTAAGATTTATAACCTACTATAATTTATTTAATGAAATTTTTCTAGTAAATAATTACAATACACAGGAACTCGGTTCACGGCCAATTGATAATTTACATATTTTTAAATTGCATAAAGATAGTAAGTCGAAAGCTACAAGCGAACTACCTACCTACTATTCTTAATACATTTAATATTCTCTTACTTCGCAAAAGAGAGAATCAATAGTTTTTAAAAATTGTACTATATTATAGGTAATCTTAAAATCATATCACAATGATAATGTTGAGTGGATCACGTTTAGTGTAATGCAAGCCGTTAAGCAATGCAAGTGCATCAATATTATTTATGTAAATTGAGAATGATTGAGCAGGTAATCTGGATGGAAGAACGCACTTACACCACAATAGACAGCTAACCACATCTCAAACAGCATTAGAACGGAAATCGTAAGCTTTCGTTCTCTTATCGTAATTAACATCGCGTTTATTTATATTTTTTTACATTATGAACTAAGGAGTGCAAGATCCCGCCTATAGGTAAGATTTAGTTGTAAATGGGCCGATTTTATATCCCTGAATTTGGTCGTTAATTACTTTTAAATAATTGTCTAGGAAAATTATATGTAGAGTAAGTAAATGATTTGCCCCGGAGTCTGCAAAGAGGAAGACATATATTACAAATAAGAATAGGTTACTGCCAACAGGTAACTGGTAGGTAGGGAACTGCCTATGTGCAAATAGTTTACGCATCTGCGTGTTTCGAAGGTTGCGCAACATATCGAGGTTCTGGGTTTGAATCCCGGGGAAACAATTGAATGTTTCGGTTGGTTAGGTAGGCTGATTACTTAATTGCCTGTAAAGAAAATGGTCAGTGAAACAGATACAGAAATGTGTCCCATGCCCCACTAGGGGTTATGGGAATTCACACATACCTAATAAATGGATCAACATATCTTCATGAATTGTAGATAAGAACCATCTCTATCTGGTCAGAATATTAAAAAAAACATATCATAATCTTTTTTCAGGAGCAGGTTAGAAATTAAGACACGGAAACTTATAACACCCATTTTTTGCGTCAGAAGTGAAGAAACATTGAGAGACAAATATTAAAAGTAACATTTATTTACTTCTGAAAGCGTAAAAGCGTAATTTAAAGCATATTTATTGGGAATAGGAATTTTATTGAATCTCGAAAAAGCTATATAAATGTTGAATAAAGCTAAGCAATGGGCGTAAATGTTTAAAAATCCTAGATTCTAGAACAAAAAAATAATTACGAATTTATTTTAACCTCGCGAGGGTAAGTGACCGCTGACTCAGTGAACTTATCTATTTTAATATTCTATCGATTTTAAACTATATTGTGTGGTTATAAAGATGACATTTGCTAAATAAATTGAAGTGGATATATCACGTTTATGAATCAGGCCGATCTATATCTGTAGCTCCCTCTCTCGGTGTCTAGTACTAAATTCGCGCCCCTACTTTTAGAATCTCATTGAGCTTTGCGGTAACAAATATAGTTAATCCTGTTCGCACAAAAGCGAGTACAATATTTGAGTACAGTGTGAAGCTTGAGTCACAAGTACATCTGTGTCTGTACACAATTTAACGTCAACAAAAAGTGTTTTGTATTAGCATCAAACCCACTTCAACATTTTTATTACAGTTTGGTTTTTTATTTTTTTAATTAATTATTAAGAGCCCTATTACAAAGAAACCATCACAGTTCTTGTTTTCTTTGCCTATTTCTCCTAACTTCGGATCAGAGCAATGTTTTTTCTAATATATAGCCTTTTTTCTATCATTTACCCTTAAATTGACCTGACAGCGTTGTATTTAACTAAAGTCGTATTAATAATCGTAATACTCCATAGATTACTAATAAGGCAGTGTGAATTACCATCTGTCAAGTTTGATGGATATTGGTACGTAATCTGCTGTTGGTAACTTGATCATATCTTAAATTAAATTTCTCGCTCATCATTTGGTTACTAATCGAACATTTTGAATGGTTTATTAACTAGTATGAATCTTGCATTAACCATATTTCCATCTAGGTATTATTTTGATTACCCAATAAAATTTTAAATGTTTAATAATCAACTCAATAATCTCATTAAATGAAGTTCTATATTATTTTTTAACCTCCGACGGCAAGAGAGTGTTATTACAAGTTCGACGAGTCTGTGGCATTGTAGTTTCAGTACGAATGGATCAATTTTAATGCGTTTTTTTGAAAGCTGGAAATGGATCTTACATTGGTTACAATTTTTGAAAATCACTTCATCCATTTATGAGATATTCTTATTTTATTAACATGTCAGGGGTTTTTTAAATTGTCTTTAACTTCTTCGGGTACTTTCCATCTATATACAATACCAATCCATCAAAATAGATTTAAACAAGACTGAACGAATGAAAAGTTATCAAAATTTTGCATTAATATCGACGAAGATATAAAATGCGTCGTTATAAAGATTCTGATATCCATTTCATGCCAATATATATTTCATATTTATTGCAATTAAATAACTCGAGGAAAAAAGTTGGGGTTTTTTTCACAACACCTATTCCACCCCAAAGAACAATCAACCTGTCGGGGTGTCTAATGAACAATGCGTTCCTGGAATCATCTACCTGCATACCTGTGACGAGTCAGTTTGAACCATTTCCGTGTCATTATTGACGGCTAAGAATTATAAGTACAGTTAAATGTAGAAAGAAGTAATGCGCTTACAAGCTTAAGCTCTCTGGAGCTTACGTTTAACTAATCTTAATCGATAACCCCAATGTCTTAAGTGATATTATGAATGTTTGTATTTCTACTTTATAAAGGATTGTAGTGAATTTTGTAGATTTGGAATAAATCAATTTCACCGACTATATTTTGATAAGTTTTTTTCTATAGATGTTTTGTTTACTCTGACGAGTACGCGATAACGACATTTATGTATATCAGTAATATTTTATTCATAGACATCTGAACAGCCTGTTGCGTGTTTCAAACTTAAACAGTTTATTATTTCCCCGGATATTGATCAGTGACCAATTATTCCGTTACCAATTATTCAGTTAAAAAGCGGTTAGAGACAATAAAACAAAAAGACACAAACAAAATTCATTTACCGAAATGATCAATGTACCTACTGTTGAAATTTTCTGTAGGTTTTCAAAGAGCAAGATACCTACTTGGTAAATTCTTACTGTTTGAAAACATAATTTTACGCGGAATCAAATGTTATTTTAAAACGTCTGCGAAAAGTATTTGTTTCAATAGCTTAACCAACTCATGGTTGCTATACAGTTAATACAGTACGTTAAGCTTATGTTTATGATTACTATCGAAACTTTTGATAGGTTTTTACTACTAGAAAGCTGTCAATTCTATAGTGGCCAAGTTTGTGCGTTACCACTAGAGACACTAAGATGACATTCAAATACTTAACGCAGATGAGATGGATAAATACTTTACCATAGTCTTGGTTGACACACAGATCATAGGTCTCAAAAGGGAAACGATAATCGAGAAGCGCAAGAGTTATCGTCTGTCAGATTAGTCAGGGGCAGTGAATCAGGTGCTATTAATATGCGCACGCGACAGTCGAGAGCTAATCAGTGCAGACATAAATACTAACAGGTGCCGAAATCTGTTTTAACTCGAAATGAGGAAGGCTCTTGGTTTTTACGTCTGCATATTCTAGAATATCTGAGTGATTTAAAAATACGAGTTTTAAACACTGACACAAAAAGTGTTTGAGTGTCGCATTACTAGCTTTACCCGCAACTTTATTCTTAGTTTCTTTAGGCAAAGAAGAGTCAATTACAATAATTACTCAAAGAGAGTGTAGCTTTATACCTACTATAATTTTTTAGTTTGGTCCAGTAGTTAAATGTTTTTTTAATCTGTCTAGGCTTGTCTAATAATTTATTCTAATCGCACATTTAACTACCTCCGTGGCTAAGTGGTTTACTTGTCTGTGTGTTGCGCCGGAGGTCCTGGGTTCAAAATTCGGAGAAACAAATGAATGTTTCGGTTGGATGGGCACAGAAGGCTAATAACCTACTTGACTGTAAAGATGATCAGTTAAACAAATAGATAAATGTTTCTGCCCCATACCTCATTAAGGGTTACGGGAATTCACAACAATTTTATTGCGGTAATGCTTTTTTATTACCTATTTCCTTTTTTGCGATGAAATGTTTTTCTCTTTTTGTTAAAAATATCTACTTAAATAGTACTCTACAGATGGTACTATTAAATGACACGGAAGGAATTAAATTTTACGACTATTCCTAATGTTTTATTTGACAGAAACACTACCTTAGGACAAGTTGTTAATCGTATTCTGGATGCTTTAATCTTCACATTTTATTTCTATAATAACAGTCAGCGGTAGCATTTGGCGTTGTAGCCATAAATATAAAGCTGGAAGAGAGAAAAATTAAAGAAAAACACCTTACCTTATTATTGTTTAGGTCATTTGATAAAACGAATGTAAATTTGATAGTGATTTTTAAAATTACAATTCGTAGGTACATATTTAATTTACGACATAGTTTGCGAACATTAATGGTTTGTAGATTAAAGAAACTCATCTATAATAGTTCTAGGTTAGCTCTTAATAATTTAATCTATGCTATTTGCCAGTTTGTTAAACTGGGTCCAGTTTCTAGCCGAAGCAATTAGAAATTTGAAATAACAACATTTTTCAAGTAATGCTCATATGCATTTAGTCTATAGTTATTACTCTGAGATTACATAGAGATACTTTAATTTTATTTATTTCTATAGATATTGTGGTCGTGCACTTAAAAATTTCGAGCATAAAAAGCTTCTATGGCTTTGAGAACTGGTTTCGTTCCAATTATTTCTCCTCACAGCTAATTGGCTCGAAACAATGTCCGACTAAAACATTGCTTTACTGGACATTTTTAAAGAAAGTTTAACAGTGAGTCACAATAACAAAATGTTTAATATTTCTGTGCTATAAAATTTTCCTCTTGACAAACCTAGAAACTTTTACGTACGAATTGGGAGGCATTGATGTCTATAACTATTGTTAAGCTTGATAAAAGGTGCTATGACTATCTTTTTCTAAACCCATCCTAGCATATAGGTACATATTACAATTTGTCCACCATAGATTTGCGTGCTGTTTGGTGTCTACATATCTTCAAGAGCTTTGGTTTGTTAGATAGTTCACGCATGAATGTACAAAAATCTCCATCGCATCCACATTGTAATATTAATAAAATTATACATAATATATATTGTCGCAACCAGGTGGCAGATCTTCGGTTGGGATCAGAATGGCATCTGATTTCCAATTGTTTTCTTTTAAAACCATTAATCGGTTATAGTTTAGCATTTAAAATCGTTTTATTCCTTGTAAACATTCAACCTAGAACTCGGGCTTTTGCGGGTAGTCTGATCTGTTGTTCGGATAGTTTCAATTCCATCACTCTACTATCGTTTCTTTGGTTACAAATTTAAATCAGGCACAAATCGTTAAGCATCCATAATCATAAACAAGAAAAGAGGTGATTTTAATTGAAATAATTTCTATGCTCAAATAAGGCAGTAAACTTAAGTTATGCAAGTGAGTTAAATCAACAAGCTGATGAGAGTGGAACAAATCGGTTTATGTGTAATGTGCACCACTCGGTGTTTGGCGTCCAATGGTCTGGTTACACACTGCATACCAGGTCTGGACATTCAGTGCGGTATAAAATATAAGCTTAAGAGATTACGTTACATTTTGTTTCGAAAATTAAAATACATCAAGTTCTGTAAATTTTAATTAAATATTTACAATAATGTACTTAAATATATTTACAAAAATACATAAGGCTCATCAAAGCCGCTAGGGTGCGTACCCAAAATACTGGCTACATTACCGCGTATTGCTATACTAACGCGTTGGCCGAAATATGAGCCAGCTTTCGGGTTTCCTGTGGTCCTGTCAAGTTCTGTCAAAATATTACTGTAACGTAAATGCGAATGTAGGTTTGTTTATTTGCAACGCTTTTCGCAAACTGTAATGTTGAGTACGTTGCACATTTAAAAGGCTTTATCATGACAATTAATATTTATGGATATCAACGCGAGCGAAACTAGGTAATATATAGTATTTTTTTTAAAGAATCGTTATTTTTTACCTTTTCAAGTAAGGATTTTTATATCTAATCCTTATCACGTGATGGTAGATAATTCTCGTTGCCAGGGTTCTAGCACGTTCTGCAAATATATGTATATTATTTAAAACAAGCTGCGCTCCGCGGTTTCACCCGCGTTAATTTCGTCATAACGTGTGTTACATAGCCTAAAAACAGAGTAAAATAGCGAACAGCAAAATAATAATAGATGTTATGTCTTATGTATTTCATCCGCGCGGAATAGTTATTTTTTAAATATTTATTTATATAAATTTCTAAAATAAAAGTAAAATTTTCTGCCAGTGAAAGTCCCGTCAAAATTAGTCTAGACGTTTCTGAGATTAGCCGGAACAAACAGACAGACAGACAAAATGGTAAAAATTGTTATTTTGGAATATGTATCGTATACATCCATATGCATCTAATAAAAAGCGGTTATTTTAATATTACAAACAGACAGGTCTTATTTTATTTATCTGTATAGAAAACGTCAAAGGTTTGTAAAATTTTGTATACGCAGTCTTTTCTGTCGCCTACATAATAAATAGTTATCTAGTAGACTCCCAGTTTACTATTTATATGTACCTAAATGAGAACCAGTTGCACTTGCTAAAGGAAAAAATGTAGGCGTTGCTAAGTTCTCATGTAAGTACAACAGAAACCACCGAGCCATTTATTTAAATCGTTTCTTTTGGTTCAATAGTCATAATTATATTCGTAATAACGACAAATATTTCACGAAGAACTTCAAAGTCATGTTCAAGTCTCCTGCAAAAGCTTTCGATAACAGCGGTCTATGAATGTCGATACATATGAGTTAAGACCGGTCACGTAAACTTAGTTTATTGCATACCAAACGTCGTAGCATGGTACAAGTTATAAGATATTTAGCGTTAGCACAATCCCCGTTACTTAAAAACAACTTTAGTCAATGTCTCAAATACTATCTCTTTTTGGCTTATGTGAGATTGTGTTGTAAAAACGAAACAAAACACTAAACACTGATCAAAATGATACAATGTTTATATTTATATACCTAAATAGAGTTCTTGAGTTTTCAATAGTTTTTGTAATTAATGTGATTAGTTTTAGTTACAGAATGCAGTATATATAAAATAAATTCTTACGCATGATAGATGTAAATATTTTGTAAAAGTCTTCATATACCTATATAAACTAAATCGACGTCTTCCTGTGCCCATTGGCATGTTTGTTGAAAAAACAGTCTTCCGTGCGACACGTTTCAATCATGTAATTATATCGCAGCGTGGGGCCAATTTTTATTTTTTACTCTACATTACTAACTGCGGGGTTAAGTTCACAGTTATATGAAGAAAAAGAATCGTTGCTATAAATTTACTAAAATTAATTTTAAACAAAAAAATAAAACCGACCTCAAAACGCACTGAAAAGTAAAAAATAAATTTTGTATTATAAATGTACTTAGTATAAATAAAAGACGTAAATAGTGTTGATAAATAAAATTCATCTAAAATTCTACAAGGGCATAAAACTGTCATGTTGCTCTTTGAAAAAAAATGGGACCACTTCGACGAGTTACCCTATCGTTTGACATCTCACTCATCCAAATCGGTCTACAAATGGCGACGTACGAGCGGAACATCGGAATAAAAATACACGTCGAATTGATAACCTCCTTTTTGGTTTTTTTGAAGGTCGGTTAAAAAGGAGTTACAAATACTCGTATTTAATCTTTCGGTTCTGTGAATGGAAAACCAGTAAACTATTTTTAAAAGCTCCAGCGGTTCACTGTTTTTTGTAATTTAGGAATAAGTGACCTACTTTCTTCATCATTATTATAGGAAAAGAAAATAATGACAGATGTTTAGTGCATGATTGTATTTAACCTACTATTAGAAATGGCGGGAACTCATTTTTCGTTTCTTTTCGTAGAATTGTTTTCGATAAATTTCCTTTGACTTATGATTGACCGATAAATCTTTCGATTATCGGAGTAATTTTATTGATTAAATTACATATCCAATCGATATTTTAAACATGCAAGAAAACACTTATTGCTGTTTTTGTTAATTTATTATATATAAATAAAATAAAACACCTGCAAAGTTGAAATAATATTTGTACTTAATTAAATAAAAGTATGATAAGAAAAATAACTTTTTTTTTAAAGTAAAATTTATGCAAAATTTTGAAAATAAATCAAGTAACAAAAAGATATACTTTATGGCTCTTAGTATGTAATCAAGTTAAAGCCTAATCAATTTAGTTAGAGTAAATTTGGTCTCTGGCATCTGTTTTTTGTTGTGATGGTTCATTTTGATAGGGTCATACGTGACACGGTAGAAGGCCACTCTGTTTTGCACCAACGTCAGCAAGTGAAGAAGATCATAAAATTCGTGATATTTCTCGATAATATCACACAGGTCTTGGATCAAAAATGAACCATATTTGTCTCTGTACGACTTGTAATCTGGGAAAAAATGAATAGAAATTAATTAGAAGGATAATGTTCCATCTTCGATATTTATGTCTAGTAGATCTCTAGTTGTAGTTAATTTAGTTAATATTCATAATCAGATTTTATCTCTTTATAAAATATTAACATTAGTAGGTAAAATGATCAACCGTTGTGGGAGTTTCAGATGCCCTTTACCGCAAACACTTTAAGCTGTTTATTATGTAGCATCACAATGTAGGTATTTAGTATTATGCAGGTATCTACTGTCTAATTATACAGTAGGTACAAAATATATAATTTATGAACCTAAGAGCGGACTTGTGTTAGTAGTTAATGACTTAATAGTTGATTATGGAAAATATGTACCTACCTTGAACAGTTGAGTACAATATGAGAAAATCAGCATGCGTGGGAACAAGATAAGAAGCACGACCACTACTGTCCATCTCTATTCTGTTTCCATCATCAACCTGGTGACCTCTACAAGCCTGTTTATAAAATTTTACTATAATTAACCAGCACTTGTTTCTAATTTTTTAACAGGTAAATCTTATAAAAGCATAACTTTTTAATTATATTGTTGTCAGTTTATTTCAACAAAAGTTCGTAGTAGGAGAAAAGTATAAATGTTATATAAGACACTTAAAGCGCCTACAAAGTGTTAACAATGTATATACTTAAGTACGTTTTTCTATGTAATTTATATTTAAAAATACTTATTATAAGGAAATATTCATTATTTGTTGCATATTTTTTGTATATACGTAGTTTATCAGTGTCAGTTTAATTTTTATACGCGTTGAATTCTCTGTTTTCTATTAAGAAAACGCGATAGGACATATTGGGTATTCATTAAAGTTCTAGAATGAATGTAATGGGGTTATTTATACTAACCTGAATGAAGACAACTTTTGGCTTAGCAACCAAGGTAGGGTGCCCGTGTTCTAGGAAAGTCAAAACATCTTTGAATTGATAGGGACGATCTGCTGCGTATATGTTTCCGAGTTGGTCCCCATGGGATAAAAAGGCGATGAAAAGACATGACGTTTCTTTATGATCCCTTGAGCTAACTGAAAACAATTAGATAGAGTGAAACGCTTCTCATTTCGTTGAATTTCGTAGATGAAAAGTTAATGACATTGTGTAGTCATCAGCTTACATGATATCACAAATTTATAGGTAAATCTTCAATGTTATAGAGCTTTAGGGGATTACTATGTATAATAATGTAATATTATTAATAAAGGTTTTAACTGAACAACAATCAAACTTAAAACTTTATAATCAAACTTATTTAGGTTATTACTATTGAGTTTCTCAAGATTGCTGAGATAATTTAGTTCTGAAATCATGTATAATTAAAAGAAAATAACAAAAAAGAAATTGGGTACTTGTGGTGACCGCATCCAAGATTTGTCGATGTGTTCTATCATGGAATGTTTCCACTTCGAATCCGAGTTTTTCAAATACCTGTGTTAGTCTGATGACGTCTTTATTTGTTCCATCTCTCCTGGTGGGCTGTTTATTACTGAAAAATTCTAAATAATGTCACTTAAAAGTCCGCTCTTAAAAAGGACAGGAAGACCCTGGACGAAAGCCCATTTCGGAGGCCATGAGCCACTTTGGGCTACTGAGCTAGATGTAAACTTGTTTGTGTGCCTTCGCTCACCACCATAACACTAAAATATGGTCTTATTTCTGCTCATTAACAAAACTAATACCTACTTGTGATAATGATGCAAGAGATTTTAGGTAAAGAGAATGGAATCTTTAAAAAAAACAGTGAATTCTTTAGTTTCCTAAACTAAAAACAATAGATGATAAAATATAAAAAAGATAAAACAAAATATGATAAATAGATAATAAAAATAACTCACTTGAAATATCGTGTATTTTCAAACTTATAATGATTGAATATGTACAAGTATTTCTTTCCGCTCATGTCATAATAGAGATCGTTCGGATTGAATGACGGCTTCGTTCGTATTTCAGCCAGAACGCTGCAACATTTAAAAAAATTCAAATAACATAATGTTAAATTGTTTATTCATTAAGTTTCAAATAATATTATATTGTTACAATAATATCCTTGAATATATATTTACAAAAATACAAAAGGGTTGGGGTGCGTACCCAAAATACTGGCGACATTACCGCGTATCGCAATACTAACGCGTTGGCCGAAGTATGAGCCAGCTTTCGGGTTTTTTTAATGGAAAATTGGACGTGCCTTAAAATCAACGTGGTTATTAAATATTAAATAAACGTCTTCATTTATGCAAGACATCACTTTAAAGCAGTTGTGAAAATTCATCTAGTTTGGTACGATTTTAGTATATTTGTACATATCACCTAGAATTTGTTTCCTGTCTGTCAGTACCGGATGCGTCCGCTTGGCTTTCCTCCATTCTGAACTCAAATTAAACACTACAGTGTCAAGCTAAATCAAGAATAATACTGAGTATACATATTGCCTAATGACATCGAAATATTTGCCTGACTACCTGATAAGCGGTTTTGAGGGCTTGATAAATACAGCGGCCTTCTTGCGTTTGTGTGAGTGATAAATGTTATTAACAGTTATCATTATTATATTTTCGCTATATATTTATGTAAACAAAGTGCTTGACACTTCATTTAACTTAATGTGTGTATGTCATCTGTGAGGGAACTTGGAGCTTCCTGTCAGATTGACGTATAGTTAGGTTATAAAAATTTATTGTGGTTTGAAAGTTTAAGCGTGAATAAGAACTGGTAAAGCAATAGCTCTTAATGTTGTTTCTCTTTTCAGGTAAGAACTAAGAAATACTTGTAATTGTTTTAGTATAAAGTAATAAATGTAAATAGTTTTAAGGCTTGTTGTAAAACAATAAATCTCTTTTCAGAGCAACTCAATTTTAGCTAAAGTTTTACTGTTCACCTATCCAAGGATACATCACATTATATATATATAGTCATGTAGTGTTTCTGTATTCACAGGAACACCTAAGTATAAAGTTTGGTCCTTAACACTTAGTGTGAAGAACTAATATCGTTTAATTATACGTCAGTAACATCATCGCAAGTCGTTATTTATGACTATATGAGATTGTTAGAAAGTTATGGTGATATTTAATAACTTAGGCTTGAGTTAGGGGTTGTTAATAATAATAATAATAATTCTTTAGCCATAACCGGTTTTAAATATTTTATTGTAGATGGCATCATTGTGAGCGAAGCCTTTAACTATTTAATTGACTTTAAAAAAGGAGGAGGTTCTCAATTTGAATGTATTTTTTTAAAATGTTTGTTACTCCAGAATTTTCGACTGGGGGTACTGATTTTCACGATTTTTTTTCATTTGAAAGCAGCAAAAGCTGCTTTGACAATTTGAAGTCGGTTTTTTTGTTAACATTATAAATTTAACGCATTTAAGTATATGCCATATTAATGGAACAAAGATTGCAACTGTCCAATGAATTAAAAGAACAGATCCGTAAATGTGAAATCAAATATTTGTTTCTATTCGCCGACAAACACCCATTTCGATGTATCAGTACTATCAGTATGTATAATAAGGCGCAACTTTATCTAAATTGATACGAGTTATCAACACAATACATCTCTTCGGTGGGCAAACAGTGCAATGTTGCATTGCATACATTTTTACGAGTAAATTAAATTTTATTAATATTCATTATTAGTAGGCTTGAATTCCTATAGGTGACAATTATCTTATTTTTTTAAAATTTCATGTTAATATACAATATTTAAATCTTTACTCGTTTAATCTATCTTTATTTAATACATTTTTCAATTATGTAAATGTACGATTACCTTTTAAAATAGAAATGTAGTATTTTTAAGTTTTTAACTCCTTTAAAAAGAGACAATTAAATGAAGACGAAACATTGTATGATACATCTAAGGCCATTACTCTAGATTCTAGAAAGAGAATCAAACTTAAATGTAGTTTCAAGAACTGTCAAATTATGTTTCTTTATGAAGACTTTTTTACAGATCTCGAGTATTCATTATGATTTAAATCAGGATCTGGAAGATGAGCCTCAGAAGTCTAAGAAAACACCAAGAGAAGGCTTTCTCGACACATGCATAACATAATACAATAAATATATCTATTGATCTATGAAAATTTAGCTTATGAAACTGATAACAGATATTGGCATAGCTCGCGTAACCGGTTGTGGACCGGTTTCAGATCAATATCGGGTTAGGAACATTACCTGTCTTCCATTTGAAGCAAATGCACATGTCATGGGAAAGTTATTGAGCATATGAACGTAATACTAAGGTATAGCCTTTTTAATTTTTCTACGAATTTAAAAGTACGTAAACCAAGGTGTATTGCAGTGTCTGGCTCCGCTGGTCAAGTAGGTACAACGTCCTTGTGCCATAATTTAAGCGAGATTACAAAATACATAGGAATCATACCTTCTATAGCCAGGAAGTCAAACAATATTATGGTAAGTTACATATAAAAATTATAATATGATGAAACGCAGATTAAAATTAGATAGATATGGAATTTAACTTTCACCGGCGCGTGCGCACAGGAAGAATACTTAATTGCCTCTACAGACTGAGTTAACAATCCTGATTCTAATCAAGTAACTGGTTCCTAATAGCTGTCAGCTTATAAGACATCCAAACATATTATGTTTACATAATAATTAGCGCTTATATGTATTTACAAATGAACCACATGCAATACATATAATATACAAAAGGATCAGTCTATATATTGGGGTGCGAATCCAAAATATTAGCAAACTAAAGCTTTTATGTAAGTTTGGTATCTAAAAATGAGCCAGATTTCGAATACCTAACCAAAAGTCGCAATACGCTGATCCCTCTGTATACATCTTCTTTGTCGTCATCATATTAATAACGTAAAATAAAATCTACATACATGATGGATTTATAAGATTAGAGCCTGTAAGACTTCCGAAATTGTGTTCCCACGGGCTGAGTCGAGAAATAAGTGGCGCCCGTCGATTATCGTCTAAGATAAATGTTTATAAAAACTTGAGCTAAATATTTCACACTACACTAAAATTTGGCTGTAAGTTGTGGAATTACATTTGTATTATATATTATTATAAAGTCATATGTGCGATATTTCAGTTTTGAACAATAAACATTTTCAATTGTGAATTTTTTTATAGATTTACTTTTTACTACTTAAGTAAATTTATATAAAACCTTTTTCTTAAAATTGGATATTTCAGAATAGTCATAAAGAAATCTTGTAGCTAAAGTAGAAAGAAAATAATTTACTTTATCTTAAAACAAGTAGGTACCTAAAATATTTACTTAAATATATTGACTTAAATGTAATAAATGACACTTTTGACTTCAATTCAGTCAGAATCATTATCTCATAATGTTATTTCTACAAAAAGGCATTATCAACTACTTAAAATAATGTTTCAAGTTACATAGAGCATCATCACAAAACACAAATCATTTAGAATAATGAAGACATCGCACTCTGTCGGGTACCGCCGTCAACCGAAGATTACTATTGCTGAACCATTATAGATCATGTTTAGATGAAATTAGGCTGTCAAGAACTTAAAATTATAGTTGTAATTAAGTTACGTTACGATTGCTTTAAACTGTTCTAAATAATTTCCAAATTATTTTAATGTTGTTGATGAGAGTAACAGTTTTGTTGGCAAAATCTGTTTTCAAACAGTACGCACTATGAGTTTAGAATCGAAATTTTTGATATATTTTTTACTATTGTTAAGCTGTCGATCCCATAGGACGGATCCTATTATAGATGATATCGAAAAAAGAAAGTCTTACAAAAACCAACTTATATCAAGAGCTACAGAATTACCTACAGTTTTTCAATTGGATGCAGTTTCTATATTTCACCTATAGATCATTTAGTAAAGTGCATATTACTAAAAGGGAAGCCTCTAATTATTCATACACAAATTATATATATAGGATGGGAAGTAGAATAATGAGAAATAAGGGAAAAATAGTCATGTATTTAGAATAATTGCGAATGTTAGCTGAAATAATATTTAAATTAAATCTAAAAGCTACATTACTTCAATTGTAGTTGTTAATATGGCTCCCACATATGGCTCAACTAACGAGTAACTGTATTATGTCTCATACAATCGACAGAACTTTCAAGTGAACATCGATGAGTTTACAATACACCACGTTAACCTTATTCAGTAACAGCTATTGGAAATTTTGGAAGGGTATTGTGGTTGAGTGATTTATATACCATTTTCATATTTCTTGCTCGAGCATATAAGTTTGCAGTAAAGGTTTAACGATATTACTCGACTCAATTATTGACATCTCCAGTTAAGAATGTTTTAAAATAATATTTCAATTCACTTATGAAATCTTATAACTCATTCACCCACTATCATAGATATAAAAGTTACATGTAAAAACAACTTTATTTCCTAATTTTACGTCAAAGATACGCAATTATCTACATTCGCGTTTATTTTCGTTGCAGTTGATTAAATATTTTCATGATAAAATTAAAATGTATTGTTTATTTCCATAAAAAATATACTAAATAAATAGAGCCCTAATTGTTTGAAGATGTAAAGTACCTTGTTTTTAAGTGGTTCCAAGTCTTAAGTAAAAGGTTCAATATTTCACTTTTCCATAAATATCCGTAACCAAATCGGAACCTAATTAGCCCAATTGTAAGGCTTCGACGCAAGCGCAGCGGTTCCTAATATGGCGATTATAACGAGTCCGCCATATTGGGCACAATCGAAACCTTCTATAACTATGTCCATCTTTACATTAGAATAAGGACATCGGGTTTGGTAATAACAAAAGCGTAAAAAAATTAAATTTGTATTCTCTAAAGACTAGTTAACTGCTAGACACACCGTGAAAATTTACAATAATGCACCTCTACACGGCTAGAAAAACTGTTACTGTAAATAATAGTTTTAATAATTACTTAATTTATGGCGAAGATTTTTTAAACTATGAATACGATTTAATGTTATTTAATCTATTGGCACATTTAACCGCCTCCTTGGCTTTAAGCGTCTGCATGTTACGCTGGAGGTTCTGGGTTTGAATCCCGGGAAAACAAATGAATATTTCGTTTGGGTAGGTACAAAAAGTTGAAGTTTACTTGCCTGTAAAGAAAAATAATCAGAGAAACAGATACAGAAATGTGTCTTCCCCATGCTCCACTCGAGGTTACGGGAATTCACTTAACGCTTTCCTACAATTCTGATGGTAAGCATTTCTGTTAATGAAAAACTAATTATATGAAAATTTGATTCTTAAAATCTTCGTCTGAACTCCCACGAAGGCAAGTGATTAACATTCCCGGGTTCCCAGCCGCTACTCTACGCTCCCGATCACAATAGTAGACGCTCTAATTTAAAGGTCAATAAATTGAACGTTCAAAGCGCATAACCGCTCCCAATTACAACTACTAATAAATATGTAGTTTTGATATGAAATTATAAATACTTCTTATTTTTATGTAAAATTATAAAAGCTGTTACTAAATATTTATGTACGAAAATAAGTTGATATCTAAATGATTCTAAACATAATGAATGAAGATAATAATTTAATTTACGTGATTCAATGTTTTATTTTTTAGATTTAAAGTTGTCTGTAGATTCCTTATTGTTAGTAGGTATGTATATATAATAAATCAACAGAGACCTTATCCATGTCTATATAATGATTACAGTCATTTTATTAATGTATCATGACCGTTAGAGCTCGTTCCCACTTGTCGGCTATCGGATCCGTATATTAATCGGATGTCGGCGCCTTTGTTCACACACACGATTAATAATCGGTTGTCGGCCACGGTCGAAGCTAGTGCCAATTTTAAGCACTCTACGCGAGGCGTGCACGATGGACGTCGACGAAGCTCTTGTTGTGATGTATTATTATTTGAGAAGAAAACGAAGAAAGACAGCCAAGGAAAGAAAATATTGGGTGCACCCAATCCTGAGAGAAAGATTTAGTTTGGGAACATTTCAGAATTTAATAACAGAATTGTTGTTCAATTGTTCGGGGTTGATATTTCTTTCCATTACTACGAATCACCAAACGTGCGTACAATAAAAACACAACAACTCTGCTTGCGCGCCGCGATGTGTGTGTGCGCGATCGCAGGTACGACGTACGCACGAACGGAATGAGGGGTAGCGGGGAGAGGGTTATCGGCTCCGACATCAGACAAATGTGAACAGCGCCGTTCTTAATCATAGGCGAGCGAGATCCGACACGATTTTTTTCCGGGCGTAGAGGGCTGGCAAAACACCCGACATTTCTTGTCGGAGCCGACACAAAATCGGTTTCCGATAAGTGTGAATAGCGTCATATATAATGCTCTGCCACTAGAACTTCCGTTTAATATACGGATCCGACACCCGACAAGTGGGAACGAGCTCTTATATAGTTTAAAGTGTTTATATGCACGTTGTCCAATGACCAATCTCAATAAACAATTCAAAAGCATTCATCGAAGTTAGTCGTTAAATCTCTTGGGAAGCATAATGGATCTATTAATACCTATGACGCACATTAAATTCCGAGTCGTCCCTCCTAATAGTTCTCACAACAGCCCATTCATTCCCCATAAAAATAAACCCCCACGCATAAAAACCCCTTTGATTGTCGAGTGTTTCATGATAAGTTAAAAGGGCATTAACGATGAATGCTCTGTGACTGCTGGTCGCGACCCCACAGATTATGTTACCACACCTGTGAGCTTCAATTAGTAATGTTCAATATTACTCCTAAAATTAGGATTAAAGAGAAAGACATACGCCTTATTCTTTAAAAATATTATGTACATACTTACATTATATTTAGTTATAATGATCCTAATCTTAATATATACTGAAAATATAACAAAAAAGCTTATGTAATTTTTTGTCTGCCTTCTAGATGACAGACAGTCGACTTGAAGATAGTGGAAGAGGTTTTCACTGACAGACAATTATTATTGCTGATGTATTAGGGAATTACTTTAAAGTATAAAAAAAAAATTAAAGCAAAACTCTTTATGCAAAATTAAATTACCGTCGCTACTTCATGGGCAAAACTATTTGACATAAAAAACGTTGACAACATAATATAACATATGACTGAAATATTTCATCGTTCTCAATAAGGATTCCAAGTCATTGCAAAGATCTACGAGTATGGTATTATTAAATGACACTAGAAGATTGGTCCTTAAATGGTGGTTAATGGTTATAATAAATGTAATATTATAATTATACTGGATTAGCCTTGTTTCATTGTTTTGATGTCTTATGTCCTGTGTACTGGCTGTTTTATTTCTATGCTACACCTTAAATTCAGGTTTTATAATACCTAGTTATGATAACAAACAATTTTGATACACAACTGTTAAACTATTTATTTCAACCCGATAAGAAGTAAAAACGCAGGGCGCAGTTATACGCATCTAGATTATGTTTTGTGCAACGAAACCTTACAAAGCCTGCGTCAGTTTTTGTAGACAATTTGATGTCGCCCAATGGAGCGGAACGAATGTTAGCGAAAGGGATTGAGTAAATGGGCATTGTGCAAGGGCCCGGGGCGCCGACGCCGAGGGCGGCGCTTGGATACTTGCGGACACACATTTGTGTTAACTGCTAACCTAAAATAAAATCGCTTTATTTCACGATACAGCTGTTTTTTCCAGCTTCATCGTTAGCAGCCCAATTCTCTGCATCCCATTAGGCCGTATCACAACTTAAAATCAAATGGAATCGTGACCAAAAAAAAAAACCAATGAAAAGTAATCTAAAAACGAAAAAAAAAGGGAGAGGTGACGTAGGTATATTCTTTTCACCTTCTATGCTATTTATAAGTACAAATCGCATGGGTTAATAATGCTCATCGCTTTTCTTAAATACTCTGTTTAAAATCGGATCTGAAAATACCTGCTATTAATTATCAAGTTCCTACAGTAAATATGTAAAAGCATGTGTTTCATTATAATTTTATTTATTAACAACATATTAATAAAATTTATAGATCTATATTCAGAATCTTGTTGTGTATTTTTGTTCAAGAATGCAGATCATATGTATAATAAATTAAGGTATAGATTACAGTGTAACACGAAATAAAAACGAAACCACAATGTCTTATTTATTTATTATTATTCAATGGCTATCTCAATATGAAATTCTTTTTGTTGTGCGGCATCTAAGATTTTAATTACTATTAAGTTTTTGCAAAACAAAATATGTAATAATAAGCATATTGGTTAAGTGGTTCATTACTTATCTAATAGCATAGTAGGTACCTATCAACTAAAAATATAAATTCTTTCTGACCGGCGAATGCTCCTTTGTCCAACGTCACATAAAAATATATTTTGAATGAAGGAGTCAACATTTTTAAATTAACTTTGACATTTAATTAAGACAGAATTACCGTTTATTAACCTTAAATTTCTAATTCGATTTGCATAACTGTAGACCAGCACGGGCAGCACCCCGCCGTGTGACGCTTACACATTAGCACAAGACGTTAACAATTTATGGGCTCGTTTGTGCCCACCGACACCAACAGGCAACAAAAGCCGTGACAAATACAAAGCTGCCCAAATTGCTATATAATTTGCCGTAGCCTGGGATTTAATAACTAATATATTTACATACCTTTGTTGCTACTATTTTTTAGGTAAGGTAAAAAATTGGCTCTTATTAAATTGAAGTCTTAACTCGAAAGCTCATGGTCTAGGGGTGAAATTCATAGATCTCACTTCGAGTTTACACTGATCTTTAGCGCTCGTAAATACAAAACTATAAATTTGAAGTTTCGTATCAAAAATGTAAGCCATTATATTTGGAAGTCTCATTTATCAGTGCGTCTTTCTTGAATTTACATGAGCGCATCATGGAATAGTAGTGACGCAGCGTTAAGAGCTTGTCCAGAAAGGGCGAATTCGCCGCGATTCTCTCGCGCGTATTACGCGCGACCGTTGCGTCCACAAGTTGCGTACCAACGCGCGAGCATTTAGGGAGGAATTCAGTACGAAACATGGAGTTGAACGAAGCGGTCTCGTTGTGGTTAGCTTACCGTCGCTGGAAAAGACAGAAACGGAGGGAAAATAGAATGTATTTAGTACATCCAATTCTTAATGATAGGATGACACATAGTATGTTTGAAACTTTGTATCCAAAATTAAGACAACATGAGAAGAAATTTTTTAACTACTTTCGTATGTCCGTGAAATCATTTGATGATTTTTTCTATTTCGTCGATAAACAATTCCGTGTCAAAATTTTGGCGCTCCATTTCCCTCGATACGTGCACTCGCTCTAAGTTCGCGCGTCAACTGGACGCAACAAGGCGTCCCTAGTATCTCGACTCGCGCGCAATACGCGCGAATGAAGCGCGAGTCGAGAGTCTGGCGTAGTGCACGCGATTTACGCGCGTATTTTGAATTCGCGCGATGCTTGTGGACGCGATGTATTGATGTCTAGTATCTCAACTACGCGCGTATGGATTCGCGCGAAACGATTCGCGGCGAATTCGCTCCTTCTGGACAAGGTCTTAGGTAGCGGTTCGCGCGGAGACCGCGACCCGAGACCGCGACAGGAGACCGCGACAAGCGGGATGAAACGTTCGATGGAAGTATCGTCATTTTTAGAGCTAAAAGCTTTTAGACTATATAACATCACATTATGACCAAGTTAACCCGGTTGAAACCGTGGTGGACAGCTAGTAAGTTATAATTTCTGAATAGTTATTTGAAAATCTTAAATTCGGTTTGCAGACATCCGTATCGCTTATTGATATGCCCTTAATAATCTTATAATGCCAAATGAGACATTTAAATATTTGCATTTCTTGTTCCATAAACACTAAATACATGTGCTTTCCGAGCGCAACCGGAGACACTACTTGACCGGGGCAGCGACCGTCTCGCTGTCGCGCGTCTCGCGTCTCGGTCTCCGGTCGCGGTCTCGCTCGCAAACTGGCGCTCATACATTTCATAGCGTCAAGTACTGTCGCGGTCGCGCGTCTCGGTCTCGCGTCGCGGTCTCGGCCGCGAACCGCTACCTTTACGTTGGATGCGGATTCAGGCACCTCTAGATTTGAGTGAGTTTAGTTGTAAACTATCCAGTTTAAAAGCCTTGTCATTATTTAAAATTCTCAAATCTTCATAACAACGTCATAAAAAGATGTCAGTCCACGCTCGGGGCTCGTTAGTGCAATACTTCAGATCAATCTCTAAGGAATCTAACATGCTTACGTTAAAAAACCCGATCGGTGGACATTGGATGAATTGTAAAAACAGGGAGCCATATTTGGCGGTGGCTAATGATGTCGCTCCCACGGCCACTGCGCTTTTTTTAACAACACAGTTTATGCACCAATCAGTTGGGTTCCTACATTTAAAAATTAGATTTCCCACAGGAGTTACATTAAACACTCGAGAATAACCCAAAAACAAATATAAATGCGCCCCTATTAATGGGAAATTAGCCTTCTTATAGTAAAGACATTAAAAGAAAAACACAAAAAATATAAATAAAAAATGTATATTGCATTATAATCATTACCAAAGTATACCTTAGTAATCTAATAATAAATTTAAACGTATAATAAAAATATTTATGCAAGGTTAAGTGCTTAATGAAAATAAAAAGTCACAGTAATTTATTGTAAATATTTGATTATTAGGTACCTATTAGACAAGAGATATCTTCTAGTTCTAAATCTATAATTTTGACGTTCACGTCAAAAAAACTAAAACTAACTTATACTGCATTTCAATTGAACCACTGTTTGATTTGAGGATTAACTATAATTGCAGTACGTATTAATAGTTTGTTTATAAACAGCCTAGAATGCCGGTGCAACGATGACAGCCAGCCCACGTGCCCGGGTTAATGTTTTCTTTTACCGACACCGTTATATTTCTGTCTTATATCTAGCTAGCTCATAGCTGTAAACATTATCCGATATTTGTTAAAATACTCACATAATATCATTTCATCAACCACCGGCGTGGCCGAATTAAACGTCCTTCACATTTTATACGGGCACATAAGTCCTTGGCGTGGATTCCGGTGTACCAATGTTTCGTTTGAACAGTTAGAATACAATCTAAATAAAGAAAAGAAATTGATCAGTGAAATCGATTAAAAATGTGTTGACTCTGAACTTGTTATGGGACACATTTTATTATAATAAAACATTTTAATTTGAGATCTTGACAGTTATACAATACATAACTCATATTGTTTCCTCAGAAATTCAAATTTAATGACTGAATTTACGTAATACATATTGACTAGGCAGTAATTTACTAACACACTGACAGAAGTTTCTCAGACAATGCGCAATTGAAGAGTCACAACCCAATGCAAGCTAATGCAAGTATGGACTTATTATCTATTATCAACTATAGGTTTTTTTTATCTCCTCTGACTAATTTATATTTCATCGCCAGGGACGTATGCAACTTTTACAATTTTATCAGATAATCTATAAGGACAAATATTTTTTGTATTTTTGAGAACAAAAAGTTGTTATTTCAATTTTATTGAAACAACGTTTTTAAAATTTGCTTTTAAATGATCAACAATCACATACAGGTCTAAAATAATCAAACTATCTTGTAAGATATATTATTATGAATAAATTCATTAAGTTCACTTTATGTAATTGTTCAGATAAAAACGTACTGAAATTAATTTACTTAATAACTAATAAATAATCAATATACGAGTATATGATTAATCAAAACTGTCATGATACATAACAATTCAGTTTGTGACAGTTTGATTTATTTTCTTATAATTTAATTAACTTGTAGCTATAAATTACAAATAGAATGCAATAGACTGCGCTTGTAAAAAAGAACCTAATAATTTATGGTATTACTAAATATGATCAACATAATGAAAATAATATTTAAGATAATCAATTCACATCTAAATAGTGGGTTTATTTGCTATGAAAAATAAGAGCAATGTTAGGTTTTTGAAATAAATTTTTGATTGAAATTCATATGTCAAAATAGGTCTTTGAATTTGAGCTTTTCGAATGTTTCGTAGGAAAATAGAATAATAATTAAATTATTTATATAATGATTAGTTCGGTTGGGTGATGTCGTGAACGCTCGGGTTTCGTATTCAAATTTGTTGGTAACAGTGCGCACGCTGGTATGTTTAGCTCGAAGCCGTGCTACTCTGTATCAGGAGCGGGAATTCACTCACAGCTAATATTATAGTCGTTCTTAAAAGGGGAAACTCTGTCCGATTTAGTGGTTGTGTATTTTTAGTAAATAGGAAAGACATTAAACGACGTGTATTTAAGTTTAGTGTGATTTCCATTATTTTTTTAATGGTAAATTACTAAAATATATTAAATACTATCGTTTCTATATTACAAATGAAATAAAGGATAATTTAAAAAAACCCCGACATGTAAATTACTATAAGAATACCTCAAAAATTTATAAACACATCTTCATTTAGGTATTGTACTATGGTTTAGGAGCTACGATGTCTTAGAAAGACACACAGACACGTCAAAATTACAACACACGTCGAGACACTTGTATGATTACGATATATTATATAAATGTCCCGACGAGTTCGTCCCTGTTTAATAAACATTTCCTTACTTAAAATACTAATGCGGTAATGTTTACAGTGCACGCTTCCTCTATTCACTAACTACTAGCCATTGTTTATATGCGTTTACAATGAGTAATGACGGACGCTACTCATTCTATAGTTAATTTTAAACCAGCTACGTTGTTAGACAATACTCAGTACAATATTTGAAATATGTATTTTCATCTAAAGACGATTATGAGTTCAATTTTCAGATTTTTTAAATCATTTTAAAGCTGAATTTTTAATCTGTTAACACTTTATAATATGCACTTAATACGTTATATTATATTTTTAATATCCGATAAAAAAGAGAGCCGTTTCACGTGTCTGTGGTGTCTATGGTAACTCTAAGCAAATGTACCGAATTTGACGATTTTTTTTTTCGTTTGAAAGCCGACTTGATTGAAATGGTTTACATTTTTGTGTTTATACAATTTATCAAAATTGGCTCATCCGTTTATGAGATATTTATGTAATGTATTCGTCATGTCGTGGATTTTTTAAATTGTCTTGAATTTCATTTGTATATTATTCGTTATTTCAGAACACGTTAATAGCATAATAAAAACCATTGAAATCTATGAATTACCTATAATATTAATTACTACTTTCGTTGCATGACATAACTTTGATATTGCGATTTAAAGTACACAGTAAAGTAGTACAGTATACTTTAGTAAAGTAAGTGAAGTATAATATTGCCATTGTTTAAAAGACAACTTGGAATTACGCTTCGTGGTATGTGCGTGTGGTCTTTAACCACAAACATGGCGCTTATTGAATAGAGAAGAGGATGTTTAGAAACTTAAAACATTTTTTGCAAAATGGAAGAGTTTTATTTGTTTTTTAAATATTGTAGTATAGCAAGAATGATGAGAAGTATGATCCATTTTGCTTCAGATATTTTAACTTATGCGCACTTATGCCTGCGAATTTATTTACGGATCCATAAGTGCCTTTTCACATGTTCCGGTTCCCGGCTAGCCGGTTAAACACATTGCTTTCACACGACCCGGCAGTAGCATCTTAACCGTCGACGCGAGTACAGTCGCGAACTGACTGAGCATATTTAATTTAATTTTCACAAAAATGGAGCGTATATATTTTTTAATGTTACACAAACTTCCCTCCAAGCCTTTTTCGTTTCATTCTTATCTTTATATTTGGAACAAGTTTCATCCCACAAAACTGGTCTAGCTTCCACTAAACTTATTTATAATTCCATATCTATATCCATGATAAATTACAGACAAAACCAGATGTAAAAATTACGTATTGAATGACATTGTTAAGGTTAGCTTCTAATATTTAAAATCTATAAAAAAGTAAAGGATATAAAAAGAGTATTTACACTACACACCATGTTGCAATTTTTGCATTAAGTATTTATTAATATGTAATAAAATATAATACGAAAAAGAAATCAAGAATTCCCTCTTAGCCTGCTATTTATATTAGCTGTGAGTCAATCTTCGCTCCTGATACAGAGTGGCACACTGTTAACGAAAAGTTTTAAGACGACACCAGCCGACCGAACTAATCTATCATTATATAATATTTACAAGTTAGAAACTTAATCAACATAAACAGATAAGAGAGATCATAATGTAATAATTAATTGGTATAAAGGCCCAATTATCGCCTTTGGTTAGTAAAATAAACAACTATCAGCTTTTCGTGTTTAATCTGGTGTAGTGATATATAAATAACACAGCCTTTTTTTACTAATTTTACTATTTTTGATAATAATAAAAAAGTTTCAAAGGTTCAAAAGATATGATATAGTTACCATATCGTATCTGATATAAATAATTAAACCCACACACGCATTAAGGCACTTTACTAGCCAATACTCCTCCTCCTAACTTCAACTGCGTGGATATGGCGTCAAATTACGTTTACCGAGATAAAAATTACCTCATGTATTATTCCAGTATTTCAAAATTTACGCGCTCGTTTAGAAAAATGCCGCATCCAAGATGGTAGTCTTTTAGACAATATTTAAAAAAATATATATTTATATCACATAAATATATATTTTTTTAAAAAAGTCATATTGTTATTTTCAATACCCATTTTAAATGTTCACTTTCATGGCCCACTCTGTATTTAGTAGTATATAGTATATTGCAAGATGAGGGCAATGTAAGTCCAAAATGAATTGTTAAAAAATATTAATTCCTTAATATTTGCATTCTTAATTCGTGTTCTTCTTTTTTCCATTGGAACTCCTTCTCTCTGTAAAGTATATAATTATTTACTATACTTACAAACTATTGTGTAATATATTTTATTTGTACATACTAGAAATTTATCGATACCATAATGAAAATAAACTCCGTGCAATAGATGTGCAATAAAGAAATATAAATATGAAAATATACACATCAAATGTGTTTAGAGATCAAGTAAGTTTTTTGAGTATCGCCGCAATTGACGATTATTTTTTTAACTTTTTTGAATCTTTATTGATTCTTTTTATTGATTTTTATTATTTGAATAAAGAATTTTCTTTAAATTTTGATTAAAATGAAAAATCTGGATTCTGAAAGATAAACTGTCAATCAGGATTCTTATAAAAGTGTGTAATAGCGTTTTTACAAAACCATTACAAGATTGGCATCGGAACTGAAAAAAATTGCATTGTTATGGAGCGACGATATCATTTGATGAGAGCCGTCGGAATGTGGCAAGCTGGTTCCAGGCAACCTATTGTGGCTGACGCTTTTGGCGGCTCATGAAGCTATATGGTATAGTAAGCTATCCTTAAGAGGTATATATATATGCCACTGTGGACTTTTTTGTAGATCTATAAAAGAGGAATATTCCATCATGCATTGTTTTTTTAAATCTCAAAGGCAGTGTTTTCGATGAAAGCTTCCAGGTGGCTTGGCTTTTTTGGACATAATAATTATCATGATATTTCAACCAATTTACACAAAACCTTGATAAATTGTATACTTAAATTTCTCATGATTCATCTAATGGTGAAACTCGCATGACAATTCGTTCAGTACGTTTTAAGTAAATTGCGAACAGACAGACGCGGCGGACGACTTTATTTTATAATAATTATGAAGTGATGTATACAGGACTAAGTCTAGTTTATCACGTGCAGATACTTACTTGTCAGCAATTTCATTCTCTAGAAGTTTTTTCCTAAGTTGGTGAAGCTCAAAGTCGAAACCGGCTTGTGTAAATGCATCAGTTTGTGTCTCTCTTGATAAATTATCTTTAAAAAAAAAATTAGATATGTGATTGAATTATAAATGTATCATAATAATTATATTAGAGGACAATTTTTTCAAGTTTTAAAGAGTTTTAGTTGTACCCGGGAGACTGGCCGCCGGTGCGTATGAAAGCAGGCTTCGTCTTCCATACAACACTATCCATCCAGCCGCCGGCTAGCGACCGGACGGTGGTGGAAAGGGTGTGTAAACGGCGACCGCCCGGCGACTGGTTGTTAACCGGTACGTGTGAAAGCTAATGTACATAACCATACACTTCGCTGCTGGCCGGCGCCGGTTAGCAGGCGCCGGCTAGCCGGGAACCGGAACATGTGAAAAGGCACTAACTCGTGTCATCAAGACATGATAGTTTTTTAGTAATGGATATAGAAATATATTCACCTCCACGTGAACGATGCTCCTCACTTTCCCTAGTATTAGAAGAATTGGTTTCTCTACGAGAAGTGTCAGCTGAATTCACGTCTGAAACAAATCATCATTACGAATAATAAATGGAAATGAGGCTTTATGGCTAAGCGGTCTTATAAGCCTACCGCGAAGCCTGAGGTATCGGGTTCGATCCCCGGTCCCGAATATAATTTATAATTTAATTTGTATTTCGGTCTCTGTTAGGGCTACCATTTGCCAGACGGGGCGTCATAAGTGGCACAGGGGTGTGGTTGAATTTGTACAGGCTTGCTAAACCAACAAAAAATGGGTTGCCTGGAAGAAATCGCTGATTAGCGATAAGGCCGCCCGTTAAAAACCAATGCAACGAAGTGTTTAAAAAAAATATTACTTTATGAGTTAAAATTCGTATTAACGATAGGACATAGTAACTCCTAAAACAAAAAAAAACTCGGTTATAAAATAAGTACCTATCTCTATGCATGGCTTGTACATTATAAAGTGTAATCTTGTGTAATTTATTGATAGTGCAAATTTTAAAATGTTGTTAGTATACAGAAAAATATTTATTATCTTAGGGACGAGCTTATATGTACTGTTTCGTTATCAATGAAATCGTATATTATATCCAGGCAAATATAACCTCGTTATTATCAGTGCAATCAAATTACAAAAATTGAATGTACCAGTAAGATGCGTCGAACCCACTGAATTACTTGTGTGTGAAGTCCTCCGTCCTCTGTCTCCTCTGCTGTCAAATGTGACTCTCCTGCTCAAGATCCTACGTGGTCGAATCTCAGATGCCGTGGACCTCAATCTATCTCTGCGCCTCTCAGCACGTCTCTCAGCCGTCTCTTCCGTTCGACGGCATTTCTCACACACACAATCTTTATATTCGCAGTGATTTTTGTGGTTTTTTATATCTATATTGTGTCCGTGGTTCTTACACCTGGTACAACACTTATACGACGCTACACTAGGAGCTCTTTGTGTAGTTCTGCTGGCGGATGGGAAACGTTGCGCATTTATGGAAGACGTGGCTGGTGCCACATTAAAAATCGAATCGTTTGGTGCATATGACATCCTAATAGCGAGATGTTACCGTCACGAGCACTTCACATTGTCTGAAACTATTTCATATCAGGTAATCGATATTTTATCAAAAAAAATTAAACAAATTCTAAGTAATAAACTGATATTGTATAGATAATGGTATCGGACAGATATAGAACGTTGTCTCCACACAGTGCTCTCTAATTAATGTATAAATTATCTTTGTTTATTCAGACATGATAATAATTTGTGATTTTTGATAATTGCTATACATAGGTATATATATAGTAATTATCAAAAATCATAATTATATTAAATATATAACTATTGACCCGTCCCGGCTTTGCACGGATATAAAACATATATAAAAACGTTCCTCTTTAATTACTCTATCTATTTAAAAAAACCGCACCAAAATCCGTTGCGTAGTTTTAAAGATTTAAGCATACAAAGGGATAAAGGGACAGAGAAAGCGACTTTGTTTTATACTATGTAGTGATGTTGATGTTTATTTTTAAGTTAGTTTAGCAATACAACGTGGTAATGTAGTATGTATTTTGGATACGCACCTTAACGGCTTTGATGAGCTTTTTGTATTTTTGTAAATATAATTAAGTACATTATTGTAAATAAATTTTATAAAATTTTTTTTATTCAGAAATATTTTTAAGTTAAAGTAAAAATAAGTTCATACCTATTGCTACTTTTAGAATTATCAAGTATGTATTATGAATGTAGAACCAATCTTTAGTGATATTTTCGTCTACATGCTCTAATATTATCATCGATGCAACAAGTAGGCGCAGTAAGGATGTATAAATCCCGAGTTTTATTGACCAGAACTGAGCGAGGATGGCAGGAAAACTCATTATATTTATTGCTTTTATTATTACTTCGACACTTTGGTTGTAAATATATCGGTTTTACGCTTATTATTTGTTATCAATTTAGCTGTTTTTACTATAATTGTTTAAATAGGTAAGAAGATAGGAATGTATAGGTATTTTTGAATACAGGATAACAAAAAGAATAGTCATATTCTACAGAGCAACATGTCAATTTTATGCCCTTGTTGAATTTTACATTAATTTTATTTATCAACACTATTTACGTCTTTTTATTAATTATAGTAAGTTCATTTATAATACCAAATTTATTTTTTACTTTTTAGTGCGTTTTGAGGCCGGTTTTATTTTTTCATTTAAGATTAATTTATTTACTTATAATTTTGCTCATGCGTTTGTTCGAGGCGCATCGCCATACATACAAGTTATATTGTCTTACTTTAAGGTTTTATTAAAATTATTAAAAATAAAGATTGTGATACCATCAAGACAGATATACCGCATTGAACAAAAGCCCTCATGTACCAGATGCTGCCTTTATGAATAATGCCACACCTGCTTCCCACACAACCTGATTTGTTTTACCCGTCTTTGAATTGAGGAGTTTGTTATGAGACAAAAGATGTTCATTTATAAATAATTTGTGTTTTACTTGCGGTAAAATCATATTATTATAGACTGTCACTGAGACAGATAGTAAATATGTGTTAATTTTCTTAAAAATAAATGTAAAATGGATAATTGCATGTGTTTTGGACGTAATAATGTTGTAATTATATGTCAATCAGCGATGTAACGGTTAGCCGGTGGTCTTGCGAGACAGGCAGCTGGTAGCTACGCCAGACACCTATAATTAAAATTATAATAAGTACATTTTCTGTACACTATATTTTTTTACCTTTTTTTATTTATAAATAACAATAAATCATGCTAGGGTTGTATGTTACGTTATCACACCTCAACCGGTAAATGTTTAAGATTTTATTATTATAAGAGAATTTCAATCAAAATGACTATTCGTTTTGATATTACTCTACATTAAATGTCTATTAAAATTACACCACTGAAAAACCCGTGCATTGGATACTAAAAATATATCCATTTAAAGAAAACAGTTTGAACGGATTAAGCGCATATATGCAAATTTTACAATTATTTAATTATTACTAAATTTTCGAACCAACATGTCAATCCATTCATCCTATAATTCTAAAAACAAAAAATGTGACGTATTATTTTGAACGCTTTCTCCTTTAAACTACTATAATCATCATGAAATTGAGAATCATCTAGAGAAATTAAGGACATTAAAACATCAAATATAAAGTTAATTTGAAAGACGTATAACTTATTCTATGGTAATCTATTTCTCGTCATTTGTGTGAGAATATAAGAAGATAAACTATAAAGCCTAAAGCTTTATAACTAGCGTATTTAACCTCAGCTTAACCCGGTCGTTATTTAACGTTAAATGTCAAAATGTGACAAACAGATTACATGTTACGCTAAATAAATAATGTACTTGAATTATTTATGATTTTGTCTTTTTTCTGGTATGGTTCTGGATGGTGGTATCTATCAACTCTTCTTTTAAATTAAAACAAACGTTTTAATCAATTTTTACAAGTACCTATAAGTAGTATGCAGTTGGGTTAAAAATATGATATATCAACACCATCAAATATTTCATTTTTTAAATTTAAATATGCCATAATTTTCTGTTGTTTTTTAAATTATTTGAAGCTTATTTAGATATATATAATATTATTATGAATAAATCAATTAATCTTCACAATTTATTAGTGATAATTGTTAAAATGTCTAAAAACGCTGGTTAACACGAATCAGAGAATAGCAGACAGTAACTATATTATTTATTTACATGCTATTAACGTAAATTTACCTTTCAGGCCGTGCTCTCCTTGACCGACTCCGTAGCACAACTCTCAGTGAGGTAACGTTGACGAACGGCGCGGGTGGGCTACTCCCATCTCCGCTAGATGCTGCTTCATACTCTACCGTCGAAGCTAATGCTACGTGTGGTGAGAGGGGTACTGAAGAGTTCTGTCGAGAGACGCCTGGCAAGTAGGTGTTTCTTTAGTGTATGTGTAGAGTACATTATATTAATTCAAAATTTCAAAAAATTAACAGAGTAGTTAACTGTTTAATAACAGCATAAATAGAAAGGTTAAAAGGCCACTGAAAAAACAATTTAAAATTGGCGTTTGCCAAAGATATAATATGACATAAAATTCCTGTTGGATTTCTTTCAGGCGTGGGATTGCATGTGATGTTTGTGAGGGCCCCGAAGGGCCTGCATCTCGGCGGCATCCTCCAAATCTTGCGATTGACGGAGATCCTTCCACTTGGTGGCAAAGTCCTTCACTGGCTGCTGGAGAAGAATACAAACATGTTGAATTGGTGGCCACTTTACCAGATGTAAGTTACTAGATAATACTAGAGGCAAAGTTATTTTTTTAATTTTAATTATTCATATTATAATACTAAGTCTATTTCCGGGTCTATCGGTTCGCCCTAATCTCAACGCTGGGGCAGGCCGCCAGACAGTATACAAAATTATAAATCGTTTAATCAGTTCATACTTTAAACATAATTTTAACTTAATTCATAGGAATTAGTTTAGTTTCTATACAAAATAACTTTGATAGCGCTATTTAAAGGACATCAGCGCTATTTCTTGACATTGAACCACAATTTTAAGATCATACTTGTACTTTTTAAATATAATATTTGACTCCAATTAAAAATCAATTCTCACAGTTAACGTGATGACGCGGATAACAATCCCTACGAAGCCTTCATTGTGCCGAAATTGACACACAATTAAAACTTGTATAATAACGAGTGACTTGAACGTGCGTAATATGTTAATAAGACCCATGTCTGAGTCAGATTGCATAATAAATAATATTTTCATTTGAACCTACATATAATACCAACCTACGCAATCCACGGTAGACAGAGCGTAGGCGAGTCTGGCTCAAAACATCATACAAATAGGTTATGATGCGTCTAAACAAAGTACCTAGTAATATTGTGAATATTTTTCAAATCTCTTCAGACTTTCAATAAGCCGTCTAGAATACATACTGTATATTATAATATTTTATAATTTTAGTTTACTCACTATGTACCTGCCGTCTTCACAAATTCATTATATTTATAAATGTTAAATTATTGCTATTTCTTTAACACGGAATGTGAAAATTTTCGGCGGCTCCCATTAACGATCAAACGACCCGCCCCGTGAAAAATCACCACAGTTTGGCGCCAATTACAACTTTTTAAATAGTTATCTTTAAAACAAAGGTAAGTATTCATTATTCACAATTTGCTTCGTGTATATTTAAAATTATACTTCTGGTGTTGTTCGTTTAAAATGTTTTACAATTAAACTGTATATTTATTATTAAAGCCAAATTTAAGTATACTTAGTAGGTATAACATTTTGCTGTTTAAGTAGCCTAGAAACGAAAATTATGCTACAAAGCCCCCTGGTCATTGTACCAACAAAATTTTAAAAAATTTGAAGTAAATTACAACAAAAAGCAATAATTCTTGTCCGGCTACCACGGGAGGCCGAGTATTTGGAATTTATTGTCATCCCTTACATTCACTTATCAATTCTTAAGTGGTTTTTATCCTTCTCTTGTGTATAAAAAAATAATGAATGACCCTTCGGCATTATCTAAGAATTGTAGCAATCACTTACACAATGGGCTATTTAGAAATAACATATTGGTCGTGCGTCTTACACAACTATAAAACGGGTAAGTTATCAACTCGATCAAAGTTTTATTTTAGGTTAAATCTAATGTAATTTGTCGTTTTTTTATTTGTTTTTGCAGCGTACGACAATCGTCTACGGCGCACACGAGTATTTTTAATGGATTCTAATTTCTACACAATAAACTTCAGCTAAGACTTTTCAATATAACAAAATTACTATAATACTATGGTGAAATGGCGTTGTATGTTTCCTAAATAAATTTGCCGAAAAGACTTATAGTAGAAGCCTATAGATTCAACAATCTTTTGATTGTTGAACGTGGCTGAGTGGTTTACTCGTCTGCGTGATGCGCCGGAAGTCCTGGGTTCGAATCCCGGGGAGTTAAATGAATGTTTCAGTTGAATATGCACAGAAGGCTAATCACCTACTTGACTGTAAAGAAAATGATCAGTGAAAAAGATACAGAAATATGTCTTACCAAAACATCTTTCACCCTTGCGTCGGTATTCTGTAATAAGTTTTAACATCTAGAATACGAACCAATCTAAATTCTAAAATGTTACATTGATACATACATGTATATTGAATACTTTCTTGTTATAAAACCCTAACTGCCAAAATGTGAATATTAACAATTAACATTAACAAAATGATCTCTGTATTCTATTAAATGTAAAATGTCACGGCATTTTGTAAATTTCATCATTATTACGATGATTAATGAAACCTATACTGGTAGAAGCAAGGCGCCATTTTTCACTGTGATACGGATCTTAATTTGCTCTTTGGTGTTTTAACAAAAAGATTAAGTGCTTTCGCAAGTCTACCCTTTAAGTTAATTAACAAGAGGTTTTTTCGCCATATTATTGTACAATGTCTTGCAGAACTCTGTTAATAGTGTTATTTTTATCTCTGATGTTTACTGTGACGACGCCCGAAAGCTGTGTTAAGTTTGACATTGTATATTTGTATCTCCTATTTATAGGATTCACCTTGATGGAGGCATACCTATGGCATGAAATTTCACCGCAGTAAGGTTTTTAATTAAAACATAAGCTTTTGTTAACAACAGGTATAAACGCTGCCACCGCGGACATTTTTGTAGATCTATAAATTAAGCAGCGTTTTTGATGTACGCTCGCTTGTGGCTTGACTTCTTCAGAAGCTTCCATCATCATATTTAAACCAATTTACACAAAACTTTTAAATTAAACAAAAAATATAAATACCTAAACCTTTATCATAAATGACTCTATTTGTGAAACTGGCATGATAATCCGTTCAGTAATTTTTAGTTAATCGCGAAGACACAGACAGACGCGGCGGATGGCTTTGTTTTATAATATGTGAAGTGAGAGTGAGAAGTGGTATGAAAATGAATTTGGTCGACGATTTGTATTTTCGGCAACGAAACTATTTTCGTAAATACTTTAGTTGAAGGTACTGACTATAAATTGTGAAAAGCCTTCATTGCCGTTAATATTTGAAAAGGCACCTATTTTTAAGTTCATTTATTTAAACAGGAAGACTGAGATTACATACCTATTTGATTATTTAAAAAATGTCATTAAAACAGACACTAAAATACACAGGACTATGACTAGGTATAACTTATGTTAAGACATTCAAAGTTCTTCCAACATTAACAGAATGTATTTACTTTTATGTTATGGAACCCTTTTATTATCGGATAAAGCGTATCGTCACGTACGGACAAACAAGCTTTAACTTAAGACTATTACTTAAGTACTAAGACTGTCCAGCGAACGTTCAATCCCCATAATTTAGGCTTCTAGTACTTTTAAGGCATTTAACGATGTAGAAACAACAATTATTAAGATAGATTCAATTCGTATAATATTAGTAGTAATAAAATGTTTGGGCTAGGTACGCTCACTAACACTGATCACCTAGGTACGTGCGTGTAAAGACAATTACATATCAGTGAAATATCATTTGTCTGCCTCATATCCCATCTTGGATTACGAAATTTCACTTTTCGATCACTAGAATATTCATAAATAAGAATATGTATTTAAATTATTGATTGTGCTGAAAAAGGGAAACCGCGCATGGCTGACAATAGGATAAATGTGTTTTAACAAATATGAATGAAAAGTTATTAATTTACTTAACAAAGTTAATTAGTCTATAATAATATATTATTTTTTATAACGTAGGTAACCATTTGCTGCGTAAAGAAAAATGAAAACATTATGGAGATAACATCTTTTATTTCTAATTGACATTTTATGTAGGTAGTAATTATGTACCTAGTATTTAATTAAACAGTCTTTGAATATTGTAACAGGATGAAATTTAATTATCGCGTTACAAACCATCAAGTATTTGAAAACTGAGACTGGGGTTTATGTAACATTTTCTACATTCTTTTCCAAGAACATCGGAAAGTTCTGCATTCCTTTACATTTCATACATTTCTTAAATAATTCACTTTCAGTATGTTCCATATCATATCATCACTATAAATTGAAAATTGTTGTTCATTTTCTTCGGATAAGCCTTATCTTGGCGATATATCAGAATTATTTTATCTTGTACGGTTATTATAATATAACACAAAACGTACATTTTGCAAAACTTAATAAATTAATACATGTTAATCTTAAAGTTTTTTTTTGACACAATTGCGAGATATTTTCGGTTTCTGACTGACATACTTCTTAGTGTATCCTAGAAAATTAAATGTCACTCGACTTGGAAGGATTTGACACTTTAATTATTGAATTTCGTAACCGGCCTATCAGAAACTAAACTAAACTGTATGTAAATTTTCTATGAAGGCTTACTCTCATTTACAAATGCTTAAACTAAAATAATTCTATTTTATATACTTCCCATACCTAGTTGTCGACACACAAACAAGTAAAAGACTATGTACAAAAAGTCATTATCTGTAGCTCAATCTTCAACTGGTGCTCCCCTTAGAAGACCAGGAATGTCCATGTTATCTTCACCCCTAAGAACTACAAGAATGGTGAGACCAATAACGGTGCCAAGCAAGACGCCCACGGTAATGGCCAGTATACGTTGGCCCATCGGCCACTTCGAACACGCCCAATACTGCTCTCTAATCACCCTGAAATTATTTCAGTTTTTAATTAAATTTAATGTTATGAACATTATATGATGAATTTTTTGGTTTTCTTATTAAATACCTAAAAGAGAACCGATTAAACAAGTTTTGAAAATACTGTTGTCGAATTTTTGATTCATAAGAAATTCATTTAATACATAAATCTGGTAAATTAAAAATTACTTCACTTTCTGTTATTTTATTAATCTTTAGTAAATAATATAAAGTTACAATTAGGTACCTTTGTCTATTCAAAGCTTGATTATTGAGCTTTGTCTCTTATCGATATCAATATAATATTATCTTTGAGTGTGCACGAGTATTTAGATAAAATAATTTACTCCGCGACGGTGAAGCCTTTCAAAAGCCTGCAAGGCACTCGCAGCTCATACAGTGTTGTAGGCGTCCATGGGCGGTGGTCCACTAACACTTGGTGAGCCTTCCGCTGTTTGCCTCTTATTTTATAAGAATTATCTTATTTATAAAAATGAAGCTAGAATATTTTATATAAAAATAAATCCAGTATACAATATTTTTGATTGCGTGTTTGTAGCAAGCATCTTTAACATGCAAGTGCCTCTTAATCAATCACACTTTTTTCTATGTAATTAATTTCTAAACTCATTTTAAGGCTTATGTGTTTTATTCCTTTATTTAACTTTATTGATACCTTTTTAAATTCCAATTAAGTAATACAATTGTTATATACAAGTCTTGTTTATAATGATTTTCTAAAATCTGAACGATCAACTCAAATAGCTTTTGATAACTGTTTTAGACTGAGATGTTTTTTACTCAACATTGTTAGATGTTTTTCTACTATATATTTATGTTATTTCCACGGTCGTGCCTTTTTGCCAACTAATGTATACCACATTGGAAACAAAGAATAAATGGTCAACGACCTAACGCCAAGCTATTTAATATTATTATTATTAAATAAGTCCTACGCTTTAGTATAGCAATACAACGGTAATGTAGCCAGTATTTTGGGTACCCACCCTAACGGCTTTGATGAGCCTTTTGTATTTTTGTAAATATAATTAAGTACATTATTGTAAATCTTTAAGTAGGTACATTATTATGATATATTTGTTTATATTAAATTATTCATTAAATAAATAAGTCCTAATAATAAATACTTACGTATTTGGCGGAGGCTGTAATCGACTTTGATTCACATTTTCAACACTTCCAACATAAGCAGAGTTCACATACACGAAGTCCATACTCTTACTCTTTCGGGAGTACCGAGGTTCCACACGTACTCCTTGAAGACTAGGACCGGGGTTGACCTTTGACATTTTATCCAATAAATAACATTTGATCAGATTTATGTGAGTGTTTTTGCTTGTACATCATTCAGAGTTTTGCGGTATACTGAGACGGCTTATCACAGATATCTTATCACTTATCAGAATAGTAGCTGATAATGTGAATTGCTTTTAAAAATTGTTTTTATAAAATTGCCTATAAGTAAGCAAATTCTATTTTGGTCGTAATTAGGTATATGAATGCTGGACTCCACTAACATATTTCAGATTAGGTTTTTTCGAAAGTTCGTTCAGACGAGAGCATTTATTTAAGGCTTACTTCGCATTAAGCTTCTTCATAACAACCTTAGAATAATATTACTAAATAAATATTTTAATGATGAAACAGCTTTACTCAAAACATAAAAAATGAAAAGATGCCATTTCCTCCATGTAAGGCTGAACTAACGAAGCTAGCGGCATCTGGCGGCCATCCTTGCGGTTTTTGTGTGAGCCTCATAAGGCGCAGGCGCGTGATTTATTACCAGTTGATGGGAGAATGTGTAGCTTTCTTATGAGAAACACCAAATGAAATCAATTGGGAAATAGTTGCGTATTCCGATTAAAAGGAGTATATTTTTAAAGAAAAATTATCTCCTACCTTTCAAGAAAGAGAAATCTAAGCAGAATAGAAGTAGAGTTAGAGGTTGTCATCTCTAGCTTTCTGGCAGATTTCTCTGTGCTCTAGGCACGGCATGTAGCATCCTTATGATTTTTAATAATGATTCCAAAAAAACTTCTTTCATCTAGTACATAATTTCCCACACATTATAAGAATAATAAAATTGTTAAGAATAATGAAGTAGAAAGCAAAATCGAGGCTTTTGTTTATGTCCTTTGATGTATGTACGTCCTACTGGTCTCAAATCACAATGATATTTCAGCGCAGAACACACCTGTACTGATAAGATGATAACAAAAAAACAATGCTTTTATTTGAAAACATGAAACATCGTTTTCTCGAACCAAATGGGGTTTATTTTTTTCTTATTTATTTATACCTCGTTTTCTTAATAATATAATAAAAATAAGAAGTCTTATACTAATTGGAGTGCAATGGGCGGCTTAGGTTTAGTACCAAAACACAATAAAGGAATTCAGGAAACAAAGATCGTCTCTTCCCACTCATTATGTTTATTTACTTTTTATTAAACAATTCAATTCAGATCAAGCATCATTATTATAATTTACTATTTCAAACTTCTCTAGTCTCCACAAACTTTATTGGTAAAACGCGTAGACGAATAGATATGAAGCTAAAAATAGGTACCAATTATTTGCTTTGCCACTATGTAGCTTTAAACACAGAAAAGACAAACAAATTGATTTTCTTCCGACGCGATGGCATCTTTCCCACACGCAGGGTTGACATACAAAATTTTTCAATCTTCACCTTTCTTTCATTCTAGTTCTGCCATATAAGAGCAATCTCAGTTACCAAGATAAGTCATAAGTTATATAAAACTGGTTGACTGGATTGCTCGGGTAGCAACTGCGTGTCCAAAAAAATATAACTAATAAACCAAGGAGCGAAACCAACCTAAAGTTCACAAGATATTATTTTTATAAGAATGTTTTTTATGTTACTATTTTCTAAACGCATATAACAAAAAGAAAAGATTTATATTTATGAATGTAATGAATACATTTAAAAAAACAGTTTGACTTAATTAGTATTAAGTGTGTTATTGTTTACACAACTTATTGTTTAAATCTACAGCAAATTTGGAGAAATTTAAGGTGCTAACAACAATATACGTCTATCATAATTTTGACAATTAACAAATTTCTCATTAGTTGCCCATGGCCATGCAGATTGCAGACTAAGCTGAGGCTAAGCATGCGAAACGTCGGGAAAACGTAGTGTTAAATAATGATAAAGTGCTGATAAATATACGTATTTACAAAACTAATTTATATGGAGACTTATTTTAAGTTGTCTCAACCCTACCGCGTGCTAATAAGCGACACACGCCTAACTAATTCAGTTTCAGCCTTCGCTGTTTGCATTTTTAATGGGCTTGGGAATAGTGCATAGATTGCGTGTCGATATTTTGTTTATTTAGTTGAAACATTGCAAACATTGTCTATGGTAAAACCACGAATGTTGGTAGCTACATAGTCTGGCCGGGGTACGAAGGATTTTTACAGACCCAACGTAACGTTTTTAATGGTCTATGCATGGTCAATGAATATGATTGTATTTCATGAAGCATCATTAAAATTGAAAAACTATAAGGATTAAGCATTTGCGTATAATGCTGTGACAGATTTGTTGTTACAAATATGTTGAATAAATTTTCAGAAAATGGAACTTCTCCACGTTATTATAAAGTCCGGTCCCTCACCACGACCTCTAGCGTGGTCATTGGAGGTATCCTCCACCCCAGCAGGCGATGATTGGCGGATGATCAGAGTCTTCGGTGACAGAGAACATTGCAAGAGGTTGTGGGATCTGCGACCAGAGAGGAAGCGGCGCAAGGCAAGGGCGAGAGGAAAAGAAAAATTGTCTTGTTCTACTCAGTTCGCAAATCCGAAACCCTTGGAGAACGGAGAGGTAACATAATTAATACAAACAATACATGTACTTATCTGTAAATAGGAGGTAAAAAAAAGAAAGTTTCATCTTCACATTTAACTAAAAAAATGTTATACTTTCGCAAGGTTTAGGTTTAAAGATATTTATTCTCACTTAAGATACACTTATCACTTACATGAGAATAGGTACTTAGAAATAAATTCGCAAAATTATTATTATCCAAATATCAATAAACAATAATAATAAAAAATTACTCGGAGGGAATTACTTGTATTGTAATACAAGTGAATAATATCTAATGAGGCGGGATGAGTCATAACGTATATTACACATAAAAATAAACTATATGATATGACTGATTTCGATATGAGGTTGATAAGTCTTAAGAGCAATTAAATTGATAGCCAAATAATAGCTATTGTCTAGACTTTGACTTAGAGTCGACATTATTAGAATTTTATATTATGTGTAATGTAAAGTTATCCAGCTTTACTAGGAAAACATTTATGTATTTATTATTGGTTTTATTGCATTTCGCGTTTAGATTAGTTCAAGTAAACAAAGGCTTCAACTGCTACACTTCATAATTCATAAAAAGCATTTAGGTATAAAGTGTCAATAGTATTTGGTAGTCTGCGTTTTTTTATCGATAAAATTCAGTTGCTAAATTTGTATTAAGTTTGCACGCATGTCTAGCTGTTTAATTGTATTTCACTGTTTCTGTCTCTTTCTAGATGCACGTGGCAATAGGCGAAGGCGTGAGCGTGCGTCGTTTGCGCGTCTCGTTCCGTGCGACGCATTCGGCTCCTCACCATTACTATACCGTGAGAGAGCTAACTCTGGCCGCGAGGTGTCTCTGTCATGGACACGCTACTGACTGTCACGTGGATCAGAAGGTAGTTTTAATTTTCTCGCCTCGATAGTGTTTTGTTCTGATGTTTAGTACAGTCACAAAATGTTCACGAGCAGTTTCTTTGTGTATATACCTTTTTGGGATTCGGTTTATTTTGTAAATATTATCTTATTTTTTTGTATGCTTTTAAAAAATTAATAAATAAAAATGCCCGGCAATCTTTGCAGGTAAAAATACCAAATCACTTGAATAAATTGATGACATTATAAAATTACCTACACACGAAAACTACTGAGTTTCGCAGTGTTCTAGTGAAAGTATAATTTCAAACTCATATTCGCATTTAGTAATTAATCTGTAAAATCATATTAATCTATTTCATAGAGATATTATTAATTAACCTTAAACATTCCAGGGCGCCAAATGCGATTGCCAGCACGGTACTTGTGGGAATCACTGTCAGCGATGTTGCTCCGGGTCTAAATGGAGACCACATGAATCTTGTGAGGCACCCGGAACCTGTGCGTGCGGGGAAAGGGGAGAATGCGCGTTCGACGATAGCGGGGATATTCTCTGTATTAATTGTACGGTAAGTAGGTACTCATAATGACCTATAAAATATTTGACGACCGATTGGTGCAATTGGTAGTGCTCCTGCCTTCTGCATCGAAAGGGTTCAGATTCCGGTAGGTGCATTTATTTGTGTGATGAGCACGAATATTTGTTTCCGAGTCTTGGTGGTTTATAAACTTAGTATATATGTATTTTTTCTGGTAACCTCGTTGTTTCTGATAACCATAACACAAGTGTTTCAGCTGCTTAATTTGGAATCAGAGCAATGTATGTGAGTTGTCCCAATTATTTATTATTTATTACAGGAGAACCGTGCAGGGCCTCTTTGCGATCATTGTTTGATAGGATTCTACAACGCGATTCCTGATGGACCCTGCGTGCCTTGTAACTGTGACCCTGAGGGCTCCGATGGTAAACAAAATTATTAATATTATTGTTGTCTTTTTATATCTGTGAGATATGGGGCAGATATTTGTGTCTGTTTTACTGATTATTTTATTACTGGTAAGTGTTCAGCTTTTTGTGCTTACATACCCATTTCCTCAGGATCCAAACCTAGGATCTGCGGTACGTGCGTAAATAATGGTCTTTTTAGCTAACGATAAAATATTTAATATTTAATTGTCACAACTGTGCAAATGACGATTCTATTCTGTATTTAAATATCCACTGAGAAAATATACACATTTGTATAACTAAAACCTGTGTCCAAATTTCCAGGATCTTGTATCTGGGATAGAAACCATCAACTCGTGCTGTGCACCTGTAACCCTGGGTTCACCGGCCCGAAGTGCGAGTCCTGTGAGGACATTAATGCGGTTTTCCCAAACTGTGTGGTGGAAAACACAACGCCAGCTTGCAAATGTGATCCGAAGGGTATTGTAGACCCGAATAGAGTGTGTGATGACGTCTGTGAATGCAAGGTAAACATTTTTAGATCATTACTGCAAGTAATAGTTCCTACCTACTCCATAGTAAAATTTTGATATTATTGAATATCGCCATCATTAATCAGTCATTAATTTCAATTTATTTGATTTACAACCATTCGTAACACAAATTTAAATAACACTACACTTTTGAAAGAGAAATAAATAAGACAAATTAACATGGGATGAGTGTTTAAATAAAACCCAAGTTAAGATCATGTTTGTTGTGGCGTTGTGGGTCATGGGTGTCCATGAATGCCAGATCGCTAACCCCAAGTGGGTCTTCTGCCGCCCGTTTACCTCCTGTTTTATATAAAAAATGATTTTGTTGATATAACAAAAATATTATAATTCTTCCCACAGCTTCTTTTACATTTCCTTTCCTTTGGTTATGAGTAAAACCAATAATATAGGGTATAAACAACATCATCAAAAGAAATTGAAAATTTAATTGTAAAATTCCAGACAAACGTAATTGGTGAGCGTTGTGATGAATGTGGGCCTGGATTTTTCGGATTAGGCGCAAACTTATCAGAAGGCTGTCTTCCGTGTTACTGCTCACACCTCGCCGACTCCTGCCGTATCGACCGACGACCGCATCTCTATCCAGACGTGAGTTTCCTAGCTGATAACGTGTACAAAATCATTAGTCAACATATTTATTTGATAAAAACAAACTTTCAACAAGTAGGTAGTTACACTTACTTAGAGTATATTTTAATATTATATATTTTAACTCCAAACATTATATTTCTAGTTAATATAATAAATGCGTATTTTAACATTTATCAAACTCGGTTAGGCTTGCGTAGTAACGATCAGAAATAGGATTTTAAATACTTAATTTCGAATACCATTCGACTTTTGGCTTTCGCCGTAGACAGGTGAAAAGCCCTGAAAACTGAATGCTATTGAAATTGTTAGTAATACTAAGTATAAAACTGACTTCATTGAATAACTGATATACAATTACATAAAATAAAATAACTCCAAATCAGTTTATAATTTTTAAAATAGTAATAATATTTGTTCTGGAGGAAAGGTGGTGTTGCCGCTGGGTGAGGCTTGGCTGATCAGTGACGATGTACTTAATGAAACCATGGAACCATCACTGGACGAACAGGGAAAACCCTATCTCATCATTTATGAAGTAACTTGGATTTGTTTGCTTCATGTCCATATCTTTATTATTTAATATCATATATACATTATTGGTTTAAAGTTATTTTTAGTTTCTTTGCTAATTGAAGTGACTCTGCTTCCATGGCTGTCACATGTTAGATATTCATTGCATGTTGCTCTGTTGCTTTCGAGTTCTATATCTATAATATATTTTCGTTAAGAATTTACGGAAATTACTTACCTTATATATCTGCCTTATATACCACCACAGGTTATCATATATACATATATATATATATATATATATATATATATATATTTATATGTATCAAACGCAAGAAGTTTATCATTTAATGTATTCTTATCGACTGTCATTTTTGCTAATATTAAGTAATCAGTAGGGATGACAAGCTCAAAGCTTTAATACCGTCTATGCATGGATGTATTTTCTCTTACAATTACTTTGTCCATATTCAATATATTACACGCTTGTTCTTTGGACTTTTTAATTGATAATTATGCCAAACTATAAATAATAATTTCAGGTAGTAGGATGGGAATCATTCTACTGGCTAAGCAATACATACAGCGGGGAACAATTAGAAGCTTACGGAGGCGAAATCCGAGCTAATCTATACTGGGGTGTAGCACGAGGAGATACTGGAGGAAGCCCTACTATTAGACCCGATTTCATCCTCATCGCAAATGGTACAGAAGATGATCTATCTTAATTTAAACCTATTTCTTTGTTTTTAAAATTACAATAGCTCAGTGAAATTCATATAAGAGTGTTTAGTAAAAGATAATAGTTTAAAAATATAAGTAAATAAATATCATTTATCTTCCAGGTGGTAAGAAATTAACATACATAAATAGCAGTCATGAGAATCCAGGGCAACTGAAGCTAAGCGCATCTCTTCGAGAGGGCAGCTGGTACCTGGACAGTGAAGTGGCGACCAGGACTCAACTGCTGGACGTTCTCAGTGACCTGCGCGGCGTCATGATACGAGCGCACTTCCATAATGATCAGGATGAGGTTAGTTTTATGTTTTAAATGATCACGTACAGAGATAGTCTTATTTTTGAAAAGTGAATTTGGTGCTCTCCAACTGAAAATATTTTTTTATATTTCCTCGGGAATCGAACCCTAATATATTACATGTCAGACGAGTGACCCATTAAGCTACTGAGACGACTTAAAACAATATATACACCCTATAGTAAACAGTTAAAAACTTTGTTCAGGTTCGTTTAGAAGGTGTGGAGATTAAAAATCCCCACAGTCCCAGAGAAGTATGTGCGTGTCCTCTCGGTTACGAGGGTTCCCATTGCTCTAAATGCTCGTGGACTCATGTGAAAATCAAACGCGCCTCCGGTAGCCTGCCGTCCTTCGAGTGTGTGCCTTGTGGCTGTAACATGCATGCTGGGTGTAACACAGGTAATAGAAAAAAAATTAAATCAGAAACATCCAGTACTCGTCCAGGGTGAAGTGAATCCCCGTAACCCCTAGGGCATGGGGCAGACACATTGCTGTATCTGTTTCACTGATAGTTTTATTTACAGACAAGTAGGTGATCAGTCTTCTGTGCCTACCGAAGCGAATGAGATATTGCAAAAAGAGAAAACACATAGCAGTAACTTACTTCGCCTTGTATGCTTTAATCATTGCTTAATTTAGCTTAATTCCATATTTTTTCATATAAATTTCCTGTGTGTATCGGCAATTATAAAGTAAAATGTGTTCAGTGGACGGTCCATGTGGTGAGTGCCAACACAACACTACGGGACCCCACTGCGAGCGATGTCTCCCCGGACACTATGGGAATCCAGTTACGGTATGAATATTGTTTTTATATCTCCTATTATTTCTATCTTCATTATTAGTAAACAAAACAACAAAAACTTAATTCTTTGTGGACCATATTCATACTAAAGAATAAAAATACAATTCCTGTAGGTTTCCTTACTGGGGGTACTTTTCTACTAACGTTTGGTAATAATTTTCTAAACTCTTAAACGTTGTCTATCTAGTTCCATTAACCAGACAACGAGAGTTAAACAAAATCTGGTATCTGGGGATTTCAGTTGTCAGAGACAATTTTTATAATTATTAGTTTGCTCTCAATTACACCGTTTCTATTTGTAACAGTTCTTTATTACCGTTTCTATTTTATTTGTATTGCAAAATTTACTTGAAACAATACGCTTCCTTTGGCCGTCAATTACAAAAGCTCAATAAATACCTACTAATAAAATCCTCAGGGTGGCTGTAAGCCGTGCGCCTGTCCTCTTTATGAAGCAAGCAATAACTTCAGTCCTAACTGCGCACTTGCGGGACCTGAAGGAGACGAATTCGTCTGCACCCAGTGTCCGGAAGGATACACAGGAGACCATTGTGAGATGTTAGTCTTGACATTTTATGGAAGTAAGCTATATGCTAATAGGAACTTGAAACTGCTTACGTCCAAATTTAAAAAATACACCATGTAGCATTTTACGTTTGATTAAATATGATTGCGTTAAGTTTTTAAGCATTTTGAATGTTATACGCGAGTCTCGTTTTTAAATACCTTAATAGTAATTCTTTTTAAGTTAAACAGTTCTGCTCCTCTGCCACAAGATCGGTCAATTTATTTTCGATTGCGTTAGCGTTAAATATTTGTATGGACAATCGTCCAGCGTCCTTACTTGACCGATATGGGATTGACTACTTTCCAATAGTCAAAAACCCGTCCTAAGGAGGTGAAAAATGTCGATTTAGAATAATATGCAACTTTTTAAATTAGAAAACATTTTAAACGATTTCATATTGATTGGTAGATGTGATTCTGGCTACTGGGGCTCGCCAACAGTGCCTGGTGGGTCGTGTACACCTTGTTCTTGCGGTGGAGGGCCGTGTCACGCCAGTAATGGGGCATGTCTCGTATGTCCACCGCACACGGAGGGAGAGAGGTGTGACCAATGTCAGGTTAGTCTCTATTTTCCTTTCAGAGGCGTATTCCACGACATAATATGACGTAAATCGAGTTTTAAGAAGTGTCAATTAAAGTTGTCATTATGAAGTGTGACATTTTTGACAGAAATCAAAATTAGCCTATGATTTAAGTTTTGGAATGTGAAATTGTTGTAAAAATCATTGCCATTGAAATGATATGTAATTGTAATTTTATATTATGAAGAATCGTTACAACTTCCATGGCTTATTATTTAGGTTTGTCATATCCATTCAATTGTGGCACTATTACTTAAAAATATCTGCCAATGGTCCGTATTTTGCTCAAGTTTAATATGGTGTTAGCGATGTTTATTGAAGTATAAAAACGCTTTTCGTTATAATCTTGATTAATTAAATTTAATATAATAAACTAAATTATGTTAGCGCTTTTTCTGAGGTTTTTAACCGAATTCAAAAATTTGAAACTACCCAATCAGAGGCTTTCGATTGTCCCCTCTCGTTGGTCGATCTGCCGCATTCTATTCCTCACAGCGGCCCCAACAAATGTTGAATATGTCATTTTTATTCACATTATCTTATACATAATGAATAAAAAATAAGATTAAAATTTTCAAAAAGATCTTATAATATAACATATCTCATATAACTGTAAATAGTGAGGTGATAAGTAAATTTCTTTCACAATAAAAACAAAAATTATAATAAACAGTTAATTTATTAGTCATATTTTAATAATAAGTAAAGATATACGCCATACTCTTAAAAATATAAGTACCACAGGATGGCTACTGGTCAGGCGGTGAAGATGGCTCATGTGTGTCGTGCTCATGCGGGCGGGGCGCGCTGTCGAGTACGTGTGACGCGCGCACCGGCCTCTGCGCCTGCGCACCCAGCTGGGCTGGAGAAACTTGTGAGACCTGCGCGAAAGGATACGGAGGTATCTAATCAGTTTACGTACGTTAGGATTTCTTTTAAAAAGTTTTCTTTGCAAACTGGTTCATTAATGTTTTTCTATAGCAATTTTTTTTTGTTTTTACTGTAGTAGTTTTTGAGTTACATTATATATTCTTTAATATTATTATTATACTTATATATAGTAAAAAATAACAGATGTGGAATCTGGCTGTCCGTCCTGCCGTTGCGGCATAGCAGCTAATAGCCCCGTGTGTGATACCTTATCCGGAACCTGCGACTGCGCTCCAGGAGCTTTGCCTCCGCACTGTGACACCTGCCAACTGGAGTACTGGGACCTCACTGAAGATGGATGTCAAAGTAAGTATTCAGGATAAATTTTCATTACGGCGAATTCTTCAATAATGTATATAATAGGAGGAGAAGTGATATTTGTTTATATGGAAAGCAATTAATACATTACAGCCTACAAATGTTTATAACCATCTTGTAATAAGTAATAAGTAGAAGTATCGAAAAATATTACACTACTCACTCGATACAAATGTTTGAAAATCCTGTTTAGGGCACTGACCAATCCACATTCTAGCATACAAAGCCCTATTCGAAGTAACAATACACAGTGAGCGATTGTTTGTTTACAATAATAACAAAATTGCCGTGAGGCGCAAGTCGCAATTTGCGTAATGTTGGCCCACCGGGGAGACGCCGCCGGGTCTGATCACTTGAGTACCACAGAGCACTTTATGTACGATACACGATTTCGTATATTAGTCTCGAAGAGATGACTTTTATGTCTTCCTATGAGTGCAACAATTCTTCATAATTATTGTAATGATTTTTCACTAGTAAATAAAAATGCCTAAAAGCGCTCCGGTCGCCATGAATGTTCTAGTTCCATTTCTTAACAAAATTCAGTCAATTAGCCCAATCGACGATTTTATACGTCCATTAGTGTCTATTAGCTAGTCTTTTTTTAATTTATAGACATAAAAGAGAGGTGATTTGTAGCTTTAAAGTTGTTTATGATTGGGGGAAAAGGAAACATATTTGCCGGTTAAATTCTTGACGTCTATAATGTATCATAATAACGACCATCTCAACGTAAATTGGTATAATATTATGAGAGTTAAAATATTCTAGATTTTACGTAATTCAGCAACGAAGTCATTTTATCAAAACGAAGCCATCTACTCTATATAACGTGTTATATAATTTATACGCTTTTATTACACATGTTTCGTTTGATAAATTGATAATAATTATGCGAGTTCTTGTTTGATATATTTTTCGCAAAACAAAATTACATACTCGAAGGTTTGTGCTTATTTTTCCCGAAGGGTACGGTGTTACGATAAAACAAGGATTCGTATGTAATTACCTACAATTATTTTATAAAATTGGGTCCAGTGTCGTAAAACAAATATTTAGAGCCAGAGCTTTAGGTGTATTTATTACCAGTATTTTGAAGTTTAATTTATTATTTTGGTATCGCCAATTTGTTGACTCGTTCATTACAAAGATACACACAAATTTAAGACTAGTAATTCAAAACTATCCCCAACATTATGATTACAAATACGTAAGTGAACGTAACATCCTTCTCGATTCATCGGACTCAGTACATTCGTTTTGGAGTTACGATGCGATGCGTACACACAGATCTTTTATTGTCGGAGGTTAATAAAAGGAGTAGGTAAAAGTTTGTTGATATTGTACAGAAATTTCATGAAGTTACATACACATAAAGGACCATTTACAAAAGTAATATTTTATCTTATTGCCTTTGTGCAATTTTTTAAGTATTTTTTTGTCATACTAAAACTAAAGTAGATATTTAATATCTAAATCTCTGCTACTGGGTTAGTATTTTAAAGAGAATAAATTTTTATTTGTTTGTAACGAAACAAATCGGAACTGGGATAGACTAAAAATTATTTTACCGTTGGAAAAATAGATTATTTCTGAATGATATAGGCCGTATTGTTATGCCCACGGAGTCGTAAGTAAAATCTACCTTGAAATCAAATGAAGCTATCTTTGATTATCATCACACTGATGGAGGATAATCTTCCACTGCTGTGTTCTTAAAGTAGATATCGCAAATAATCCCGTCCCAATAAATATGCCAGCATGTGTATCGAATTTAATTTATTGATATCTGGATATTCTTCATGTCAGTTTATTTGTGCTTATAAATTTATGGATGACTAACATTTCCGGATCTCTTGGTTCAAAGAATTGATACCGGTTCATAGAAATTTTATGGTCACATCTTATAAAACATTTATGAGTAAATATTATTTACTTTAACATAATATCTAGGTGTATTAAGTTTAACTTCGCACTGCGCAATTATAAATTAACTTAGTAAATTTATTGAAGTAAAACTTCTTGGGTAGTAAGCTGGTGAATGTGTGATGAGAGCGTTACGAAAAGTGTGATTCGGCGGGCTGAACGGAAATTGAGAGGGAGATATAAGTTAATGAAGATAGAAAGAGAGAAAGTTATGTTGCGTATATTACAGTAGGGACGAGAGAAGAGGTGCGAGCATACATTTTCTTTCTCTCTTAAGTTTTACTTCAGTCGTGTGGTCTAAAGCACACTCGTTTTTTTTATTAAATAATAAAGTTATTATTTTTAAATTGTTCACAAACTAACAGTGTTAGGGATAGTTAGGCTTCCAAATTGTTTTCATGGGATAGACAAGAAATCATACTTAGGCGATGTTTATTAAAAATCTATCCTAGAAATAGTGAACCAAAAAGAGAAAACATGTTTCTATCTTGTAAGGAGCCTGTGAGTCTGGTGTGTCGATGCAGACGCCGCTGGCTATTATTGGAATCTGGATTTATGCTATTATTAGTGCCGTTCCTTGATAAATTATTTACAGAAACCGTTATGGGACCTAATTAGCGAGTATGTAATGTACGAAGACTAAATATATAATACTATAGCTGACCTTGACCGCCTCCTTGGTCTAGTGGTAAGCGCGTAAGCGTTACAACCGAGAGGTCCTGGGTTCGATTCCCGGTGGAGATAATTAAAAAAAACTCGGTCTGGCAGGACATAGAAGGCTGATCACCTACTTGCCCCTAAAAGAAAAAACCGATCAGTGAAACAGATGTGAAATGCATCTGCCCCATACCCCACTAGGGGGACACGGGACTTCACTTATAGCTGACCCGGCAATCTTCTTACCGCCAATGAAAGATAGTTTGTAGTATAGTAATCCTTAAAAGATAGATACATATATACCACGAAGGGCTTTTTTGTAGATCTATAAAAGAGGAGAAGGCAGCGTTTTGATGAAAGCTTCCAGGTGGCTTGACTTTTTACGACAATAAAAAAAAATTATCAACATATTTCAACCAATTTACATAAAACCTTGACAAATTCTGTACCTAAACCTTTCTCGTGAATCACTCCATCTACTTACTGGTGCATGATAATCCGTTCAGTAGTTTTTAAGTTTATCACAAACAGTGTCTAGCGGTTTCACGCCAAAACTACTAAACCGAATTAAATGAAATTTGGTACACAGATTTTCTAGAGCCTAAGAAAAGACATAGGCTACCTTTTAATGTGAAAAAACCGTGTAAGGGGTTGAAGAGTTATATAGAAGTATCGTCATTTTTAAATTTTAGAGCTAAAGTTACGACGAAGTTAACGCGGGTGAAACCTTGAGGCACACCTAGTGTACCATAAAGCCTCGTATATTTTGTAGCTAACAAAAAGATGTACTCAGTTGCTATAGTAACATGCTAACTATGTGGGAATGTTAATGATCGTACCTCTAATTCGTTTAATGATGAAGAATTTATTGCTAATATTCTATTTCAATACGCGGCGAGCGTGTCAAGGATTGTAATGTAGGTTATAGGAACAGTTTTGTTAGAGCTAGGCTGATCAAGTAGAATATATATTATGTATATGTATAGAATGTGCTGACTAAGAATAGGTATCATTAAGACGTCATTATACAGGCCTAAAATAATAAATACATTTAAGTTGTATAATTTAAGGTTCTCTAGATCTATTTTATAAATACGAATGCGGATTTCTTTGTTTTTTTATCACAAGATAAAGTTTGTTGTAGCTACTTGGGACCGCTTCCAAAGAAAACAACATAGTACTTTTTGTCCGGGATCATTGCAGATGCGTTTATGCGTCTAACATTAATTGATGATGTCCTAAATTCCAATCTCGGAAAAATATATACTTTATAAATGAAACAGAAACAAAATAAGGGGATTTAATTCAATGCAGACAGACTCACGGGTTAACAGCTAGTTTCGAAATAAAACCTCCAATCTCCATGAAGCGTGTGTATCGGGTTACGGACGTGTAATGAGTGGTCCATACGTTTTTGTACTCACTGATCTCATTGTCCAAAGATCGAGTTACAAATTTTGATTGTTTAAGTATATTGTTTCTATTTTACTGGGATTTCGTGTTTTTTGTAATAGTGTAAAGTAATAGAAGCGACAATGGGTTTTATAAAATATGTCATACATGGTCCTACGTAGCGTCTCGTTAATTATGTATATGAAGTTAAATCTTACAGCGCCCCTACCGGCTACATTCAAACTCAAATTCTCAAAGAGTACTGAAAATTATCAAAAAATATGAATAAGACCGTTCCCCAAGTATATCCGATATCGCCCACCGATCTACCGATATTTTTAACCAAATAAAGGCAACGTTTGTCAGTTGAGGCTAAGTTTTTAGCCCTGACCAAATTATGTAGGCAGTTGAAGTCATATGTAGTACTTTTTTAATACATATTAGGATTAAATTTGCAAATCACATGACCATGTGATATGGTTGATAAGGAGAAACCTGATCCGAAGCATTAGCGATTTATCAGCAGTAATTCAGTGGCCACCCGCGACTTCGTTTATCTGTCTCATGATACCGGCCTCATTAGAGTCTATTGCCGGTGGAATCTGCTTGCAAAGTTATTGGTATTTTAAAATTTGTGTAAATTTTAAACTGTGGTAGATCCGGTTTAAAGACATTTATTCTCATAAGAAATTTACATTTCACTTAAAATGAAATGTAAATTTCTACGAACAAAAATAGGTTAATAAATATTAAGTACAAACTAAGTTAGTCACTGATACTCATAGTGTCAATATATAACTTTAATTTTTTCTTAAAACTATTCACACTCTCACTGTTTTTAATATTATTTGGTAATTTATTGAACAACATTGCCCCCTCATACATAATCGTCTTCTTTCCATAATTTGTCCTTGGCTTTATTACGTTAAGTTGGTCTTTTTTCCTAAGATTCCATTTATTTTCTCGTATGTTTAATTGTATATTGGATTTAACGGTATTTGCGATAATTTTTTTAATTGAAATACAGATAATAGATAAGATATAGTCTAAATTCAAAACGCCATTTTACCGAAATCTCCTAATTAATTTAGTCAGTGCTTATCTCGTTTCGTATTCGTTTTTAACATCCTTACAAAAATTAAGATACCAACTTATATCCTAAACTATTTCACGCGAAGCCTGAAGCCATTTAAAATGATTTCAGTATTTGTATTCTGAACAAACTGTTAAAGTACAAAGTTCGCGAAATCTGCAGTATTATAATTTGCGATACCGTTGCATTTATCAATGGTATTCGCAAATGACCGCTCCAATTAGTATAACCGTTGTAAGACAAACGAGTTTGACACTTAATAAAATCCTCAATTGGGTTCCGTAAAAAGTTATGCGTTTAAAAGCGAGATTCGAGCCGGCTTCAATCTGTGCAGTTCGCGCGCCGTGTCTAGCGTGAACGCACGTATTCGTCCTACGTTGAACTACGTACTACAGATAAATAAAATCGTAATCGTAGTGCTACCAGAACCATAATGACATATTAAAGACGTATCATACTGAAACAGAACAATAATTTATGTTTATACCTACGAAAGTAATGTAAGGACAACTAATGAATGCTAATCTAACAATGTCATCGTGATAGTGTTGTGTTAGTGATGTGCACATGATGCGGTGGTTATTCCTACTAGCGGCTGTTGCAGTGGTTGTTGAAACTACTGGACCACGCAGATGTGCGGGCCGTCTCGCGCGCGAAAGGCTGAAGGCCGCTGAAAAAGTCAGAGACAAAAGGTTCTATTTACTATGCTGTTCGGCGTCTTGCGCCCCGCAGAGGCGACCGCGACCTAACTTGACCACCAGGAGATATCAGCCATTCCACAAGACGTGGTATGGTTTGAAACACGGTATGTAACTTAATAGAAATCGTAAATAATACTAAGTACTAGCTGAAGATATATGCAGCTAGCAAAGGTTATGAATAAACAGTTTATAAAATGCTTAATATTAATTTAGAATCTTAATTTCAATGTCAAACAAACGAATGTTACGGTGGAAGTGTCTAAAGTGCCTATTATATGAACATATTATATGAACCTACTATAATGACGGTAGCGAAAAAATTCCAAATGAATTTTTGATTACCATATCTAGCGTTGTGAATCTATATAAAATCGATATAAATAATAAATCTATCGTGATAAAGTTTGATCAATCTAAAGTAGAACCTGAACAAAAAACGTGGGAACCAAACCTAAATACTACCTCATACGCTTACTCATACACTAATAGATTATTAGCGTCTGCGTTGTTTAGTTAGAACAATTCCATTAAATTCTCTTTTTTCGATCACATAACTATTCATTTGTGTTTGAAATATGCTTGAATGGAACTTAGCATTGTTAAAATAATATCCATAAAACATTAAGTTAATTGTATGGCAATATTATAAGCTCTACATCACACTTTTACTCTCAGCTTCAAATACAAAGCATAATAATTATGCTCTGTATTTGAACAATTATTGTGACTTAGCCCTTACTAACCTTAAATATTGAGTAGGTATGTCACATTTAAAACCAACTCAACTCTTTAATCGAAATCTTTTGCAACGATAAACGATAAATTAAAAAACACTTATCTTGTTAAGCCCTCAGACTTAAAAAGTTTTCCTTTAGATGTCGCAAAGAATGTAATGTGTAAGTACTGATAACCTGAAGGAGGGCACTATATAATAATATTAGGTTATTAACTCGCTTTAATGCCTCGTAATATAGGTACGCTTTTATGATTCGATATTGTACTTGTGAACCTATCTTTCTTGATTCTCCTTATGTTATTTCTAGAGCCTCTACTGCACTAATTTGAGGGTATATTGCCATTTTTACTAGATCTGATGGAACTGACTGATATGAGCCTAAGCGATGTATATGAGCTTTATGTTTATTATCATATTTATTCAAGATTTCCGTTAAAGCAAGAATTTTAAAACCATTTCGAGATCCTTACAAAAAAAGAATTATAAAATAAACGTTTATCAAAAAGGTTATTGTAAAATAAAAACGAAATGTTCCAAAATAATGGATTCCGCTAAAACACCGTAAAACTTGACATTTTATTGCAAACGCCCGGCAAGTAAAACTAATTTCATACTAATTTGTACTATGCACACGTTTATATTTCTTTTAAATTATTATTTAATTATTTTAATAGGTTTCTTAAATAAGTGATCTACCTACAATTACTCGATAAGTAATAATAAGAAAAAAACATCGCTGCAAAAAGATTTTATGCACTTTTACTTATATTTCATTTTTTGAGATTGCGTCATAAAAGGTTTTAAAATTGCATGTTATGTTCTCGTCGTGTACTAGTTACCTTTTCTTGTTAACATAAGAGAAATTACATCATTAATAGATAAATAGTCTTCAACTGTGAAAACGACAATATTGAAAATGTCAAATATAATCTTTAAAACCAAATTTTCGCGCGACTGTATTATATAATGAAGCAATTTTTATGCGAAACAAAGCGACTGAATTAAACAATTTACAAAATCATGCCGTGTTTTAAACTTTGGACAATGTACGCATTGCCTATAACAAAATGTTAATTTTTTATTATCTTAACGTCTTTGACTTAGAAAATAAATTAAACTATATGTTTAGAAAATGCTTTCGTCATATTAGAAAAACTTCGACAACTATATTAGAAGAATATTCTAACATTTGATTTATATCCACATTGGGTAAGAACTATATACATAACAACAACCCCTTTGTATCCTAGACTCAATCTTTCTCCAATTGTCATCCTTGACGACCTTCTTACAGTTCCTTACCTTGAGAGTTTATTTATTTAAGTATTTTACATTATTATTTCACACATTTTGTAATAAATCTAAGTATATGAAAAGCTTTAATCGTTGAACAAGTTTTACATCAGTTTTCATTTTGCGATAATTTATATAAAGTGAATACAAGTGTACCCGACTGTACCGTTCGTTAAGTATACGTTCTTTTTGCGTATCAAAAAGAAAATTATGCTCCAGAATCCATAGCGGCCTATGTATTGAGGGCATAAGATCGAGTTATCACCGGACGTTCACCCCAGGGCATTTGTGCCGTTGCCAAAACTATCCATTCATATTGCTCTGATAATTGAGACGAGGTTATTAGAACGGATTTTAAGATAAGCTGGTGACCTCATCTGTCGCAATAGATGAGGGGACACCATATATTTAATCGTGATCGGCCTTATCGAATCTATTCACATGTACACAATAGATTGCAATTAACATACAACATATAAGTCTTTAGCCTAGTTAGTTGCATGAACTTAAACAAATGTACTTGGGGAAACAAAAACAGGGTCCGTTTTAATGGTTACAAGGTTGATAAAGTCGGTTAGAAAAGAAATCACTGTAATATAAGACGCAGAATAATTTATTTACCCTTTATTTTTCCAATTCACGTAGCGGACGGGAAGTGTTCGTTTAATTTTTTTATCATCTTCATCATAACTTTGTCATTTGGAAAATTTCCCAACCTAAACCTATGTATGTAGCCCCTAATGCAAAAGCTGACCCCGATCGTACAGGTTTTAGGAGTAATAGGAAGCGAACCATTAATTTTAAATTGTATTGTATGTTTCGAGGAATCATTATTTATTATTATTATCTGTGGTATTATGTTATGGGCTAGGTCGTTTTAATTTCAATTTTCATCCAAACGTTTTGACAAGTTCTCTTTGTCGCCTTTTCCTACCTATGAACTAGGTACGAACTTTATATACTTACACTCTGAAAAAATATTTAGGGTGGCTGAGATTCGGACAAAAATATTTTTTCCATTTATTTTCGCGTATTTTTCCCTTCCACTGGTGGCCTTTGAAATACGAAGAGACAGTAATTTCTTTTCCTTTGATTCCAATGAAAGATCTTCTTGGACGATGATCGTACTTCTGAACCATCCAAACACATTTTTTTCGTCTATTCGACTCTAAGCAAATCGTATTAAATAAAACTCTGCATCACTACACAGCGGTTATTATACTATGTAGTTAATACATAATTGGCTATTCGACATTTCAAGGCTTATCCATTCCATGCAATTAAAGATTTCACAATATACGATTCTTTTAGATCTATAATTTAAACCAAATCTAGAGAGACAACAATTTATAATTTTTATTTGTAAACAAAAGTTTTAGGATGTTAATTTCCAAATTTTGTCAATATTTTTATTATTGAATCGATCAATCTTTCAGAATATTTTTTGTTCTTAAAATAACATATTTTTACTAAATTTAAGAACCTACATTTGTTTGTACCAAAACGGCTTTACCATAATTGATGCCACTGCGGGATATAATTGATGTTATAAAGAATAAAATTTAGACTTTACTTTGATTAAAAAAAAGAGTTTCCTTATATAATAACTAAAATCAATATGTTGCGGGCATAGGCCAAATTATATATACATCATTACAATGGTTTTGTTGAACATGTGTGTAACCAACCTTTAGGGAGTTTAACGTGTTCATAAATCAAAGGAATTAAACCGCGGGTTCCCACGCCGCTAAAAATTGTCGTATGAATTTATTTCGCTCCCAGTTCAGTTCGACATGTTGGTTAATTTACTAACAGAATCTTTAAGTTATATTATATTCTATATAACTTAAGATTCGGTATACCGATACAATTATAACATAAAGAAATACTGGTAATTTGTTTAAGATATTCTAATAATAATAAATGTTTCATTAGCTGGATTGAATTTAGTTTTTATAATCATCGTAATCACTCAAATAGCATTGATTTATTTTATGCACTAGTGGATCCCGCGAACTTCGTATCGCGTCAGAGTTCCGAATAGACAAATACAATAAATCAAAAACCATAAAAATCGGTTCAGCTGTTCTCAAGTTATTAGTGTTCGAACAAACCCGATTTTGTTTTATACATATAGATTTATAAGCGTATCGATCAGTATGTAGATCGAGCTTTCTATCGAAATTTTCGACAATCTGTCAAATCGGTAGTGTAATTTCGCTAGGGGCGCTGCTTTCCTACAAATATTTACGCAGACGAAATACGAAACATAATCATACACTAGTAGTAAATAACAGTACTTTTCATATAGAATCTTTTTCACTGTTGAACTTGAGGGAAAAGATTTGTTGATGTGTTTTAAAAAAGTTATAAAAAACAAGGTTAGACCTCAAATAAAATCATTCCGAATCATTGACTAGCATCAAATAATTCCAAGGTACTTAGCTGCGGCGCGGTGTCATAGATACAACGGAAATGCTCTCAATCACGTCGACATTTATCAATCCCGAACTGCACGCAGAAATCCGTAGGGCTGTCAAAATGACATTTAAAGGTCTTTAGACAAGAATGTCACGCTTATTTCATGACACCCACTAACACTGGAAATTTATATGGAAATGACGTTTAGTGTTGTTATCATAACCACACGACATATCATTTCCACAAGTATGTATTTATTAAAATCTAGATAACCAGTTCATATGCGATGTGTTATGATTAATATGAGATGAATTAAACTCACATGAGAGTCTGAGTAGTAGAACCAATCTGAGGATAGAAATATGTCTACGTACCTAAATCGGCTTCATATATAAAATTACCACTACATGTATAACTTTAAAGATAACAGTAGGAAGCTAATTAGTGAAAGCCCTAGTGGTGAAACCGGTGCTCCGGCTTTAGTCAGTCTAACCCAAGTAAATTATTCAACAGAACTATTTATCGATACAGCACATCACTAGTGATGCATTGGCTAAGCGTATTGGCCTAGGCCTGATAGCCCAGTCGAGAAATCATAATATAGACAGAGTCACGTAACACGTTTAACGTGTTTCGGAAACATTCTAAGGTTCTTCTTCGAGACTGATTTTGATACTTAGACCTTACATTTTTACAAAAGGCACAACCGACCAGAACTTACTAAAATTGTGTCCTCGGTAACTTTGCCAACATCTGAGGTATAATAGTATGTTTATACTTAAAGCGTCATGTCATTTGCTCCAACTTAAATCACTCTCAAGTGATATTCATAGTTGTATAAAGAATGAAATTCCTTAATAAACAGTAAGATGTGAACAAAACAGACAAATTTAGCCGTCAACAGTGCCCATTGGAGCGACGACCTCACGTCCGGAGGTCCTGTACCATTTTTTCTCGCTTATCCATCGGATCACTTCTTTGTTGTGTGATTACTTTAAAATCACCGTGACCCTGTCTGACCTCGGGTAGGGCTGTTTCTCGTACCCAACCAGTTATTGATGAAAAAGACTTCATACTTATACTCACTTTCTACTCATATTACTCATCTCTTTAAAAAAATATTTGAAATAGATGTTTAAAAATTAATTTAATACTTTATTAAACAACACTGTTTCTTATACTGTCCAGTTGTATCCGTGGGAAAATAATACTGAATGTTAAAATAATACTGAAACAGACAAAATATTCGTTGTGGCAGCCCTAGCTAGGTCACGGTTGAACCGGACAGCTGAATGAGTCTTTTGCTGTTATTGAATTATCGTAAGAACAAGGAGGCTTTATTCTGCCAAACATCCTCCAGATACATTGTAAACAAGTGTGCAAAACGAACTACAGAAAACACTTGTTCTATGCTTTGCTCTCTGATAGTTGTTGGATTATTCAATTTATTTAATTTATTGAGTTAAATTTTAACTATTTAAGTAATAGGTACATTTTTTTTTATGATTTGCGGCATTCATGTAGAAATGACTGCCAGTTGTCTTAGGTTTCGCAATATATACCTGCTATAAATACATATATCGTCACTATATCTTTCCAGAATTTAAAAATTCTAGAAATTTCCAAAATAAATAGAGGCTCACATACCTAATTTAACAACACATTTTGAAAGACATTAATTTCATAGACTTTTATATGCAGTTAAAGGCCAATAAAAGCTGTCAAAGGTGATTTTAAATTGACCTAAAATGCGTGAAATGTCATTGGTATCGGTAATGGTTTCCTAAAGAGGGGACAGCCTAGATCATGAATATTAAACAAGCATTATCTACCATTTACGGTATAGAAAAGCTTCGAGATTGTAGAACAAATCATATAAGACATTAGTGTTCCGTAATTCATTTAAAATTTCAATAAATGGATGAGAGAAATTGCATTAAAGCGTATTAGCGCGACATCTACTTTCGACAACGCAAAGTTGAGTAATTCTTAACAAATAAATTCTTAACTCACAGGTCAAACACTTAGCTCTTCTTTTGTGTAAAAACAAACAAGACTTTGGTTTACCCTAATAAAATAATAGAGCTGGAATATTTCAAAATAAATTACTTACAACAAAGGCACTGTTTATATTTAATTCACAATTTCCCTCTTTTGTATAAATTAAGCTTAATAATAGGCAATAAAACTAAATGATACGAGTTAAGATGTACGAGCACCGCCTTGACCTGGAGTTCAGGCTTAAACGGCTTTAATGACAGTCATTTTTGCAAATCGCTTGTAAATCCTTAAATTATGGCTGGCGGTTTATTTCCATTCTTTTGTTGATTAAACGGTCTGAACGCACAAAGGGTATAGATGAATATTTACTTGAATTTTTAACTTCATTTGGGCTTATGGCATTTCGTAGCTTATTTAAAAATCGGTTTTCCTGCATGAAATTTCTTATCTTCTGACATTCCGTTTTTATTATTAAATAGTTTTAGCATGGATACACAAAAAATATAATCCCAATGTTTTTTTTAATTCCCATTTATATGTTGCTCATTAGCCACACGTTTGGAGTATTAGATATAATTTTATATTGAATTAATATGCGCATGGGCGTGTCACACACTCTTTGTCTTAACTTTCACCAGGCTCTAATGATAGCGTATCTAATGCGTGCCCGTCTGTATGTCCGTCAATCACGGGACCGAAATGACACTGGCTTGATGTATTAGTATTGGGTTACAGACAGGAATTTTGGTGTTGCAATGTGTGGCTATATCATATTGTTTTATTATGGTCGAGTCATTAACGTATAAGTCTCGTAATATACACTAATCTCTCTGAGTATGTGATAGTGTGAGTATCGATGTGAGTATGAGTAGTAGTTATGGCTATTAATTTAAAAAGTTTTTATTTATTGGTTTCGATAAAAGTCCCGTGTCCCCTAATGGGGTATGGGGCAGATGCATTTCAAATCTGTTTCACTGATCGATTTTTTCTTAAGGAGCAAGTAGGTGATCAGCCTTCTATGTCCTGCCAGGCCGAGTTTTTTTTATCTCCGCCGGGAATCGAACCCAGGACCTCTCGGTTGTAACGCTTACGCGCTTACCACTAGACCAAGTCAATATTGGTTTCGATAATAATATAATATTTGTGTAGCTTCACATTATCACTACTAGTCAAGAAAGCTTTTATTTAAGATATCTAATTTGTAATTAACTGCGTTTGAAATATTTTATTTCTCAATTTTTTAATAAAGAGAAGGAATTTATAAAATAAATATGTAAATTAGCCAAAAAACATACCAAAATTTTTGTTATCATTGCAAACATTACACATAGATAATTACTATCCTTTATTTATTTTTCCTATCTTTGTTAGATTCCTGTGTAATTGCAACACTGTGCGTTCCTCTTCCTAAGAATGTTAGGCGCATACGTAGATAATAGCGCGGCAAAGAGACATTATTATTGGTAGTGGTAATTTAATCTAACATTGAACGCGTTGATTATTTTTGTTAATATAAGAAATTGGCTACGAAATAGCTAAAAAAAGAAATAAGTAGTAATATAAGTAGATATGCAGAGGCACAAAATAGAATGTTTTAGCAATAGTGCAAGAGTGTGATAAACTACATAGTATAAAAGTCGCTTTTTCTTTCCCTATATCCCTTTGTATGCTTAAATCTTTACAATTACGCAACGGATTTTGATGCGGTTTTTTTTAATAGATAGAGTGAATGAAGAGGAAGGTTTTTATATATGTTTTATACCCGTGCAAAGCCGGGCGGGTCGCTAGTAACATATAAATACAAGTTTTAATTTAAAAAATGCGGTGTGTTAAAAATAAGAGCTTCTTGACAGCCATTTTTATAGCTCAAATTTATAGATCGCTACTACTTTTCTTTAATAGATTGGCAACTTTGAGTATCGCCCCTAGCAACAAGCAGGAAGCGATTTCTTCTACAAATATATGTTAAATATCCAAAAATGTCTGTCTTCTGAGTACAATGTAAACAGTACTTGTAAGGTGGTTACGGAATTCCATTCCCCAATTGGCCGCAATAAATTAAATGCATTCCGAATCGGTCGCTAATTGCTACTTAATTTTGTGAAACGGAATGAAATCGTCCTACATTTTTCATGTGGGTTTAGTTTTTTAAGAATACAGTAGCTCGTACAATTAAATATGTGAACATCTTCTTACTAAAGCTATTGTGGTTCCTATATACTTTCAGCAGTGTTCAGTTTTGTGTCGATATTTGGATCATGAGAAGGTAACAGAGACAACAAAGATGGACTTAAAATTAAACTTTATTTTAGTTAACGTTAGATATGCTTATATAAGTGTCCGTTAGACACGCTTATATCGACGAAGGCCATAATACCCAGTTATAGAGCAAGTTGCCAATAAATTAAAAAGGTTTATTATGATTGGACCGTTTATAGACACTCTGCAAACAGCGACATTTAAATGCAAAATTTCCTATTTATGGAAGTGAAAGTTTTTTTTTAATTGAACAGTTTATAAGTTTTTTAAGCTTAGAAGTTCAGCAAATATTTTGTTTTTGATCTTACAAATTTAATTGTTCAATACAATCATCAGTTTGATAAAGACAATATTTGTCATATATTTTTCTAAATTATATGATAATATATTATTATTGGAACTTGTTTTTACCTAAGCAATAATTACTTATTAATTAAGTATGAACGCATTAGAATGCAAATAGCACCAAGGAATGAGTTAGCACAACCGGGCAGGAATAAGTGAAAAGTTATCGATTTCCAATGAATTAGCATTAATATTTGATTAAAATCAGCACTGTCCGATTAACGAACTTTATGAGCAAAGCTTTCGCCTAAGGTAAGCTTATCTGAATGTAATTATATATTTATTACAAAGATTTGTTATTAAAATATGTATACTTAAAATCCAATAAAAGTTAAAACAATGAGTATCTTTATCACAATACCAAAAATGAAATGAACGTTGAAGTTAACTTTCTCTAGATATATTATGTAGTAAGTTTGTTTTGATAGTCACCACCATAGCTAAGTAGCTCACGAATCTACGTATTGAGCTAGAGGTTACGGATTTGAATCTCTGGGAAACCAATAATTGTTTCGGATAAGACCAATCATTATCTGTAAAGGAAATGATCAGCTAAACAGACGGAAATATGTCAACATACAACATGTACGACATGGGGTCCTAATAAACTGGGGTTGATTTATTATAAAATTCAGGAATATGTATTTCTGATTTTATCATTTAAGTAAATTTTCTAATATACATAGTATATTGCAAGGTCTTTTAACTTTTGATAACAAATTATATCCTTTAAAGAATATGTTAAATAAAAAAATCAGTGTTACCAAGTTGAAATAAGAATACGCAATCAGTCATGATAACTAATTCGATAAAAAGCAGACATATTCCGCCCACTTACGGAGTTTTTTGTGATATTTATAAACTCGAGAGATCGTGATGGATGGCAATCATATAATTTATTTTGATATCTGGCCATCGTTAAATAGATACATTACGAGTGCGCTACATCATGCTATGTTTATAAAAAACTTAATTAATCATCTATAATAAAACGAAGAAATACGTGTTAATATTTTTGTACAACAATAAAATAATCCTTAACGTAATACTATGTTAAACCTTAAGTATGGCTCAAATATGACAATCAAAAACCCATACTATATGATGGATGATTTTTGATTGACAAAAAGGAAAAAGCGCAATGAAAATAAATACGTTTTATTGTAACTAATGCAGAAAAATTTACGTTTCATAAAGTTGCAATTAATATCCAACTGCGAATCCTTATTTAAAATCAACCACAACGGCGCTATAAAAGGAATTAGTGCCCTGTTAGTGAAGTACGATGCCCAAATTAACACGTTTTTTCGCCGTGGGTGTTACTCGAAAGCTCGGACTGAGGGTTTTGTTTGATTAATTTGTACAGATAAAACAGACTCAGACAGATGAAATAATATTAGCTCGAGTAACTAGTAATTATATCCATGGTACAGTTACACTGATGGTGCCCATTTCCGTGCACTGATTAGCACTCGCTCGTTGATATTAGCACTAAGTCTAAGTCTGGAATCTTGGGTGTCTACAATTACTACAACTAAATCCCTTGCGAAGTACAAGACTAAAATACGAGTTTTTGAAGAAATTTAAAACTTTAATATTAGTTAATATAAATATTTTATTTATACAACTTCCATCTTTATCTAAGACGAGACTAGAAAATAGTTCGAAAATATCTACATACCGAATTAGAATTCTGTATTGTTTCATTTATTAATAGGTGTATAGTGTTTGTTATAGCTGGGTCGCAGAATATTCTAATAAGCACTGAATCATTCGCACTTTAAAGTACCACCTACTTTAAACAGCTAAATGCTCACTACTCGCTTGTAGTAATTTACCTCATTCGCGGTTGATATTGAATTTGCATTAAACACATTATTGAGTTCTAACTTGTCGTTATTTACCCGACATTTAAGCCCACTGGTGGCAATAAATTCAATTTATTATTAAATTTCACGCAGGTGCGCTGTGTGGCCTATTGCCAATAGCCACAGAATGATATTACTAGTTGGAGTTCTACGAAAAACGTTAAGAGACGTTTTTCCGGTGATACAACAATAAAAAATCTTTGTAACACAACCGTGGCTTAACAAGCGTTGAGGGTGTCCATAGGCGGCGGATCGCTTCTCGTTAGTAGCTTCCTGCCCGTTTGCCTTTTAGAAAAAAAAAACATAGGTAAATATTAATTGGTTAATCAACCAGTAGGTATATACATACATACAATATAATATATAAACATGCTGAGTGTCACGAAAAGGTCCAAGTTTATTTTTTTAAGCTGACAAATCATGTATTTTACCATTTAATATAATGTAGTCACATGTAGTTACATTGTAGTGGATGAAAAGTATATAACTACTTCGCTATGTTAACAATCTTAACATTAGATAAAATTTAATAATGGAAAACATTCGTAAACACTTATGATATTTAGAATATTCCAACTATCAATCGAATTCTGTGCGGCAGCCAGGTTTAATTTAGTGAAATTTTAGTTGAAAACAAGATTGGGATCTCGGTAGTGTATCCTAGACATAAAATGTTATAAGCTTGGTTACAAACGATAGTTTAGACGGTATTGCAAAATATTATATTTTTCGTATAAGAATTGATAACAAGAGATCAACCTTAACTAAATATCATAATTATTACAGTCTGCTTGTAAAACCTTTCCAATATTTATTTACTGTTAATGTTAATACCAATCTTCGAACCTTAACGGAATATATTTCTGTATTTGTTTTATTTATTGTAATAAAACTTTAAGTAAGATTATAATGAACGCCGTACAATTTTAATGAAATATTGCTAAGATATATATAGAATAAAATCATTTTACTCGTTTGAGAGCGAGCTCTACCTCTGTGGCAAACATGAAGAATCACAAATACATAAACAATTAAACTTATAACACTTCCCTTTTAATATCAGGAGTTAAATAAGAATAAAATACGTCGTTTCCACAATATAACACTTCAAATCCTCATTAACAAATCAATGCGTTAAACCGGCCACAACCGCAGCCGCCGGCGCAACTATACCGGATTTAATGATTTTCTACTCCATTTACCACACCATCTATCATACAGTAGCTGACCACTTTGCGGACACTTATTATAGTTATCATTTTTATTGGCCACGAGTTCTCAAATAACGAGGTGATAATGTATTTTGATCATTTTGACATATTACTTTTTTTTATAAAATATTTAAAATAATGTTCTTAATCATATTTACAAAAATACAAAGTCGTTGGAGCGCGTACCCAAAATACTGATTACATTACCGCGTTGTTGCTATACTAACGCATTGGCTGAAATATAAGCCTGCTTTTGGGTTTCCTGTGGTCTCAACTAAGCGCGTCGATATCTCTTTAAACAATCGACGCGATTCTGGCCCCACATGGACCCAAAGTCTCCACTCCAAAAGGAACGAAAATATAAGAATCTATGAGACTTTCATATTTCCGCCTTACATATTATTTGTCAATTGCCAATTCGGTCTTGTAATATCAACCAGATTTAGTAATGCGTTGTATCAATTTAGTAATGCTTAAATATGATAGATATAGTAGTTAGGAGGGATGTTTATCTACTTACTACTACTGTACGCTTAATTTACACACCATTGTAGATAAAAAAACTTAATAATACTCATAAAATAACTTTGGTTTACGTCTTTAGATGTTTTACCTAATTTGTAAACGATTTTATTTTGATTAAATTAATAATAATAAAAGGTTTAGAACTCTTTATAAATTCAATAGATTCTGTATTTCTTGGATAATAAATTCCTCTTCGATTCAGAACTGTAAATCAAATCCATTAAGGCTAAACTAAAACACGCCAATGACAATAATATATTCAGTTTGATAATATATTCTTCGCTGAACAGTTTATCTGCGAGAATATTCATAAACGCGCATAAATAAAGTAATTATTTAAACATTAAGCAATCCTGAACATTCATCTCATATTTACTATAAAATGTTGTTTCTGACCTCCTCATTATTATGGATCAGGGATGAATTTACCTTTTAAAATAAATTATTGTACATTAGTTTCGTTATAATAACAAAGACTCCGTAATGAGAATATCAGTTAGAACAAGGAGTTATACATTTTATTCACAACTTCTATCGCATTTATCACGGGGAATGTTCGGAGGAGTTGTTAGAACTAATTAATACTTGCAGCTGAATTTCATTTTTGAACGTCGAGGCAGAATACGAAATTTTGATGTTTGTCGTTCCACAACTAAGCATTTTCTTAGGCATTTTTTGCCGCGCATCTGCACTCTGTGGAACAAGCTGCTTTCAGAGATATTTCCGAAACATACGACTTTGAGACCTTCAAAAAAATAGCGTACCGCTCTTTAAAAGGGCAGCAATGCACCCGTGACCCAATTGGCGACGGCGGGCCACTTTTCATAAGTGTCCGTTTGCCTCATAATTCATTAAAAAAAATGTTTTAAAGTAATTACTCGATTTTGAAGAGTTGAGTTGGTTTTCATTTTTGCAAATAACACATTAATACAAAATCTAATGCAAGCTAGCACATATGCTGGTAACGTCAGTTAATCCAGCCCTGTTTAATTCACATTAAGCTGGCAACAACTTGATATCTGTATAGTAAATGTAGAGCAATGCAAAGGGGCTATTCTATGATCGATGTTGTTCTATTCAGCTAATGGCACTCACGATCGCTATATAGCTTTATTAACAGAGACTTATCATAATTGTATGAGTTGTGATTAATTAAGTCGCAATTTTGGAATCTCACCATATATTAAAAATAGTCATAGCCAAATACACTGCCATTTAAGATGATATAATGTTTTTCTGTAGTAAAAAAGCAGCATAAGTACATTTTTATTAGCAAAATAATCTTACTACGATTATCAGCTAAGGATGTGGTAAAATTTGAAGTAAACTACATGTTTCAAAAGTAACTTAAATAGTTTAAATCTACATAGAAAACATAATCAGTACACCAAGAATATAACAAAAACCATTGAGAAAGACATAAAATAAGTTTTTCATTAATTTTATTAACATTTTATGGTCCCTAAACTCGATTTGTTATTGGAAGTTGAAAATTGAATCTGCAACGATCAATAAATCTATGAAATTACCAATAAATAACAATCAACAGTTTTCACACCAATAAACAATATATTTACTAAAGAGGTGGTATCGAAATGTAATTGTTACAATCTAGAGTTCAAATCATTTCAATGTACGACGAGATTTAGAATCAATAAACAATATTTATTAGACATTCAACTAACAAACGATTTGAAGAATTAGTAGGTACTATATAAAACTGTATTGATAAGTATTCATTTATTAATTGTTTCTTCTGTTTTTTTATCTGTCTGTTTTTACCTACTGCTAAATCAACTTAACGAATTTATATGGCGCTAAGTATTCTCTTGAAAAGGAAACTGATACTGTAGGAGGTTATGAAAAGAAACCAGCATTTCGGTGTTAAACTTTTAAATATATTTCACCGAAAATATAGAGACTGTAGCCACTAATCACAATAAATTCTTCAAGAGAACTGAACAGGATCTCACTGAGTGGTGGCGTTTTATAATAATGAAAAAGCCAAACCAACTTCTGGTACTATTGACTAAAGAATTAATTTTTGCACATCCGAGTCAACTGACCCTCTCACTACAGAATCAAATGACAATACAACTAGTACCAGACAATTGACAGTTTCACTAAAGAATTAAATGACAATCCAACACGCCCCCTCAAAAATTAATCTCTTTATATTATACAATCATAATAAATGGATCTACAGTCTCTTTCTGGGAAACACATAAAATAATGGCCCAACATTTGTTGCAAAGGATTAGGAAAACCCAGAAAACCTAATCAGACCATTTGTGATTTATACTATTTATTTTAAGCATATAAATTTATATAATCACAATTTTATACTATTAATAACATAACATTCATTCACGTAGTTGTTACATAATAAATATTTACAATATTATAATATCGTTATTACACCTTTAATTCCCCGAAAGGATAGGCAGAGGTACACTAAGTACACTTACATTATAATGCTTATGCTCAATTAATATTTGTACCATTAACAAATATTTTGATAAGGCAGCTTATCTAAGCCCTATTTTGCTTTTCATTGCTTGAAAAGCAACATCTGGTACTGGCTTTGTCAACCCAATGGCCAACACAACAGCAGCTGACTGGTTAGGTTATTTACAATATTTATGCAACCATTATTATCTTCATAAAGAATTATTGGTTGTTCAAGTGAAACATTTACATTACTAACAGCTTATTACTTCTAAGAGCTTCATACAATGCCATTTAATCAGCCTCAGTAGAGGATGCAACAACTGACATTTGTTTCTTGGTACACCAAGAAATAGTACATTTGTATTTATATTGCTTCCACCCCAGTCAGAACCAACATATCCATATAAAATATTAATATAAACACATCTACTTCAATTTGAAATCTATAGTACTCTTTAAATATTTGAACACTTAAGAAATTACCACAACTCTATTAATTTCTGTATGTGTAACTTTTTAATACATTTTACACTTTTACTCAAATCTAGCCTAGTACATAGCATTCTATACATTAAGCAACCTATCACATTTCAACAAGTGTTGTATATTTTATTATCAGAGTTTTACAGACTTACACACATACATACATTTAGTAGTTTCTTTGCATATAAATTTGTTCTTTACAGCTTTAAACTTGTATGCTAAGAAACAATTTAATGTCATTTAAATCTGACATTTTAAATTGAACAATTTATATTGTATGATCATCAAAACTTATATTTCAACCAGATTACATACAACATACACACCTTTTTGTGTTTAAATATAATATAACTATCAACTGAAGAATTTTGAAATCCTTCTTTTTAAGAGCCTGTTTCAACTTTACAAGCCAACAACTAGCAGACTGCTTTAACCAAAATAATTCCTTTCTTTTCAATTTACAAATACAATTATCTTTGTATTTAAATAACTACCTATACCTTGAGGAATTTTCATATAAATCTCTTCCTTGAGATCATCATTAAGAAAAACAGTTTTCACATTCATATTATGATTAATCAACAATTTAAATTGTTTGTACTCATAACTAATTACATTTTTATTCATAGTATTTGATACTAGTATTCAAGTTTTATAACAAGTTAATTTAACAACAAAGAATTTCATTCATTTTTGTACATTAATTCTTTTTTAATTGCCATTCCTCATAGAACTTCATCAAAATGAATTAGGCTACCTAACTCATTTTGCACTGTGCCTAATATATTGCGCACATTAACTAGTCACTATTAATTATTTATAAAATTTAGGGGCATGAACTTTCAATCTATCAAACTTATACTAGACTGGCATTACTTCAACCCTCTGTTCACACTTGGTTATGCTATCATTCTTTAATATTTTACTATGGCACTCATAATAATACACATCAGATTTAAAAATATCTGATTTCAGACACTCAGAGATACTAGTTTTTGGCACTGATTTCAACGCACTATCAGTTTTGCCATGAGAATTTTTATCATTCCCTTTACTCTCACTTAAAGCCCTCTGGCACTGATTTCAACAAACTCACTATCAGTTTTGCCATGAGAATTTCTTATCATTCTCTTTACTTTTACAGACATGCCTTGATTGCATGAAATCAATTTCATCTACACTTACATCTCTGATAACTTAATAAATAAAAACTTTTAGGATTCTAAACTTTATTACCGTTTAGTTCATAACCTTGTTTATACCATTTTAAGACTTTAATAAATATTGATTGCAAAACTATTGTGAACAAATGCGGTTGACTTAAATACTTTAGTTTTACTTAGGCTTTATATCATGCTATATTGCATATGGTTTATTACTAAATTTGTAAGCTTTAGTTGGACTTACATTATTTAAATACTTGCGTCTTGCAGTCAAAACTGCTTCACCCAAATCACTATTTAATTTGGCACCTTTAACATACAACGGCCTTTTTCTAAAAATAGTCTTAACTATTCTTCAACTATTTGACCGAGTTCTAAGTACTGTTAAATTATATGAAATACCTCTTTTAACGAAGTTAGCTTTTATTTGTTTGATAAATACTCTCTACCATTATCACAATCAAATTTAACTATTATTGCATTAAATTTTGCCTCACTTTTAACTAACGTTATAAAATGCAGAAAACACGGCATACTTGTATTTATATTTTTTAAAATATTTAATATACAATTATTACCACACAATAAGTGTAAATACAATTTACTACGTACGTTTGGTATTGAATTTTTGAAATATAATTGAATGTTGAATGTTGATCAACAAAGAAATAATTCTTATTCTTAATTTTTTTTTTTTATATTCGCCCAAAGGGCATTAGGTATCTAGGCTTAAGTCTTTCGACCATACCGCCCAAATCATATTAAAAATTATTATCATCGATTGTAGAGTGACAACAGACATTGGAATGTACAACATAGAAATTGCTGAAGTTTTTTTTTTTTTTTTTTATAGCTCGACTAAATTATTTCAGCCTACTCTGTTTCCAATTCACACAAGCTTCAATCTTACTTCAATTACGTATCTATTGTACTTTTTCTACATTACGTGTACAGAATCACGCACCAAAAGAAAAAGAGTGATTTAGACTTTCAGACAAGAAGTTAATAATTATTATATTATTTATTTCAATATTTTATTATGTCTAGATCATTTCAATTGCGGATAAGATGTTAAAAGATATTGTATTATTGTATCGTCTCAATATCACAAACTAGTCATTTTGATTTTTGTCTGCAAAACTGTTTAAGAGTATGGTTTTGATAACTAGATCAGGCTAATGCATTGAGACTACCTTTTTTTTTAAACATATTTTCTTACAGAAAATATAACAATACACCCATATACAGTTTCAAGTTACTTTAATTTACCATAATTTAAATATTAAAGATAGTATAATACGATGAATCATGATAGTATATATTCATAATTTTTTTTTTTTTTTAAATTATGTTTTACGATATCCTTGTAATCAATAATAAGTGAAAATGGATTCCCGTAACGCCTCAGTGGGCATGGGACAGACATTTCCGTATCTGTTTCAATAATCATTTTTATTTACAGGCAAGTAGGTACCTCATCAGCTTTCTATGCCTACCGACCGAAAAATTAATTTTGTTCCTTCCTCCGGGATTCGAACCCAGAACCTCTGGCGCATCACGTAGACGCATAAAACACTTAGCCACGGAGGCAGTAATCGCACTAATGTATTTATTAAAATAAAATGAATGGAACATCTTTAAATCTACTAGTAGGTACTTGCTAATGAGCGAAGCACAGAACATAATCTCTAACGAAAGAGAAACTGTAATAGAATTGTATCGAAATATAAACTAATCTGTATCAGCTACATACTGAAATCATCTATCCACTTTTTTTTTCTTTTTTTAATTGTTTGAATGAATCAATTAGGATTTAAATATACCTACACACTTCTAATTTTTATTTTTCTATACTCTTTGAACATTTAATTCGATTTTAATACCAGAAATTTACATTTACTTATATTATGATCTAAACGATCATGAAATAATTTTATTTATTACTTGTATGTATAGGAAACAGAGAAAGCCTTTTCCAAGAACACAAAGTTATAATAATTAAATTATTTTTAGCCTTACCTCGCATAATGACTTTACCCGATTTCTCCTGTATTTTAGCTCCAATTTGAATAAACACAACAGTGCACCCAGCACGCTGCATATTGATCCCTTTTAATTGTGAAAATATGCTCTCTCCATTTTAGCAATAAAATTTTAAATACTTGTCGTTGTCGTGTGTTACAACGATTCCTCCATTATTATTTTTTTTTTTTTTCATCGAAGGATTTAACAATTGCGATTAGCTTTTATAAATCGCTCACTTTGGACACACTCACCACGTACACTGAACACGAATCACTTCACTTACTTTATCACTACACTGACTTTAATACTTTTTAAAAATAACGTAACTAAATTTCTTATACTGGGCCCATAACCTGTAGGAGGTTATGAAAAGAAACCAGCATTTCGGTGTTAAACTTTTAAATATATTTCACCGAAAATATAGAGACTGTAGCCACTAATCACAATAAATTCTTCAAGAGAACTGAACAGGATCTCACTGAGTGGTGGCGTTTTATAATAATGAAAAAGCCAAACCAACTTCTGGTACTATTGACTAAAGAATTAATTTTTGCACATCCAAGTCAACTGACCCTCTCACTACAGAATCAAATGACAATACAACTAGTACCAGACAATTGACAGTTTCACTAAAGAATTAAATGACAATCCAACAGATACTATATAGCGATGTTCACAGTCGCTAGTTTTTGAGTTAAAAATTGGCTTCGTTTTCAATATTTGATATTTCATGTACTTAATTTCTTAAACATTTCCCTGAATTCTGAAATCTTGTTCTTAATGTTGTCATGTTTTTCCAAAGCTTTAGAAAATTTAAATGTTTACAAACACAATGCATTTAAATCTGAAATCCTAGGTGTGGTAGAATGATCAGTATTTATTAGGCCATAAATATCGTCAATTGAAGCAGTGAAAATAATTTATAGACGTCGACTGTGTAAGCTCTGTTTGACCTGATAAATTAATGGCCACGTTTGTTGTCAGAGATTGCTTTTATCATTTGTATCTTTGATTAACTATTTTATGATTGTACTGAAGTTACATAAGGTTTTGCAACCGCATCTTTTATGCTGTAATGCTTTTACAAAATATTATGTTTCTTTTTTGAAACGATTCACTTTCAGGTTGATTTACACAAAAATTGGCAATGCAATATCACTTTTTCCTATATACTTATAGAAAGAATTTTTTTTTTTGCTTTATAAACATGCTTATATATTTTTAGTATGCAATATTCATAAGTCTTCTTTGTTTTACAATTTTAACATCTCTTAATTATAAAATTATAAACATTTATAATCCGATGAATTTATCTATGAGTAAATTTTTCGATTACATCATCCATGTCCCCAATGGAGTGTCAAGTCTCGCAGGTCGAATCGATTCGACAAGCGTTCGCGTCACTCTTGCTTGATTCACACCTCTTGTTCAATATTGGTTCAGATTACTTGACATCTAAATGATAATCTACAAAAATAAATAGTTTGGCACTCCAACATCCTACTTCTATTTATTTTATAATGAAATAATTAAAAGAAAGCAATAAATAAATAAAAAATAAATAGAGGGAGCTAGCCGAAGAAATAAAAGAATCAAAAGTTTTGGCAATTTTTCTGAAGTATTAATAGTTTATTATTAATTATTGGAGAGCGCACAATGATGCCAAAAACTATTTAAATTATTAAGCAGTACAGCTAACATCCATTAAAAAAGAAATTGCTCCTTGTTTTACTTACGCGAAGACATCATACCCATACCGACAAGTGATTATAGAAATTAGATATTGATACGCGGCAAATTGTTGAATGAAAATGATGCGATATTAATGATCAGTGTAATATTTTTACCGCAACCGGCTTCTTAGATTTAAATTACTACCTCCGTTTTTGCTTTACACGTTGGGTTTACTATTTTAAAAAGAAACAGGAATAATATTATTAAGTTAAATATTGTTAGGTTTTCCATTCAACGAAAATATCGTTACTCTGATCAGTTTTGTCGGTGCCTAGAAATATAGATATCCCAGTGTTAAACCAACATAAATCTAGTCCTGTCGCCGGATAAATGTAACAAATCCGCTAATACTGTTATAAAGCAGTGACAATTAAAATAATAGCGGTTAGAAATGTGAGCGGTGAAGCTAACAAAACGAGCTTGAGATATTATCTAGCCATGGAGAAATGCTGGCAAAATGCTGCCCTAGCTTTGTTGGTTCCTAGTGGCCTAAGTACCATACTACAATTCTGTTTAATCTTAGTTTCTCAAGTTCTTACAAATTTCTCTTATAAGAAGAAATTTTTACATTTTTGATAGTGTGGGAAATGGTGGGCATGGGGTAGATGCATATTTATGTCTGTTTAACTAATCATTTTCTTTACAGGCAAGTAGGTGATCAGCCTTCTCTCACTCACTACTTATTCAACCGAAATATGTATTTGTTGCTCCTGGATTTGATCACAGGATCTGCGGCGCAACACGCAGACTCATTAACCACTGCTGCAGAGGCGGTACATTTTTGATAGTACTCTGTAGTAATTTTGACTGAAAGTTTTAAAATGAACCTTTAACTGTTGGGCATCTGATCAGTGATCTCCTTCTACCTGTTACATGATTTGATTTGAAAATAGAATTCAAAATATATGTTTTGCTTCATGCAGCTGTCTAAAGGCGTCTTGCTATAATTTTAATAGCTTCTCAGTCGTATTGAAGATCGTCACGTGATAAAGAGGTCAGATGCAGATCTGCGCACACGCCCCGGAGTCGCTCGTGACTGAAGATCCTTATCCCTACACTTTGGTATTACAGAACGTGTCGATTTAGTGTGAGAAACCTTATTTTTGATTATCGTTCAAAATTAATTGGTATTTTAATGAATAAATTTAAAATAAGTCGAATTTTGTTTGGCTATAATTGACTAGTTTTCTTCAGTTATTGTTTGTGTAGCATCTAAAGCTATTTACAAAGAGATTATGTCAGTAAGAAACAAAACATTGTCCAAGAACGGAAGTATTCCTAACCTAGAAATTAGTACCAGCATGAATGAATCATTGTTACTGTTGTATCTAGTCTAGATACGCCAGTAGGTCTGTTGGTTTTGGTCTAGGGCTGTAACTTCCGCAAGTTTGACTGTAGGTAGGTATCTTAGAAATTTATTTAAAAGCTCATTATTTGACGCGAGCACTCCAGTTCGCAAAGCGAATTCAAGGTCATGAACAAAACAATCGCTAAGCTTCGTACCTAAAAGTCAGTGCTCATCAGTATATATCAGAAAGGTGTTCAAATCTTATAAATTTTGTTCTAGGTCTTATATTAAATTATGTGAAATTACCAAAAAGTAAAATAATAGATATACTAGAGCAGGGGTCACCAAATGGTGGACCGCGGTCCGCATCCTGACCGCCGACCCATTTTGTGCGGACCGCGAAAACTTCTTATTTTGTTTGAGTCAACAGCATCTTCGAAAATGCTGCTTTTTCGAAGATGAACTACATTAAGAATAAATTTCGTTCTCGACTTACTGATGAACATCTCCAGAATTTAAAGTCAATAGCTTGCACCAATTTTACTTCAAACTTCAGACAGATAGTCCGCAACAAAAAATGACATTTTTCTCATTGATATTTCAAAGAATACCTTTGTTATTTCTGTAATTACATTTATTTAATAAATATTTTTTCTATAAAATGTTGTGCGGACCGCGATGGTCATTTCATTTCTTAAAACAGACCCCGAGCGAAACTAATTGGTGATCCCAGTAACGTAAAATAACGATTTCTTTTAGTTATTTTTAAAGTCAGCTAGTGTATATTCTTAATTTATAAACAATGTACCTATACAGGCGCAACTTGCAGATCTTAAAAAGGAGACTTAAGATCTGCAACTTGGTCTTTTTTTAAGACATTTTAAAAAGAAGCAAATCGTCAATATTCCTTCATATATGTTTTATAATTCGTTGATTTGGTTTGTAAATATGTAAAAATCTTAGATCTGACAACCCTGTCTTGAAGAACTGAGTAGGAGGATACCCACGCAGTCTGTTGAGCCTGCTGTATCACTTGTTCAAGTTTAATGCGTGTACTTGACTTACTGTTAATTATCTATTAATTAAATATTGAGCTATCATCAACCTTTAAACCGGTTTATATCGCGATTGTTATCGTTGTCATCAGTTTTACTCCTACGATTATTTAAATAAATATAATGATTTACTAACACTTAATTGATTTATATTGAGTATAGGCTTTCCTAGATGTAAAATATCTTTTTAATTATTAAACATCGCAATTATGTTATAGAGTTAGAAGTTTGACAAGTTTCAAATTTGGAATCGATATGCCACTGAATAGCTGACAGTATGAAGTGAGGTGTGCCGCTAGTAATCTTAAAATATTAATCTGAGACCTAGCAACGAACAAGTTACAATTATAATTTCAATCTATTTATAATACCAAAAGATCAAAAAGCTCATCTAGCTTTTTGCAGAGGCCGTAATAACGATAAGTTTGTCACGCCTGGCTTAATCACAGTCTATAAAAACGTCTAATTACTTGTGTATTATTCTAATTTCAAATGATGTCATCCAATCTGCGGAAAGGTTAGCAATCTCGTTAACCTATTTGGTATAATGTACTTCAAATTTTTAGTAATCTTTCTGTTTAGTTTCTTTTTTATGATAAATCGACGTAACTAATATTCTAGATAAACATAAATAGTAACAAAACCAAGTAGACCTAAGCAAATACTAAATATTGTATGAAACAAAACAAAAATCACATCGTAATTGGATCATTCGTTAAGAAGCTTCGATGTCACATACAAAACTTAAACTTACTTAAACTTATAACAGACCTCTTTTTTCATCGGAGCTTAAAATAGAGTTATCTTTAACGAGTTATTTAAACTAATTTTAAAATGACGGATGATGTCATGCAATGAAATAGCTCTAAGGTTATCAAACTCGCTAAAATCGTTTCTTATGTCGGTCGTGATTGAATTTAATTACAGTTTTCACTCGATAATTAATTAGTTACATGGATAAGGCGTTATAGCGTTACGAAACGTTTAGGCATAGGTATTGTGATTTTGCTACTCAAATACAACGAAATGCTATTTCACGTAATATTTGAGTTCACAATTGTTATTCAAACTGAATGGTTACAAATTTAATGTTGTTATTAATTTTGCGCTATGAATCATTAGCGAATCTAATCAATCATCATCGGCGAAAAGAAATGTAATGTCTTTAACTAATGTTGGTATCGAAAACCTCTGAAAGTCTATATCAAAAATTACCTAACTTTAAGCGTAGCAGATAGAGGTACAGTTAATATTTATAATATTCTAAATTTTAAGTACGTCACGTACGTTATACGTTATTCGTCAACAAGTAAAGTTTTTATATGTCAAATTATGTGCTTAATAACTTTGGTTTAATTCATGCTTAAGCCTGGAATTGTTTATCCGTTGTGTAATGCCATACTTTGTTCCTACGCAATAATTGACGTTCATCTTAATTTCCTTCAAGAAATTACAATGGAAAAAGCTGGAAACAAGTGACATTGTACGTAGGAGTAATTCATTGTTGCGGACAATCTAAGATTTCCATTCACCCCTGAACGTGAATGAATTACATGTAGGTGTCGGTGTGCTGCGTGCGCCTACGCAGTTCCGTTACTACGCAAATCATTCACGCCTTGATATTCTGCTTTTCACTTGTTACGAGTTATTCATAAAACTTTAACGTATTGTCATGTTAAGTTTGAAGAAATAAAAAATTCTTAAACTAATATAGCCTTATAGAAGAGTTTCAGATTTTTTTGAATGAATGAAAACTTTAGATTATTTTGCTTCTGTTGCAATGGCAAATCTATTTAGAATTTCTGATTAATATTATAAAATCAAAATTTATTGGTTTTTTGTTTCTAAAAGAATCATCTTTATAGGCTGCGATCTTAAGCTAAAAATATCCCTAAGTATTTGTTTTATTATTTCCTTTGTTTTCGCTTTTTTGTTAATGATACATCAATAATGTGGAGATCAATAAATTTATTAACGAAGAAACTCCCCAATCACCCGCGGGCCACGCATAGTGCTATAATTCTCACAGTGATCGAATTATCTACTGGCATTGTTACTTGATGCTAAGCTCAAAATGATGCAAAACTGTAAGTAAAATACTAAATGGAGCAAAATTAGCGAATAGCAATGGGATATCTTTATCTTTTTAAAACTACATAATTTTATCTACATGGCATTGGCATACATACATACATATATAGAGTGTTATACGGTTTCATTTCTTACACTACCTGTATTCCACACTATTTATATGGAACAATGTCTGTGTAACGGTATTTTCAGTGTCACTGTGAGACTTAAAATCTTATAGACCGACTCCAATCTTATTATAAATAACTCGAGCGCTAATGTACATTCGCAGATTAAGTTTATTATTAAACTGCTTAAATTTTATACCATTCGTTCTACGTATAATTTACGTGATAAATTCTCCGACTAAGCTTTTAATCGGACGAGAAAGTTTGAATGAATAATTTTATCTTGAAGATGATATGAAATGACAGGTGTGTCTACCGATTTATTAGAAAGCTAATCGATATCACAGGAAGGAACTGAAAAACTTCATGTTTTATTAACGGACTTTTACAATTATCATTTTTACATAAATATGTGGTGCATACATGTAGAAAATGTTCATAGAAGTATATATTGATTTATCATAGCACTATAATTTAAAACTTGATGGATGTTTGACTTGAAAAACTAGTTCATCCCTATAAATTAAAAATGCTCACTTATGCAGAGCGATTGAGAAATACTTAAATGACTACAATATACATAGTTGATTTATAATTTTTAAACTATCAAAGTATTAAATTAATTAAAGTATCGGTTATATTATTACTAAAAGCTTTTACGGTGAGGATCGAGCTGTTGTAGGAGGTTGTAGGTACCTACGAAGTGTGGACATTCCCCGCAGTCACGACTTCGCAGTAATGCATACCGATGTAGCCTAGTTGTTTACATTAGGCTTATATGCCGCTATAAAGGCAATGCAAATTTCAATTGAAAATTACAAATTTCAATTGAATGAGACATAAGTGGTGTCAATTCTTTACTTATCTTACATATTACTGTGTTTCTGTTGCCCTTTTTTATCCAAAGATTTTCTTATAACTACTTCATATGAATACAAATTTAAAGAGAAATTGACGTGACTTCTGGGAACACGAAAGCAAGCTAATTTTTTGAACCAATGTGTTAATATAGCTAGTATTTTGAGAAAATTTAAATATAAATTATATTCTTTGTTTCTGATTTAATTACACGTTTTAGTAGTATTAAATTTAGTGTAATGCAGTTACTGTTACGCTTAGATTTGAAGATATTTTGTGAATCTCTAACAATTGTTTTGGTATTTTTGATCAAGTATCCACGTATTAATTTATATAAAGATAGAAATTATAATATGTAATACTATTCCTCTATACAAATCGCCATGTAATCTAAACAGATATTATCCGATCGTATAAATACCGCTGAATAGCGCACAATTTAATACCGAACTGAGACGGAATTAGAAATGTTTGTATAATACCGAACATAATCGCAACTTACTGCCTCTTTCTGTTACGGGCCGGATGGGGATGTACTCGGTCATGTGAGGCCCAATAGAGTAATTTTAGGGCCTTTTAAATTTTAAAGAAAAAAGAGCAGTGATATATGTTTGACGTGCTTGTATGTATGTAGCGTCATAACTCATCTAATTGACCGATTTAGAAGCGGTTTTTTTTTTTTTTGGTTGAATGCTGACGTGATATAAATTACAGTATGCGAATAATTTCATCCATTCACGAGACCTAATTTGTTATCATCATGTCGAAGGCTTTTGTTTGATTTGTCTTCGATTTCATAGGAGATTCCTTGAATTGTCTTAGGTTTTCCAATGTAATAAAGGTCAAAACACTAATATGTTGTTTTAATATTTAAATTAGATTAATCAATAGTCGACGATTATTGAGGCATTTTTTAAATTGATGACTAATCACAATATATTCATTTACATATTACAAAACAATACAAATCGAACCTCATTCAATTTAACACCTAATCAGATTACTATACTACACCGATAGGGTTGCAACACTTGAAATTTTTATGAATAATTTAAAGAGAAATTTACCGCTTTTTACGTGCATTCCCAGGAAAACAAAAAATACATATTGGTTTAAAAAACCATAGAAGTGAAATGAATGCCGTTCGTCTACTGACTTATAGAAAATCGTCAAGTGATTCTGACATTCTGTCATTGTCTTCAATCATTGTGTATTGTTCTGTGGCTTCATGATAAATCGCTGAGTAGATTTTATTGTTTTTTTTTTTAAATGAAAAAGATGCTTCTTTATAAGACCACATAGGGACGATATTTAAAAAAATAAGTGGTTGCCATCCTTATTATATAGTCTGATATCGCAAAACTTATACAAAGTAAATTCTAAGCGATTGTCCACGCCTGGCAGCAACGTTATAAAATTAATGAAAACACAACGTAATCTAATCTATGAATCTTGGGAGTTAAGTTTATGGCGGCACTAAAACCTTTATGGATTACTTAATTTGTGATTAACATAAACCTAAATCAAACCTTCCAGTGTGTGGTAATTAGATGTTTTGGAAACAAGGCTCTACCTAATCAAGATAAATACGCCAATACAGAATTACCTTATTGACCATTGTTGTAAATGAAAATGTAAAAAAACTACATTATTTACTTAGTGTGGGTGTTTTAACTCTCGCATTATAAAACTGATGGCAGAAATTTATGTACCTACTGTTTTAAGACGGAATCATTTTTTTTAAATAAGCCCCAAATTAACTGTCAGAAACAATCTCCGTGACTTAATAATATTGTACATTCTACAATACCATTTCTTAGATAAGCAAAAAGATAACTCTCTTTAGTCAATGCTGACATGTTAGTGGGAACCATTTGGACGGACTCCAAACAAGGATAACTTACACATTAATATTAGAAGACTAAGATGTATTACGTTCAATAGAAACACCTGTCTACTGTTAGTGCTACAGGGCTATCAATAGCTTAAACTTTATTGAATCCATTGATATGCTTACAACTACCCATGGGACACTTTTTCAACTTGAATTTGTATGTGACTGTGTATCTAGGTTTTTAATACATCAATGATTGAATCATTGTAATATAACAAGCTGCTGTGGTTTCAGTTTTCACTAATATTTTGCTTTTATAAATTGAAGCTTAAAAGTGTGTAAGAGGGGAACATATATACAAAGATACAGTTATGCAAAAAACAAAAATTATATTACCACTGAAATTTGAAAGTTGACAGCTCTGGTGATTTTAATGCTGGGTTACAGGACTATGAAATTGCGACGCGTTTATTAAAGCCGTTATTAATGCGCTAACGGCGAACCTGTTGTTAAAGTACTGTGTTTATGTGTTTATATCATACAATGGTAAACAATTTAAAGTAATTATTAAAGTTTTTTAAATGTCAATATTTTATACACACATACCTAATCGTCTCCAGCTAATTCAATAAGTCATAAAGGAGAAAATTTTATTTTCGTAAAAGCAAAATAGGCATACGATCTCCTTGGTCTAGTGGTAAGCGCGTAAGTGTTACAACCTGGGTCCTGGGTTCGATTCCCGGTGGAGATAAAAAAATAAAAAATAAAAACTTGGTCTGGCAGGGCATAGAAGGCTGATCATCTACTTGCCCCTAAAGAAAAAAATCGATCAGTGAAACAGATGTGAAATGCATCTGCCCCATACCCCATACACACGTGACTTCACTTACAAAATAGGCGTTAAAATAAATCGCGACTCCCGATCATCAGCTATTCAATTCAAGTCAATGTCTCTCCTTATCTGAGTAAACAAACTAATTCATCACTTATGAAGCATGCTGTTAGCTACCAGATAGTGGACAAACATAATATGTATCATTTAGAAACTGGTCCAATTACCGTGTCATAATTCTGCGCGACTCACTGTTTGAGCGATAGACTAATGAATCTTAACTTAGAACGTAAAGCAGAACTAATGCATTCAAATTAATTACCGTAGCTGGCTGACCTGTTTACTATACTTCATGATATGTTATGAAAATAAATTAATTAAAAGACAAAATACGGCATCTTCTTAAATTAATAATATTTTATCTGTAAAGGCCTGTTTAAACTTGTTGTTACTTTGATGTCTGCAATTTTGTATATAAATTTGGGATCTCCAGTGGAAACATCTATAAATAATATAAATAGGCGCATGATAGACGTCAAGTTGCGGAAAACTAGCCCGTCAATACTGAATACTGAATACTGAATATTAATATAAACCCGAAACTTATTACAACTCGTTCGCCACTCTCAGTGACATAATCTTCTCTCAAATTCAAAATGTTTATAGTATTTGATAATTTTCCTAATTAAATATTGGATGTTGCAACATTTTTACGATACAGCATGTCCGTAAAACAACCCGAATATGAGAAGTAAAGTTTATCGTATCAATGATTTTATAACCAATAAAACGAATATAAAAGTCTAAAACACTAATGTAATCGTTTCAAATTGTCATTTATAAGACTGCATTTACCGAATTCTCGTTTCGGACGTGGATTTCTTTTTTAATGAAATGATGTTCTTGTGAAGTTATTGCGACAGGTTCATCTTAAATCAATGTTAAATCCTTATTAGTGTTTACCACGAATTTATGTTTTAATTGAACTTATAAAATTTCATGGTAATAAAGTTTATTAAGCTATCTTAGTATATATTTAAGTAATAAAATAATGGTAAAAACATAATGATGAGCACTTTTTGAGAATGTGCTTTAAAGCGTTCAATTCACAATGACTTAGTCAAACTGTATGCAAATCGATACTTAATATCCTTGAGAATCATAAAATTTTGTTTTAACTCTTAAAGGCTATTTTGCAATTCAATGATGTCTTGCGCACGTTTGGAAATATGCAAGTTTTATGTCTTTGTAATCCTAAGTGCTTTGAAATTGCGTAAATAACTTCATCAGTAAAATAGTAGTGTCAAAACAAAGAAATATATATATGTAATTCTGATGATAACTATGTAACGAATTATTGCTATTTGATATATTATGTATAAACTTGAGGCAGCTGAACTTTCAATTAATGAACATCATCACACGATCATCTTGTTTTTAAAGCAAAAATAGATGATCGTTTTATTTTTTTGTAAGTTTATAAGACATTAAACATCATAGCGTTTTATTAATATAAGATAAATTTTTTGAGTGAAATTCATCTCACTTTCAATGTGTCTTCATAGATGTTACATAACACTGATTTTCTGCTTGTCTGCTTAGTATATAAGTTGTTGCGCACGTTAATTCTGTTAACTAGGGCGGGCAGTGGTAACATCAAACGTGAAAGCTCCCATAGGGTTGTCAATTTTCATTTTGAAAAAGCATTGAACATATAGTACTGTATTATAGTGCGTGTTGCTCCAGTTATGTGCCCTTAATATTAAGATGTATCTAAACTATACTAAGAACGAGGATCTAGAAGAAAAAAAAAATTGTTACCGTTTTCCGTATTTATTACAGATTTATTATTAAAATTATTCGCCAAGATGATTTTCACAAACGCAGCTAATTTCAAATCAATCAACATTTGATTTATTAAAGGTTACTGTGCGTTTGTGAATCCATAATCTAAAATAGATTAGACCACACATTTTCTTAATAATTGAAACTGTCCAATAAAAATGAATCGTAGTTGTATTCGGGCATCCTTCTTCTTGCCTTCAATATTATTTGTAGCGATAAGTATGGTTACAATTCGCTGACTTCTAGTTTTGATTAATTTGTAATAAATTCCGTAGCCAACTGCTTCAGTTGTTACCGCAACATCATTATGATATCGCTAACAATATTTTTGTAATGTGTTTTCTCAATGAACCGGTATCAGAAATAAATTAATTTAGTATGGATTTTTAATAATATAAATCTCACCCTGCATTATATATACCCAACAATGTTTATCGTCAATAGACAACCCTAACATCAAACGGTAGCCAACCGCAGATGCGATGATTACCACTCGCCCGAGTAAACACTAAACAGTCCAGTTTGATTTTACAACATATAATGGGAGCATTGTTTTAAGTTCGCGATGATTTATATCCCATATTTTACTATTTTTAGTTCATAATATTCGATATTTTCATTTGTACGCTGTGCGTTCTCAGAGCAGCTCCGTCACATCTATTAATTTTGGATTGGATAATAACGGTGTTATTAATTATATTATTTTAATGAATTTTCTACAACTTTTTCAGAAAGGCTGCTATTTACTAAAGTTGTCTTTATTATAAATAATAATTCCAGCTAGCTACTTTTATTTAGCTTTTGAAACTTTTGTCTTCTAATTAATAATTAAGCTCGTTAATGTGTGATGACTGCCACCCATAGACACCTTCAATCATGTATGCCCTTGGGTAGGTACGTTACGTGTGTTTATTTGAGCCCACAACAAATTTTACGATTAAAACTGTTAAATAAAAGATTTACCGATCCAAAAATTGCTAAGTTGGGTAGGGGTTTTAGTCTGAGAAATTGCATTACAAATAGGTCGCTTTTAGCCAACATTGGTCACAGTTCGTGACAAACTAAGTGTCAGCAGACTTACGTGACTCAATCGGAAAGTGGAGCTGAGCCCTATACGGGAAATTGTTTCTCATTTAAAATAAGCTATGCATTACGGTATTGTCACGGTTTATATCGCCTTTCATACGCGACCGCGTCCCAGGTAAATGTCATGAAAGTCACGAAGATATTCCAGAATTTAACGGAGCTGTATCTGTAAAAAAATTAGAAACATCTTTTTGAAGACGATTGAATCGATATTATATTTCGATATATACAGTATTAACTAGCTTGTTTTCATTGAAATATAAGCCTACCCGTAATATTAGTAAAAAACAAATAAGACAATAATAATCAAAAAAATTGTTTCAAAATTAATTGTATTATGTTTACGATTTTACATATTGCATTATTATGTCTAGGCTGCGGACACCAGTAAAAGATAACAAACAAATAAACTGCTGAACGAATTCGAAAAGATTTGCTATCTTAAAAGTGAGTTGCTCTTACGTTAGAGCGTTATAATCAACTATTCTTACAAAATTGTTCTTTGGCAAGCTAAGTTAGCTTGTTAAATGGTATAATGATATAGTATCTTGATTATCCATCAATTATCCATACGATTGTACAAAATCTCGTACGTATATCTTAATTATATGCAATAACAAATGAACATAGAACACGATATCAGTTCCGGCATCCAGGTCAGACGTCCGTCTGTCTGTCACAACGGTTAATTATATTACAAGTCACGCATCTGACATGTATTAGATGATGGATCGCGAACTGATTAGACAAGGATGAGGAATAACAAAAATAATACTAAAACAATTTTTGTTTCTAATATTCTCAGCGGATTAAGAAGAGTCAAATGTTTATGTTAAAAATTAACAGTTGGCCAAAAACAACAAAAAATATGAAGACGATTTCGATGTTGGTAGAGGTTCATGTAAAAATAAATTTTGAGTTTACTATCTGCTCGATTCACTCAGAATTGCTAACCATAATAAATAGGTTTCTGAAAAAAATAAACCGAAAGAAACTATCTTCTAAAAAAACTTAAGAATATAACAAATTTATTTTTGACTAGATAATGTGTTTGATTATCTGTAGTTTTTAAACTTAATACTAATCACAAAATAAATTTAAATATGGTAGGTACTGCCTATTATTAATTCCTCGCAACATTTAGCAGCTATTTTTACAGCGATGAAGAAAAATTGAAAGACTTAGGTACATAAAGTAATATCCAAATTGATATTCCGACACCGACAGAAGACTAGAGCGGAGGTTTATAAACTTATTGCGAATTAACTTCTCATAAAATCGAGTACCTTATATATTAATATTATACTTACGCTTATAAGTTTCCGTTTTCCGTAATATTCCACTTTCCAAAACAATAACATCGCAAGATAAAATACAGTTGCCTAAGTCCCTCGGAATGCTGAATTTAATTAATTTTATCGAGAATGACGGTTTACAAGCGACTTACAAGAGTGTTATCTAAACGTTTAGGGTTAACTCCACGTTAATTCGCGCTTATCGGCTCGGTGAAGTCTGATATTAGCGATTCCATTGAAATAGGCTTTTAGTAATTTCAATGCAATGCTGTTTGAATGATATTAGATAAGATTTAAGCTTGTTATACAAAATGTTTACTTTGCTACAATCGATAGGAATGACTTACAGTCACTAATTTGCCTGATGTAAATCTTATTGGGACATCAAAGGGGGATAAGGATAATAAGGAGATTAAATGCCATATCCAAAGGCCTAATTCAAAGAATAAAATATCAATTAGTACCGCAAATAATTTCTATGCAGCTCTGTAACTCAATGCGTGTTATTACTTAGATTTGTTATTAGCCGCAACAATGGGTTCGCTAACAAAACAATGGCACTACAGGCACATGTGCAGGTGCTCAGTCACCGTTTCAGGTTACAGGATATTTTATAGGGAATTGTGTGCGAAAATTCGATGTCGCTTTAGGGTTAATATTTTGACTCTTTTAGTGGCACAATTTTTTTTTGCCACAAAGAGCTTACAAATATTCTTAAGTTTGAAAGAAAAAATTAAACAAAGCTGGTCTCGGTGAGTTGAGTAAAAGGTTCTGGGTTGGATTTTTGGAAAATAAAAACTGTTTAAAGAGTTCGAAAATAGGACGAAACATAAGATGTAAGATCAGTCTATGGCAAGGTATTCATAACATTCCAGAGAGCTTTTAAAGAGTTTGATAATATTTCCTTAATTTCAGGCTGCAATTGTTCGAGGGCAGGTTCAGAGAGCAACGTGTGTGATATACGGACGGGTCAGTGCCGCTGCAAACTCCACGTTACCGGTAGAGCCTGCGATACTTGTGCGGTATGTCTTGCTATAATAAATTAGAACAATCATTATTTCAAAGCAGTTGCTTCGAAATCATCAATCAAGCCGTCAGATGTCGGGATGTCCATGGTTTGCTATCATTACTTAAGACTAAATGATCCTCCTGCCATTTGCTCACTATCTTAGATAAGTGACAACTTTTTTTAGTAGAAATCATAGAAGCGTGTCAGTAAAGTTACACTTTCAAAAAAATATAGCGTTGTGAAATCGTTGTATATCTAATTTTAGCCTTTTAACGCATATTTCAAATTAGGTTAATCATGATTTGGTCGGCTAAAACCTTTTCTATCTTTATGTGATTTTACTAACATATAAAAGCTCGTCATTGAAAAGAAATAAACATCATATTTTGCAGTTTTGATAGATTTATTAAATTTTCTCAGGAAATACCACGTTTATAACTAAGATTAGCGAGATTTAACGTCAAATTTATGTGCAATTTGCGTTCTCACTTAAGCTGTGACTTAAGTGTGACACAAAACAAGTAACTATCAATTTCAATCGTAAGTTAAACTTCTATAGCCGTTTCAGATAAGTACTGAGTCTCGGTGGGAATTACAATCCAATCGATAAATCCGAAGTTTGTTACGCGTAAACCGATTTTGAAGTTACTAAACCTTGGAAAGAATATAGATTATAGACTTTAAGAATAAAGAATATAGGGATTATGTTTTAGATTTTATTTCTTGGCGTTTTTAAATTATTATTTCGTTAATAGTGGAAAATAATATAATTTTTCATAATTGAATCAAAAACTCAAGGTGACTTCACCATAAGATATCAAATGAACGACAACCTTTTTTTTTCTTTGTACTGAAATATAACGTAGATAGACAGATACGGTTTATTGGTTGGCACTTAGGTACTCTATATCAAATATCTTTAATTTTTGTATACGGGTTTACTCGCCTGAAAAATCTGTATAGCCTATTATATTCCAATCTTTTATGTGTGAATCAGTATAAATAAATACCACGTCCACCACAAAATTATTGATAGCTACACTAATTTATTTAAACGTCAATTCGCGCAAATACTCGTCTGTATAAGGAAAATTCGTTTGTCCCATTTTAATTCAAAAATGTACACTTATTATTTTAATTATAACACTTATAATGCTTATTACCAACTTTAAAAAGTTTGCAGTCATTTTGATAAAATACTTGAAATAAATATGTATTCAGAATAGTATGGTTTCAAATCCTCCCAAAATCTTTTTTGGCTAGTTTCCCGCTTTCCTTTGCGTTAAAACATGCCAATAACCAAACCACTTTTATTTTATTTCCTTCTTTGAACTGAATGCATGAGTGACGTTATTTAAGATAAGATGTTACAACAATGAGTTATAGTTATGTTATTCTAAAGGAGATATACAGCTATTATTCAATTTCAACACGTCAACGCCAAACTCCGCAACCGTGTTTCTTGTCCGTAGAAATATCAAGGGGACATTTGTGAAGGTATTTCAAATGTCGACACTGCCTTATTGTGAAATTGAATGTCTTTTATTCGATACTATAACACAACCAACACATATTTTAGCATTTAAACCCGTGCTGTAACTGCAAGCATAAATTTAATGGGCTCCCTATTTTGGTTCAATAGAAAAAAATATTTAATGAACCATAGGCTGTAGAAATGTCTGATGTAAGCGAAAATTTTAAACACCTGTTTTATCACAGTTTAAGCTTTTAAATTATAAGCCAAACTTTAATATGATATTTTACAATTTACAAAATTAGACAGACAGACAGAATTTCTTCGCGCATATTACTAATATTATTATATATTATATAATATTATATATATATATATATATATATTATATACTAATATTATATAAATAAGTTAAACGCGCTAATTTCTCCTGAAATTAATTGAAAGTTGATTTTTTGTCTTGGATAAACCATTTATCGAGGAAGGCCACATAACGTCATGCTACGACCAATAGAAGTGGAGCATCAATGAAAAATGCAAAAACAGACAAAAAGGACCTTTTTAGAGCTTCCGTGGCGTGCGATGCGTTACAGTTAAAGTTACGCAAATATCATGTATCATCATACAAACCTCATCAGGTTTTTTCCTCAAATTAACGTGGGTGAAACGAGAATAAATAAACGACGAAAAATAATATACGCCGATGTTTTTCATTATTGTTTACGTTGATACCGCACAAATTATACATGTTATCCCGATAAGTGACTAGGCATAGAAACCCAACTGGTTTCATAGTTCTTAAAGTTTCGTGTTCAATTTTAGTTCTAAACATCGGTGGACCGCTGAGAGCCCATTAATGTCAAGTGTGGCAGTAAGAGAGGTTTATGGTTTCATGAGCGCAACTTGATCTTAACAAGCTTTTATCATAAAAGATATCAGAAGCGGAACAGCTTTTGTGATTGTTTTGTTACGTTCATGGTTTGAAAGTGGATATTGCAAAGAAGAAAGACAATTTGAAATTTGATAAACATACGTTTAATAATATTTACACTTTGACGTCAAATAGAATGTATTTTTTTATAAATTATATGAAAAAATCGTTAAATTAATTTTTATAATGGTTTTGCATATATATCATTAGTTACCGATATTGTATATAATTTAATAATATATAACTTTTGTAATTTTATTTTATCATAAGGTAATTTTCAATGCAATAAAAAAGGGAATGTTATTTCAGGAAGGATATTGGGGCCTAGACAGCGGCGAATGTCGGCGGTGTGAGTGCGGAGCGGGCACAGCGGCTTGTGACCCGGTGAGCGGGGTATGCGCGTGCGCAGCCGGCGTCGGTGGCACGCGCTGTGATCGATGTCTGGCAGGGTACTATGGATTCAGTGCGACTGGGTGTTTAGGTGAGTACCTAATACCTATACACTATACTTAAGCCTTGTGGTTTGTATTATATAAGTATTTAGATGGAACTCTTAGTTTTCTAAGACCCTCGAGGTCCAAAATAAAAGACAATTAAGGGTTAGGAAATTATTTTTGTTTTTCTTATAAAATTATTTTGTTTGTTTTTGAATAACATTTCACTAATAACACCACCACAGCTGACCCAAGTAGGCATGTTTTCGTTTCCTTGTCGTCCAACAAATAACAATACCTACCGAATACCATCGTAATATAATATGTTTGAGGTATATTTTGAGTTGATATAAATTCAATAATGTTTGTTACAATTTGTTGTTGTTCGTAGTGATATTTACCACAAAAGATTGAGTAAATTCATATTTTCGTGTTCTATATTTCAGCATGTCCGCTGTGCTCGGACGGAAAGGTGTGTTCGCCGGTAACTGGAAGATGCGTGTGTCCCGGCCGGAGCCGTGGCCCTGGATGCTCGCTGTGTGCAAGGGGATATTGGGGACGAGAACTGGGATGCAGACCTTGCGGTTGCGGACCCGGAGCTGTATCAGGTGAGGGATTTTGTAATGATCTCATAGGAAATATTGCTGCTCATTGTGCTATCGTACTTCTTAAAAACATTCTATCATCTTTGTACCTTTTCTCAGATACATGTGACGTGGTTTCCGGATTATGTGAATGTCGTGCGGGGTGGACTGGCCGTGCCTGTGACCGCTGTGAGAGAGGGTATTTTGGCCCGCGTTGTAGACCCTGTAGATGTTCTACAGCCGGAACCAGGTGCTCTGATGTCTGCGAATGCGATGGAAATGGACGCTGCCCTTGTAAGGTACAGTCGTATTTAAAGAATATCCTTAAATGCATTTGTCTGTACTCAATGTCACAAATGCCCTTTTTCAATAACGTGAAATTGTTGTTGTAAAAATGAGACAAATTAGGTTATTCAATGAATTTTTATATGTTTTATAAACTATTATAATGGTTTGCTATTATTTTATCATATATAGATAGCATCTTTGAGAAAAATCAAGTCAATAATAATATATATAACTTGTCAATATGTAACTTTAGATAAAATTTCTCGTGCAGATTTATCCATGATATAAGTAAGCTTAGCCAAGAAACTTATAAAAAATTATAAAAATTTTCAGGAGAATGTGGTGGGTGACAAATGTGATAGATGTCTGGAGGGTACATTCGGTCTGTCCGAGACCAACCCTGTGGGTTGTACTGCGTGCTTTTGTTTCGGTCGAGCCGCCAAGTGTACGCAAGCTGATGTCGTGAGAGCTGCACTTCATGCGGCGGCACCACTGCATCTTACGCTGCTGAGAGGCAACATAGCTAATGTAAGATTAAATCTTTCTTTAAATATTGTAAGAATAAACAAGAAATCAATACATCTAAAGCACTGTCTTTGAATAGAGACATGAAATATCTTAAGTCAACATATTCTCATTTTTAATAATAAATGGTGAATCCGCGAATGTGAGTCATAAGTTACGTTAGACAGCGTCAATAAGACGCAAGATATTTTTTGCTTCGAAATAAAACCATCACGATCTGTCAATGAAACTAAAGAAACTGCAAATTTGAAAAAAAAAACAGAAAAAATGAGCAGTTATTTAGTTGAGGATTAATTATCTTAAATCTAATGATCACATTCAGATGGAGCAAGAATCTCTTCTAGCAGTGCACACCCGAAATCTTGAAGCAACAATATCAGTCCCTTGGCCTCCTGTCCCGGTGTACGCAGAATTAGGAGAAGTCTTTTTGGGTGATAGAGTCATGTCATATGGAGGTGCTCTTAGGTTTCGAGTAGAAGAAGAGGGGGGAGAGCCTCTTCCTCAGCACACGTTATCCAGATTTCCTCTAGTCAGTTTACACGGCGGATCCTTGGTTTTGGACCATTATGAGGTAAAATCCTTTAAGTGCTTTCGTGTAGGAATGTAATAGAAGTAGATATTTCTTCGTTGTTTTTAATTAAATATTGTACAAAAATTCACAATTTATTAAATAATAACATTTTCAGAGAATTCCAGCAATAAACGGCTCCTACGCGGTATATTTTCACGAATCACTGTGGGAAGTCCGCGGACGCAACGCGGTGGCATCGAGAGGCGCGCTTATGTTAGTCCTACAGGATATACAACACATTTTTATACGAGTCTCGACAAGAATGCCTAACTATAAAGAGCCCCTTCATATCTTGTAAGTTTAATTTCTTCTTCTATCTACTAAAATAATAAATATTGTTATCTCGCCTACGATTTGGTAGTTATATTTTAGTGTAAATTGGATTGTAATTTTCATTTATAAGAATTTTTATCACACATGCCAAAATAGCTTGTATATATTTTTATTATTTTTCAGATTATTAAACGTATCCCTAGAAACCGCTGTAGCTGGATTATCCCGTGGTGCTCCAGCCCCTGGAGTAGAAATGTGCGAGTGCGGTACAGGATTTAGTTCCGGGTCTTGTCACAAACCTGCTGCAGGGTTCTGGCTCCCTCCCACACCTCCCCGACTAAGGCAGACTGCGGGGACGATATTGATACACTTAGACAATACGCCAAAGCTATGTGATTGCAACCATCGAGCCGAAATGTGTCACCCTACGACAGGAGACTGTATGGTAAAACCTATAATAGTGCTAATTGTTTTTATGTATATTATATCTAATGTTGTTAGATTTTGATATGGAGATATTCGAAAAAAAATCTATCAGGACAGGAGTGCCCTAGTACTACATTTACAAATCGTTGTAAATATTCATTAATTAGAAAATAAAATATAGAAGTAAGCCCGCAGCAATATAGACCTATTGACGAAACGTAGAAAATAATAAACAAAACATAAATAATAGAAATATTAATTTTCAGAACTGCACTCGTAACACCTCAGGCAGTCACTGTGAGCGGTGTGCGGATGGGTACTATGGTATCCCGGATGCACCTGAAGGATGCCAGCCATGCCCTTGCCCTGCACCACACAGAAACCGTGCACTTTCCTGTGCCCCTGGCCATAATAGAATGCATTGCCATTGTAGGCCTGGTAATTAACAATATCGTAATTAATTGTATTGAATTTTCTTATTGCATAGAATAATCAAAAAAAATTAAGGATCTATAATTGTGGTGTATAAAAATATTGCTAAAAATTAAATTCCTATAACTCCTCGTGGGACATAGAACATAGATATCTTCGTCTGTATCACTGCATATTATTAAACAAAAGATAGATTAGTGATTGACCTTCTTGCTCTTCCACTCGACAACCTAAATGCTTGGACTAGATTTATCCCCACATATTCTTGATTTCTTTGCCATTCAGAGGATATCTTAACGAATAATAATATATTATAGGTTATGCGGGTATCGTCTGTGAATCTTGTGCAGCGGGATGGGTCCGTAACGCGCATGGTGAGTGCGAGCCGTGCACGTGCGACCCACGAGGAGCGCTAACGCAAACGTGCGATGCGCTTGCTCGCTGTCACTGTCGCTCGCATATCATAGGCGATAAGTGCGACCGGTGTGAGCTGAGACGGCACTATTTAGATGAGGGAGGATGTAGACGTAAGTACATATAATATGTATACTAAACAATATATAGATAATACCTATTACTTTGATAGACTGTATGCGAACATATCTGGTGATAATCTGATACTTGTATTAAAACTATCTATTTCAATTTTAGTTCAAATCTTCTTACAATCAAATCAATTAATACAAATCCTTTAGTTTAAGTATCTTAAAATAAATTAAATAATGAAACTCATATTTATCATAAGATCATTCATCTGTATGTTAATTTGTCAAGTTGTAAATTTTGATAAATTAAAAAAAAAATATTCGCTCGAAAATTACTTATATCACTTGATTGTAAATATCAGAGTGAATTTAAATATTTAATAATTTCTAATTTTAGCGTGCGACAATTGCACACAGACCCTCTTAAATACCGTTGAAGCAATGACCAAAAACTTCCAAAGACGCGCTGATATTACAGAATTAACAAAAATACCACAACCGTTTCCTGCCCTCAGAGAATTCCAAAACAATGCATCTCACCTCCATAATCAATTGCGAAATCTAAAAACAGACATTGAAAAATCGAAGATAATTGACAGTACTATTCATGACTTAGAAGAAAAGGAACATGATCTCTTTACTTTAGCGCATGACTTAAAACTAGAAGCAGTTAGAAGAGAAAAAGAAGCACAATATTTGAGTTTGGAGAGTATGAGTGGTTTAGAGGAAGTTCTTAAACAAAGGAGGCTGTTGGGAGAACAAGTAGCTAATTTGGATGACTTTGCACGTGGTGAGAAACATTTGAGCGCACATCGAGCATTAAAAGAAGCGAGGCGTTTATTGAAAGCTATTAAGGATGTCAATCTTGTGGATTATATATCAGGGGCCACCGATGTATCTGATTCTGTAAGTTTTCTAATATAATTATATTATATTTCTAATATAATTATTTATTCTGTAATTATACTTGCTTTTTTAGAAATGGTTTCTACAAGAAATGTTTGTGAATTATTTATATAACAATTATATTTACAATCTTAAAAGGATCGATGGTCGGATACGTTTAAGATAACTAATTCTTCTTCACACGTAAAAGTAATAGTTTACATTACCGTTTAACGTCCTACTTAAGATGAAATAGAAGAACGATTTAATACTCTGGAAGTTTACAATTCACAGGCGAATCTACAGTCTACATCTGTCCACGAGTACTCATACCGAATACAAGACTTATACCGTCGTGTGCATAAGATGCAGGGCGCTCTAGACCAGTGGGAGAACAAAATGGATGACGTTGTAAAACTATCACAAGTTGTGTGGAGCTCAGGGGACTTGGTCACCGAGCTTCGGAAGAAAATAGCTCCAGCTCTTATGAGGTTAAGAGACTTGGGTCTGCGATGTCGGATCATGCTTGAGGTAAATATAAATATTTCGTTATCTTAAAGGATACAAATGAAACACATTATATTATATCGAATTTGTGATAAACAAAGCGAAATCAGCACCTCTTGAATGTAGAATAACATTCGTAGACGTAAGATAGTCTTTGTAATGGTAATCTGATGTGGTAGCTGACATTTACAAAGGCCTTTAATATTATGTAACAAAAATGAATAGGTATTCTTTACCTGCAGGAAATCGCAAACCAACCCACTAGAAATCTCACCGATAAAGCAATAACAGCTATTTCGCAAAGCAGAAAATACGTCAATCATCTCCCACAAATGATTGACGAGTTGCAAAGCCTAAAATCAGCAGCTGAAGAAAAGGAAGGTACTTTATACAATCTTACTCCGGTTTATAAAAAGAAATATCTGGATGATGCGGAAAAGCATGCTGCGAAGCTCCGTGAAAAAACAAAGGAATATAAAAAGTAAGTGATTCACATAAAAATATTTGCTTGATATCCAAAAACTACATCAGAATTGCTTATCAGTAGATGGTACTGTAATTAAAAAATGTGGTTTAACAGTCATCACCAAAACTTGTTTCGGTTTGCATAGCGGAAGGCAGATAGATCACCTACATCCCTATAAAGAAATTTCTCAATAAAACAGGCATAAAATTTATTTGCTCTTTTTTCCACGAGGTGTTACGGGATTCACTTATTAATAGGCATTTAATATATAATGATAGGGAGAAGGAGAGGGAATGATAGAGAGTGGGGAGTGATATTATCCCTACTAGTTTACATTCGACGTTCTTACATTACTTTTACATTCTACTGTTGTTCTTCGAAGGGGAAACTCTGTCCAATTGAGATTTATTAGCCTAATTATTTTCAGTCTGTTCGCTGGAACCCGTGCAGCGGCATCCCTGGGTGTACAGGCCGCTGGCGCCTGGTCTGCTGTTAGCCGCGCCGTCAGTGACGCTGGCTCTGCTGCTGATGCTGCTACTATTGCCACTGCAGAGGCAGTAAAATTAGCGAGAGGACCACAGTCTTTGGTTGAAACCGCTCATCGGCACTGGACCGCCTCAGAGGATCTTAAGTACCAGGGAAAAGCGACATTAGCAAGAGCTGATGGTAAGCTTAATACTAATATTACAATTGCGTAGTGTATAAGAGTTTTTGAAACATGATGAAATATGTATGATTTAACAATATAATCTTTATCAGAATTAGGTCATAATGTGGATAGTGCAGCCCGCAGTATTGACTCCATTAGCGTAGGGCTGCGTGCGCTAGGATGGAGAGAACGGTCGTTAGCTGCTGGTGCATCTACTGCTGCCTCTGGACTAGGTTTGTTTTCATTGCCACAATAACACTGTAACGCACTTTGTTGTATTATATCCAATTGGAGCATAAGTTACTTATTACTTACTTGTGTTATATGTATTGATATGCTAAGGTCTAAAATAATCACTGTAGGTTATGAATCGGCTTTCATATCTTTAAAAATACAAAACATTACGATGTGATACAGGCGGTACTGACAATGGAGCTCTGACATCGCTAAAAAGCGCTGGAGAACAAGCTGAGCGAGTGTTCGCTGTCTCCAGGGCCCTTTACGACGAAGCTGCTGAGCTTAGGCGGCGCGTAAGGTATAACTTGCGGCGAAAACTTGCAGCGCTGCAACGGCTGGGAGATACAGCACTTGGTGCAGCAGAGGAACATGGTATACTAAATAATAATTTAAAAATTTAATTTTAATTATTAAAATGACCTCTTTATTTCTTAAATTAGAGTTAAATAGTTAAACTTTGTCTGTCTAAACAGCGGACATCCGTAGAAATACTTAAATCGCTAAATTCGCTGTAAATATCTTAAAATTAATCTAATTATTCATCAACAGTATCTCAAATCCGTGGCAACACTCTTCGAGGCGTAGAAGTGTCGGAGGCGCTAGCAGCGGCGGCCGCGGCCCGCGCTCGTGAGCACTCCACTGCATCCGCTTCGCTTGAACCAGCACTGCGTTCGCTGAGGGAGCGGGTGGAGCGCGCCAGACATGCTGCCGGCACTGTTAGTAACTTTTCTTAATATTATTGCCACGTCGTTCCGCAACTAAATCATGTTATTTTTAACTTAACCTTTAGGCATTATGTTGGACTATAGTTTAAAAGTTGATACATATTTAAACTAAACTTTTCTTAAACTTTTAAGATAATTGGATAGTTTTAAATTCGATTATACTAAAATCTAAATTTTTTTTTAGATCACGGTCTCTGTTCGTTCACCGCTTTCGGGAATGGGGTGCGCACGCGCATATACTATGTGGAACGCACCTAGCGTCACTAGGCTATCTCTCGCTGTGAGCTTTGACGGTGATGTTAAGGATGGAACATTAATTTTTCTAAAGGACCAGGTTCGACGCCTTACATATTACTAAAAGTGTAATAAAATAAAACTATTGCATGAAACAAAATTATATGTAAATACTCTTTGTTAACGAAACCCACGTGATACGACCTGCTTATTGAATATTTTTTTATGAGAACCAGTTTAAGGTATGTTTCTGCTACAGTACGGTAAGTACGCTTTTTTGCCAGTTTAAGGTAGGTTTCGTCATTTAAATGAAATTATTTATTTGCTCGAATAATAGCTATTCACAACTATGTATATAATTACTGTAGCTAATCTTTATTAGTCCACGTCACAAAAGAGGGGTGTTATATAAATGTTTGAGTCCTTGTCTGTGGCATCGTAGCATGCAGTTTTGTTTTGAAAGCCGACTTTGTGTGATCGAATTTATTATAAAGATCCATTCAACCATTTATCCAGGTATTCTTAGTTGTATTTAATATGTCCAGGGGTTTTTTTCAATTGTCATCAAATGCACTTAAGTAAAACAAAATTTCTTTTTTCAGGATGCATCAGAACGGTACATGCGGCTTTCTGTAGTAAACAAGAGGCTACGACTGAGTTGGAACGTGGGCGGAGACGAAGGCCTTGTTACACACCCAGAGCCTTTGCAGTCAACCCTTGATGACTCTGATCACACCGCGTATACTATTGATGTTGAGAGGTAAATGTCTAAGAAATTAAAGAAATCGCCCGCTTTGCCATTTAAATTAAGTGACGTCCTAAGGTTCCTAATATAGTATATAATGCATTAAATTATATTATTACACTTACCAGATAAATTGGTGCTCAACGTAGATTCCAGGAAAACAATATACGTAGTTTTATCTTTATTATCATATCATACCATATCTACTAAGAAGACGTTTCTTTAAAAAGGGAATAAGAGTAAAAGAATGCGTACTTGTCGATCATTGTAAGTATTAAGTTAACCTCCAGGGTTTGGAGCATGGTTCGTCTCCGAGTGGAACGCTCAGGCAGCGCTGCTATCACTTCCACCAACAGCACTTCGAATGCTGCAAGTTCAGGCCTAATACGAACATCGCTTGTGTGGTTGGGGGAGACAGTGGCGCCGCTACCAGGATGTGTGCACGCTTTAAAGGATGATAATGGAGCTTTGGGGCTGTGGGCGTTTAATAAGCAGCCTCCAAATGCCAATTGCATTGGTTGTACACACAGGTTGGTGAACTTTTAAAAATATATAAACGTAGCCGATTTGGCCGTTCAAAACTACTTTATTAAACCTAACCCTTACTCAAATTCTTAAAAAGTAACTAGCTCTATTTTATCTAGATTAATTACTGTAACATAATAATATACTACTTAATATATTCATAACGTTGTTTACAGACGTATAAGCCAATCCCGTGGTTCAAGCGGCTGGGTGCAGTTTGGCGGGTCAGGGTACGCTGAAGTGCGGCGTTCGGGACTTCGACCCGCTGACCGAAGAAGATTTACCATTTCCTTCACTTTCCGCACTAAAGATCACAACGCTCTGCTATTTCTAGCGCTCGATACTGTTAATGTAAGACTCATTTAAATCTCACCACCAGCATTATTTCTTTGTCATATAATACTATCTATGACAATTGGTGAAAACAGTGAAACATTGGTGACCAAAGGGGCCGTCCATTAATCACGTGAGGCTCGAAACGGGCGTGAGGAGGTTCGGCAAAATTCAACAAATATCACCTGTAGTAAGATATCACGTGTATTTATTTTTTCTAACCAACCTGCAACCTTTCTGTCTAGACATTTTTAATATAGTCCTTAATTTTTTTTTATTATACTTTATACCTGTATTTAAAGATAATATTCTAAAAATTTTAAGATTCTTTGTAGGTGCTAAAAAATACAAGTGATTTTTTTATTCGTCTTAAACCTCACCACGTATCACCAAGGGAGAGAAGGGAGGGTTAAAAATGCTCAAAAAAACATCACGTGATTAATGGATAGCCCCAAAGTGAAAGGACATAGGCTTGTTTAATTACTGATATATAACATGACAATATTGTTACTAAACACTAATGAATAGACTTGTAATTATGGTTTTATGTTACAGAACCGTTCAGTCAGCGTATGGCTACGGTCGTGTCGTGTAGTCTTTGCAGTGCAGTATGGAGGGTCGCTATTGGAGATATCGTCCAGTAGTTCCCACTGCGACGGCTCGGGGGCACACGTACAAGCCACCAGGGTATTCAGTGGCCTGGAAAGAGGTAATGTGTTTCGCCTCGTACCTATACATTTTTAATCCCATGTTGCTTTTTTTTAAACAGAAAATTGTAATAAATTAACAATCGAAAATGCATTCTTGGTTTATATTACAACGTTTTTTGATATCTCAAAAGAATGTGTATGTAAGCCCGTTAATCCCCAGGCAGCCTGCGCGTGAACGGTGAAGAGACTCTAGGATCCCCTACACCTCCGGTACAAAGTGCTGCTCTCCTTCCCGATCTGCAAGAAGCCGTCTATTGGCTTGGGGGAGCACCTCCTGGCGACTATCCGGGGGAAAGACCACCTGCTCTGATGGGCTGTATCGGCGCACTTACGGTAGATAGAGAAGGATACGACTTGTTGGATACCCCTAATAGACATGGGGTTGAACCTGGATGTTCTACTAAGGTATAAAAAGAAATTACTTTAGAAATATAGATGACTTAGCATTAAACGTGTGAAATTTTTTTTTATATATAAAAGAAAATTTGCAAGCTCATAAATCCAACATATACATGAAGACGCAAAATCAATAAAGTAATTCAAAAACAAAAACAAATCGTTTAAGTTGCAATTGGATATTGTATCTTCTTTTTTTTTTCAGATTTTTCGATCTGCCATTTTCGAAGGTGAAGGCTATATAGAAATGCCGTCGCCAGCTATCAGGAGGAAATCTTCACTCGGTATATCCTTCAGAAGCCGCTCACCATCAGGTCTGCTGCTGTACCGTGCACCGTCTGCGGGCTCAAACGAAGTTGATGATGACGATGACGGTGATGATGGACACTATTTGGTTGTGGCTATTGTTAAAGGTAAATTTAATTGTGGTATACATGGTCTTGTTTTGGTAAATTAACACTTTATTAAATGAATTATTGCTACTATAAGGCTCGAAATTACTATACGAAGTCTTAGTTGATTAATAATCTTTTATGAAATGGTAAAATTAAAATGTAAAAATTTAAGGTGATCTCGAAGTGATAGCAGCGGCGAGTAAAGGGGAGTTGCGCTTGCGCATCAACGGGACAAAGCTAGACGATGGACGACTTCACAATGTGAGATTGATACGAGCACACAAACAGGTATCATTAATAATAATCTCTTGAATTTTTTTTTTTTCAGTTACCTTTATTATTTGAATTTAATTCTAAGAAGATGTTAGCAGCATTTTAAAACGATCAAATTAGGTAATAAGTAATCGATTCGACGACAATGATAGATTGTAACATTTTTCCCAGCATTTAAGAACAAATGTTTTGATTTTAGTTAGAAGTATGGATAGACGAGAAGGCAGTTGGTAGCGGAGCCCTAGCGGGTGGAGGTTTCGCACCTCGGCCTCGCGGATTATTTTTGGGAGGCGCTCCACCCTCACAGCGATCCAGTTTGGTGTTACCGGCCAACTTCTTCGTTGGTACTATCGCGGATTTCATTGTTGATTCTACGTGAGTTTTATAAATTTAAAAACACTTATTTTTTATTATTTTTCATGGTTATAATCAGGATTAAAAAGATTTGTGATAGTCGCCTGCTAAGGTTATCTGTATGTAAATCTTCACTTGTTTGATTGATAATTTAAACGATATTAACTATAATTTAAATTGGTGGTTGTTAAATGACGCTAGATAGTATCTATATCTTAACAAAAAAGTAAGGCTTCGTAGATTAAATGTAATTTTCTATTGACGTTTTCGTTAGGCTTCTCGGTTTAGAAGAAGGCGCGATTTGGGGAGAAGTTCGAGTGGGTCGCGCCGACAGTGACGTTCGCACTGACCCGCCAATCGAACCGCAGGCGGATTCCGCCACATTATGTACTAAGGTAACATTAAAAATGTGCTACTTATATATTAAGTATTTTAATTTAAAACAATAAGCTGCTTTATATAGTAAAAAAATCTATAATAAACGAATACTATGATAAAATGAACTTTTTCAGATGTCTTCATATACCTTGGAGGCGGGTGCAGTGAAGTTCGGAGACTCGGTGGGAAGCTATGCTTCTCTGAAGCTGCCGCGTCAAGGGGCAAAGGCAGAGTTCTCTATCACCCTACAGATACGGACATTTGCCACTGAAGGCCTATTGTTTGTGATTCCTGTAAGTAACTCTAATTCAATTCGATAAAAAAATGAAATGTTTAATACGTCTGTATTAGACGTGTTGTTAAAGACAATATTACCAATACTTGTCCCTAATTTTTTTCAAAAATGAATAACATAATATTATGCTTCTAGGGATCTAAACTTAAAGCAAAGCACTATACAGCATTGTTAATTCATGAAGGTAAAGTGCGACTGGTTGTTAGGGGAAGAAAAAGGAAGGAAATTTCCCTCGCTGCTACTCTCGCTGATGGCACTTGGAGATCTGTGAGTACTTGTAATCTCCTCACTGAGTTTTCTACATTGTTTTAATTAACAAGGCATTTTGTTTAATGTCTGCACTCTGAACTGAATGTCTTACTCCACCTAATTCTGTCGTCCCCATTCAGACTCCGTACTACATAGGAGTGCACCCACTCCTATGACTTTGATCGTTCTTCTTGATCAAAACCGCGAAAGAATGGACCTCCTTACCTCCTTCAATATTTCCTCTAACTAAGCTAGTGAGCATCCCAATGATGGTAAGCATCTCCAATTACCATCGTTAGAATTGCGGCCAAATGCTTGCTCAGTTTTTGATTAAAAAGTCTTATATCTGATCCTGAATTGAGGAAGTTGAAAGGACATTCTAGTTGACTACATGTATTATACTACAGGCATATACTGAAATTAGTACAATAATAAATTTAAAAAGTAATTGAAAATATAAATGCATTTAGGCCAGATTGTAAATCTATCTATCTGTAATTTTGTATATAATGTAAAACACTGACCTTATAGATTAAACTGTTATTTCAGGTGACCGTTCGTATATCTCGCAGTCGATTAGTACTGTCAAGTGGTGGAGCAGCGGCCACGTCCCGTGCGCCTGCGCATTCACGAGCTAACCGGATATACGTTGGAGGATTACCCGCTGGGCATTCTTTGCCTAATATACCTAACTCTGTATGTTTGGCTCTTAAATAATCTTCTTTATAATGTGTGGCTAAGGGAATGATACTATCGACCCGGTCAAGCCTGTTTCCACTGAATGATTCGTCTGAATTCTGCACTTGCGCGATGAGTAGTTGTTAATCGAATTCAGGCGGAGCGCACGTTACCTATACCCTTAAAGATAGCTAGCTATCTAGTTTAATTTTTAATTCTTTGGTTTGTTTATGTTACATTAGAAAACTTTGAGGTGTGCATTATATATGCTTCTCTGCATGTTTCTACCATTTAATACTAAATGAGATCTATTGTTTGTGTGTGAAATTTTAAACTAGGTTTACTGTTGACCCATAGTTAACTCTAACAATAGTTAACTTTATTCCGATAAAGCTTTTGACAAAGGAAATCTATTCAAAATGTTGTAGGTATTGCGTGTAGGCAGTTTTCGAGGCTGCATCCGCCGTGTTTCAGTTTGTGGTCGAGCTGAGGACCTGGTAAGGGATGCGCGTGCGCATGCCGCCGTTGGACAATGTTTCCCCAGTGTTGAACGGGGTGCATACTTCGCTGGTACGTGATATACATATGAAAACCTAAAATTTCTAAAAATAGAAGTGAAGTCCCGTGTCCCCTAGTGGGTTATGGGGCAGATGCATTTCACATCTGTTTCACTGATCGATATTTTTTTAGGGGCAAGTAGGTGATCAGCCTTCTATGCCCTGCCAGACCGAGTTTTTTTTTTTATCTCCACCGGGAATCGAACCCAGGACCTCTCGGTTGTAACGCTTACGCTCTAAAAATAGAACTGGGGCCAAAAAACTTTGTCCGCATGACTTTATTTCACTCGCACAGGAAGCTAGCCTTTTATCACTGATAGAGTTTTTAATATTAGTTCAGTAAGTCCAGATTAACTTATAAATTATCTGTACTGTGAAGTCGTCCTTATATAAAGAAAATTATTAACTTTTTCATTGAAGATACTTTATTTGTATATTAGTTTGATTCAAACATGTAGCACAAAAATGGTATATTTTTCATAGTGAGCAATAATTAATCTTTATCAATAAATGACCAGGTGACGCATACGCAGTGTGGTCCAATAAATGGTGGTCGGAAGAATCGGAAGTAGTCGAAGTGCGACTTCAGTTCCGATCGTTTGCTGCTAACGGAGTAATTATCTCCGGAGGTGGAGCTACATTGGAACTGAAAAACGGAATGGTATGGATTTGCAAACGAAGTCATAGATAAGCATTTCATTGTAAAATAAATTTTGAATTTTGAGTATATAATTTGATGCGCTAGACTTTCTTTTGACTTTAATTAATGAGAAGCCTATTTGGCCGTTTACATGAGGATGGTGAAAGACAGCATTAGACGGTATATATTAACTGACCAACTTATTTTCTACAAAAAGGACTAAAGATTTATTTACACGTACAATATGGTATAGGTGGTGCTAAGTGGTGGTGGTGCTCGTGCAGAGTGGCATGGTTTAAGCAACAGTGGTCTCGCCTGCGACGGCGCCTGGCATTCAGTCGTCGCACGTGTATCTGCGCAGGCGCTCACCTTATCTCTAGATGGCGCTGGTGAAGAAAGAGCCGCCACGCCAACTCTATTCAATGTTGATACCCCTACAATATCCCCGCTGTATATTGGAGGACTACCTGGTAAGTTCAGCAATCATAAAAGTTCAAGTACCTAGGTAACATAATTCGGTTATCCATTGTCTAAATGACTCGATTTAAATCCGGCGATACTTTTTTGTAATACTTTTATTAAATTTTCAGAGGGGGCCGTAGAAGTAGGTGACAACCGGGAGAATTTCAAAGGGTGTATCCGCGAAGTGTCAGTAGGCGGAGTTAGGCGGGAGTGGCCCGACATGCAGACACTGCATCATGTTCTACTCGACTCTTGTCCTACCTCATAGAATATATTCTCTTTCTTACATTATATAACAAAGCAAAATAAAGTAAAAAATCATCCAGAATCATATATATGACTTAGAATTTCGTAGGTCCATTTTATTAGCGACGTGTCTTAAATTTAGTGATACCTAAACCGATTAGACATATCGTTGTACCTTCAAGATTTGTGTAGGTACACGTCATAGCCTTTGAAAGCCTAGCTTGAGGCTAATTGTTTAGAAAAAATGCATTTTACTTTGTGTTGTTACTCTAGTAGGTAGTTACTCTCAATTGTGGCACAAATATAGTGACTTAAATTATTAATAAAAGGCATTTGTATTATATTGAGCAAGTAGATTTAAGAACAGTCATTATAGGTTAGTTCCAGTGCTTTTAGTTTTAAAAATCTAACTCAAATTTCTTTATATTAACATGTGTAGTAAGCTAATGAGGCTGGTAAGAGGCTATCTTTGTAATTTAATTATTCTCTGTGAACTTTTATTAGAAGATCGATTCAATAATAAAGCCTTTTTTAAAATATAATTTTAATGAACAGGAAGATATTGGTAGACTTTATATACAAATTCTAGTGCCAAATAACTGTGGTAGATTTTTTCTACTCGGTATACTTTTTATATTCAAAACCTTATTTTTATAACTTACTTGCCAAACTAATTAATTAAGAAAACATAAAACATTTTAATTTTTAAGTAAAGTAGTCGTAGACTTGCTTCAAGGTCATAATAAATTCTAAGTTAAGTAGCAGTTAATACTCATTGTACATATGTACTTAAATTATATCACAAACCAGTATTCACTTAATATTATTATTTATAGGAAAATAGTATAGAATTTGTTTGCCGTGCAAATATTAAAGAACTGGAAGTGGTTAATAAATAAATATCTAAACTATTTTGCATTTATGTCACAAATACATAATAATTATTTATTGTATATATTAAATTTAGGTATCAGCTTTAATAGTTAAACACATTTCATAGTACTCTTAATTAAACTCGATCCATATCTAAATCGCACGTTTTTCAATTGTATTATTTTGTACAACCCGACCAAGGTACCTATTTCCACAGCACAGTGGAAAATATTCACACATTTAGATTTTTAGCTCACCGTATTCTCTATTGAAAATGGAAAAATCGTGAAAAAAAAACTATTTGATACGTCAATGTTCCCGAGACATAATTTTAAAAGTAGGACGTGACGTCATTTTACAAAAGCTCGCGCAGTCCGTCGCGTCGCTGCTCGAGATGAAAGAGCAGAGTGTTGTACTGTGACGTCACGCTGCTGACGAACTTTAAATGCATGTAAAATCAAAACCACTTGCTTTTTTTAATAAAACAAGAACTAGTGTATTTGCATACATAAAATCTCTACTGTGACAGTTTCAAGCGATTTAGCGAACCAAGTAACGTGCTCCATTATCCTCAAAATCTTAGGGCTGCTGTCGTATCTCGACAAAAAATAAAACCCTTTAATCATTTAGGTACATTTTATGTTCAGGAAAATAATGCGTAAGTACATACATATGTACAGATGTTGTGTGAACATATAATGTACTCATAATTCATATAAATTATGAGTACAAATCTTATAAGAAATAGAACACATTGTAATACTGCATTGCAGTGAACTCGAGCGAGTTGAAGCAAATGCGGTTTATATATTTTCATTTCAGGCGAACATGGCTACTTTACATTGCGTAGAAAATTATAATTTTCATATGGACTTACGAACATTGCTCGTCTTGTTTTTGTAATTAATAACAAGACGAACAATACATGTATATGAGTCGTATGTCTGCCATAAACAGCAAAGTGAGACTACAATACGTAGATACGTGCGATTTATATACTTTCGTATTCTAAAAATAAAATTGGAGATATCAAAATGTAAGAGACAAGATTTTGTTTATATATCTAATTGTATTTAGTGTAAATAAGTAATTGTATATAAATAATGTATTTAATGTATGAGGTTGTATTAAAACACTTTTGACAATAAAAAAAGTTTATTTTTCATTTCACAACGTGTTTCATGGATTGCTTTGTGAGTTACATTTTTAGAGATTTTATATTATTGTATGACACAATATATAAAAACAGATGGCAAAAAGATCGGTTTTCTAAAGTAAAGAAACGAAACGTTTGTCACAATGAAGTCAATTGGTAAATATAGAATACTATACAATTCACAAAGCAATACAAAAAAACGCCGACCCAGAAATTCAGTACTAGGCTACCTCACAAAAGGTTTCAGCTGGGCCTTACATGCAATATTTTAAACATCTCTCCCTATATCTACATTAATAAAATTTTAAATAAAAATAGCGTACTTCTGCACAAATAATTTAAACTAAAAAAAACTTTCACAAAATAATAAGAATTTGTTTTAACTAAACCTTATTTCATAAATAAGGAAAAATCTCGATCGAAAATATTGCATGTAATCCAGCTAATAGACATACATATAATTAACAGCTTATATTAAAATCATTACGAAGAATGGTTATATACTGAATTATCGCGAAAATAAATCTTTGGACATTATGAAATTCAAATAATACAATAAAACCAGAATGTTTGTATGAATTCAGATAAAATATACAAATCGATATAATTCAAAACTTTAATATGAGCAAATATTAGAAAATAAACACGAATCATGAAATAAATTTTAAAATGTCTCATCCAATTACAAGAATATTTTATTCATTTCTACTTTTTTCTATCTACATAAACATTTAGGAATTTATGATAAGCGTCTATTTAAAAATAATCGCGTTGAGCAAAATGACATGAAACGCGCATTGGATATATCCGCTGCGATTGTTGTTTGGCCATAATTTATTTATGAACTGAAAGTATACTTTAGTAATTGTTCACCACATTACGCAACAAATACTTAGTATATTTCCAAAATGCAAACATCAAACGCAACCGACATTTCTCTATTGATCAAGTGACGACGGCATTTGTTATTGATAAAATATATTCAACTCTTCTATTTCTAAATGACATAAAATTAATGTGTGAAGTGCTACATTAAGATAAATCGATGTCGTATTATTTTAATTTACCACGTCGATATTCCACGCCATCTGAAAAGGCAAAACATTTTAGAAAACGTAAGACATATATATTTTTCTATTGTATTGTCATTTAAAATAGCTAAGTGGATGCTACACCAGTGGTTTTAATAATTAATATTCTCTTTCCATTTCTATTTGTACATTCGAACCGCTTTTAATAACCATCCAGTGTAGAAGATATTGACATCACCAGAATGCGAAGAACATTTTTTTGTTTACGTTCTCATCGAGAACATTCTATTTGACAGTGGTATAAAAAAACTACGAAAATACTGGCTGTGTTCAGCCGTTTCACGCGCTCTCGCGATTAAAAAATGTTGGATGGGGGTAGGAAGGTGAAAAATAACACAAAATTTCGTAAAAATCTGTCGAGCCAAACACAAACACCGTGACTAGAGATTTTTATAATATTAAAAATTAATGTGCTCACGTACAGTTTTACATGGAGACGTATCCCCTAGCGGCCGAGCGGCGTCTTCCGACGAGATAAGCGACCAGAACCACTATGACCAAACCTCCCAAGGCACAGCCAACAGCTATTGGTACTGCATCAGGGAGGTCACCACCACTGCACTCTCGGGCTGTAAGAAAATATTATAATAGAAATTATAATAAACATATTAAACTCTATTGTTTAGCTAGTGTACTAAAATCAGTAGTCAGATACAATAGACGACAGTTTGATTTTTTATTTATTGTTGGGGAAACGAAATTTAAATTTGTTCTACATTTTCATTAAAATGAACAGCAGTATCAGATGATTGGTCAAAACAATTTAAGCTTACATATTCGTTATAAGTACAACATCTTATGGCTAATCAGCTATCTCTTCCAGGCAACCCAATTTGGTTGAATTTCTCCAGGCAAACCTGTATAAATTCAACCACTCCTCTGTACCACTTATGAGTTATGACACCCCGTCCGGCAAGTGGCAGCTCTACCAGAGACCGAATACAAATACAAATTAAATTATAAATTGTCTTCGGGACCGGGGATCGAAGCCGATACCTCAGGCTTCGCGTTAGGCTTATAAGACCGCTTAGCCATGGCCTCATATTTTGATATTACAAACAGACTAATTAATTTACTTATTTCTATAAATATACTATACGATTTGTGAATACCAATAACAAATTGCAATTCGTTGATATCATGTTTCATTATGTAATATTAGATTTATTTTATCACTAGTGGACCCCGCGAACTTCGTATCGCGTCAAAGTTCCGAATAATAAAGTGTCACCTATAACGTCATTCCATAAAAAATGTATGAGGAAAATATTTTTCTTTTATTTTATTTTTTCAAAAATTTTCCAAATTTTTCTCTCCGTAAGAACCATCCTTGTACTTCAAGGAATATTATAAAAAAGAATTGGCCAAATTGGTGCAGGCGTTGTTGAGTTATGCGCTTACAAACACATTTTGCAATTCATTTTTATATTATAAGATCATGACGTGTGTCAGAAACTACAAAATGGCACAAAGCCTTGTACAATCAGTCATTATTAAGCATAATTATTATTTTGTTCCAGGAATGCATTTCTATAGGTTCAATTACTAAATGATTCACGCGCCGGATACTCTATGTTTCGCCGGAGATCCTGGGATCCAATCTCAGGGAGATTTTTTTTATTGGGTCTGACCTACTTGCCTGTAAAGAAAATGATCGGCAAAGCATGCGCAGAAACATTTCTGCCCCATGCCCTATAAGAGATTATGAGATTTCGCACACATCCACTTGAAAGCATATATATGTATTATATTTAGTTTTTTAATTAATTAAAATTAAATGTTAATCTCTTCTGTTTTGATATGAATCATTTCGAAAATGCTTGTATTAAAATTAACTAACCATAAAAACCTCGCTCTTTACACGCCCTTTATTATATCAATTCAGATAATTCAAATTTGCAGGTTAAATTATATTTCTGCTGTTAAGGTTAAATACTAGTAAACTATATTTAAAATATAAAAAAATCCTACAGTTATTTATTGATAATAGCATAAACATCTCTTATCAGTAAATGGCATGTTATTCGTTCTATTATGTACACAATTGTAGTGAAAAGTTCATTAAGTGCAATATAAATTACCGGTTATTTTATATTTCAAGGTCCGACATTCTCCATACCTCAGTTGATCAATATAACAAATCAATAATATAATTGACCACCTCTTTGGCCTAGTGGTAAGCGCGTAAGCGTTACAATCGGGTCCTGGGTTCGATTCCCGGTGGAGATAATAATAAAAAAAACTCGGTCTGGCAGGGACATAGAAGGCAGATCACCTACTTGCCTCTTAAAAGAAACAGATGTGAAATGCATCTGCCTCATACCCCACTAGGGGACACGGGAATTCACTAATACTATAATTGTGTGGATCGGAAGACTCACCAGCACTGAAAGCCTTGTCCTTGCCTGGCCTGAAGGCTTCCTCTTGGAGTTGACTAAGGGTCAACTTGGCGACGACATTCGCAACCTCAGAGGTCATGTTGAGATAAGTAGGAGGTGTGCAACGGTAGGACGCGGCCAGGGGACTGTGCCATTCAACTCCGTGCCAGAGTTCAACAGCATCTTTGAACGCTGAAATTAGTTATTTCAAATCAAATATACACGTTATAACCCATTGACACGTAAAAAATTAAATTATATGCATTTAATAAATATTTAGGACGGTTGCTCTCTGGATTAGTTCATAACTTTATCTTGGAAATCTTAGGCATGCTCAAAAAATCTTCTCATGGTCAAACCAACCCTTTAAGAGATTTTATTTAACGTCCAGAAAAATCTTTTATGTTTAAAATGGATATTATGTTTAGGTACACTTTACAAGATATATCTTAAATTATAATTTCTAGCTATCAAGAATTTTATATTTAATTTCATAATGCTATATGAAAATTTAAAAAAATATTATTAATGTAAATAAGTGTCCCGTACACTTATTTACTTTTGCTTTAATCTTATCATACCATTGTGAGGTACCGGTACACACTTTATTTTTAGACTCGTGGGTGTGACAGCATTGGTTGGAAAACGAAAGGTTTAGATCGAAATAAATTTGCTTTATTTTAATGATTCAGTTCTTTAAACCTCTCTTATTAACGTTTCAATAGCATAATTTTCCAATTAAGTCACAATGAATATGAAATACAATAGTCGTTGAGATTGTCGCTTTATCCATATCGTCAATCCAATATCATATTTTTCACAGTAATAAGTAGTAAAAATAACGAAACTTAGTTAAAATAACAATACAAAGACATTTACTGAACCGTGAGAAGTAAGAATAACTAGCATTTCTTTCCGCCTGACATAAGACCGCTTACATCTATCTCACTTAAACCATTTTGTAAAAATATTTACACTATAGACAGAGAATCTGCAAAAATATTAAAGAGACCAATTCTGAAATTGAATTTTAGCACTGAATTAATTTAAAGAATATATTATAACTGCTTTTTTATACTGCAAGTGAGTGACCAGTTTGTATTCATTAAAATAACATAGCAACTCGATCTGCAACTTGATAGCAGATAGGTATTACTCGACGGGAAAACCACACAACAATCCACTAAACAATATTGACTCTAAAAAATGTAATTTAGATTTATTTTCAAAAAATAAAGTATGTTTCTCGTTAGAACGTTTTTTACCACCAATCTTTTTTTTGTAAAGTCTCATTCACACGAAGACTATTCGTTTAAAAGCATTGCCGCCGTCAAAACGAATCGTGAAAAATTCTTCAATAAAAACGAATTCATATCTACCTTAATTTGAAATTACCGCCTCCTTGGTCTAAGGGTAAGCGCGTAAGCATTACAATCGGTCCTGGGTCCGATTCCCGGTGGAGATTTAAAAAAAACCTCGGTCTGGCAGGGCATAGAAGGCTGATCACCTACTTGCCCCTTAAGAAAAAATCGATCACAGTGAAACAGATGTGAAATGCATCTGCCTCATACCCCACTAGGGAACACGGGACTTCACTTTTTTAATTTGAAATGTGTCCAATAAAACTTTACTTATAGTCCAAGTATGTATTCAGTGTCTCGGTGTATAAATTATGGAATCGAATTTAAGACTCAAATTTGCATATAAAACACGGGCAAAATCAGGTATATATTTACACTCACATGAATTGTGGAACACCTCAGGCACCAGGGAGACATTGAGGCTCTTCAGCTCGTACCACTTGGTGGTGACATTGACCTGGAACACGAGGAGCATGCTGTTGGAGGTGTTAAGCTCCGGGACCTGCCAGCTGAGCTTGATCCATTGAGAGTCGTTCGCGCAACTACCATTCACCACTATTGCACTCTTCGGAACGTTAAGTTGGAAGTGATCAGTTGTGTCTGGAAGAAAGATCAACATGACTTACTGAAAAGATCAAAAAGATTAACGCTTAATACAAACTACTTGGCAGTAGAAATCAAATTGTAAGTCTCAATACATAATTAATCTGAACTATTCATATATGTTAAATTCTTGAAACCGGGGAAAGGAATGTTAAATTCTTGAAAAAAATTTCGTGAAATTCGTATAGCTTCAGAATTCCGAACGTTTTGTCACCTAAAACGTCATTCTATAGAAAATATGTGAGGAAACAAATTTTCTTAATAAACACTCATGAATATCTATATTTTTAATATTCTGCTATTTTCGGATTAGACGATTCCAACAAGAGATCATTAAAAAAAATTCAGTCGACTTTTTTATATAGGTATATACATATCATATATAGATAATCGCTGTTATTGTGACGGTAAATTCACATTTACGATTATTTTAAGAGTTATTAATATGGGCATTTAATCTTAGGAATCACCTTTAAAGAGTTCAATAACCAAATCAAATACGCAAAACCGGCATTAAATATATATCCGGAGACGTTTTTATCAAAACATTTTGTTGTGACGCTTCTCATTATCAATAAAAAATTAATGCCAACATACATATATAATGTAAATAAACGAAATGAGGAAAAAAATTGTTATATTTTAATAGACCGTAGTTTAGTTGATAATTCGAGAATATTCAAAAGATTTAATGAGGCTGAATGAAATGTCTGATTAGGGCAAGGAACTGAAAAGAAGACGGAGCTGTTCTCTGTATAAAATACGATTAATGATAACTCCGCCATTAATAAACACCTATAGTTGTTATTTTCATCTCTACGTATAGAAAACCAATTTTATTTATCGATTAAGCCAACAACCATGAACCAACCTCCCCAAAAATTTACTAAGATTTTGAGATATGTGGTTTATCATTGCATTCTAGATACTCTATGGTTTGCTAAGAGTAATCACGCACAACTTTACACACACACACACAACTTCCGTTCACCGGAAGTTTATTAATCTATAATCTTATTATCTTTAATGAGATGTACAAATTTAGAAACTCACTTGTCCGAAAACTTCACGTAAAATTTCACAGGTTTCTCAACAATGAATGAAATCAGCTTGAGAAAACTATTGTTGTCCTTATATAGTTTGAATAAAGTCAATGTTGAAATGCAATTGCTTCGTGCAAAATGAACGGAGTCACGGGGTGAGCATGACCTTGCCTCTAAACCAGTTCGCGCTAACTTTGATAAACATTTTATAAATATTGATTACATAACTTTAGAAGAAGAACAAGTGCAAAATCTGGAATAACGTCACGGGAGGCAATTTTGTAATGAAATTTCCATTTTCCGATGCTGCACTTTGTGAATACTGTTCGTATAACTTGTACAATGTTTACAAATTTGTCTTGGCGCTTATAACTGAAATAAACTTAATCTGAATATCGTTTAATGGTATTTTCACGATTCACAAAGGTGCAAATAGAGATTAAATTTTAAAAAAGACAGTTAAGCTACAATTTCGTTAATTTACTTATATGAAGTCCTTAAATATTGTCTGTCGGAACGAACAGTACCGTAAGTAATATTTCATCACTACATAGTATAAAACAAAGTCGCATTTTCTTTCCCTATATCTCTTTGTATGCTTAAATCTTTAAAACTACGCAACGGATTTTGATTCGGTTTTTTATAATAAAGAGGAACATTTTTATAAATGTTATATACCCACCCGTGCAAAGCCGGAGCGGGTCGCTAGTTCTCATTAAAATTTAATTGTTTAAAGGTTTCAAGAGACTAATACGTATATAGGTGTAAGGATGAACATTTAACAACAATACCTACAAATAATTGTAAATATGTACATTTTAAATAAATACCTCATTGTAAATAAATACGGATATTGGAACAGACCACGCGTTTATCAATACGTGACTCACTCGATTTGACGATACCAACAACAAATGGATTTGAAAAAAAAACTATTGAATATTACTTTATACTATTAGGTATACAGACCTGGAGTAAGAAACCCATCGCCGCTATTGATAGGAATAGAGCCGGTAGAACGCGTCTAGGAGTTCATTTACCTTGGTAGCGCCGTGTCCGAATCTGGTGGAACTGATGAAGATGTGTTGTCGCGTATCTCAAAAGCCAGGGCCACCTTCGCGCGTCTCAGACCCATCTGGCAGTCGCAGCAACTCACCCGAAGAGTGAAATTGAAAATCTTCAGGTCGAACGTAAAATCGGTACTGCTGTACGGGTGTGAGACATGGAAGGTGACAAAGGACATCTCACAGCGTTTACAGGTCTTCGTCAACCGATGCCTCCGGCAAATTCTTAAAATTTTCTGGCCTGAGACAATTAGCAACGCCCAACTGCTGGAGCGCTGCGATGAAACACCTATTGCAACGCAGATCAAAAGGCGAAAATGGAGCTGGATTGGTCATACGCTTCGACGAGGTCCCAATCACATCCCTCGGCAAGCTATGGATTGGAACCCGCAGGGACGAAGAAAGCGAGGCCGTCCAAAGCAGTCTTGGAGGCGAACTATCCTGTCGGAGGTGCGGGACATCGGGATGACGTGGAGCGAGGCCAAACGCGTGGCCCAGGACAGGACGAGATGGCGGAGCACAATGGACGCCCTTTGGCCCGCCTAGGGGTCGTAGGACTATATATATATATTATACTATTAGGTACAGTATCTACATTTACGTTTGAAAAATTAAATTCCGCCTCTCTAATTCTAAGCTTTTCTTGCACGTGAATTTTAAATAAGATCAATAGTACCATATGATTACGATAATCACTATTATCGAATTCATTGATGCATAGGTAGGTACCTACATAATAAGCGACCTAAGAGAATTCATCATCTTAAGTCACCTCTAGCTACGCTGCGAAGCGCTTTTGCGCTGCACAAAGTGAGTTCGAACTTCGAAGTACAATCGAGATAAACAGAAAACTAACTACAGGTCTTACCGTACATAACAGTTTTAAACTTCATTCAATTTAAAGAATGACGCTCTCCTCGAGAATAGAAACCCGATTCAAGCAAAATTAAGATAGAATTGAACGGTTTATTAGCTTCTTTGGGCACACGAAAAGAAAAATCAAGGAAACTGCGTCGGACCCATAAAAAATTAATGATATGTTAAATTAAGCGAAAGTGAAATTATTTAATACGTATTGGCTCGGTAGTTTGTACATATTATGTACGTGAAAAAATAATACACATAACTACCTAAGCACATTTATTTGTTCTACGTGTAGAGTACATTGACCTTAGACGATTTGCAAAATTTAATTTAAGTACAACACAAGCCGTTTGGCCAAAGGAATTATTTTTCCCTTTTAACAATAATAAGACGATGTTTGTTCTAAGATGCTCTCATTCATAATTTTTACGCGCGACGTTGTCATTTTGTTTTACAAGAATGTGCGAAAAGGAAAAATATATTGTTAAATGTTATCTCGAAAAAGTGACGCGGTCTTGTCCAAAAAACCACAGCCGTCCTAACGTCGTCGTCTAATGGTCTGGTCAGACAGCGGGCGGATCGGGACGCTGGCGCGATCTAATGTACCAATAACTAGAGGTCACACAGAGGACGTCACATCGTGGAGAGTGGCCTGTCATAGACCCGCTGCCGTTCCGCCCCGTCCGCTGTCTGACCAGACCATTAGGGTCGAGCACAGCCTATGTAGTCATAAACTTAATATTTCAGTATTCTTAGACAATGCTCTGCTTTACTGTTGGTGTACACCGACCCTTATTAGATAAATGCTAACTTGCCCTTAAACGATGTTCTAAATTTATAATATTTCATTCACAATGAAGTAAATGACTTATAATTTTTAAACAGTTTTAACTCTTTTTAAATTATAAAAACTATTTAATTAAAACATTATACAAAAAATTATGAAATAATCCACACGGATACACATATACCTAAGCTTGCAATCTTCGTCGCAATCATTATAATTACTTGATTAGTTGCTATTTTAATTATCAAGTACGGCTGCGGTAAACTATTTATTTTTGATATTATTTTAAGAGGACTGTTTAAAATTCCGAGACAACCACAAATTTTAAGTGTAGAAAAAAATTCAATCTCTTTTTTTATTTTAAACATAAAATAATAAAGGTTATAATATTTTTTTTGAAAGGTACATCGACTGTATAGTGTTTAGCTGTTTTAAGTAGAACACGAATAAAGTTAGCTAGGGACGCTATAGTGTGAAAGTAGTGAAAGGTGTTGACTTAATTCGGGACGTCGTCGTTTATTGCTCGCTCATTAGTTGTGAATTATTTCGCAATGGTGTAAAACGTTGAGACTATTTTAGATTATTATGAAAAAAACGGGTTTCTTACTTATTTCGATATTTACTTTTTTACTAGTGGACCCCGCGAACTTCGTATCGCGTCAAATAATTTGCAATAAAATAATATTGCGACTATAAATTAAGATATCAGCTATCCTATCTTTCAAGTTGGATCAAACTGCACACGGAGTGAAAATTTGATTAAAATCGGTTAAGTAGTTTAGGAGTCCATCGCGAACAAATAACGTGACACGTAATTTATATATATTAAGATGGCGACTTGAGTATTTCCACTCATACTAGTGTGTTTTATAGAATGTGATTACCTACGAAACACGTTGTAGGTATGACTAATAACAATGTATAAACTATAAATAATAATAATACGAAACTTACATTTTCCTGTTTTACAAAAAAGTTTTCTGTTCTTTCTGTTTTATTTTTTTTAACAAAAAACGCAAAACACGAATAATAATAATAAAGATTCGATATTTGAAGAGCAATATTGAATGAAAAGATTTTTTTAAACAATTTAAAAAAGGAAACAAGTAAAGAACTTTGATTACTTTAAGGCTGGCGTGAGGATTCTTAAGCCGCGTACGGACTGCGACGAGTCGGTTACGCGTATCTTGGAACGCCTAGTCCGTACGTGCACTCCGCGTACACTCTAGGCCACCTATTAAAAAGATTGGTAGCCATCTTTAACCTGGGTAACATCTTGACGGTTATGTACTGAAATACGGACAAAGATTCGCAGTTTCGTTGTATGATAATGAGTGAATAATGAGTGGATCGTAGGCAAACACAGTAATCCTCAATCAAATGGCTGTCTACGGTTTCTTGTTGACATGGAAGTATAATTATTATTAATACAGAAGAGAAGTAATTATACAATAATAAGGAACTGCCTGTTGCTTACAAAAATCATCAAGAGGAAATTAGGATCTCAAGATTAAAGACGCAACAACCACTTTCTTTAAATTTTTCTATAAAAAGTAGAATGATAAAAAACTTTTCTAAGACTACCTATTTAAAAACTTCAATCTGTTAATACAAATAAATAAAAATCATGAACAATTTGTAGGTCTCGATGTGTAAGTCTAAACAAAACGGCATATTGGGAACCAATTCATTACTTAATATAAAAATAGATTGACCTTTATGTACCAGCTTCCAAGTATCGGGTGAAACCTGCATCATGACTCATATGTTTTCTGTAGAGGTGCCGGGTTCTCAAATTTAGATTACATTTTATTATACATTGCTAATGGGTATCGTGATTAGGTATCGTGTCAAAAAAAGAAAATCTAGACAGATCAATGTTACTGGGTAAATCATCCCAAATGTCTTACGTAAGAGAACATACAATAGGCAATTTGCTAGTTTACTTTATTAGAAAGGAATCTGCAATTTTAAAATAATTTTGATTGGAATCTACTTTATTCTAAAATCCTAAGTAAATAGATTACTTAGTGGCCAAATTAGGCTAAGATACAATGAAATTAAACCAGAACCATAATAACCATCAATCATCGAAAGGAAAGTAAATTATCAATCAAGTAAAATTAATGATAAAGTAAAATATGATAAAAATAACACGCAAAGATGGATGCGAGTTTCATTCATTACTATAGATGAGTACAAAAAACTATTTTTAAACATAACTTTCAATGGAGACACGCAACCGTCGAGTAGATAGGTACCGTTCTACGTTAGATTAACTAAATATGAAATGATATTATAAAATCTAATGAGAAAAACAGGCAATTTATCCTGCCAATTAAATTTTCAAAATCACAATGATATTCGTAGATATACCAACCAAATTAAAAGTTCTAAAAAAGTCAGTTTTAAACAACTTTAAATATGTATTTCATGTTTTTTGTTAAAATAAAGTAAAATCTAACAGAGCTATTATATTGTTTCAGAGTATTTTGAAACACTGATAACCAAAACAGGTTCTTTTGTGCCAGAACAAAGTGATCAATTGTTAGAAAACCAGTGTTACATGACTACTCACTACTTGTTATCATCATGATTTCCTGATCATCATAAATGCTTTATAGTATATTAACCAGTATTTTTTTTATTTTTATCAACAATAGTAGCTGTTTTTTTGATTCTCTAAATATTAATCAATATTATATATTAACCTTATTACAAACTAAATTTTCAAAAGTAATTATAATAATAAATATGTGGACCTACACCTACCTATGTGATATACAGGCACAATAATTACCATTATAAAATTATTTGCAACTGATTGTCAAACTCTTTCAAGTGGAAACATATTATTCTATATTTGATATGATTAGAACAAAAAGTCCTATGCTCTTTTCCAATTTCTTGTGTATCTCTTTACAAGAAATGGAACTAAATTATGTATTATCAGTATAAAATCTTAAGTCTTCAAAAAAAAAAGGTTTTATAAATAGTTCTAGAATTTCACTGCACAACTAATAAATTAACACCTAGTTTAAACGATTAAAAATATAATAAGGAGGAACTGAAGGTCAAGTTATTGTTGAGAGTGAACTCTGTTGTAATTAAGTCCGAGCTCCTAATTATTATGGGTATATAGTCTCTTCCAATTTAAAAATCCAGGTAGTAAATCCAGATTAAATAGTAATATTAAATCACTAAGAACAGTTGTTTAGATAATAAACACCAGAAAAAAAGAGGTGGTTGCATTTATAAAGTTAGGAATGTACCAATACTTTATAGACCATAAAGTAACAAACTATATAGAAAAATAATGATCACTTACTGCTGTTTTCTTTTGTGTAAGTGACATTTAGCTGAGCTGCAAATTGGACCAGGATGCATGTAACATTAGTAGCCTTGTCAGTGTATGCCCACATTCCAGGTTCTGGAGGAGGTAATGGTTTGGGAGCTGGGGCCGGTGTAGGAGCTGGGGTTGGAGCTGGGGTTGGGGCTGGTGTTGGAGCTGGAGTTGGTGCAGGGGTTGGCTTTGGTGTGGAGGTGGTTGTTGTACTTGAGGTTGTAGTAGTATTTAGAGGATTGGGGCTGGGAGACGGCACTGCCTTAGTAGCGGGATCGGATGGAATAGAAACTGTCCCTACAGAGGGCACCGGCGAATTTGAAGATGTTCCAGCTGAGGACAAGTTGGATTCAGCTGTATTAGATGATTGTGTGGTATCTGATAGTCCAGAGGAAACTGGCAAATTAATTGTTGAAGGCAGCCGTAGAGTGACGTCGCCATTACCTGCAATATAAAGTTATGTAGTTTTTTCTTGAACACTTATTATTCATTTGCACTTTTTTTCATACTCTACATAAATTATAATAATCGTGAATATTGGTTGAATAAAGTACTATAAAAAAACATAAAGAAAACGGTTTCTGCTATAACATGCTAACAAAGAAAATTGATATTACGAAGGATAGTATGAAATTATGTTTAGATTTGTATAGGCTTACCTAGCACAGCCAAGGTACATAATACTACAACAATCAAGGAAAACTTAAATTGTGACATTATAATGCGAATAAAATCTTATTTTTTGAAATTATCAAAAATTAAATGTTTAAACTTAAAATTATATTTAGTCGTTTCACAATCCAGTTCTTAAAATGAATGAGAATTGAGAATTAAAAAAAAAAATCATATAATGCGTAATGTCAGTAGTTAAATGTCAATGTAAGAAAAAATAAATGAAATATACCACTTTGAACTATCAATTCATCTTGATCATTTGTTTTGTCGTTGAAGCACTCTGCACATTATAAGACGTAAGCCTTAGATGGAAATTTCGTTTTTGATTATTATTAGGACCGTGACGTTAATTTCTCGACTCTCAAAACAATTTTTGTGTCGTTATCTAATTTTTTTTCGATATCTAAAAATAAAATTAGAAACGAATTAAGGAAACCTTTTGTTCTATTAGTCAAACCAGCCTAAATATCTCAGCTCTGGCGGTTTGGCGTAATATAAGCTCGACCAAAACTAAAATATTAATAAGCAAAATCAATATATTGGTGAAAAATCAAGTAAATAATTAGGAGGGCTAGACAGATGCGGGTGATATTATGTGACATCTGTCGTAAAATTTTTTTGTATGGAATTGATATAAAATATATCTGAACCACAGACTATAGTCTTACATAAAATTTTATAAGGTCGTTAAAGACCACAAATGAAAACAAAAATAAGTATTGCATTTTTTAATGTTACGAAAACGTTAATTATTTATATTCTTAACTTAAACACAGTACAATGTTTGTAATATTAATAATTGCTCAAATGACCACATTCTAATAACTGCATTCTCACTGCCTTCTACAATTACAGCCGTGGACAACATTCAGTTGCAATATAATATTATGGTACCTCATTTTTTACAATATACTTATAATTATTTACTAACTACTATATGTCGAAATTGAAAGCACTATATTTTTATTAATGGCCGATCATTAAGGGGCTACGGTGAATTTAGCTGTTTTCAACTCCTATAAAGTAAGTTTAAACATAGTACTAGAACTCAGAAAACCATATATTTTGTAGTATCTATTCTTTAATTTCGTCTTCTTGAAATTTTGAAAATATAAATAAATAAAGAGATTTCTGAAATTTCCTAAACCCCTTTACTCCTGCTAAAATCCATATAGGTTCTGTCATTGCGCGTCGGAAAGACAAGATATTTATCTTTATTAGTAGACAATAGTGTACGCTATAATTTCATCAGACCCGTTTTTTAAAAAAGTATGTAGTTTTTGAAAAAAATGCATAATTCACTGCCCAGCGCGAATTTAGGTTAGTAGTGCTCTGCGCGGGCGACGGGCGGTAGTCGCCGCTAGGCTTTCGGACGGGGAGTTTGTGTCTTTCAACGCTGCGCCCGCGAGAAAAATAATAAATTATAATCACGTATCTTTCAAAAATCATTACACACGACAAGCTAAATATGATAAAATAAATGTAATGCGTTGTGTAAAATATATAACGGTAGTAAAAAATTTAAAATGTTATGTAAGTACTGTAATTTTAAAAAAATACCAATAATATTATTAAAAATCGAATGTTATAGCAAGTTTAAAATAATCACAAGGGGACTGTACCTACGCATAATAGCCTGTAAATAGAATAGTAAATCAAAAAGTTACCTCATTACAATTGAAATTATCGCAGTAATAATGACTTTATTTTCGTTTAATTTATTAGTTTCATTATACTTGTACCTATTATCAAATAAGTTTAATTTTTTTTTCACATCTTATTTACTTATTTCATAGCTCAAAAGCATAGAAACACTCCTACCAAGCTGTATATTTTAATATGATGATTTGATAGATAAAGAATATTTTTTTTATTTACAAAATATAAACATGGTAGGAATTCCTATATTTTAATAATTACAAATTTCAACACACATACGCTTTAAATAATATACTTACCTACTCCACTTATTGTGTATTATAATTTTTATGCATTTATTTTAACATCAAAAGAGCATGAAGCCAAGAAACACAACGTTAATTTAAAACCTATCTTTACTTATAATTCTTTTATGTTTGTTTTAGTTTCGTTGTGCACCATAGCTAAGAAATATTATTAAACATCTTCTTATATTCTAATTATTAACCTATTGAATGTACAATTCAAAACGAGCATGGCCTACTCGACTGGAACTCTTGTAGACGATATCGCGTGTCCAAATACGACATTCAACGTTGATAACAACTCCACCTGAAAAAAATAACAAATTTGTAGGTAATATTTATATGTCGGAGTGAACATAGTAAATAAGGCTGTCGGAGCACATAGTAAATAAGACCTTTAATAAATTTGATCATAGCAATCGTGGGCGTCATGACGGAGACTCACATCGAGTTACTATTTGTAATATAATGCAAAACTACATGTCGGTGGGTTTGTTAATTTACCATTTAAAACATAATGTAAACCACACTAAACACAGAACATGATATACCTACACATCATCCAATGACATGCCTATTTATCCGAATACACAACCACTCAATCAGGTGTGAGAACTCATTATATAAGGCAGCATGAAACAGCTATGCAGGATTATAACCCTGAAAAGGCGTTGCCATGTGCCAACTGCCAATTTAAAAGGCATGTTAAGGTTCCTGTAAATATGATGTTGGCAATGTATTTGCCATTGCTATTATAATTTATAAGGCATAGTGAAAGAAGTTTTTGACAAATATTCCTATTATTATGTACCGGAAAAGAAAAAACATCATTTTTATAACAGTCGTAGGTTATTAAAGCTAAATTGTGATGTGAAATAAGAATTACATTAGGAAAACTAACAAAAATAAGGGATTTATAAAATAATATAAATCAAAAATTAAGCTGTTTTCTATATACAAATAACTTACGTCTTGGATTTTCAAAAAATACTGCAACCAGAGGTCCATGGACCTGATCAGGGAGATTCCGTGCAGAATATGGAATCCTATCAGCTGTAGTTAACCTGTTTGTGGGGAAACCAGGAGGCAGGTTGGCTGGGATGTATTGTACAGGGCCTACATTTTCTTCATCCGACTGGAATTCT